>OZ009941.1:9315867-10515867 GCA_963932045.1 Caenorhabditis sinica | reverse complement strand
ACTCCAGGTGTAGCATAAAAACTCCAGGTGTAGCATAAAAACTCCAGGTGTAACATAAAAACTCCAGGTGCAACATAAAAACTCCAGGTGCAACATAAAAACTCCAGGTGCAACATAAAAACTCCAGGTGTAGCAGAAAAACTCCAGGTGTAGCATAAAAACTCCAGGTGTAGCAGAAAAACTCCAGGTGTAGCATAAAAACTCCAGGTGTAGCATAAAAACTCCAGGTGTAACATAAAAACTCCAGGTGTAGCATAAAAACTCCAGGTGTAGCATAAAAACTCCAGGTGTAGCAGAAAAACTCCAGGTGTAACATAAAAACTCCAGGTGTAACATAAAAACTCCAGGTGCAACATAAAAACTCCAGGTGTAGCAGAAAAACTCCAGGTGTAGCATAAAAACTCCAGGTGTACCAAGCTGATTCCAGGTGTAGCATAAAAACTCCAGGTGTAACATAAAAACTCCAGGTGTAACATAAAAACTCCAGGTGCAACATAAAAACTCCAGGTGTAGCATAAAAACTCCAGGTGTAGCAGAAAAACTCCAGGTGTAGCATAAAAACTCCAGGTGTAGCATAAAAACTCCAGGTGTAACATAAAAACTCCAGGTGTAACTTAAAAACTCCAGGTGTAGCAGAAAAACTCCAGGTGTAACATAAAAACTCCAGGTGCAACATAAAAACTCCAGGTGTAGCAGAAAAACTCCAGGTGTAACATAAAAACTCCAGGTGCAACATAAAAACTCCAGGTGTAGCAGAAAAACTCCAGGTGTAGCATAAAAACTCCAGGTGTAACATAAAAACTCCAGGTGTAGCAGAAAAACTCCAGGTGTAGCATAAAAACTCCAGGTGTAACATAAAAACTCCAGGTGTAGCAGAAAAACTCCAGGTGTAACATAAAAACTCCAGGTGCAACATAAAAACTCCAGGTGCAACATAAAAACTCCAGGTGTAGCAGAAAAACTCCAGGTGTAACATAAAAACTCCAGGTGTAGCAGAAAAACTCCAGGTGTAACATAAAAACTCCAGGTGCAACATAAAAACTCCAGGTGTAGCAGAAAAACTCCAGGTGTAACATAAAAACTCCAGGTGCAACATAAAAACTCCAGGTGTAGCAGAAAAACTCCAGGTGTAGCATAAAAACTCCAGGTGTAGCATAAAAACTCCAGGTGTAGCATAAAAACTCCAGGTGTAACATAAAAACTCCAGGTGTAGCAGAAAAACTCCAGGTGTAGCATAAAAACTCCAGGTGTAGCAGAAAAACTCCAGGTGTAGCAGAAAAACTCCAGGTGTAACATAAAAACTCCAGGTGTAGCATATAAACTCCAGGTGTAGCATAAAAACTCCAGGTGTAACATAAAAACTCCAGGTGTAGCAGAAAAACTTCAGGTGTACCAAGCTGATTCCAGGTGTAGCATAAAAACTCCAGGTGTAACATAAAAACTCCAGGTGCAACATAAAAACTCCAGGTGTAGCAGAAAAACTCCAGGTGTAGCATAAAAACTCCAGGTGTAACATAAAAACTCCAGGTGTACCAAGCTGATTCCAGGTGTAGCATAAAAACTCCAGGTGTAACATAAAAACTCCAGGTGCAACATAAAAACTCCAGGTGTAGCAGAAAAACTCCAGGTGTAGCATAAAAACTCCAGGTGTAACATAAAAACTCCAGGTGTAGCAGAAAAACTCCAGGTGTACCAAGCTGATTCCAGGTGTAGCATAAAAACTCCAGGTGTAACATAAAAACTCCAGGTGCAACATAAAAACTCCAGGTGTAGCAGAAAAACTCCAGGTGTAGCATAAAAACTCCAGGTGCAACATAAAAACTCCAGGTGTAGCATATAAACTCCAGGTGTACCAAGCTGATTCCAGGTGTAGCATAAAAACTCCAGGTGTAACATAAAAACTCCAGGTGCAACATAAAAACTCCAGGTGTAACATAAAAACTCCAGGTGCAACATAAAAACTCCAGGTGTAGCATAAAAACTCCAGGTGTAACATAAAAACTCCAGGTGTAACATAAAAACTCCAGGTGCAACATAAAAACTCCAGGTGTAGCAGAAAAACTCCAGGTGTAGCATAAAAACTCCAGGTGTAGCATAAAAACTCCAGGTGTAGCATAAAAACTCCAGGTGTAACATAAAAACTCCAGGTGTAGCAGAAAAACTCCAGGTGTACCAAGCTGATTCCAGGTGTAGCATAAAAACTCCAGGTGTAACATAAAAACTCCAGGTGCAACATAAAAACTCCAGGTGTAGCAGAAAAACTCCAGGTGTAGCAGAAAAACTCCAGGTGTAGCATAAAAACTCCAGGTGTAACATAAAAACTCCAGGTGTAGCAGAAAAACTCCAGGTGTAACATAAAAACTCCAGGTGCAACATAAAAACTCCAGGTGTAGCAGAAAAACTCCAGGTGTAGCATAAAAACTCCAGGTGTAGCATAAAAACTCCAGGTGTAGCATAAAAACTCCAGGTGTAACATAAAAACTCCAGGTGTAGCATAAAAACTCCAGGTGTAACATAATAAAGGTTCTAGGCTACACAGGGTTTCAGATTAATTACTAGTTTATTAGAGGCAGAGAAATAGGCACTTAAGAAACATAAAGAACTGAGAATTAGGAGAAGACCTCGATTGAACCATCCGCGGCCTATTTATACTGTCCCTCGGCGCTGGAATTGGGGCGGAGCTTGAGCTGACGGCTGGAATGCAGACTGTGCGGGTGGGTGACGTGCCATGGGAATGCGGAGGTGTACAGGCAACTTGGGGCAAGGTCCAGTGAGCATCTGTTGACGGCGGATTCCAGTAGAGCCAATGTTTCCCAGATGATGGAGACGCAGGTTGCGGGAACAGTCCATGAGGCGGCGGCTTTCAGCTGATTGTAGAGAGAGACCACGGGAGGCGCAGGAAACGTAGAGAAAAGACGGTCCAATGTCCAAGGCAATATTGTCGAGATGTATCCATTGGAATGTATGCGTCAGTGAGCAAAGTCCAAGAAAGTCAGCCTAACACTTTGAGAGTCATCAGAACAGTGTCTGATTAGTTAATGAGACATAAAACCTAAGGGATACTAGGATACTAGTATTCCTTACACCTTCCACCTTTAACGAGGACCGACCCTGGTCCTAAAACAAGGAAAGTATCCTATCTCTCCAAGAGTGTGAGGTGATAAGTTGAGTTAGTCAAGGTTCGGTAACTTGACTAGAGAAATAACGGATCCTGCCTGTTCGAATTGTGAACATGGTCTCTGATTCTAGAGTAGCTCGAAAGAATTCAAGAGTTGGAAGGAAATTAGTGAGGGCAGTGGCCACAAGTTTTCTACCTAAAGGCAAGTCTTCGGGCACTGAGCTTTTCTGAATGTCTAAGGGAGGAGGAACCATCAGTTTCCCGTTTCAGACAGTATCAGCACTTGTCCCGAAGACTTAGCTACTGACATCGATAGTTTGCCAAAACGAAGAAATGTGGACAACGAAACGATATGTAAAATGGAAGGCACTGACCGGCCTATCTTCATGGAAGGAACTCCATTGGAAACAGATGAGTTGAGAAAGGAGAGATCTTCTGATACCATGAGAAGCGGACCATTTAGATAATCCGTCAAAACGGAGGTGTACGAACGCTTGAAAAAATAATGAATGTAAGGCGCGCTGGGCCATTTTCCTCAAATGAACTCCAATCGTATTTAATGGGTCAAGAGGAAAAGGATCTTCTGACATCTCAAGAACCCGAACAGTTCCGGAGTCTGAATCTCCACTAGACAGAACAAAACTACGAGACTTGAACAAGTAACAACAACAAGAAAACAAATTACGACGACGGACAAAGTGAAGAGAGGAAACCAAAAACTATGGTGTACACCTAGACTACGACGATCGTTACACTATTAACACTCTTCTGCAGGATAAACAAAAATCCAAAAACCACCACGACCACGGCGCGAACTAATGTTGGAACTCAACCTCAACATTCTTCTGCAGGCTAACCTTCATATATAAACAGGAACGAACTAGCGTAGGAAATTCACCTCAACTTTCTTCAACAAACTCGACTCATTAGACGGCGAAAATTACTTTCAAAAGAGAACTCAGTTGGTTTTTCAACTGAGGTAGTTACTCATTAATTTAACGTTCTGTCTAGGGTCTTAACTCCTAATGTCTACTAAAACTCAGAAAACCTACGAGATGCAGTGGATCTCATAACATTGCCTAAAAAAATCTAAACTCATTCTACCTAATGAAACCCTGTGCAGTGGTGGATCGTACTTAATTGGCCGGGCTCTTGCCGGCCTCACTCGCTGCTACCAATAAAGGTTCTAGGCTACACAGGGTTTCAGATTAATTACTAGTTTATTAGAGGCAGAGAAATAGGCACTTAAGAAACATAAAGAACTGAGAATTGGGAGAAGACCTCGATTGAACCATCCGCGGCCTATTTATACTGTCCCTCGGCGCTGGAATTGGGGCGGAGCTTGAGCTGACGGCTGGAATGCAGACTGTGCGGGTGGGTGACGTGCCATGGGAATGCGGAGGTGTACAGGCAACTTGGGGCAAGGTCCAGTGAGCATCTGTTGACGGCGGATTCCAGTAGAGCCAATGTTTCCCAGATGATGGAGACGCAGGTTGCGGGAACAGTCCATGAGGCGGCGGCTTTCAGCTGATTGTAGAGAGAGACCACGGGAGGCGCAGGAAACGTAGAGAAAAGACGGTCCAATGTCCAAGGCAATATTGTCGAGATGTATCCATTGGAATGTATGCGTCAGTGAGCAAAGTCCAAGAAAGTCAGCCTAACACTTTGAGAGTCATCAGAACAGTGTCTGATTAGTTAATGAGACATAAAACCTAAGGGATACTAGGATACTAGTATTCCTTACAACATAAAAACTCCAGGTGTAGCATAAAAACTCCAGGTGTAACATAAAAACTCCAGGTGTAGCATAAAAACTCCAGGTGTAACATAAAAACTCCAGGTGTAGCAGAAAAACTCCAGGTGTAGCATATAAACTCCAGGTGTAGCATAAAAACTCCAGGTGTAGCAGAAAAACTCCAGGTGTACCAAGCTGATTCCAGGTGTAGCATAAAAACTCCAGGTGTAACATAAAAACTCCAGGTGCAACATAAAAACTCCAGGTGTAGCAGAAAAACTCCAGGTGTAGCATAAAAACTCCAGGTGTAGCATAAAAACTCCAGGTGTAGCATAAAAACTCCAGGTGTAGCATAAAAACTCCAGGTGTAACATAAAAACTCCAGGTGTAGCAGAAAAACTCCAGGTGTAGCAGAAAAACTCCAGGTGTAGCAGAAAAACTCCAGGTGTAGCATAAAAACTCCAGGTGTAGCATAAAAACTCCAGGTGTAGCATATAAACTCCAGGTGTAGCATAAAAACTCCAGGTGTAGCATATAAACTCCAGGTGTAGCATAAAAACTCCAGGTGTAACATAAAAACTCCAGGTGTAGCAGAAAAACTCCAGGTGTACCAAGCTGATTCCAGGTGTAGCATAAAAACTCCAGGTGCAACATAAAAACTCCAGGTGCAACATAAAAACTCCAGCATAAAAACTCCAGGTGCAACATAAAAACTCCAGGTGCAACATAAAAACTCCAGCATAAAAACTCCAGGTGCAGCAGAAAAACTCCAGGTGTAGCATAAAAACTCCAGGTGTAGCAGAAAAACTCCAGGTGTAGCAGAAAAACTCCAGGTGTAACATAAAAACTCCAGGTGCAACATAAAAACTCCAGGTGCAACATAAAAACTCCAGCATAAAAACTCCAGGTGCAACATAAAAACTCCAGGTGCAACATAAAAACTCCAGGTGTAGCATATAAACTCCAGGTGTAGCATAAAAACTCCAGGTGTAGCATATAAACTCCAGGTGTAGCATAAAAACTCCAGGTGTAACATAAAAACTCCAGGTGTAGCAGAAAAACTCCAGGTGTACCAAGCTGATTCCAGGTGTAGCATAAAAACTCCAGGTGCAACATAAAAACTCCAGGTGCAACATAAAAACTCCAGGTGCAACATAAAAACTCCAGCATAAAAACTCCAGGTGCAGCAGAAAAACTCCAGGTGTAACATAAAAACTCCAGGTGCAACATAAAAACTCCAGGTGTAGCAGAAAAACTCCAGGTGTAACATAAAAACTCCAGGTGTAACTTAAAAACTCCAGGTGTAGCAGAAAAACTCCAGGTGTAACATAAAAACTCCAGGTGCAACATAAAAACTCCAGGTGTAGCAGAAAAACTCCAGGTGTAACATAAAAACTCCAGGTGCAACATAAAAACTCCAGGTGTAGCAGAAAAACTCCAGGTGTAGCATAAAAACTCCAGGTGTAGCATAAAAACTCCAGGTGTAGCATAAAAACTCCAGGTGTAGCATATAAACTCCAGGTGTAGCATAAAAACTCCAGGTGTAGCATATAAACTCCAGGTGTAGCATAAAAACTCCAGGTGTAACATAAAAACTCCAGGTGTAGCAGAAAAACTCCAGGTGTAGCAGAAAAACTCCAGGTGTAACATAAAAACTCCAGGTGCAACATAAAAACTCCAGGTGCAACATAAAAACTCCAGCATAAAAACTCCAGGTGCAACATAAAAACTCCAGGTGCAACATAAAAACTCCAGCATAAAAACTCCAGGTGCAGCAGAAAAACTCCAGGTGTAACATAAAAACTCCAGGTGCAACATAAAAACTCCAGGTGTAGCAGAAAAACTCCAGGTGTAACATAAAAACTCCAGGTGTAACTTAAAAACTCCAGGTGTAGCAGAAAAACTCCAGGTGTAACATAAAAACTCCAGGTGCAACATAAAAACTCCAGGTGTAGCAGAAAAACTCCAGGTGTAACATAAAAACTCCAGGTGCAACATAAAAACTCCAGGTGTAGCAGAAAAACTCCAGGTGTAGCATAAAAACTCCAGGTGTAACATAAAAACTCCAGGTGTAGCAGAAAAACTCCAGGTGTAACATAAAAACTCCAGGTGCAACATAAAAACTCCAGGTGCAACATAAAAACTCCAGGTGTAGCAGAAAAACTCCAGGTGTAACATAAAAACTCCAGGTGTAGCAGAAAAACTCCAGGTGTAACATAAAAACTCCAGGTGCAACATAAAAACTCCAGGTGTAGCAGAAAAACTCCAGGTGTAACATAAAAACTCCAGGTGCAACATAAAAACTCCAGGTGTAGCAGAAAAACTCCAGGTGTAGCATAAAAACTCCAGGTGTAGCATAAAAACTCCAGGTGTAGCATAAAAACTCCAGGTGTAACATAAAAACTCCAGGTGTAGCAGAAAAACTCCAGGTGTAGCATAAAAACTCCAGGTGTAGCAGAAAAACTCCAGGTGTAGCAGAAAAACTCCAGGTGTAACATAAAAACTCCAGGTGTAGCATATAAACTCCAGGTGTAGCATAAAAACTCCAGGTGTAACATAAAAACTCCAGGTGTAGCAGAAAAACTCCAGGTGTACCAAGCTGATTCCAGGTGTAGCATAAAAACTCCAGGTGTAACATAAAAACTCCAGGTGCAACATAAAAACTCCAGGTGTAGCAGAAAAACTCCAGGTGTAGCATAAAAACTCCAGGTGTAACATAAAAACTCCAGGTGTACCAAGCTGATTCCAGGTGTAGCATAAAAACTCCAGGTGCAACATAAAAACTCCAGGTGTAGCAGAAAAACTCCAGGTGTAGCATAAAAACTCCAGGTGTAACATAAAAACTCCAGGTGTAGCAGAAAAACTCCAGGTGTACCAAGCTGATTCCAGGTGTAGCATAAAAACTCCAGGTGTAACATAAAAACTCCAGGTGCAACATAAAAACTCCAGGTGTAGCAGAAAAACTCCAGGTGTAGCATAAAAACTCCAGGTGCAACATAAAAACTCCAGGTGTAGCATATAAACTCCAGGTGTACCAAGCTGATTCCAGGTGTAGCATAAAAACTCCAGGTGTAACATAAAAACTCCAGGTGCAACATAAAAACTCCAGGTGTAGCATAAAAACTCCAGGTGTAACATAAAAACTCCAGGTGTAACATAAAAACTCCAGGTGCAACATAAAAACTCCAGGTGTAGCAGAAAAACTCCAGGTGTAGCATAAAAACTCCAGGTGTAGCATAAAAACTCCAGGTGTAGCATAAAAACTCCAGGTGTAACATAAAAACTCCAGGTGTAGCAGAAAAACTCCAGGTGTACCAAGCTGATTCCAGGTGTAGCATAAAAACTCCAGGTGTAACATAAAAACTCCAGGTGCAACATAAAAACTCCAGGTGTAACATAAAAACTCCAGGTGCAACATAAAAACTCCAGGTGTAGCAGAAAAACTCCACGTGCAACATAAAAACTCCAGGTGTAACATAAAAACTCCAGGTGTAGCATAAAAACTCCAGGTGTAACATAAAAACTCCAGGTGCAACATAAAAACTCCAGGTGTAGCAGAAAAACTCCAGGTGCAACATAAAAACTCCAGGTGTAACATAAAAACTCCAGGTGTAGCAGAAAAACTCCAGGTGTAACATAAAAACTCCAGGTGTAGCAGAAAAACTCCAGGTGCAACATAAAAACTCCAGGTGTAGCAGAAAAACTCCAGGTGCAACATAAAAACTCCAGGTGTAACATAAAAACTCCAGGTGTAACATAAAAACTCCAGGTGTAGCATAAAAACTCCAGGTGCAACATAAAAACTCCAGGTGTAGCATAAAAACTCCAGGTGCAACATAAAAACTCCAGGTGCAACATAAAAACTCCAGGTGTAGCAGAAAAACTCCAGGTGTAGCAGAAAAACTCCAGGTGTAGCATAAAAACTCCAGGTGCAACATAAAAACTCCAGGTGTAGCATAAAAACTCCAGGTGTAACATAAAAACTCCAGGTGTAACATAAAAACTCCAGGTGTAACATAAAAACTCCAGGTGCAACATGAAAACTCCAGGTGTAACATAAAAACTCCAGGTGTAGCTTAAAAACTCCAGGTGCAACATAAAAACTCCAGGTGTAACATAAAAACTCCAGGTGTAGCAGAAAAACTCCAGGTGTAACATAAAAACTCCAGGTGTAGCAGAAAAACTCCAGGTGTAACATAAAAACTCCAGGTGTAGCAGAAAAACTCCAGGTGTAACATAAAAACTCCAGGTGTAGCAGAAAAACTCCAGGTGTAACATAAAAACTCCAGGTGTAGCATAAAAACTCCAGGTGTAACATAAAAACTCCAGGTGTAGCATAAAAACTCCAGGTGTAGCATAAAAACTCCAGGTGCAACATAAAAACTCCAGGTGTAGCATAAAAACTCCAGGTGCAACATAAAAACTCCAGGTGTAGCATAAAAACTCCAGGTGTAACATAAAAACACCAGGTGTAACATAAAAACTCCAGGTGTAACATAAAAACTCCAGGTGCAACATGAAAACTCCAGGTGTAACATAAAAACTCCAGGTGTAGCTTAAAAACTCCAGGTGCAACATAAAAACTCCAGGTGCAACATAAAAACTCCAGGTGTAACATAAAAACTCCAGGTGCAACATAAAAACTCCAGGTGTAGCATAAAAACTCCAGGTGTAGCATAAAAACTCCAGGTGTAGCATAAAAACTCCAGGTGTAGCATAAAAACTCCAGGTGTAGCATAAAAACTCCAGGTGTAGCATAAAAACTCCAGGTGTAGCATAAAAACTCCAGGTGTAGCATAAAAACTCCAGGTGTAGCATAAAAACTCCAGGTGTAGCATAAAAACTCCAGGTGTAGCATAAAAACTCCAGGTGTAGCATAAAAACTCCAGGTGCAACATAAAAACTCCAGGTGTAGCATAAAAACTCCAGGTGCAACATAAAAACTCCAGGTGTAGCATAAAAACTCCAGGTGCAACATAAAAACTCCAGGTGTAGCATAAAAACTCCAGGTGCAACATAAAAACTCCAGGTGTAGCATAAAAACTCCAGGTGCAACATAAAAACTCCAGGTGTAGCAGAAAAACTCCACGTGCAACATAAAAACTCCAGGTGTAACATAAAAACTCCAGGTGCAACATAAAAACTCCAGGTGTAGCAGAAAAACTCCAGGTGCAACATAAAAACTCCAGGTGTAACATAAAAACTCCAGGTGTAGCAGAAAAACTCCAGGTGTAACATAAAAACTCCAGGTGTAGCAGAAAAACTCCAGGTGTAACATAAAAACTCCAGGTGTAGCAGAAAAACTCCAGGTGCAACATAAAAACTCCAGGTGTAACATAAAAACTCCAGGTGCAACATAAAAACTCCAGGTGTAGCATAAAAACTCCAGGTGCAGCAGAAAAACTCCAGGTGTAGCATAAAAACTCCAGGTGTAGCATAAAAACTCCAGGTGTAACATAAAAACTCCAGGTGTAGCAGAAAAACTCCAGGTGTAGCATAAAAACTCCAGGTGTAGCATAAAAACTCCAGGTGTAACATAAAAACTCCAGGTGTAGCAGAAAAACTCCAGGTGTAGCATAAAAACTCCAGGTGTACCAAGCTGATTCCAGGTGTAGCATAAAAACTCCAGGTGTAGCATAAAAACTCCAGGTGCAACATAAAAACTCCAGGTGTAGCAGAAAAACTCCAGGTGTACCAAGCTGATTCCAGGTGTAGCATAAAAACTCCAGGTGCAACATAAAATCTCCAGGTGTAACATAAAAACTCCAGGTGTAGCATAAAAACTCCAGGTGCAACATAAAAACTCCAGGTGTAGCATAAAAACTCCAGGTGCAACATAAAAACTCCAGGTGTAGCAGAAAAACTCCAGGTGTAACATAAAAACTCCAGGTGTAGCAGAAAAACTCCAGGTGCAACATAAAAACTCCAGGTGTAACATAAAAACTCCAGGTGCAACATAAAAACTCCAGGTGTAGCATAAAAACTCCAGGTGCAGCAGAAAAACTCCAGGTGTAGCATAAAAACTCCAGGTGTAGCATAAAAACTCCAGGTGTAACATAAAAACTCCAGGTGTAGCAGAAAAACTCCAGGTGTAGCATAAAAACTCCAGGTGTAGCATAAAAACTCCAGGTGTAACATAAAAACTCCAGGTGTAACATAAAAACTCCAGGTGCAACATAAAAACTCCAGGTGTAGCATAAAATCTCCAGGTGTAACATAAAAACTCCAGGTGTAGCATAAAAACTCCAGGTGCAACATAAAAACTCCAGGTGTAGCATAAAAACTCCAGGTGCAACATAAAAACTCCAGGTGTAGCAGAAAAACTCCAGGTGTAACATAAAAACTCCAGGTGTAGCAGAAAAACTCCAGGTGCAACATAAAAACTCCAGGTGTAACATAAAAACTCCAGGTGCAACATAAAAACTCCAGGTGTAGCATAAAAACTCCAGGTGCAGCAGAAAAACTCCAGGTGTAGCATAAAAACTCCAGGTGTAGCATAAAAACTCCAGGTGTAACATAAAAACTCCAGGTGTAGCAGAAAAACTCCAGGTGTAGCATAAAAACTCCAGGTGTAGCATAAAAACTCCAGGTGTAACATAAAAACTCCAGGTGTAACATAAAAACTCCAGGTGCAACATAAAAACTCCAGGTGTAGCATAAAAACTCCAGGTGCAGCAGAAAAACTCCAGGTGTAGCATAAAAACTCCAGGTGTAGCATAAAAACTCCAGGTGTAACATAAAAACTCCAGGTGTAGCAGAAAAACTCCAGGTGTAGCATAAAAACTCCAAGTGTAGCATAAAAACTCCAGGTGCAACATAAAAACTCCAGGTGTAACATAAAAACTCCAGGTGCAACATAAAAACTCCAGGTGTAGCATAAAAACTCCAGGTGCAGCAGAAAAACTCCAGGTGTAGCATAAAAACTCCAGGTGTAGCATAAAAACTCCAGGTGTAACATAAAAACTCCAGGTGTAGCAGAAAAACTCCAGGTGTAGCATAAAAACTCCAGGTGTAGCATAAAAACTCCAGGTGCAACATAAAAACTCCAGGTGTAGCAGAAAAACTCCAGGTGTAACATAAAAACTCCAGGTGTAGCAGAAAAACTCCAGGTGCAACATAAAAACTCCAGGTGTAACATAAAAACTCCAGGTGCAACATAAAAACTCCAGGTGCAGCAGAAAAACTCCAGGTGTAGCAGAAAAACTCCAGGTGTAACATAAAAACTCCAGGTGTAGCAGAAAAACTCCAGGTGTAACATAAAAACTCCAGGTGTAGCAGAAAAACTCCAGGTGCAACATAAAAACTCCAGGTGTAGCAGAAAAACTCCAGGTGCAACATAAAAACTCCAGGTGTAGCATAAAAACTCCAGGTGCAGCAGAAAAACTCCAGGTGTAGCATAAAAACTCCAGGTGTAGCATAAAAACTCCAGGTGTAACATAAAAACTCCAGGTGTAGCAGAAAAACTCCAGGTGTAGCATAAAAACTCCAGGTGTAGCATAAAAACTCCAGGTGTAACATAAAAACTCCAGGTGTAGCAGAAAAACTCCAGGTGTAGCATAAAAACTCCAGGTGTACCAAGCTGATTCCAGGTGTAGCATAAAAACTCCAGGTGTAGCATAAAAACTCCAGGTGCAACATAAAAACTCCAGGTGTAGCAGAAAAACTCCAGGTGTACCAAGCTGATTCCAGGTGTAGCATAAAAACTCCAGGTGCAACATAAAATCTCCAGGTGTAACATAAAAACTCCAGGTGTAGCATAAAAACTCCAGGTGCAACATAAAAACTCCAGGTGTAGCATAAAAACTCCAGGTGCAACATAAAAACTCCAGGTGCAACATAAAAACTCCAGGTGCAACATAAAAACTCCAGGTGCAACATAAAAACTCCAGGTGCAACATAAAAACTCCAGGTGCAACATAAAAACTCCAGGTGTAGCATAAAAACTCCAGGTGCAACATAAAAACTCCAGGTGCAACATAAAAACTCCAGGTGTAGCATAAAAACTCCAGGTGTAACATAAAAACTCCAGGTGTAGCATAAAAACTCCAGGTGTACCAAGCTGATTCCAGGTGTAGCATAAAAACTCCAGGTGTACCAAGCTGATTCCAGGTGTAGCATAAAAACTCCAGGTGTAGCATAAAAACTCCAGGTGTAACATAAAAACTCCAGGTGTAGCATAAAAACTCCAGGTGCAACATAAAAACTCCAGGTGTAGCAGAAAAACTCCAGGTGTAGCATAAAAACTCCAGGTGTAACATAAAAACTCCAGGTGTAACATAAAAACTCCAGGTGCAACATAAAAACTCCAGGTGTAACATAAAAACTCCAGGTGTAGCATAAAAACTCCAGGTGTAACATAAAAACTCCAGGTGTAGCAGAAAAACTCCAGGTGTACCAAGCTGATTCCAGGTGTAGCATAAAAACTCCAGGTGTAACATAAAAACTCCAGGTGTAGCATAAAAACTCCAGGTGTAACATAAAAACTCCAGGTGTAGCATAAAAACTCCAGGTGTAACATAAAAACTCCAGGTGTAGCATAAAAACTCCAGGTGTAACATAAAAACTCCAGGTGTAGCAGAAAAACTCCAGGTGTACCAAGCTGATTCCAGGTGTAGCATAAAAACTCCAGGTGTAACATAAAAACTCCAGGTGTAGCATAAAAACTCCAGGTGTAACATAAAAACTCCAGGTGTAACATAAAAACTCCAGGTGTAGCATAAAAACTCCAGGTGTAACATAAAAACTCCAGGTGTAGCAGAAAAACTCCAGGTGTAACATAAAAACTCCAGGTGTAGCATAAAAACTCCAGGTGTAACATAAAAACTCCAGGTGTAGCATAAAAACTCCAGGTGCAACATAAAAACTCCAGGTGCAACATAAAAACTCCAGGTGTAACATAAAAACTCCAGGTGTAACATAAAAACTCCAGGTGCAACATAAAAACTCCAGGTGTAACATAAAAACTCCAGGTGTAGCATAAAAACTCCAGGTGTAGCATAAAAACTCCAGGTGTAACATAAAAACTCCAGGTGTAGCATAAAACCTCCGGGTGCAACATAAAAACTCCAGGTGTAGCAGAAAAACTCCAGGTGCAACATAAAAACTCCAGGTGTAGCATAAAAACTCCAGGTGTAGCATAAAAACTCCAGGTGCAACATAAAAACTCCAGGTGTAGCATAAAAACTCCAGGTGTAGCATAAAAACTCCAGGTGTAGCATAAAAACTCCAGGTGCAACATAAAAACTCCAGGTGTAGCATAAAAACTCCAGGTGCAACATAAAAACTCCAGGTGTAACATAAAAACTCCAGGTGCAACATAAAAACTCCAGGTGTAACATAAAAACTCCAGGTGCAACATAAAAACTCCAGGTGCAACATAAAAACTCCAGGTGCAACATAAAAACTCCAGGTGTAACATAAAAACTCCAGGTGTAGCAGAAAAACTCCAGGTGTAACATAAAAACTCCAGGTGTAGCAGAAAAACTCCAGGTGCAACATAAAAACTCCAGGTGCAACATAAAAACTCCAGGTGTAACATAAAAACTCCAGGTGTAGCAGAAAAACTCCAGGTGCAACATAAAAACTCCAGGTGTAACATAAAAACTCCAGGTGTAGCAGAAAAACTCCAGGTGTAGCATAAAAACTCCAGGTGTAGCATAAAAACTCCAGGTGTAGCATAAAAACTCCAGGTGCAACATAAAAACTCCAGGTGCAACATAAAAACTCCAGGTGTAGCATAAAAACTCCAGGTGTAGCATAAAAACTCCAGGTGTAGCAGAAAAACTCCAGGTGTAACATAAAAACTCCAGGTGTAGCAGAAAAACTCCAGGTGTAACATAAAAACTCCAGGTGTAACATAAAAACTCCAGGTGTAGCATAAAAACTCCAGGTGTAGCAGAAAAACTCCAGGTGTAACATAAAAACTCCAGGTGTAGCAGAAAAACTCCAGGTGTACCAAGCTGATTCCAGGTGTAGCATAAAAACTCCAGGTGTAGCATAAAAACTCCAGGTGTAGCAGAAAAACTCCAGGTGTAACATAAAAACTCCAGGTGTAGCATAAAAACTCCAGGTGTAGCATAAAAACTCCAGGTGTAGCATAAAAACTCCAGGTGTAGCAGAAAAACTCCAGGTGTAACATAAAAACTCCAGGTGTAGCAGAAAAACTCCAGGTGTACCAAGCTGATTCCAGGTGTAGCATAAAAACTCCAGGTGTAGCATAAAAACTCCAGGTGTAGCAGAAAAACTCCAGGTGTAACATAAAAACTCCAGGTGTAGCATAAAAACTCCAGGTGCAACATAAAAACTCCAGGTGTAACATAAAAACTCCAGGTGTACCAAGCTGATTCCAGGTGTAACATAAAAACTCCAGGTGTACCAAGCTGATTCCAGGTGTAGCATAAAAACTCCAGGTGTAGCATAAAAACTCCAGGTGTAGCAGAATAACTCCAGGTGTAACATAAAAACTCCAGGTGTAGCATAAAAACTCCAGGTGCAACATAAAAACTCCAGGTGTAGCATAAAAACTCCAGGTGTAACATAAAAACTCCAGGTGTAACATAAAAACTCCAGGTGTAGCATAAAAACTCCAGGTGTAGCATAAAAACTCCAGGTGTAGCAGAAAAACTCCAGGTGTAACATAAAAACTCCAGGTGTAACATAAAAACTCCAGGTGTAGCATAAAAACTCCAGGTGTAGCATAAAAACTCCAGGTGTAGCAGAAAAACTCCAGGTGTAACATAAAAACTCCAGGTGTAGCAGAAAAACTCCAGGTGTACCAAGCTGATTCCAGGTGTAGCATAAAAACTCCAGGTGTAGCATAAAAACTCCAGGTGTAGCAGAAAAACTCCAGGTGTAACATAAAAACTCCAGGTGTAGCATAAAAACTCCAGGTGCAACATAAAAACTCCAGGTGTAACATAAAAACTCCAGGTGTACCAAGCTGATTCCAGGTGTAGCATAAAAACTCCAGGTGTAGCATAAAAACTCCAGGTGTAGCAGAATAACTCCAGGTGTAACATAAAAACTCCAGGTGTAGCATAAAAACTCCAGGTGCAACATAAAAACTCCAGGTGTAGCATAAAAACTCCAGGTGTAACATAAAAACTCCAGGTGTAACATAAAAACTCCAGGTGTAGCATAAAAACTCCAGGTGTAGCAGAAAAACTCCAGGTGTAGCAGAAAAACTCCAGGTGCAACATAAAAACTCCAGGTGTAGCAGAAAAACTCCAGGTGCAACATAAAAACTCCAGGTGTAGCAGAAAAACTCCAGGTGCAACATAAAAACTCCAGGTGTAGCAGAAAAACTCCAGGTGCAACATAAAAACTCCAGGTGTAGCAGAAAAACTCCAGGTGCAACATAAAAACTCCAGGTGTAGCAGAAAAACTCCAGGTGTAGCAGAAAAACTCCAGGTGTAGCAGAAAAACTCCAGGTGTAGCAGAAAAACTCCAGGTGTAGCAGAAAAACTCCAGGTGTAACATAAAAACTCCAGGTGTAACATAAAAACTCCAGGTGTAGCAGAAAAACTCCAGGTGTAGCAGAAAAACTCCAGGTGTAGCAGAAAAACTCCAGGTGTAGCAGAAAAACTCCAGGTGTAGCAGAAAAACTCCAGGTGTTTTTTTTCGATCTACTTTTCAATCTACGCAACCAAAACTCGATCAAAAATATTTGATCTACTGTCCGCGGGACTGTCTCCTTCATTTTCCCCCATTCTCGTTCATTTTTCTCAGTTTTCCTCCTTTTCTCTTTGTTTTCTTGTTGTTTTTTTCGCTCCTATTCCGTTTGTTTTCTGATTTTTCAACGTCTTCGGAATCCTTTATGAATCCCTTTTATCTCATCATTCAACAAACATTTTTCAGACCCCCCTACTAACCATGACTACCATCAAGAAAGTCAATAAACAACCGACAAGCGATAACAAGTTGATGAAAAACTCTTGGGAGCGCCGTCGTGTCGCCAAACTCAACGAGGCGTGGAGTCAACTCGAACGGTAAGCTCCGCCCAGTTTCCCAATTGGCTCCGCCCACTTTTCCTGAGCGCGTAAGCTCTGATTCTACTCCTAGGCTCCGCTCATTTCCATTGAATCTGCTCATTTTCTGAGACCCCGCCCACGTCCGCTTAGGCTCTGTTCACTGCTACTTATGCTTCGCCAATTATTTTCTTAAACTCCGCCCACTTTCCATGAGCTCGGCCCATTTTCCCATATACCCCGCCTCTTTCAAGACCCCATGCATCTCAGAAATCAAATTTCTTTATTTTTCCAGATGCGTCCCGATCAGAACATTCCAAAAACCGACAAAACTCATGATTCTCCATGCGGCCATGGAGCGCATCTCTCAACTTGAGTCGATTCTGAAGTCGCACGACAAAGAGGGATCGATTGAGGATTCTATGGAGATTCTGATGAGCCAAGAGACGGATTCAGAAGTCAAAGAGTCCCCGATGGTCGATCATGCTGATTCGGACCCACTAACGATGATAATGGAGGATACTGAAATTGTGGAGATCATGGAGTCTGATGACGGCGAGGATTCAGATGTCACGAATTTCCTGCAGAAGATAGTCGAGTGTGTCGGGACGAAAGGTTGTGTCTAATGTTTTCGAATAGCGCCTCTCCTTCTCTATCATTAACACTACAATTTTTACTAATTGAATTCGAAAGCGGACCCCTCACCCTCTCCTTCTTTCTATTTCTGACTAATTTCGTGTTGTATTTTGAAAGTTCCTATCCTAATCATAACCCCAATTTTCCCGCATCCTTCTTGTAATTTATTAGCTTTCCAATTGAAATTCTGAAAAATAAATGTGTTGAATTAACAAAAAAAAATGTTTTGTTTTTATTTTCAAAGATCAGAGTTTTCGGAATTCTTTCAACTGTTTTCAAAATCGTCCACCGTCTTTCAGAATCCTCTGGGTGCTTTGGAATCGTCTAATCTTCTTCAGATGTTTGTTAACAGTCTTCTATTGCATTCCATACTCTATAGATGATTCCAAACTGGTCCCAACACCACCAGAATTCGTCACGCATTTTCGGAATCTCTTCAATGCTGTCAGCTATTCTTGAGGTTTCTTCCAGACTCTTGTGGTATCAAAGTCTTTTAATGATCTATGCATGTTTTCGATTTCTACTATAGCCTTCTGAATCTCGCACATGTATTCGAAAACCTAACGATTCTTTGAGTTGTCTTGGGGTCCAGGTGTACCAAGCTGATTACAGGTGTAGCAGAAAACTCCAGGAGTAGCAGAAAAACTCCAGGATCCACCACGTCCAAAGGTTTCAGTAATAGTTTCAGTTTTGTGTAACAACAGTTAACCTGTTGTTACACAAAACTCCAGAATCCAACATTCTCCAGAATCCAACATACAGACCAGATGAGATAATAGTTGATGGTCATCGATCTGCCTATTTTGAGGATACACAACGGACCAGACCACAGGTATTCTTTCTAGTTCTTCTCCCTCTTGTTGTCCATGTTTTTGGTTGTGCGAATTATGAGATCGTCAATAAAACAATGCAAGAAACCAGTGATATTTTCCAGGGATCCAAAGTTCGTGTTCAATCAGTTGGAGGAAACGTCCACTCCAGCTCTGCCAACATTCCAAGAACATCTCAACCAGCAGTTGCCGCTGTCGTTTCTCCACCACAACAGCAATCCTTCGTGAGACCAAATGAGGTATATAAGACTTTTTTGAAAGAGACTGCTGATATATATTAGCAATCTTGCAGTTCAGCACAAATAGACTTTTCTGATTTTCCAGCAACACCTACAACCCCGTATTGTTCGTCCTCAACCACAACAACAACTCACACGTCCAGCTTCAGTGAGACCCCAAACTCGTCGTCCAGTCCCACAACCACAACAGGGTAACTGAACCAGAATCTTAATATTGATCATACGATTCACCAATTTTCAGTAACCCGCCCTGTACCACGCCCAGCTGCTCCAAAGAGCCATTTGGCACCACAACCAGCACCAGTTGTTGCAATTTCTAAGCCAAGAGTGAGTAAGGATACAGTATCAAAACTGAAAATATATTTTCAGACTGCCAGTGAAAAGTTCCTCCAATGCTGCAAGGGACGTAAGGTTCACAATTCCTGTGAGAGAATTTGCAGTTTTGATGTTCTCTCGAAAAAGACACTGACGGGAATGTTCCTTGGAACTGATCCATGCCCACAACATCATGGACTTGATTTGATGCAATGTGCTGCTGATAGTGATGATCATACAGAATGCTGCATCGATAAAGAAGTTGACAGAACTTCTGCAGGAAAGAAGTGTCTTGGATTCTGTAATATGAAGCCAGGAATCACCTTCCAGGTAATAAATCGTCCTTATGCTCTCGTTTGAATCCCAATCTTATTTCCAGGCTGATGTTTCAATGCTTCCATGCTGGTCTGTACTCAATGATATCAAGCAGTGCTTCAGAGAAAACTTGGAGCGTCAACTAGCTGCCTCAGTTTAGGAGTGATGAAATGTGCTCACTTTCAAATGCCAACCCAACTCAATTCTAGTCCTTGCCATTTTAAATTATTATTCTTTTTCTCCAGATTACCGACCAGCCTTTCTTTGTTGAACCGGTGTTGTATCTATTATTCCTAGCAACGACAGTACAATTCGATGAATTTAGAAAAGTGAAAAAAAATGAAGAAAATTCATGACGATTGTTGAAATCTGCATTAAATAATAACAAAATGATGGGGCGGAGAGCTACACTACTATGAAACAAAAAGGAACAAAGCTAAAAAGAGAAAAAAAACAGGATATTTCCAAATTTCGGATTACTCATCAATGCGGTCAGATCAGATTGGGGAATGACATGTTTAACGTCTCTTGTCGGAAACGTTCAGGTAGTCGTTGTCAGCAATGTTCAACATCAAACCTCCTGTTGGGAGATAAGTCTTGTTTCCAGATTCCGAAACAACTCGAGCGATCTTTTGAGCGGCACGAATCTTTCTGAGCTTCAAGAATCCTGGATCGTTTTTCATGGCTTCTCCGAGAAGTTTTGCAGATTCCGCTTCTCCTTCGGCTTGGACAATCTTCTCCTGTTTTTGTTGCTTGGCACGTTCCACGTAGAAAGAGGCTCGCTGAGCTTCTTGAGCAGCGACCTGCTTAGCTTCAACGGCGGCAGAATATTGGGGAGAGAAAGCGAGCTCTGTCAGCGACACGTCATCGAGAATGATGTTGAAATCAAGAGCACGCTCAATCAAAGCTTTGCGAACCAACATGGAAACCTATAAACGAAATAACTACGATGAATTACAAGAAATTGGTCTCACCTGTTGGCGCTGGGTGATAAGCTGCGAAGCATTGAACTTGGCAACAACTCCCTTCAGCACTTCGTTACAAATTGATGGGAGAACTCTCTCTTCCCAGTTTTGACCAAGAGTTCTGTAGATGTGAACCAGCTTGTCTGGGTTTGGTCGAGACAGCACACGGAGTCCAATATTGACCATTTGCAAATCCTTAGATCCTGTTGGCGAGCGGATCTGAAATTTTTGTCATTTAAAACACATATGGATATTTCAAAAGTTAACCTGATTTGGTCTAGCACGGATATCATAAACGATTGGATATTGGAACCATGGAACTCTGAAGTGAAGTCCTTCTTTGTACAAATCAGTCGAAAGACCTCCAAGTCTGTTGAACATGATTGCTCTGTGTCCAGCTTCGACTGAAATAAAGCTTATAAGACAGAAAAGAGAAAGAATGGAATTTACCTGTGAACATGGATTGCGAGATTCCATAGACAGCTGCTCCGGCGGCGGCAACTAGTCCGATTCCGACTCCAGCTCCTCTAGCGTTTTGAAGAGCCTTCTTCATTGCTTCTTGCCCTTGTTTCGCCATATTGCTGAAAATAATATTTTGGGGGGAGAATGATGCAAAAATCAGCGTCACAGAGTAATAATGACAAATAGGAATTTCCTCTTCAAAAATAATTAAACCGAAAAAATCTATGGCACTTTGAGCTAAGAATCAAATTTGGCCTGAATTTTTAGAGAGATACTAGATTCCATGAAAAATGTCACATAATGGAAATTGACAATAGCTAAGCTCTGTGATCAAGATGATAGTTCCATTTTTAAGGTAATTCCCGAAACCAGTAAATTCAGACAGACTGCTGAGTACTCTAGGTCATTGAAAAAATATATAAATTTCCGAATAACTCGAGCTCAATCCATGCAAAAAACAAGAGTAAACGGCAAGAACGTAAATACGCAGAAAAGAGCGTCACTTCAAGACCCAACGATGATTTTTGCCTATGCGCCTTTAAACAGTCGGACGAAAGACCACACAATGCATGGAGACGCAGAGATCTTAAAGGGCGGAAGTTCAAAAATTGTTCGCGGAGACGATCGAATTCCATTTTTCGTTTTTTGCTAAATAAAAGGTTTGAACTGACACAAATTGAACTGATTTTTATCGAGCATCTGTATTTAAAAATAACATTTATTAAGAAAAATAAATAAACATGACTAAAAGACAACCATGGAAACAATCACCATAAAATCACATTCAATAAATTAAATATCAAGGACATTGGCAAACAATGAAAAAGAGAACAAGTATGAACTAGTAAAACAACACTGATCCCGTTATGAAAAAATGCTTGAACGATGTATCGAAAAATAATCAAAGCTCGGTTTTCTTCTCGGAGTCGCTCTCCGTTTTCGTCTTTTCATCTTTCTTATTTTTCTTCACTTTCTCTTTGGATGCCTTCTTTTCAGCTTCAGCAGCAATCTCGTCAATATCAATTTTCAAATCCTTCCCAAGATCATCAAGTGTTGTGATCTTCTTCATTTTCTTCATGAATCGATCAACTTCTCGGTTCAAGCTTTTGGTCTGAAATCATGTTTTGCATCACTTCATGTTATTATTTCAACTCACCTTTGAGTCGATATCTTTCCCGGTGAAGTTGAAATCATCTGATTTCTTTTTTGTATCTAGATGTGTTCGAACCTCTTCCACCCAAGTTTTCAACTTGTCAAGTTTAACCTTCAACGCATCACGATCTTCCTGAAAATAGTTCCGTGATTCATGCAAACATAAAGATTCTGCTCACCTTTTTGAACAATGCTTTCTCTTCATCCACATTGTTTCCTAGCGTAGTAAGCGATAAAGTGGTTTCCAGAAGTGTCTCCAAGCTCTTCATCTTTTCCGGAACGGTTTTGTCATGTTCTTGCCTTCTCTTAACAGAGCGCACTATGTTTTTGAGTTCCAGCAAATTGTCAGTAAACTCTTTAGTTGGGGTGTCCTTGGTAACATCATCTTCGAGCCAAAGTCGAATTCGTTTCACTGATTCCTCCAGCTTCGTTTTCTCTTCTATGGCCATATAATCCGTGAAGTCACTCTCTTCCAAGTATTGAGAACACTCAAAACTGAAGGATTCCAGCTCATTCTCCGCAGCTGCTCTTTCTGCTGCCAATCTTTCCTTTTCAGCAAACGCAACCATTCTTCTTTTCTCCTCCTCAACATCATAACGGTTAGGAACATAAGCCGATGGGTACTTATTGATGATGCGAAGACGAACAACGGAAGGAAGTTCCTTTTTCTTCTCCTTCACGTCAGTCTTGTTTCCGGGAGTACCAGTCTCTTCAGTTGCGTTGACTTTAGGAGCATCTTCTGATGTAGCGTTTGATGGAGTTTCTGGTTGAAGATTTGGCTCTTCTGGTTTTGTAGCTTCTCTTTCTTCGAGCTTTTCATCGCTTGATGCTGATAGCGTTCCTTCATCAGTAGTTGGTTCTCCCTCTTCGGTTTTCGATGAGAATAATCCACTGATTGTGCTGGCAATCGCTGAAAATAAAACATTGTTGAATTCATGAAAAATATAGGTAGCTCTTACATCCAACAATTCCGGTCTTCGGTTCGAACAAAGCTTCTGCCCTTCGAACACGAACAATTCCAGATGCGTCGATGAGAAAACTGACTTTCACTCCTTTGAACTCCGACTCTTCGCTAGATCGATTCTTGAGAGCGTCACTTAATCCGCCGATTTCCACGTCAATCAAATTGTCGAGAAGACTTCCGATTTCCAGCAACTGCTTTTTCGTCAGGTTCTCCACTGTTCCATATTTCAGAGCAATTGAAAAATCGTCCGAATAAGAAGTCAACGATATAGTTTTTGGATTCGTCGGGTATAAAGAGTTGGCAGCGAAAAGAGTCTTCACAACGTTTCTCTCTCCTACTATTTCCTCGGTCTTCTCATCTTTGACCTTGCTCACGAAGTGAACTTCAACTGGGAAGATCACCTTCTCCTCGACATTAAACGGCTTCACTTTGAATCCTTTACTGAGATGAGCAGCTTGGAAAAGGGCACCCATTGCAACCGCTTCATCGGTGTTCAAAAACTTTCCGATTTCTTTCCTGAAAAAATAAAGGTTTTTAGCAAAAATTGTTCAGCGGCCTACTATCAAACTCCGGTCACAGGACATGCGGCGCTAGCGAAATCGCTGAATTTCTTATCTAGCGTCTCTAACAGTCGAACTGATCATGGCAACAAGTTGCGATTTGTTCGGGTTGGAGAGACGCATGGGGAACGAACTCGCGACGTCTGTTTGAGAGACACGCGCGCTCCCGCATACACCGCCGCAGGTCAAGGGACAAAACGAGGGAAACGGCCTAGATAACAATGACCACTATGTGGTTGCGGGCGCACTTACGTTCCGATGGTTTTCTGAATAATTTCTTGCACTTTTGGCACTCTGGTCCCGGCGCCCATCAGCACGAATTGATCGACGTCCTCAATTGGAATCTGGGCCATTCGAAGAGCTTGCTCAATTGGCTCTCCAAATCTCGGAACCATGTCTTCAATGAGTTTATTGAAATCTTCTCGCGAAACCTTCAGTTTGGCATCAATATCTTCATGAGCGCTCTCGATTTGAGCGAAGTGTTCGGCGTTCGCGGACAAAACTTGCTTCAAACGTTCTGCTTCTTTGGTGAACTTTGTCAAGGCTCTTCTGTTAGTGTTGACTTTTGTCTTCGGTTTATACGTTTTCTCGAACATATCGACAAGATGATCTCTGAGACGGTTCGTCATTTCGATTCCACCAAGAGTTCTGTCATATCCAATTCCAAGAACTGTCATCTTTGGCTGTTTTTCATACTTCTCCTTGACGAGCTTGAACTCGACGACAGTGGCAGTAGTTTTGGCAGCACCCATATCATAGATCATCAGTCTCTGAGGTTTTTCTGTGATTTCCTTTCTTCTGAAGATTCCGTGGCTCAGTGCAGCAGCAGTTCCATCATTGATAAGTTGAAGAACAGAGAAGCCAGCCATTTGTGCGGCACGTTCAACTGCCAACCTTTCAGCGGGAGTGAAATATACAGGAACGGTGATAACTACATCCTTGAGTTCACTGACTTGAGCGTATTCCTCTGTGAACTTCTTCGCGTTGGCAAGAATCATCGCAGTGAGGGCTTCAACTGAGTAACTCTCTCCTCTGAATAAATTAATAATTGAGCATATTCATTCCCTGCTCTTACCCAAGTCTGAAGTTTACGGAAGATGAATTTTTCGGCGACTCGTCAATATCGTAGAATGTGTTCCTCTGCTTGAAAAGTTTGTACGAGGGATGTTCCGAAGATTTAGCAACCAAATCGTTGAGTTGTCCATGTACGAGATGAGGATACCGAACCTGCATTCCAATTGCTGCATCAGCGAATGTTCTGTGACCATCTTGGATCATCACAACGTTCGGTGTTTTTCTCCTAGACTCAGTGTTGAGCGCGATGTCCATAGGGATACCAGGTTTTACGATTCCAATTTTCAGAAACTGAGTTCCTAAGTCAATTGTCATTGCTGCCAGCTGCCCATCTGAAATATTTCATGTTATTACTATTGTGAAATTGAAACGATTCGTTTTGGCTTACTTGTTGTCAACACCAAACTGCAAGAAATGAAGAAAGCGAGCATACTGATTCCCCTCAAAATCATTCTGAAATAAATGATTTGAACGATAGTTGAAGCTATGAGATAGTAAATATTGAGCGTAAAAACGCAGATGGATAAGATAATGAGGGAAAAGTATCAGTTGAGAAAATATTTATTCACATGAAACCTCTAGAAAAACAGAGGACGACTGGCTAGTGACGACTGAGAAAAAAACGTTGGCAAGACGACACGAATTGCCACGCAGCGAGGCCGCAAAATCTAGGAGAAAAGTATAATGCTTTTGAACGCAACGTTGAGCAAAGTGCAAAAAGAAAAGCAAGATTATGAAAATTTGGACAAGATAATGTAACAGGTGTGGATGCAATTACTCAGTCAACTCGATATGTTGATCCTTCTTTTCTTGTTCAACCGCCACAGCACTCAGCTTGGTGATTAGTTCCCCGCCGAACTTTTGCCTGAAAAGTACCTCTTATATAAATAGATAGCAAGCTTAATCTGATAATACCGGTATCCGGGAGAGATTTCTGTGAGAAGAGCGTGCAGAGTTTCGAAGTATTTTGTATGAATGCTCAGCTGTCGGAAGTCTCCGTTCATGCAATCGTTTCTGTTCGAGGCAACTCTCCATCCCTTGACTGAAAAACCTCAAAATTAATAAGCACATTATGCAAAAACGTTTACTTGTCAATTCGATGCAATGAGTGTGGTTTTCAGCAGTTGTCACATTGATGAAGAGCAACTGCGATGTGCGTGGGAGCATCTCACTGACACCGATAAGATTAACTGCAAAAGCATGCTCCCGGACTGCTGCCATTGCCGTTTCCTCGAGACCCGTTTTGTCAGCGTCAGTATGACAGTTCCTGTGATTTTTTGAATAGAAATTCCAGATATTCAAATGTCGCATTACTTACTCACAGAAAGCAGGTTTCTTGACAGTCACCGGAGTTGTTGGTGGAGTGGTTGTCTCAGTCAGGCTGTCATTGTTTGTTTGCTGTGTCATTCTGAATAACTGAAAGTATTTTTTAAATACAGTACTTTGAAACTTTGAGGTTTGGAAATACGGAAGCTGTTGATAACAGAAGAAAAAAAAGAAATTGAAAAAAAATGTAGTGAAGATTTATGACTAGACTATATAAAAAGGCAGGATGTGAGAATATGAGCCCGTGTTTAGCAAATGGCACAGGGATTTAGAATTAGTCGTTGAGCTATTGTCGAACAACAATATTGCAAAGTTTTTCAAGTTTGTCCAGGTCAGCTTTGGTCTGAAAATGAAACAATCATCAATATAATTCATAGAAATCGAAAATTACCTTTTGCACATATTCATTAAGCCGATCGATTCTCTCGAAAAAATTCTCGATTTCAATAATATTGTTTTCTGTCTGTTTCAACTGATCACTGAGACTTTCTGAATGCGTTTCACTGAGTATCTGAATCGTTCGGAGTTCTTCAAGCACAACTGTACATTTATCTAACGCTGTGTTCATTGGATTAGTCGCTTCTTGAACATTCTGTAAAGAATGAGAATATGATCTTCTCACCTCTCCTCCAATTTACCATGCCTGCTGTGAGTTCGATGAGGTTTCGCACGTTCGATGCGATTTCTTCAACACCAGTCATTGTTTTTTTGAGACCTGTAAATCGATAAATTAGAAACGTTGTGCAAATTATACGGAACGGTGCATAAGTAAACGTTGTCTAGTTCTTATGCGACGTAGACAAAAAAGAAAAGTACAGCTACTCTCACTATTGATTGGAGTGAGTGCAAGAAGAAGAAAATAATGATGAGATGTGTCTTGGAGTATGTTCAAGATCACAGGACAAACGGAAGAAAACACAGAGAACGAACCCACTTTGCTATTGGAAGGAAAGGCGCCTCGCCAGCGAAAAAAAATAATTCGTGGGATACTGATAAACCGCGCTCTGTCGTACAGCGCCGTTGCGCGCTTTGTTCAAAAAAATATTGTTCTTAAATGAAATCTGGAAACCTTGTTAAAATTTCTATTGAAAGTTGAATTCTTCCATTAAATATTGAAATTTCAAAAAAAGTCAAGAAATGCTGCAACTCTTGCTCTATGTCTACCGCTGAAAACATAATATCAGAATCAAAACTGACAAGTAAACCCAGAATGAATGAATCATCTTTGTTTAAAAATGGAATGATATCACTTGTTGTTCTTCAGTTCAACACTAAACAGTAACAGGCAACATCCAAACGAATAATGTTTCCTGGCTTCTTCAAACCATCAAAGTGTTTCATTTAAGCTTACTGTGATTGTCTGTTTTCAACATTTCATTAATTGAAATAATCGAGGAGGTTACTGTCGCTGTGAGATGATATTGCGTATACAACGAGATTGTGCCATTTCCCATGAGAACTTTGAATCGCTTCAGACTGAGAAACGATTGGCATCGCTAACACAAATATTTGTCAGTGAATCACTTGTATTCCGCACTTGTTAGGAAAAGGATTCGCAAGTTTGGAAGTTAGAATCTCCGTAGTAACTTCATTCCCTTTTCTTCTAGAACGCCTAAACTTCTGTATGCTCTCTCTGTCTACACTATTTTTGATTCCATATTGCAGTGTGCTTTCCACATTTTTATCGATGTGTCTCCGTATCAGTAGTATAGTGGGAGGGCGGCAAAAGTATGACTCAGTTCACACTAACCTCTTTTAAATGTGTCATTTTGTGTTCTTTTTCTTTTTCAAGTTTATATTGATTTTAGTTTTGAAGGAATGAGAATATGACGACTCCTCGTCCAACACATCTTCACAGAAGATCGTCTTCTAAATGGGTTCCTCCTTCTGCTCCATTGCATAATCCTATTTCTATTTTTAGAGGAAGAAGTAATCGAGAAACGGGGTTTGTTTTCTATTCAACAACCTAATTTCAAATATAAGTTCAGATCTCGAGTTATTCGTCCGAACCATTTATTTGAATCTCCTCGATATGAGCTGAATAACTACAGAGATTTTACGGATAATCAAATATCTACCACGAAGTATACAATATGGAACTTTGTTCCTCTCAATATTTGGCATCAAATCTCAACTAAATACGCGAATCTCTATTTCATTTTCATTGCCGTCCTCAATTGGGTTCCATTCTTCGACGCCTATACTCGATACGTTGGTCTCATTCCAATCACTTTTGTATTGGGAACAACATTGATAAAAGATGGAATTGAGGATTATCGAAGATGGAAGTTCGATAATCAGATCAACGAAAAAACTTGTCATGTATGGGATAGAGATAGATGTGCATTCAGAAAAACCGAATGGAGATACATTCTGGTTGGAGATTTCGTGCATATTTCAAACGATCAGGATGTTCCTGCGGACATTATTTTGTTGAGATCATCAAATGAAAGTGGAACTTGTTATATTGAAACTTGTAATTTGGATGGAGAAACTTCTCTGAAACAGAGAATGGTTCCTGCAAAAGTCATCGATTACTCAAAGGTATGATGATATGACTGTATGAACCTTTTTAGGGAAACGTTTTCCAGAAAGATTCCACATTCAAACCATCAGACTTCACTGGTGTTGTGACTTGTGAAAAACCGGATAAGAGCATTTACACTATCAGAGCCAAAGTTGAGTATGAACCAGGTACGAA
Organism: Caenorhabditis sinica; assembly: GCA_963932045.1. Lineage (NCBI taxonomy): Eukaryota > Metazoa > Nematoda > Chromadorea > Rhabditida > Rhabditidae > Caenorhabditis > Caenorhabditis sinica. The sequence goes on along the minus strand of OZ009941.1, from coordinate 10,487,509 downwards.
TCTCCTACTTTCTCAATTCAACGATTCTGATTTCTAGGGCAGACTGATGTCATCATAAAAGAAAACATGCTACTGCGAGGGTCACGAATCAAGAATACCACTTTTGTTGAGGGAATTGTGGTTTATGCTGGGCACGATACGAAAGTGATGTTGAACAACGGAAGAGCTCCACATAAAACTTCGGGAATAGAAAAACTAACCAACAAGTGGGGCACAAAAGGAGTATGAGTTTCATGAAAGTGTGATTTCAGGTTCATCATTGCATGTTTTATAATGCTTCTAGCGATGGTAGTGTATGGAGCAGCAGCGTCTGCGGTGTGGGTGGGGGATCATCCAACAGATAAAGAGGTTTATTATGGATATTAAAAAAAGACCCGAACAAAAAAAAACTAGAAAGTTGAAAAAAAACTTTTCAATTAGATCCCCTCGAGACGATCGATGTTTCTATCCAATGTGGCGTCGATCTCTTTCGATTTCTGAAATTGCAAAAAAATTAGAACAAAATTCACTGAAGAACTCACATCTTTCTGTCTCTGGTTTTCCCTTTTTACGGCTCTCTTCTTCTCAAGACGCTCCTTCAAAACTTTACTATCCTTGAGTTCCTCCAGTGGCATTTTTGGTTTTTCTTTTTGCTCCTTCAAAAAGTCTCCACGATCGTACGATTTCTCATTTTTGGATTTTTTAACTCGTGGAATGTGATTTTCCTTAACTATCTCCTTCTTCTTTTGTCCCATTTTGCTATCCTGAATACTTTTTCTAATTGAAAAAAATCGCACCTTTCCTGTTGTGTTCAACAGAGCGCGATTAACCTTGTGTAGGGAGTATGAAAGAAGAAGAGACGCAGACATTTACAGATTCCGTACATTCTTTCCAATACACCCCGCCCATTTATTGAAGGATTCATTGGCATTGGAGCTTTCTTTATCAATTATCAACTATTGGTTCCTATTTCACTTTATATTACTGTAGAGATTATCAAGGCTCTTCAGATCTATTTTATCAGTTGTGACATTCAGTTGTATGATTCAAAATCGGTGAGTCAGTGAAACAAGAAGAAGTGTTTAATTCATTAAACTTTAGGATAGAGCAATAGACTGTCGTTCTTTGAGTATTCCCGAGGAACTTGGAACAGTTACACATGTGTTATCAGATAAAACAGGAACTCTGACAGAGAATATGATGATATTTCGACACTGTGCATTTGATGAGACGGATTACGGTAGTGAGGGATCGAAAGCGAATCCAGATAAGCCAGTTCGATGTGATGAACTGTACGAGAGAATCAACAGTACTATGCATAATCCAGTGCAGAAGCATTTCTTTGCTAATATTCTTTTGAATAATTCTGTAGTTGTGAACACTATTCCACACACTGATGTTTTGGAGTTGGGAAATTTTGATGGAGGAGTTTATAATGTTGGAAATTCATGCTTTTATGATGTAACTGAAGAGAAATACAAGGCAAAACTGGCTGCTATTGGAAAAGAGCCCACTGAGGATGACGATATCTCGAGACCAGACCAGTTTGATTTCAATTAAAAACTGAAAGAATATAGGCATATTCTTTAGGTTGGGACTTCCCACAACGATTAAATTTGATGATCGTCTTACTGTAATTGTTGAGGAGGATACTCCATCAGAATCTCCAATGCCTGATCTGTCTCCTTCTCTTCGAGATTCTCCAGAAACCGCCACTCCAACTTCCCCAATCATGCGACCACTTTCTTCTTTATCTTCTTTTTCGAGAAAACTATCTACAGTAGTACGAAGAAGTATTTTGAGACCCATTTCAGATATGTAAGTCTTTCACTGTATTGGTGAAAAATGAAGTCTCTTTTCTCTCCAGAATTCCGGTCAGGAAAAGATTGATTTCGTTCAAACAACAAGCCCTGAATCCATACGAAGCTGAAAGTCCAGATGAACTAGCACTTATTGAAGGGGCTGCTCTTTATAATTATGTTCTTTTGGAGAGAGCTGCAACAAGTATCACTATTTCAACGCCAGAAAAATCTGAAAAAAGATATGAACTTCTTCTAACTCTTCCATTTGACGCCACAAGAAAACGGATGTCAGTTATAGTAAACTCTCCAAAAGGTCCACTTTTGTATTGCAAAGGAGCAGATTCGGCGGTTTTATCGAGGTATGTAAAAATTCTGCTTTTCATTTTTATAAACAAGAAATACCAGGTTAACACCGGAAAGTGTGTCTGATAACAGAGTAAAAACTATACAATCTCACTTGGATGGTTATGCAAAGAAGGGATTGAGAACACTGTGCTTCGCAATGAAATATATCCCCCAGGAAGAGTTTGATGACTTTTTGCATTCTTACAAATTCGTAAGTTTTCTTCAGGCTACTTCGGTGACTTGAAATTTCAGCTAATGGAAGATGCATCTACAGAAAGAGAGAAAATGTTATCGGAAAAGGCAGATGAATTGGAGAACAATCTGAAACTCTCTGGTGTCACTGGAATTGAAGATCGACTTCAAGATGGGGTCCCCGACACTTTATGTGCTCTCAGAAACGCAGGAATTCAAGTTTGGGTCCTCACGGGAGACAAATTGGAAACTGCTCAAAATATTGCTACTTCTAGTGAACTATTTCATCCTCAAAGACCCCTAAAGTAAGTTTTTTTTTGGGAATTAACATCGCAAAAACCATCAATTTCAGAGTAATTGAGAATGAAGCAGATGCAGAAGTGGCTAGTGAATCTGCTGGATTAAACATTATCCTGTCTCCAGCAGCGATTCGTTTGGCTCAAGAAGGAAATTCTCATTTGATTGAGGCACTCAAAAAGTATGAAGGCACTTTTTGTTTTTCTGCAAAACTGAAAAGTTTTTCAGAGCGAAGACAGTGTTATGCTACCGTATGACACCTTCCGAAAAAGCGACAATGGTGAATACAGTAAAAAAGAAAATCAAGGGAAATGTTCTTGCGATTGGAGACGGAGCAAACGATGTTCCGATGATTCAAGCCGCCCATGTTGGAATTGGAATTGCTGGTAAAGAAGGACTACAGGCTGCTATGGCATGCGATTTTGCAATAGCTCGATTCAAATTTTTATCAAGATTATTACTGGTTCATGGACATTGGAGTTACTATCGTTTAGCCAACACATTTTTGTATTTTCTCTATAAAAATGCGGTGAGTATTTTGCCATCGAAACTTTAGAAGGGCTCCTTTTTCAGAACGCTGTGTTCATCATTTTCTATTTCCAATTTTTCTGTGGTGCTTCTGGAACGAATATCGTCGATCCCATTTGGGGTGTCACCTATCCCATCATTTTCACCAGTGCTCAACCAGTTGTTGTTGGAGTTTTGGATCAAGATTATGATGATGAGACTCTGATGAGCAAACCAGAAAAGTATATCATCGGTAGAGAAAATCAGTTATACACATGGAAACACTTTTTCATTGATGTGATTGATGGAATCTATCAGGCTGCTGTTATATATTATGTATCACATCTGGTATCCCCTATTTCTTATTTTTCAAAACGAATTTCTGTCATTTCAGACTCTTTACGCCTCAGAAGTTAGTCTCTGGGAAATGGGATTCTACATTGCGACCAGTTCGATTCTTGTCAATTCTGGACATCTTGCTCTACAAGTTCGATATTGGCACTGGCGACTCGTATTTCTGTTTCTTTTCTTTATTGTTCTCCAGTTTGCATACTTTTTTGTCGAGTGCTTGACTGTCGGTGCTAATATGATTCCGGATCCTCCAGTTTGGATGCCAATTCATGCAATGGGAGACTCCAGGTTTTGGTATTCTCAGATAATCACGGTTATAGTTGCATTGTGTCCCAGGTTAGTTGGGATTCAAATTGTTTTATATGATTTTTTTTGATTTCAGATTTACCTCCATGTGTCTTCTATCTTCCTTGAATTCCAGTGCTGATAGAGACTAATAATTTACTTAAGCTACATATATACCTAATTAATTTTTTGTATATACCGATTCCTCTCATCAATTGATCTGATAGAAACAAACGAGTACTCTTTTCTTTCGCTTTCTCACTTTAATAAACCAAACAATCGCTCAGCCTTTCTCTTTTTTCTGGTAACTCTGAAGATTTCACTGCTCGATAACGTACGGGTGAGTTTTTCTTTCTCATGCAGCATAACCAGATTTCAATATATAAAAGTTGCAGTACTTCTTCAAACATTCTCTGTCTATGTACACAACCGTACCACTTTACTCTAGATTTTCTGCGTCTCTTCCACTCTCGGATTCTTCTCTCATCGTCAGCTGATCATCAGGCACACATAAGTTCTTCTCATTTGCTTTCCGCATCCTCCAATCATCTTTCATCCCGCCTCTGTTTCCGCATCCCCCTTCTTGTTATTTTTACGAATTAATACACCATTTTGATGAAATTTCAACGTCTGATTCTCTTCCCTCTTCTCTCTGCGGGAATCGAAGCGGCGATTTTGTAAACATTCATGTTTGTGTCAGCCGTCAACCACCACCTCTCGCTGTTTTTGGTTCTCTATTCTGCCTCTTGCGACCCCATTTTTTCATTTCATTTGCTGTCTTTTCTCATTACTGGTATGGTCATGCCTAGTGAATGACACCGTTGATTTTATATTGTGAAATCAGATATTCGTGAAGTTTTTCTAAACATTTTTAATTTTTAGCACAGATTTTGCAAGCTCTTATTCAGACGATTTTAGCTGACAACTGGCATTCAAGCTGTAGATTATATCTAATTTTATCGAGGGGACTCCAATTTCTCCCCATTTCTGCTTAAAATTTAAGAACGAAAAAAGTGCATAAAACTCATCAAACGAAAATTTTCGAAACACTTGTAGAATACCACTTGGAAATAGACAGTTGTCGACTGGAAAGTAAATATTGACAAGTTTGATATCGAGAAAATCATTTGATATGCACGCACATAGTTTTTGCATCACTTCTGTTGATTGTTCGATTTTAACAAATTGCTACTCCAAATCGTGAACCTTTAATTCAGATCAAAATTTTTTAGCATTGACGTACCTGACAGATGATCATCGCTCACTTTCTCTTTCTGTTTGACCTTTCTTTCCTCTTCCCATAATCTTTTTTCCGAAATCTGACCTCCCCAACCCCAAAAAGTGTCTCACAGAGTCTTTCTAAAAGTGTACAGTTGTCCTTGGTCTTGACAGTTTTGTCTCTACCGCCGTCTATTTTTTCATTTCTGTCTTTTGTTTTGCTTCTTTCTCTCAACTGTTAAAAAATAACAGAACACAACTATCCTTTCCGACCATCGGTCACCTGACCAATGATCCACCTTTCTGACACTGTTTCCTGTCCTTTCTTTTTTTATCTGTAGCACTATGCTCCGAATTCGAACTCAGTTTTGCAGGAAGGAACAATGTTCGAGCTTGCTTTCATTGCGGTGCTCGTCGCCGCTGCAATCTACATTTATCTAACTCTTCGTAAGAATGGATTCTTCGTTACTGTTGAACCATCAATCACTACTTCACCAAAACATCTGGACAAGCCATTGACAGTGTACTACAAGTATCATCTGGGACCATATCAAAATGTGATGCACGTGATTGAAGAAGCTAAACAAGTTCTCTCGACAAGTCCAACACCTGCCACTTACTTTGGAATCTATTACGATAATCCAGAGAACACCGACTCCCATTTCCTTCAATCAGCAATCGGGGTGGTTTTTGGAACGGAAGGAAAAGATTTTCACGAGGAGAAGTATGCGAAGGAATTGACAGAAAGTGGATTCGAAAAATTTGTGTTGCCAAAGATTGAGAGAGCAGTTCAAGCAGTTCAGCCATCCACTGGAGGATTTGCTTCTTTCTTGGCTTTGGTTTGGTTCACTTACTCAACTATCAAGAAGTACATTTCTGTAAGTCCAGAGAGACAGAAACTGCTTTCAGTTACTTTCAATTATTCCAGGACAACAAACTTGAAGTGACCTATGCTGTCGAGTTTTATTCAAACGACAAAATCCATGTTATCTTCCCATTGGACGATGCCAGCGAGTTCCTTGTGAAGGACGTATGTGACTACTCTTTTGATGTTAAATTTGTAGATTTTGTTTCAGTATCAATCAGTTGAACAACTCGAGAGTGATGCTGCCAAAAAAAGATTCGATTCTTCTGAAGAGGACAGTGAGAGTGATCCAGAAGGAGCTGAAGAGCCAAACGAGGAAGAGAAGGACAACTAAACGCTTCATTCGAATGAGAATATTCTCAGTCAAACTACCCTACTTTTTGTTATGATTATGTGTGAGCTACCGTATCATTTTTTGTTTGTCTTTGTACAATGAACACTTTTTCAATCTTGTATATTTTCACTTTCGTTGTGAATGAGGACTCTGATAAAACCCAGAGAAAAAAAGCAAGATAGTCAACTCGATTATCTTGCTCCCAGACCTTGTTCAAATTGAAATAAAAGATCAACAATTCAGAAAAAACTTTAACTCCTACTTTTCACAAATTTTTGCTTCAGAAGGACTTGAAAGGAGAAACATCCAGCTTTTACAGTGGCCTTGCAAAACCTTTAATCTATAAATTTTGATTAAAAATAAGCCTATCAAAAACTTGGAAAAACCTTGAATCTTCAAATTCTGATTGAAATTAAGCCAATCAGAAACCTTTCATGTCTGATTCCTCGATGATGAAAGATGGATTGCTATGGCTAAAGTGCATTGAAAAGTGAAACTTATTTTTATTTTAAGAAATTAGTCACAGTTTGCAATAATTTTTTTTTGGCCTCTAAAGACAGGAATAGAAGGAATTCACCCGCAACCGCAGAAGCACGGAGCTGGGCAGTGAAAGGCCTCCAAAGACAGGAATAGTAGGAATTCACCCGCACCCGCAGAAGCACGGAACTGGGCAGTGAAAGGCCTCCAAAGACAGAAAATGAAGGAATTCACCCGCACCCGCAGAAGCACGGAGCTGGGCAGTGAAAGGCCTCCAAAGACAGAAAATGAAGGAATTCACCCGCACCCGCAGAAGCACGGAGCTGGGCAGTGAAACGCCTCCAAAGACAGAAAATGAAGGAATTTACCCGCACCCGCAGAAGCACGGAGCTGGGCAGTGAAAGGCCTCCAAAGACAGAAAATGAAGGAATTCACCCGCACCCGCAGAAGCACGGAACTGGGCAGTGAAAGGCCTCCAAAGACAGAAAATGAAGGAATTCACCCGCACCCGCAGAAGCACGGAACTGGGCAGTGAAAGGCCTCCAAAGACAGAAAATGAAGGAATTCACCCGCACCCGCAGAAGCACGGAGCTGGGCAGTGAAACGCCTCCAAAGACAGAAAATGAAGGAATTTACCCGCACCCGCAGAAGCACGGAGCTGGGCAGTGAAAGGCCTCCAAAGACAGAAAATGAAGGAATTTACCCGCACCCGCAGAAGCACGGAGCTGGGCAGTGAAAGGCCTCCAAAGACAGAAAATGAAGGAATTCACCCGCACCCGCAGAAGCACGGAGCTGGGCAGTGAAAGGCCTCCAAAGACAGAAAATGAAGGAATTCACCCGCACCCGCAGAAGCACGGAGCTGGGCAGTGAAAGGCCTCCAAAGATAGAAAATGAAGGAATTCACCCGCACCCGCAGAAGCACGGAGCTGGGCAGTGAAAGGCCTTCAAAGATAGAAAATGAAGGAATTCACCCGCACCCGCAGAAGCACGGAGCTGGGCAGTGAAAGGCCTCCAAAGACAGGAATAGAAGGAATTCACCCGCACCCGCAGAAGCACGGAGCTGGGCAGTGAAAGGCCTCCAAAGACAGAAAATGAAGGAATTCACCCGCACCCGCAGAAGCACGGAGCTGGGCAGTGAAAGGCCTCCAAAGACAGGAATAGAAGGAATTCACCCGCACCCGCAGAAGCACGGAGCTGGGCAGTGAAAGGCCTTCAAAGATAGAAAATGAAGGAATTCACCCGCACCCGCAGAAGCACGGAGCTGGGCAGTGAAAGGCCTCCAAAGACAGGAATAGAAGGAATTCACCCGCACCCGCAGAAGCACGGAGCTGGGCAGTGAAAGGCCTCCAAAGACAGAAAATGAAGGAATTCACCCGCACCCGCAGAAGCACGGAGCTGGGAAGTGAAAGGCCTCCAAAGACAGGAATAGAAGGAATTCACCCGCACCCGCAGAAGCACGGAGCTGGGCAGTGAAAGGCCTCCAAAGACAGAAAATGAAGGAATTCACCCGCACCCGCAGAAGCACGGAGCTGGGCAGTGAAAGGCCTCCAAAGACAGAAAATGAAGGAATTCACCCGCACCCGCAGAAGCACGGAGCTGGGCAGTGAAAGGCCTCCAAAGACAGAAAATGAAGGAATTCACCCGCACCCGCAGAAGCACGGAGCTGGGCAGTGAAAGGCCTCCAAAGACAGAAAATGAAGGAATTTACCCGCACCCGCAGAAGCACGGAGCTGGGCAGTGAAAGGCCTCCAAAGACAGAAAATGAAGGAATTCACCCGCACCCGCAGAAGCACGGAGCTGGGCAGTGAAAGGCCTTCAAAGACAGGAATAGAAGGAATTCATCCGCACCCGCAGAAGCACGGAGCTGGGCAGTGAAAGGCCTCCAAAGATAGAAAATGAAGGAATTCACCCGCACCCGCAGAAGCACGGAGCTGGGCAGTGAAAGGCCTCCAAAGACAGGAATAGAAGGAATTCACCCGCACCCGCAGAAGCACGGAGCTGGGCAGTGAAAGGCCTCCAAAGACAGAAAATGAAGGAATTTACCCGCACCCGCAGAAGCACGGAGCTGGGCAGTGAAAGGCCTCCAAAGACAGAAAATGAAGGAATTCACCCGCACCCGCAGAAGCACGGAGCTGGGCAGTGAAAGGCCTTCAAAGACAGGAATAGAAGGAATTCACCCGCACCCGCAGAAGCACCGAGCTGGGCAGTGAAAGGCCTCCAAAGATAGAAAATGAAGGAATTCACCCGCACCCGCAGAAGCACGGAGCTGGGCAGTGAAAGGCCTCCAAAGACAGAAAATGAAGGAATTCACCCGCACCCGCAGAAGCACGGAGCTGGGCAGTGAAAGGCCTTCAAAGACAGAAAATGAAGGAATTCACCCGCACCCGCAGAAGCACGGAGCTGGGCAGTGAAAGGCCTTCAAAGACAGAAAATGAAGGAATTCACCCGCACCCGCAGAAGCACGGAGCTGGGCAGTGAAAGGCCTCCAAAGACAGGAATAGAAGGAATTCCCCCGCACCCGCAGAAGCACGGAGCTGGGCAGTGAAAGGCCTCCAAAGACAGGAGTAGAAGGAATTCACCCGCACCCGCAGAAGCACGGAGCTGGGCAGTGAAAGGCCTCCAAAGACAGGAGTAGAAGGAATTCACCCGCACCCGCAGAAGCACGGAGCTGGGCAGTGTAAGGCCTCCAAAGACAGGAGTAGAAGGAATTCACCCGCACCCGCAGAAGCACGGAGCTGGGCAGTGAAAGGCCTCCAAAGACAGAAAATGAAGGAATTCACCCGCACCCGCCGAAGCACGGAGCTGGGCAGTGAAAGGCCTCCAAAGACAGGAGTAGAAGGAATTCACCCGCACCCGCAGAAGCACGGAGCTGGGCAGTGAAAGGCCTTCAAAGACAGAAAATGAAGGAATTCACCCGCACCCGCAGAAGCACGGAGCTGGGCAGTGAAAGGCCTCCAAAGACAGAAAATGAAGGAATTCACCCGCACCCGCCGAAGCACGGAGCTGGGCAGTGAAAGGCCTCCAAAGACAGGAGTAGAAGGAATTCACCCGCACCCGCAGAAGCACGGAGCTGGGCAGTGAAAGGCCTTCAAAGACAGAAAATGAAGGAATTCACCCGCACCCGCAGAAGCACGGAGCTGGGCAGTGAAAGGCCTTCAAAGACAGAAAATGAAGGAATTCACCCGCACCCGCAGAAGCACGGAGCTGGGCAGTGAAAGGCCTTCAAAGACAGAAAATGAAGGAATTCACCCGCACCCGCAGAAGCACGGAGCTGGGCAGTGAAAGGCCTCCAAAGACAGAAAATGAAGGAATTCACCCGCACCCGCCGAAGCACGGAGCTGGGCAGTGAAAGGCCTCCAAAGACAGGAATAGAAGGAATTCACCCGCACCCGCAGAAGCACGGAGCTGGGCAGTGAAAGGCCTCCAAAGACAGGAATAGAAGGAATTCACCCGCACCGGCAGAAGCACGGAGCTGGGCAGTGAAAGGCCTCCAAAGACAGGAATAGAAGGAATTCACCCGCACCCGCAGAAGCACGGAGCTGGGCAGTGAAAGGCCTCCAAAGACAGAAAATGAAGGAATTCACCCGCACCCGCCGAAGCACGGAGCTGGGCAGTGAAAGGCCTCCAAAGACAGGAATAGAAGGAATTCACCCGCACCCGCAGAAGCACGGAGCTGGGCAGTGAAAGGCCTCCAAAGACAGGAATAGAAGGAATTCACCCGCACCCGCAGAAGCACGGAGCTGGGCAGTGAAAGGCCTCCAAAGACAGAAAATGAAGGAATTCACCCGCACCCGCAGAAGCACGGAGCTGGGCAGTGAAAGGCCTCCAAAGACAGAAAATGAAGGAATTCACCCGCACCCGCAGAAGCACGGAGCTGGGCAGTGAAAGGCCTCCAAAGACAGGAGTAGAAGGAATTCACCCGCACCCGCAGAAGCACGGAGCTGGGCAGTGAAAGGCCTCCAAAGACAGGAATAGAAGGAATTCACCCGCACCCGCAGAAGCACGGAGCTGGGCAGTGAAAGGCCTCCAAAGACAGAAAATGAAGGAATTCACCCGCACCCGCAGAAGCACGGAGCTGGGCAGTGAAAGGCCTTCAAAGACAGGAATAGAAGGAATTCACCCGCACCCGCAGAAGCACGGAGCTGGGCAGTGAAAGGCCTCCAAAGACAGAAAATGAAGGAATTCACCCGCACCCGCAGAAGCACGGAGCTGGGCAGTGAAAGGCCTCCAAAGACAGAAAATGAAGGAATTCACCCGCACCCGCCGAAGCACGGAGCTGGGCAGTGAAAGGCCTCCAAAGACAGAAAATGAAGGAATTCACCCGCACCCGCAGAAGCACGGAGCTGGGCAGTGAAAGGCCTCCAAAGACAGAAAATGAAGGAATTCACCCGCACCCGCAGAAGCACGGAGCTGGGCAGTGAAAGGCCTCCAAAGACAGGAATAGAAGGAATTCACCCGCACCCGCAGAAGCACGGAGCTGGGCAGTGAAAGGCCTCCAAAGACAGAAAATGAAGCATTCATTTTTACAAATTGGTAAAAGTGTTAAAAAGTGGTAGGAAGGGTGGTAAATTTTCGGGCTGGGAGCCCGAAATGGATTTTTTCAAATGAGGGGTTTTTATTTACATATTTTGGCTCCATTTTAACTAATTATAGGTGAAAATAGGCTAAAATGGAAGATATGCAAAAAAGGGGAAAAAGCGGTAGTGGAATCCCTCATTACTATACTACTCCTCCAGATGTCACAATCACATTGGGAGCTACCCTTATGACCAGTCAGCATGACATCCTTCTACGGAACCGAAGTTTGAAAAAGTGAAAAGAACGAAAGTTCATCGTTTTTGAGGATTCTAGGGTTACAGTGAACATGCGTGGTTTTCCTAAATCTGAAAAAACGATAAATTCGATAATCAGAGTCGAAAATAATGGTCACCGGCATGGACGAGTGAAAAAATGAAGAATGAATGGAAATGGTGACAATGATGAGGATGGGAAATGAGTATCGATTTTTATAATTGAATGTGAAGAGTTTTAGACAACGGGGTTTCCCCCTGGGAACAATGATAGTGGGGAGGAGTGTGGGTAAAGGGCGTGGGATATCGATTTTTATGGACCTACCCACTCCACTCCTCTTTGTGTACACCTTCTTGTACGAAAATTACGTGTACGAAGACTCTTTGTGTACGAAAATTTCTCGTTTTTGAGGATTCTAGGGTTATAAAGTATTGAAGTTTTCTGAGTGACTACTCCTCCGAATTCCTCCAGATGTCACAATCACATAGGGAGCTACCCTTATGACCAGTCAGCATGACATCCTTCTACGGAACCGAAGTTTAAAAAAGTGAAAAATAACGAAAAATTCTCGTTTTTGAGGATTCTAGAGTTATAGAGTTGTGAAGTTTTCTGAGTGTCCACTCCTCCGAATTCCTCCAGATGTCACAATCACATGGATGTCATGCTGACTGATCATAAGGGCGGCCCAGTCTCAATATAGTCAAAAAACCAAAAAAATTAAACTTTTTTCCTGGGGGAGATAGAGTCAAAATCTTTTTGGGAATCAACTTCTGGTACTTTGTTGAACATTTTTTGTGTACATGCAAACTTATCAAGTCCGCTTCCACTGTTCAAGTATTTCTTATCTACCCAGCTCGTTCTGGGCGCTTACTTCACGGCTATATCTAGTTTTAAAATAATCCTGAAGACATGTTCTATATTTTTTTATCAGTTTCCATTCATGAAATGCCCTCTAACTTACTATCTATGATGGTTAAAAACTGAAATTCGAAATTTTTGGTTTTCAGTGGTTTTACAAATTTTCATAAATTTTCGACTTTCTCAAAGTTGAGAGAATTTCAAAAGATCCAATGCAATACACATCTCTTTTAGTATTATGTCTCGAAGTTTCGACGAAATTAATCAAGATTGAAGAAAGTTACAGGTCAAAAACCAAAACCGTGTATCTCATTTCATGGTACCGTATATAATTGGTGTAAAGCCTTGGAAAACGATGTCTCCCTTATGGGAACGGAGTTGAAAAATGATAAAGACATCAAGAAAAAACAATAAAAGTAAATCTGAATCCCTCCGAGGAGTCCGAGTCGCGAAAATCGTAAATCCACACAATAGAATGTTCCTTATTGTCATGTTTAACGCGAAAATACACCTCTTAGGCAACAGTGATACGAGTTGAGGCAAGATGTGTTTAGACCAAAATTTGACGTAGATTCCAATTGCAAAATAAAAATCTTGGTTTTGTCAAGTCCTCGTCTCAAAAAAATGAACTTTTACCAAAAAAGTCAAAATTTTTCATTTTTGCCAATTTTTTCTCCAGGAAGAAGCGGACTTGATAAGTTTGCATGTCCCCATTATAAGGGGGATTTCCGGGGGATTTCCCTATTATAAGGGGGATTTCCCTATTATAAGGGGGATTTCCGGGGGATTTCCCTATTATCGGAATTTTTTAAAAGAAAAGCACTAAAATGCGCCGGGAAAGATCTAACTTTTTAAGAGAAAAATCACACTTTTTAGATTATATCTGCAATTTCAAATTAATCACCTTTGTTATTTCTTCATCTAGAATTAAAAATGGATAAGGAGGGACCATGTCAGATTGCATGGCAGCACTAAAAATACCCGGTTCGACGACAGAAACCATTGTTTTTTAGACATCATAAACCACACATTTTACAGATTTCGTCGAATGGAATGAAATGACGTTGAAGGGAGCAACAGTTTTGGGAATAAAAACGCCATTCGGAACAGTAACTACTCAAGCATACATTGAAACCGGTGTCGTGTTCAAGCAACAGAAAGGGCCGCGAGTTCCGCGAGCCAAAGGGGACTCGTTCGGCTAACGATTCAAATCGCCTCGTCAGTACTTTCCGTGTAAAACCTGCCAAGGCGGGTTTCCAACAAAGTTCTGCGATAAAGACAAGAATACAAGTATAACGGAATCCGGAAACCGAATAGAAAATTAGCAGACATCTTCATGAAAGCGGGAGTTCGATTCGATTTCAGCGCACTGTGAATTGCTTAAAAAATCAACCATTTTTCTCCTTTTACAGTTTCTTCATCCTTCGCCTTGATTAGCTTCATGTCTACTTTCTCGAATCCTTCAATAGTTTTCATATTATAATTTCGCCGTCTGCTGTCACCTCGTTTAAAGGCGCATGCATTTATTTCAGAGATGGTCTCGCCACGAAAACATGGTTCCGAGACGAAAATGGGAAAAGTGATAGTGAATTCAGAATCGCAGATCGCGATATAGTGGGAAATTTGAATTCCGACCAATTTTTGCCTAAGCCTAAGCCGTTTTCGTGGCGAGACCATCTCTGAAATAAAGGCATGCGCCTTTAAACGAGGTGACAGCGGACGGCGAAATTATAATAGTAAATCAATTGTAAACAAATTGCGTTTCTTCTAATTGTTCATTGTTCTCTCATATTGAACCATGCAATTTTTAGAATTGTACAAACTCAGAGATTCGAACGCTCCAAATATCCCTGGAGATTTTTGATACCCGCAACAACTGCAACTCCTAACTGTCGAGCCGGGACATTAGTTCATAATAACTTCTCTCATTAATTGAACTCCAAAAACTAACGAACACACTCTCATCCCTTCTTTTTCAAGTGCATTACCTCCGATGATAGCCACTTGAGTCTCCTCTTATCACCTTGCCGCCCCCGATCTCTTCCCTAATGTTTCTATTCTTCTCTTCATCTATCTTTGTCATATGTTTCTTTATGAATAGTTCAAAGTTGAGTGATGAGTAAACCGATTTGCATAGTAATAAGCGGACTCCTTCCATTGGTTTTTGATGTCTCTCGGATTTTCATCTTTTCGTGGTCCCCCTCTTTTTCATCGCCGAGATGATAATTACTGGACTTGTCTCCGCCGACGTCGTCGGGTGCCAGGCGTATCCTTTCACTGAATTTTCAAACAAATAGATGAAGAGCTCATAAACCGAATTGGTGCATCTACTCGGATAGTTTTGAGTTTGGTTTACTTATTTTCGAAAAATGCAACTTGCATCTCTATTTGCGGTTCTCTCTACATTGTAGATCAACACAGATGTATAGTTTTTCGTGTTCTCGGTTCAGTTTTTGCGAATCGCATAAACATTTTTCTGGCATATGAAAACTCTAGTCCTTATTTGTCGATGATGCACTGAAAAGTTTTTCGATAGGACTCAATTTTAAATGTGATCCACCAGACTCCATCACTTTTTTCTCGATTACAATGTTTTCGATACTGACACCCCAACAGGTTTCAATCAAATGATTCACTAGTATTATTGAAAATTGTGATTCGCTTCTCCCCCTGAAATCTCTTTTTCGAACTCTTCAGACATTCCAATCATTACCCCCCGGAAATTGACTGCTTCCTATTCCTAAAAGTTCCCACTATTCAACCATTCGTTTCTCTTTATCTTCTATTATATAATAATTGGACAGACGTTTATCGACGGAAAAAAACTAAACGGCTCTACGGAAATGTATGCGGGAACTGGAGGCTGGCGGAGAGCACGAGTCACCCACACAATGCTCCCCTAAACTTTTCTCACTTATATTTCTGACTCTTTCTATCTAGTCCAAGTTCTCCCTATTTCTGAAACAATTTGATTTGACTTTCCAATGAATTAAGACTTTCATTTCCATTCTCCCCTCCAACTCGGACAAAAATAGATGGGGGAGAATGGGCGGAGTCCATTGTCCAGAATCGGATTAGATTGCCGAGTTGGGTTGCTGATGGGAATGGAGAGAAATCATGTGGCACTTTTGAATTACGAATATTTTCTCAGATTCTTTTCGACTTTTTCGGTTTGTCAAATCAAGTCAATTGTAGATCTGATTTGATGTACTCTGACATGTGCTGGCTTAAGAAAGCGAAATAGAAGAAGCCATATGAGAATTTTTTCGGTCGAATGATGTTTTCGGTGCTTTCTTTTTCAGGAAAACTATGGTTTGAGATGATTGCAAAAGATCACAAATCGCAAATTGGAGATTTTTGACTCTGATTGATTCAGATAATAAATGTTCTTGATTTTTTTTCTAATTTTTACTTGTGTTCTAAGTTTCTAAGTCCATTTAGACTAAATTTCATATATTTTCAAGTTCTTCCCTGTCTTCTGAGCTATTAAAAAAAACAGAGTTAATTGGCTATTATTGTTCCTGTTTCAGTAATTAAAAAAATAGAGTAACAATTAAAACGCGGAGAACTACCTCACTTCCTATCGTAATTTGACTTCCTGAAACTTCGAACTTCTCCCAAAGTCATGCTGAAAACCATTTGACCTTCATTGTTTTTTCCCTTTCAATCCAATTTCCCTTCAAAGTCATGAGTGCATTCATTCCGTTCCCCTCTTTTTTCCTGTCTTCCCATTTCTCGAATCCATCATAATCATTCCGTCAGTTTTTGTCATTTTATTGCCTTCAGGCAGCATTGCATCCAAAAAAAGAGAGAAAGCTCGTTCATGTATTCCTGGGAACTTCCCAATTTGCATTTCGAGTTTTTGTTTGCTTCTGCTTGTTTCTTTGTGATTTTTGCGTTAATCAAACTAATGTACTCTGATTCACTCCAATCTCCGAAAGGCTTCTTCTTGTTCTTGGTATTCAGCATTAGTACTACAATGAGCATTTCATCTTCTAGAACGAAATCTCCATTTTCATCGTTGCTCATTCCGTGGGATCTTCCTCTCGTTTTCTTCTTCGTGTTTCTTGTTTCTCTTGTGACATCTAGAAGTCTCTGGAACACTTTTTTGTGTTTTGTATTTGAGACATCTGACGGAAAAAACTAAGCAAAATTAAATTCTTTCAGACAATTTCTTGGTAAGTCACGACATTTTTTCTGAAAATGATGTTTTCTCCGGGAGAGAAGAAGACATGAAAGATATCCATGTGCCTTCCGCCGTTGTTTTTATTTGACTTAATCGTGGTAATTATTGTCAAAAGCAGTGAGAAAAAAAGATGGACATGAGATGGAAATCTTGAATCTATTTTCTCATTGCACACTATTTTGTAAACAACAACATTACTAGCTCTATCTTCAAAGCGGGCTCATCTTCTGAATCTTTTCTCAAGAGTGACCTCATCTACCTTTTGTTCCATTTTCGCCCTCCCGGAAGTGCTCATAAGATGACGGAGGACAGAAACAAGAAACAATGAAGCAACTTTTGATTCAGCACGTTTCCTTTTTTCTTGGAATTAAGAGATGTTTCTGTTTGCTTTGAAAAGTCAGGGTTCAAGGTTCTAGACGAAATTTTAAACCAAAATAGCAGATGGTCTCCATTTACACCTGCTCATCTCGAATGTTCAGCTAGTTTTGGGGGACTTTTAAAGAAAAGAACAGAAGTTTCAATTTCATGTTCTTGAAAAAAGAGGATATATCGTCTGACGTATCGAGAGTGATCTTCAGAAGCGTTTGTTTGCTTTTGGCATACTGTAGAGGCTAAAGAGCATTTGATAATGTTGATTGAATCGTGTTGGTTTTAGAATGAGAAATTCTGCAGATAGAATAATCTAAAACTTTTGAGTCTGATGATTTTTTGTATTCTTTGAATGTTTTTGTATTTTGATTTTGCAAACCCAGCTGTGTTCGACTATGACACTAATCTTATGAAATTTGTACTGAGCTCTATATCATCTGAATTTCTGATTCTTTGAACTTACAGGAACATTCTTTTCCAGAATCTCACGCCTTGACCACGAGTCTCTTCTCAACCCTACACATGTTTACAAATTGCCTAATTAGGAACCTTCTCCATCTTCTTTATTGTGACCCTCCGAATGAATTACCCTTGGTGAAAGTCCGTTTTTCAATGTCCTCAAAACCAGATAGGCGGTCCCCAGTGGCGAGGAAAGGGAGTTTTGTGGGGAGCTGCTGCCAATTTTATTTGCGGTTCGAATTAGATTCTCGTCAATTTTCAATTTCCTCTCTTCCCCCATTTTTCTCTCCCACTCGATTTCACGGTTTTTCGAAAAAACAACTGGAAACTTTGTTTCTTTCTAGGAAGAAGAAGGAAAGAATAGAATAAATATCTGGTTGACAGAAATGGAAACTTTCGTAGAGGTGATCAAAAATCTTCTCTCGATTTGCAGATTCCAATTAGTGCTTGGGATCTCTTTCTCAAACATGTCTGGATAAAAAAAAATCTGGGAGGGCCGATCTCTTAGTCTTTTCTACCCCGGAGCCGTCCTCTTGTTCATTAGAAAGCTCGAGGAGCTGCGGCTCCAGAATACATACATAAACACATTCTCAGGTTTCTATTTTCTCTCTAAAAAGGCGCGAGATATTCCCAAGAAGTGCCTTCTCGCACCTCATATATCCAGATTTCGGCGTCGTTTTGCAAGAGCACTTTGATTCATCATTGAGAAATAAGAGAGGGAATAGGAAGGACCGGTACAGTGATCATTGACTTGTATTCCTAACGACACAATTAGTAAGAATGACGTGTCATCCCAATACAATCAGAAATCTCTGACGAAGTTTCAGGGAGTTTTCCATTTTTCCAGGTCACACTAGTTGAGTTCTATTCAATCTCCATAAATTTTCTAGTGCTCAAACACCACCGCCTCTAGGAATAGAATCAGAATATCAGCAATAAACCTAGACAAGACTTCCCTAAAACACCTTTTTGTTCTCTGAGTTGATTTTCCGATTCAGAGTTTGAATTCCCATGTGAAACATTTCCAGACAACAGCTCATCCCTCTACCTCCGAAACCAACTGCGTCATTCAAAAAACTCAAAAAGAGAAAGAAAAAACCAGAATTTGTGTGTGGGGGAGGTGCCTCATTTTGTATGCACATTCGGACGGAAGTTCAATCGTTTCTCGTTTCAGTTTTTTCGAAGAGAAAGCAGCTCTTCCATTTGAGACTTTTTGAGCTGTTCTTCTCGGTTTTTAAAAAGCGTTTCTAAGTGAATCGTGTCCATTTTGAATAGAGTTTCGTCTTTTGAAAAGTGGGTCTCTGAACAGAAGAGAGAAGGTCTTTTGAAGTCACATATGTTTCCAATTTCTCTTGAATGACGTGTTTTTCAAGTTTACCTCCCTGAGTAGTCCTGATTATGCTTTCATCAAACACGCAATCCACCACAGAAAAACCGCTCAAAAAAGGCAGTTTCGGTGCTAATAGAGTATCATCTTACCTCTTGCCTTCCGTTATTTTTCTCCCCGGATGTTGAGATTCAAAATGAAGAAAATCGTTTCTCCTCTTTGTTGTCTTCTTCTATTATTTGGCTTTTCTAGATCTTTCTGTTTTCAATTGTGAATTTGAATCCGAATACGAATTCAAATGCATTCTTCCTAGAACTCATTCAGATTTATTCTGCAGACACCAATATTTCTAACATTTCGGATGTTTTCACAGAAAGCCAGACTCATTCATAAAGGCAGTCTACTCAGTGTCTTCTTTTTTTTTCTGGAAATCATGAGTCTGACCTCTTAAAAAAAAGAGGTCATGCTGCGGTCATACTTTATTTAATTTTCATAAAATTTTAATGACTCAAAGATCAATTGAATGAATATAAATAGAAGATAGGAGGAAGATGGATATGTCAACTAGACAACATTTCCAGAAGGAAGATCTGAAAACATGGAAACATCCGGTTATGCATAAATAGAATTTGTTAAGACAACAACAAAGTCTTCCGGATTACTGTATCCTTCGAGAGGATCAAAATATACTCATCTTTTCTTATTTCTGAGGTTTCTAAAACTTAGATCTGAGGATCTCCGATTTCTTTCATCTTTTTAAGATGGAGCAAAAATCGTTCACTGTGTTTATTTTTGTTGTGTTCCCAAAGAAGTTCCTCCTATTCTAAATTCAGAATAACGTTCCCACTAACCATGCCTGGAGATCCTCCCTACCCCCACTCATTATAATTTTTATTATTCGACACATATTCAAAATACATACATCTCAGAAGACACCAAATAGCTCTGTCACCTCTTCATTTTTTCTATCGCCTCCGTTGTTTTCTGGTCGCTGGGACTGGTCGATGAAATAGCTAATTGCTGCTACTGCCCCACCAATTTTTTTTGCTCCATCTCAATTGATCCAAAAATAGAGAGACGGGCAAGATTGATTGGGTGGAATCATAGAATTTGGTCATTAGATTCTTTCTGGACATGTTCCGTTGCTCAGAGGCGTTCCGAAAGAAAAACGTATGACGATGTGCTAAGAATACTGTAATGGATCAATTCTTTAAGTTGGGATAAGCATGTTTTCTAGACATGAATATGCTCTAGATGATTATTCCTTCATTAGTTATCCCCTAGGAATATACATTCTGCAGCTTCAAATCTGGAGTTTTTCTTACCTCTTCACTACTCACTTTCTCGATTTTAATATTTGCCTCAGCTTTCTGAAATATATGATCCTCACCAATATTTTCTAGGATAGCGCTCATTCTGAAAACCTTAATATCAAAGATTTTCCTACTCATGCCCTTGTTAGTCTAGGAGGTGCGTCATTTCTGGCTACCAATCGAAAATTCATGTCTGGACATCTACGTATATTCTCAAATATCTGAACCTTCTTCTCATCCAATTTCGAAAAACATACTTGGATAAAAGTGTCCATTTTTCCAGGCGTCCTTCTATGTCACCTCGTGCCCATTCTCACACAAAAACCTATTCTTCTTCCTCCTTTTTTCTTCCTCTCATGTAGCTCTCAGCTCCCACAACAATGACTTGCGACAAGGGAGCCAAGAAGAGTTGACGACGAAGAAAGACGTCCCGAAGAAAAAGTCCATATTTGTATAATCCATTCCCCGTCTTCTTTTCTTCTCTCCTTTTTTCTTTCTGCTTGTCATAAATCATTCCAGCCTCGTTTCATTCTTTTGTCTTTTCTCCTGTCTTCTCGTCTCGTTTACCCATTATTAACCTCATCTCATTTCCATCTCAGATTCCGACATTCCGACATGTTCACCCGAAACGAAACGGTGAACACGTCGGTCACTCATGGATTCGAGGATCTTATCACTTATCACATTGTCAATACAACTCTTGGTGCAATTTCTACACTCGTCAATACACTTCTCATGGTCATTTTTCTCAGCTATCGACCTTTTAGGACACGATATGTGGTAAGAATTTGTTAGGGATGTTCGAACCTGCGAAAAAGTCAACTATAAATGCTCATGAATATTGTAGCCTTGCTCTTTTCACTAATTAGCTTACATTACGGAGTTTTTAGATAGAGGAAAATATGCATTTGACCTTCTACCGTTCAAGTATTCAGTAGCTTCTTTATGAATTATTCCAATTTTAATCTAAAATTGAATATAGCAAAGTCTAGTTAGTAAGAAGAACTTGCAAATGATCGAACGACTCTATCATAATTCAATTTCTAAATCTTACAGCTGCTGATCCTCCTCAACGTCGGAGATCTCATCAACAGTATGGCTATCGTCTTGACCGGATTGAACCGAATCGAACTGTATTCCACTGCAATCCAAACGATGACCCTTCCAGTCCGAACGTCCGTGGAGTGTGCCATCGAACCTTGGCTCATTTTAAAGCTCATCGGTTAGTGTGAATCCGTTTTTTTGTATCATGTGCTCTACGAGCCTCGTTTTGTTTGCGGCGTGAAGACGTCGATCCGTGGGTGTACTCTCTTTATTGCAATATGACACCCAGAAAGAGGAAGATGATGGAAGAAGAGGAGGAGGTCCAACTTCCGATCGAAGTGACGTGAAACTTTAGGAATTTTCAAAGACTGCTTCTGATAGAGAATGATAACTTTCAGGAGACATCCTCATCCCAGTCTCCACTTTCTGGATGGGTGTAGAACGACTTGTGGCGATTCTCTTCCCCATTTTCTACAGATTTTCCGTTGATGGAAAGGCAGTGAAGTGAGCTAAAAAATATGACTCAAGCAAAATAGAACGTTTTCAGATATCTCGTTGTTCCCGGAGTCAGTCTTCTATTTGTGTTCTGCTCAATCTGTGTTGCCTTCTATCTCGCTTTCACTGAAAATCATCTCACTAGCTTTTATTGTGGAAGAAAGGCAGCATTTGGAGAGGGATTCGGTACATTCATTTATTGCTGTAATATCACTTGTAACGTGGCAAGTACCATTTTTGCTGCTTCCGCTTATGTAAAAGCAGTGAGGCTATCAAAGACACAGTAAGCTCATTAGCAATCGTAGAACAGAAAAAATTATAGTTTTCAGACCACGAATGCAGAGACAAGTCAATGTGATCCGATACTATTTGTTCATTTCTGCACTTTCAACCCTTCTTGTCTCCCTTCCTAATACCATCGCCTTGTTCCAGTTGTACGTAGAGAAAGTAAGTTCAGGACAAGAAAAAAGTCTCGAAATTTCCGTCTTCTAAAATCACGTCTTCTAGGTGAGTGACAGTCTGTCAAAGCCGGCGTACTGGATGCAAACGATTAACAGTGGCATTCATTTCTTTGTGTACTTGGCATTGAACAAAGAATTCCGAGCGAGAACATTTCGTATGTTCAAAATGGTTCATTCCGAAGAGTTGTCGTTGTCCAGTGAGTTTGTGGGACAAAAATTAAACGAAACAAAGTGAATTCCGGATTGATAAATCTTGAAAATTGTTGGGGAGGGAGTCAAAGAATATTCGAACTTTGAATTTGGGGGCTCCAGGAAAACGTTGAATTTCAAGGCATGCAGTTTGAAAGATTCTGATGACTGAAATGCCAAAGTTTAGTGGCAGTCAGATATCTTGGTTGTCCAAAACCCTGGAAAAATGATGTGACAGCCAAAAAAATGAAGTTTTAGCTATATTAGCAATAGAGCGCGTTGTTACAGTAAAAATATTGCTAGTATAATATTACAAACTGAAAAACCAAACAATTAATTTTAAAAACCTTGACCATTATCCAATTCCTAATATTTTCAGAAAAGCAATCCCCCGATGGATGTGAAACTCCTCTCCGTGTCTCCGCCAAAATCCTGACTGCCAGAACAGCTTAATTTATCGATCCATAGAAGCTTTTGTAGTTTATAGCATAATTTATTGTCCAATATTTCCCCAAAAATGTTCAAAACGATCTCCACTCACCTGTATTTTGCTGAAAGTGTACATTACACTGGTCTCATTCCTTGTGATTCATCATCTCATTTTTCCTGCTTCCCTACTGAAACTCTGTTCTCATCATGCTATTGCATACCGAAAATAAACTAAAAAATGCTTCAAACAAATGAACAATTATCCTCTTTTTTTCTCTCGTTTACACACAGACATACAAAAACCATTTTGTATCGAACATGATGAATAGCCATTGTGATTCGAACTCTCGAACATCATCCCCCCGCATACTTCTAGTATAATTATGTACAGACGCAACTGGTAGTTACATTGCTACACTTTTTCTATCTTCCCTCTCCGTTTCCTTCTTTTTTTCCATTTGTATCTAGTTGAGAAGGCTTATATCCTCTTCTGTCCAAGTGTTTATGTTTATGGACTTATTACAAAAGGGTGGAGTCAGTTTGACCATTTGCCATGTATCGGCAAAATGCCATCGAGACCAAAACGTTTCTCCGTAAACCAGTAAACCCTTCATCACGGATCATTTGAAGAGAGGACACTCTCGGCGGTCACTTCTTATACACTTTTCACTTTTTTGTTTCTTCTCTCCTTGGTTTTTATTGTTTCTCCAGAAGTGAGAAGGTTGGAGATTCCCTATTGTTTCACCTTCAAATGTTTTTTCTCTCGTGGAGAACAGTTCTGTCTATTCAGCATCGTCTGTATATCCACTTCTACATGTTTGCAGTTTCCAGTAACACACCAAAGTGTTCATTTGGTATTCATCTAGACTGTTCGCTTTGTTTGATGGAGAGAGTGTGTGATAATTCTGAATTAAGTTGAATTGATTTACTTTATTAGAATAGGTAATCTGTTTGATTGGAATACTAGGAAAGTTATTAGGAAAGATCTAGAACTTTTCATATACCAGAAATAGTGACTATTTGGAAAATTGATTTCCTATGGGTCTTGGGTCTTGAATGTCGTCTCTTGCTAGATTCGTTCTATTTGATAGAATACATCTTTTAAAAATGCGCTAGGTCAGTCTATTGTAGCTATTCAGAAATCGAACTGAGATACGGGGTCCGAGGTAAAAATCGTTCTATTTAGCTGAATTCTAAACTAAAAAAAAGATAACTGAGCTATCAGATTATTATTTTCCAAGCATATCAGCTAACTTCAGTCCTGGCTTGATTCCAAATCTAGAAGAATCTCAATTCCTAAGAATGCTACCCCATTTCGATTTCAACCATTCACCTCACCCTTCAAAAATGTTCCGCCATCCATAGCCTCGATAAAATCTCCTTCTCGAAAATCCCTAATTTTTTGTGCAACTTTCCGTTTCACTTCCAAATATCTCCCTTTCATCTACCTCTTCATATCTTCTATTGTTCCAGAATTAGCGGAAGACAGCTTTACCAAAAAAGACGAATCCAGTTTTTATGATAGAGAGACCTCTAGAACATAGCCATGTCTTTTTGGCTACCATACGTGTCCGATTTGTCACATTTACCCCCTCATTCTTTTATTCCTTCTGCCATTTTGATCTGAATAAATGACTCATTCTCTCGTGTTTACAACCGAGTGTTTCTCGATACATATACGATACCTCCTCCCTCTTCCTTACATCATCAGAAGCTTACATTCATCGAATTCTGAATCATTGTCAAACAATTCAAAACGCTCCGCTGACTGTACTTTTATATGTTGACTTCTTCCTCACTCTTATATTTTCAGATGAGCGTTCCAACAGCTTTTCTCATACTTTTATGGTCTTCAATTGCCGGATCTTTGCCTCTGGCACCCGCGCCGCCCGATGTAAGATTAGGGAACTTTATTAGTGGAATCTTCATAAGTGGGAATTGTAAAATATGATCATTTTTCAGTTCAATGCAGACTTCTCAAAAAGAGAATCGGATTTAATGCCGATTGTTGGAGAAGATGAGCTTGAAAGTTTACGACATAACGGATTTCAAGTAAGTCATTGAAAGTTTGATACTTTGGAATGTTGGTTCAATAGAGAACCTTGCCAAAATAGGAATTAGAATCGGGACGTCCGCATAAATAAATCTTCGTACTTTCTCCCTTTCTAATTTGTTCATTCATCCGAAGGTCAATCAAATCTTTTCTTTTCCCAATCCCACCTTATTTACAACTGCCAAGATACTTGTATTCCGATATGCCGCCAAAAAGGCATAAATAATGAAGATGTTTCTGGTCAAAAAGAGAACTGGTTGCGTCATCAGAAATGTCATAACAGAAGTATTGGGGGAAAGTGATCAAACAGTCTGTTTTTGTCATTTGCAGGAACAGTTACATCATTTACGGCAGAAAAATATTGGGAGGAATACGGCAACAGTGACTGAAGAGATGGCTAAGATCAGGAATTCCATTGAAGATATTTCAGAGTTTTCGGTGGATTCGAATGAGGTTGATGAAGCTATTAATGATATCACTGTGCCAAGTGGGATTTTTTTTTGAGAGGGTAACTTGGAAAGTGTTATAGTTTCAGCAGACACGAGCTTCAAAAAGAGCAGTAAATTCGCTGAACTTGCTCAAATTCATAATACGGATTCATCAAACAAAGCTCTTCCGCCATTTGCATTTTCCGAAGATCAAGTAGAAACCGAAGCTCCTGTAGAAAAAGTCGAAGTAGGACTGTTACTGGAAAATTGTATTGTTATTTTTCGTTTACAGACGATTCCTGCAACCACCACAACTATTCTAACATCACTTCCAACTACATCATTAACTTCCACAACCCGAACAACAACTCAGCCTCCAACTCCTTCTACAACTCTCAAATATGTTCATATTGACAGCGATGTATCTGTTCCCAGAAGAACTCAATTTACCATTTCCTCAACTCCGATGGTTGATACACCAGCAACATCTACCAACATTCCAATTGAAATCACTACGACAACATTGTCTCCCACAACACAATCTACAAGATACAGGTATCCCATTCTCGATTGAATCTTAACGTTAGATTGTAAAACCAAAATATTTTTCAGTCCACCCCCAACAACTCGCTCCTACATTCCACTGAATACCCAACCTCCTCCCCACATCTTCTCTTCCTCTACCGTCCGACTTCCATCTGCAATCCCATTATCAACTTCTACAACGTTTTCCTCGAGACTGTCAGAAATTATCATGACGACTCCGAGACCTCAACGTGGTATTTTCACAACTGAATTCACGATTGAGCCGGTTCAGAAACGAAGTGAAGGACGTACTTCGTTGAGAGATAGAATCAGATCTACCAGTCAGTTACTGAATCTATTGGGAGATAGAATAGAAGGAATCGATCAGAAAGCAGTGTCAAATGGAGCAGAACCAAAGACAGGAGTCTTGACAAATATCTACGATAGAGGAGAGATCAAACATAGAAACTACCGGACGAAGCAATGGGGAATCAGTGGAGAAGGGAGACAAGGCATTCAAACATATGATGGACAGTTCAGTGGAGTTGCATTTGGAGCAACGAAGCAGCGAGGAGGTGGATATACAATGAGAAAGAAGATGGGAAAGAGACCATGGTCATCGAGAGGATACAAGACTAGAAGACTGGGAGATAAACGACCGGAATATATGAGACCGTCTACATTTGTGGAGAAAAAGACGACAGAAGTTGCTGTGGAACCATATGGAAGTAAAAGAAGAGGAGAATGGATTCGAGGAGTCAAAGTTTCAGAGAGACGAAATGCAGTGAGAAGAGTCAGTGAGAGCCAGAAGAGCTTTGCTCAACAACTTCTGGAATCCGAAGAAGCATCGATGAAGCAGTTGAAGAAGACGTTGAGAAAAATACGAGAAGTTGTGAAGATCAAAACTTCTTCAGCTTCCGTAGAGACAACATCAACGACAACAGCTCGTCCAGTTAAATTGAAGGTGAGTTACGCTTTTTTAAAATTCCATTAACAAACTACTTTCAGAAGAATCGCGTCGATTCGGAGTTTTTCAACGGAGCATTTGATCTACGACGACTATAGAATCTCATAATGAACTGTTTTCTATTAAGTAATTAAATTATTTGTAAATATAGGTGTCTTCCATGAACTGCCAAGATGATTTCCCGCGTCTTTCTTAATTTTTCCCGGCTGCTTTCACTATTTTCTAATAAAAATTTTTAATGAACAGTTGTCTTTTTTATCAAATGGATACTGGACGACTTTCTAGAAACTTTAGATTATTCTCATCGAATTTCACAATCTTCTCCAGTCCCTCCTTTTGAATATTTGGATATAAACCTCCTCCATCCGTTCTCGTCTCCTTTCCCTCTATAAATTGTCCATACCATCTGCGTCTCCCCTAATTCTCTCTCCTTTTCTTTTCCCTTGGATCACCATGGTAACCATCTGGAGGCAGCCTTCCGCGCACGCAAACTGAAGAATTTTCACTGGAGATATGTAATAAGAAACTAATACAAACATGATCTCGAATGTGGTAAGTCTTTTTGATGTTTAATTTTTTGTTCTATCTTTAGGTTATGAAATGTCCTGGTTTAATTTTTCCAGCGCTCCTCTCTCGTCTACCAAATCCTGCTCAATCTTCAAAAGACTATTTCTTTGGTTTACTTTCTAGTAACATTGCTTCTTTTCTTTTACAAAGGTAACTTCTTTCCAAAAGGTTTATTTGAAATTTCCAAATTTATAGGTTCAATCCTCCCATATCCTCGTTATGTTCGGGTTATGGAGTTCTTCATCATTCTGCCATTTGCCCCGATCGAATATTTGAGAATCAACTGGGGTCAGTTTTGAAGATTTCAATTTCATCATTCTTCAAAAAATATTTTCAGGGAGCCGTGGAAATCTCCTGGAGAGTACGGCATTCTTGGGCCTATCAACAATGCTATCAGTTCCTGTTATGTTTATTTTAGTTTATTTGGAGTTTTTTCAGCACTATGGTCAGTGGTTTTTGAGACATTTTATCACTGAAAATTTTCGTTTTTCTAAAAAAATAGACTCATTGACGATGGCTCAAATCTGACTTCTCTTTCAGTCCTCTTCATCGAAGAATGGTTCACCTACGCCCTCGGATTCTTTGTCATTCTGGAAACCCTTTTATCCTTGGTTCTCTCTATAACTTTCTCCTCGTCGGGGTAAGGATTTCTCTCTTTTTCAAAAAAAAAATCTTTCTCATCCGAGATTCGTTTGTTTTCCAGACAACCCGCCGGCGGCCAACGAACGTCATAATCATTGGAACTTGATCAAATTGGATTAGAATTAGCAGAGGGATTGAATACAACAACTAAACCACAAATAAAAATAAATGTGTCTTTTTTTTAAGTGTTTTTTTTTCGAAAGTAAAGAAATAGATATATTCCAGACCATCTCATTTATTCTGGAGCACACAGGAAAATGTTCGTTTCCCTTCTTGGTTTTTCTTGCTAATTGGGTGATACCCAGATATAAATTCTCCTTTCTTGCTCCTTTGGCTCAGGTGCACAATTTCCAGAAGTACTTGAATCCGTCACGTCATTGAAACAACAAGTCTTGTCCCATGACCCTCCCTTTTGCAATCCGATGTTTCCCACGGGTAAGGTTCTGCTGTGCTTTCTGTGTGCAAAATATAAAATAGAGTGCTGCTCCTGTTGTAGAGAGTGAAAAAAAGAGCATTTATTTTTATATGGCACAATTTTGTGAGCACTTGAAAGCCAATTGTCAAAAAGGACCACAGAGATCCTTGGACAGGAGAACTTATTGTTTCAGGAAGAAAAAACTCCCTTTGAAAAGAACAAGGAGAAGCATTGTTCCAGTTTTTACTTGAATTCTTGATCATTTTTTTCGGTTTTCGGTGAATTCCAAGTGAACCGGAAAAGGAAGAGGAAATCCAGGTTCTCGGAAGAAATATGTGATTGAAGAATGTGATATTTTTGGTGGTAACTCTGAAAGTGGAGCTTTTGAATTTGGTACTTCTGATAAGTCCAGTAGTGGAACATTATAAAGTTTATAAGTTTCTATTTGGAAATTTCGGAAAACCTAAAACTGTCTGATATTGAGAATTTGAAAGGTTTGGATTTGTAGATACTCATAACTATTAAAACTATAGTTTCCAAATCTCCCAATCGGAAATCATGAGAATTGAAAGCAGTCAGAAAATCTTTAAGCTTCAAAGATCTAAAATTCTTTAAGTTGGATAGAATTGAAAGTTTCTGCAAGTCAAAGAGGAAGTCCATTCTCAGATGGATTTCTGTATTCCAACTCCAGTATTTCTGATAAACCTTCAATTTCTGTCGATTCCAGATAATTCTTGATTCCTCCAACGCCTCCATCTCCCTATTTTTTTGCACCTTGACTCGTCACACCCACTCGACTCATCCATCTGCATAAATTATCAATTTACGTCTCTCCAGCGTCTTCCATTCCAATACTGGATTACCAAATTCCAATTGCTCTTTGCTCTTCTTTCCTCTCCCAGTTCTTCAGGCATTCATTTTTCTCAGGTGTATCTGATGACGTACCCTGATTAGATGTGCAGATCTTTTTCCTTTCCCTTCCCTTCTCCAAATCTGAATAATTCTTCCCACTCCACTATTTGTAGAGCGACAGGTGAAACAAAAGTTTAGTTTCGATCCTGAAACAGAAATTTCCCGAATGATTTCATATTTGAAAAACGGAGCCAGTGTCCCTCGGAAGTTACCACAAAATTACTCTTCCTTCCTTTTTTCTTTTTGTTTTCCATCATTGACAACTTTTTTTTGTTCACTCTGTGGCCACACACACGAAACCCAATCATCAGCTGAGACAAGTTTTCGTCAATCAAACTCATCAAAAACACCCCGAACTTTTCTCGTTGTTTTCCGTGTTGTTCCTTTCTTCCTCAAAAACTACTACAACTATTCGTTTGATTCTTTTGGAATTCAGAAATAACATATGGGATGTCTGAATGGATCCCAAGGGAGGTCCTCAAAAAGTGGACATCAGTTATTTTTTCTTGAGAAGTCTAGTGAAATGTGTTATGAGATCTTGGATCCAGGAATAGAAGTACTGAATATGGAAATCAATGATGAAAAATGGAGATGAAAGATCTTGAGTTCTACAAGAAATACCAAGATGTGCAACCAGGTCTGAAATATTGGAAAATGGGGAAAACCCAAATTAGTCAGTTTTAGATCCGTTCGATATCCTGGGCATAGATTGTTACCTGAAAATCTCCCCTGGAATAAAACAACGTAGTGAATTGTTGGTATTTGTAAAAGCTCCAGTTTTCTTATTAGGGAAGTACTTGAACACCCCAATTAAGGATCTTCTAAAATTTTGACCATTGACTATTGAGTACAATTTTAAAAACTAGGCCCTCTAACAGTTTCTATGAGATTAGATGTGGATGAGGTCTTGAAAATCTTTGGAAAATGGTACCGGCTGAGACCTTGATGGATTATAACCCTTAGTTTGTTTTCACTTTTTCGAATCTGGATATCACATAGATGTACTTTTCAGAAGATCTTGGGTGATCAAGCTCTTCCCTGGTGAGTTAAGTCGTTTTCGAAAGTCTATAAACCATGATTGAGGCAAGTGTACGATTTCCAGAATCACCATAAGTCCAAAACCGTCTACTTCCATTTCCCACTATTCCCTGATTTCTGCTCACTTCTTCGGAGCAGTTTCTGGAATAAGTTAGTTCTTGGAAACAATTCTTTGTTTTAAAATCCAAAAGTTTCTGCTTTTGAGCCTACTTGCAGAAGCTAAACGGTGCAAGAACTTCCCCGTTTTCCAATCCGTTGCTCTTTTAGTTTTTTGTGACGCAACTCCTTCTTCAAACTTTCAAGTACCTGCCCCAATATCGTGAATTCTGACACAAAAGAGAATGGAAAGAAATGAGTATGAGAAGTGCTCCCACGTTATTTATGCTCTTCTTGCAACTTTCAATGTTCCTTGAGAGACCCAAAAACTTGGCTAGAGATGAATACACAAGTTTCGGTATATATTATCGTTATATTTCTTGTGTCAGCTGAGAAAAAGAGAAGAGAGAGCTCCCTGAATAATCAATTAGTTTCTTTTGGTTGGTTGTACATGTACATACACAGACCGCCCGGTATCCGATTTCTTTTTGGTTACTTTCAGAAGTGGTTTAATTGGGTGGCCCCCTTTTTGAATCACATAAATATGCACTTTTTTAGTTCCGCAATTCGTTTTTCACTTCAGAGTCTACCGTCTTTTTATAGAATACTTGAGATTGTTTAGATGGGTTTCCCTTTATGTGGGCAAACTTCAGAAGCTCGGTGAGCTACTGAAGTCCGCCATTAGGATGATCTGAAGATTTTGAGAATCGTGTACATCATCCCTTGCATTCGAACTTATTCCCATTTTTTCTATTTATCTTCATCTCAATTCTATAAAAAATGAACATGATGGGAGGACAAGATGGCATGAAAATAATCGTCTGGGGTTCTGTGGTTTTATTTTCATCTTCTAGTTTGAATGAAAAAATAGAGATGGAGAAAAGAACGTAGAGGATATCGAAATTATTATTTGAGATTTTATGAACCATAATATTCGCTTAGTTTTCTTTCTTTTCGAAAGCTCGGTTTTTATGTGGGCGGTGGTAGTTTTTACGGAGGAAAACGACAATTATAGACAATTAGAAGCGATTTTCAGTTTTCAGAAATTTTGTAGAAGTATATGGTAGTGACTGAACCAGAAATCAAATTACAGAATAATGATTGGATAAAAAATATAGTCGGGGTTTTATTTTAAAACCTGAATGGAATTAAATGAAGAATAGTTTTGTTACGGACAAAAACTTGGAACCATAAAGAAAGAGTCTGAAAGGTCTAGAACAAGTTGGTTATGAAGATGTCGACTAAAACTTTTTTCCGCACAAAAATGTATATAAACATGGAAAAACACTTGGAACAACATGTAAAGGGACCTTCTTTCAAAGAAAAAAGCGTTAATCATTTCAGATCTTCTTCTGCTCCTCCTATTTTTCTCTCACTCTTTTCAACCTTCTTGTCACCCAATGCTCTCCGAACACCCATTTCAAAACAACGTCTTCTTCTTCTTTTCTCCTTATTCTTCTACTCCTAACGCTGTTGCTTCCGTCTACTCCATGTGCTGAAAGGGACAGCTCTACTCGATTTCTCCTTCTATCCAATTCGTCGTTCTTATTAACTCATCATGATTTGAATTTGCCTCCAACATCTCTGACGTCTTCTCATTCTTTCCATTTCCATCTTTTCTGTCGTCATATCTCTTGTAATCAGGCAGACATTGAATCACAACAATCTGCATTTTATTCCTCTCCTTTCAGTCTGAATCTTCTAAGATCTTCTTAAAGCATCCATTCGTAGATCAATCTCTGTCTTTAGTCTGATCTCCCCATTCCACGTGGCATCGTGAGACTTCTGAGCATTTCGACTTGTGTTAGCCTCCTGCGAAAAATTTTCCAAACTTTGTGAAAATCGGTTTTTGATGTCTCATATATTATGTGTATGACCAATAGAAAGCCCCAAATCGTGAGAAACAATGTAAAAATGTAGAAGCTGTCATCTGTTTGGAATCCATGAAGTGATGGAAAAAAGTGTGAGAGTCAAAGAAAAGTCGGAAATTGAAAATAGTTTGTCTAGTTTGGATTGTGTCAACAGAATTTGATAGATTCAGGAAGTAGTCTAGTTATTGCCGTAATAGTTGAATTTTTGGCTAGGTGTCAGACAAAGGATCCTGCGACTACAGTTTGGATTCAGATGCAGCAGGGTTTCTATGAAGTTTGACATTTTCGAATTATCTTCTGAATGCTGTTTTAAATATTTTCGTTGTTTAGCTCAAGCGTCTTGAAAGCTTTATAGTTCGGAACTATTTCATTGAGCACACTCCGTTTTGGTCTATTAAGTCTTGAAAATCTTCACAATTTCAACAGCGTACCCCTTCTTTAAAGCCACCAAATGTCCCATAAAAGAGCTCAAAAAGTGAGGAATCACATTTAGAATAGGGACAAACTCATCAAAAGTGAAGTAATCCTTTTCTTCGCCACTTTCTCCTTCTCTTTTTTTTCATTTCTCGTTGTTGATCAAACGTTCGTTGCTAGTGCATACGACCCGTCAACGCCTTCTTCTCCATTCCTATTCCTTCTCGTTTTTCTTTTTCTTCACGAAAAAGCAAGAAGCTGTTATTGTTTCCCTCCCATATTGCACTGCTTTATATTTATTTCTGCCCTCTAGACTCATAAAACATGCTAAGAACAGCTCCACGTGTCATCTTCTGAAGCTATTTTCCGAAGAAACCCCATTTCTCTGAATCAAGGATCTCTTTCTGCTCCGTCTACTCTTCTTTTCTATTCTTTACCGATCAAAAGTTCCATTGTTCGCCTATTTTCGGCACCTGCGTCCCGCCGTCGTCGGATGGTGCCATCAGAATCTTTGCGAATTTTCAAAAAATCACTCGACATCTTCTTTTTTCACTATTTCTACTACTTCTTCCTCTTCTTCGGTGCTCCTCCGACGACATCTTCCGCCTTTATCGGTTGTCTACTTCTTCTTCTTCTTCCCCCTAGTTTCCCACTGCCCGAAAAACATTCCAATTTCAATGCCAAAAGACGAAGAGCTGCTTTTTCTCGCTAACTCGATAGTAAACACTTTTCGTCAAAAAGGCATGAAGCTCCCGTGTGGTTCGGGATGGATGGGAGGGCTTTTGCCCCTCGCCATCTTAAAATCTATTTTCTGAAATTCTCTGGTGGTTCGGTTCCTTGAAAGATTTGCTGGAGTTTGGACACCGAAGGATGGTGCTGCTCCAGAAAGTGTTCAGTGAAAAATGAACTGTTCTGGATGAGTACTAGCACTTTTTCATTTCTGGAACCTTTTTCATACTTCCTCGTCCTGATAGTCCTTTCGAGTCAAGAATATATATACATATGCATCTGACATATATTTCAATTTTGATCAACTCAACCAATCAAATATGTCCTTTTTAATGGTTTTGATGTTTACTTCAAATTTGACTTAAATACTTTTTGAACTTCTCATCATCTTTTCTATTCCTAACGACCAGTTACCAGCTAACTAGATCAAGCTTTCTAAATGTCGACTGATGTCGAGCTGGTCAGTTCCGTTGAACTCTGCTTTGAGTCTTCTGAACTTCTGAATGCCTTCTGAATGCTTTCAACTTTAAAAAAAGAAACTCCGCAGGCAATGTCTTTTTTGAGAGACACTCCCACTTTCCATGTATTCTTCTCTTCTTTGCCCTTCGTCTAGATCTGTAACTGACATTCACTTCCTTTCCCTCCTCAAATCTTCTTCTCCTATCAAACCTCATAATTATGCGGATATTGTCCTCCACCTGGAAGTTTGCTACTTCTGCTGCATCCAACATCTTCTTTTTCACTTTTTCATTTTCTTTGCTTGAAGGTGTCATCGAGAGAGGGGAAAAAAGAAAAGACAATGACTTTTCACAATTTTCAGCTTCACCAGTTCCTTCTGGAGCTGTGAATGATGTGTCATTTGCAATTCTTGTCACTCCTCCCCTTATTTCTTTTCTTCACTTTTTCCATATCCACTGTGTGCCCCACCTCGTTTTTTCTGTTCCATTGCACTTCCGATGATGTACACACTTATATCCAGCTTCTTTTTTTACTTTTGTTCTCGGAATTTCGACAATTTTCTTTGTCTTCTCTCTTCCTTTTTCGTTTTCAATGAGGACGGAATTCTATTGAACTTCCTTGTGTCAGACGTCCGTTCGTTAGGACCACCAGAACAAGTAAAACTCAAATTTTTTTGAAAAACGAACATGTTTTCGTCGGAATCGGGTATGTTGGGTCCGTCGCTTCAACTCTTTGTTTTCAAAGTTTGTGATTCAATTTCAAACGTTCTTCTCCCATTCTCTTTTCCTTCTGAAATACTCCGATTGCCACGTCATCTGATCAATCCCTATATTTGTCTGCGTCTCTTCCTCCCACTATCTCTCGTTTATAAAAAAAGAGAAAAAAGAAAACTTACTTGGGGTGTCAATTTTCGGGTGCGGTACAAATGAGGCAGTATCATCATCATCTTTTTGAGCCGCTCTTCCTTATTTTTTTCTGTTTTCCCATCTTCTTTAACACTTTTCCATGTTTCAATTCCGCCTCGTGATCAATTCAGAACCTCATGGGATTTTGAAGATCAGACCTAGCAATCTGAATTCTAGAGTCATGATTCTGGCAGGTTACTCATAGAATTCCATTTTTAGAAGACGTGTATGTAGGCGTGATTTCTCATTATCGCCGACCCATTTCCCACGTTTTTGGGGGTCGTAAACTGGATCTACTTTTATTTGTTTCGACGGAAAATATTTGTCTGGATTTTGACTTTTAGCGGAACAAAGATTGCTCTAGGATGTTTCTTTGACTTCGAAATCTCTGTGGGAATCTTTTTAGAGTTTAGGATTCTCAGAATCTTTTCATGAAGACAGTATTTTTGTTGCACTTCGGATGCTTCTTAGAAAATTTCACACATAGAATGCTCAAGGTTTTCACATGAACTATTCCAAAAAATCTCATTCTGATCAGAATTCTTCCAAACATCTCAATTTCCCCTTGATCCACTAATCTTTTTGTTTTCTGATTCCTAATTTGCGTAGAAATTCAAAACTTCCCCTTCTCTCTGTCCCTTTTCCAGACAAGCCACCCCCACATCCGTTCCATTCTATTTTCGTCCCGTTCGATTCGGTGAATATAAATGAAAAAGTGAATCTTTTCATGATTCCATTCCATCCTTTTGTTCATTTTTCTCTTTTCGCCCATTTTCATGAGTCCTTTTCCTTCTTCTCTCCGTCTCTTTGCCCTCTTCATAAGTTTCAGTACTCTCGCGACTCCGCCCACTTGGATTTGGTAAAGTGGGCGGAGTCTGGAGCCAGAGTCCAGCTCCGAAACGGAAAACTTCTCAATGTTTGTTTGTCGCCAGAACCCGAGTTCGTACTCTTTTGATCTTTGTCCCTATTTATGCACTTCGCAGTTCCTAAAAAACAAAACTTTTTCTCTTTTCGGTGGTTCCCCTAATTACTTCTTCACCCCAGTTCCCTTCCTAACAAGTCTACCTAGACTTTTTCATTTTCTTTTTTCGTTTCTCTTACAGAAGTTTTCCATCTTCTCTTTTATTTATCTCATTACTCGTCAGTTGTCCCAAATTCTTCATCTTTCCTTCAGTTTGGTCATGGACGAGTAGGTGCCAAGTGAAAAATGGATGTCATTGTGAACATCACTGATTTGACGCCGTCTGCAACGACGACGTCACCGATTCCAGATGAATGTGGTCTGGAGCCACACGACTTTCTGGAGGTTAAGTTCTTCTTGATCAGTGTGGTTGGCACGTTGATAGGATTGTTCGGGTTGTTTGGTAATGCCACGACGGCTCTGATTCTGACTAGGTGAGATTATATGTAATAGCTCTTCTAAATGCCAAACATTCTATTCCAGACCATCCATGAGGAACCCAAATAATCTGTTCCTAACAGCCCTCGCTGTCTTTGATTCCTGCCTTCTGATCACTGCTTTTTTCATTTACGCAATGGAATATATCATCGAATACACGGCTGCTTTTGACCTCTATGTAGCATGGCTTACTTATCTCAGGTTCGTGTTTTGACATCATTTTGGGACTAGAGACAATCGAATTTCCTTATAAAAGTTAGTTCCCGTGCAAAATGGAAATTCGGCTAGAGCAAAAAGAAACAGGAAATTACAACGGTTTTTGAACTTTTAGCGGAGAAAAAGGAAGCAGAATGGTCAAAAGTGGATTGACATGAGCAGGATAGGGAGGATAAGAGTCTTGAAGAGAGCATTGAGGAAGTAAAAAGTGAAAAAGTAGGACATGATCGTCAACTATGATAGTAAAAGAAATGGATGCAAGAGTTTTGTGTCAAGTTTCTTATTTTAAGTTTTCGATGATTAGATTTGTGAGGAAAAAGAAAATATGAGGGAAAGTAATTTTCTCCCAAAAAGAAGATATGTAAGTCCAGGTTTCTGGTCTCTTTTCGTGGACTCTAAACCTAGTGGTCTAGGTGGGAAAAAGCGAATGATTGTGGTGCTGGACGCACTTATTCAATCATCTCTTATCCCATCCAGTGTCCAGAATTATGGGGTGAACTTTTGGGAAAACGAAGTCGTAAAATAGAATGGGTACGAAAAAAGTGCGAAATGAAAACATCTAGAAGTCTGCAGAAATATGTTGATTGGTCTTTCATCGACGCTTCCTCTCCACTGAAACCTTTTTAGACTCACGAAGGATTAATGTGCGACATTTATTACGTTTAGTGTCATAGCATCAAATCCGCATTAGTTTATGACTCAATTCCCAGAAAACGCTTTCAGGTTCGCCTTCGCCCTCTCTCACATCTCACAAACTGGAAGTGTCTATATTACGGTAGCAGTTACAATCGAACGATATCTGGCAGTTTGTCATCCGAAACGAAGCAAGATGATGTGTGGACCAGGTAAATTTGAAGAGAGGAATTCCCGGAAAATGATTAATTAATTCGTAGGCGGTGCTGCATGGACAATACTTGGCGTCACAACATTCGCCGTTGTTTTTAATTGCACAAAGTTCTTTGAACTTCAGGTCAGTGAGCAGATGAAGTGACCCTTTAAAATAAAAACAATTATGACTTGGACTAAGAATAAAAGAGATCAACCGGGTTTCAGGTCACTGTGAATCCAAATTGTCCAGATGGAAGTAATTGGCAATCTTACATTCTGTTACCATCCGCTATGGCTAGCAATCCTATCTATCAGCAAGTGAGAATTTTTCAGATATTCCTTTTACAAGCTAAGTTTCTAGGTCTACTCCCTTTGGGTCACCAACTTCGTCATGGTATTCTTCCCGTTCTTGACGCTTCTTCTGTTCAACGCCATCATCGCTTACACTATCAGACAAAGTCTTGAAAAATACGATTTCCACAACCAAAAGTGAGTATTTTCATTCGTTTACTCTTCGCTATATATTTCAGAAACAGAAGCTTTCCATATCATACTTTTATTGTTCTCTGTACTTCTATGTACGGCCGATTCTCCTGTTAAGATCTCTAAAGCCTCTGGCATGATTGTCCAAAATTGAAATGATGATCCTCTTCTCCCCCTATGACATGCGTTTGGGGTTCTTGAAACATTTTCCAGCAAAGAAACACATTGAGTTTTTGAAACTATCCCTTATTGAATGCAATCCCCCTGGAACGAAATCACACGAATAAGTCACAAACAGTGCACAAAAAAGAATGCATACATCATTTGAATCCAATCTCCCCCCATTTTTTCAATTTCATTGCAGAAGCGTGGTGGCCGCCCTTTCAGCCAGTGTAAATCTTCCGCGAAACATCGCCGGGTACTGTCCGTCCGATTGTCTTTACCATGTCCCTCTGTCGTCTTTTACACTTCGCGGCTTGGCTCCCCGTCGTACTGTAGTCGTAATTGACTCGACGGGAAGTGTCCCTTCTGTAGCCACGTCGCTTACGTCGCCTGAGTCTTTCCGGTGCCTCTATGAGCATGTTTCCGAAAGTTTTCTATGTCGTCTATTCGTCATCATCCTTCTGTATAGCATGTCTCACACATAAAACCAGCTTCTTTGCTTCACTTCTACGCTTACTCTCTCTTTTTGCTTCTGCTTCTAACTTTTAATTTGCTCTTCTTCATTTGCTCTTCCTACTTTTTAGAACTTTAACTTTAATTTCCGCTTACTATACTTTTTGAGTGAAGTGCATTGGTATCAAAATGGTTCGAAAAAATGATATTTTCTCTTCCATTTTGATTCCAATCATATTTTGATTTTGATAAGTAAATCTTTTCGTTGTTCAACTAGTTTCTTTTCAGGATTTCGAGTCGAAACGAACTAAAAGAGAAATCAAGGGAAGCAACACTCGTCCTTGTTATCATCGTTTTCATCTTTCTCGGATGCAATTTCTGGGGATTCGTTTTGACTCTTCTGGAAAGAATTATGGGTCAGGAGACGTTGATGGTCGATCACCACGTCTTCTACACTTTCTCTCGAGAAGCTATCAACTTTTTAGCCATCATCAACTCATCTATCAACTTTGTGATCTACCTTTTATTTGGTAAAGACTTCAGGTAAGTGCAGCAAATATTTATAGACACCGTAACCATGTGGTTCATTTAACAGGAAAGAACTCGTTGTGGTGTACGGATGCGGGATACGTGGAATATCTCTTCGTCTCCCCGTTCAAGACAAATTCGTCATCTGGAGACACTGGAAACGGACAAAATCTCGATTATCCATCAGTACATCGAATCGGACTCGTCATAAGATTTCTCTTCCTCAAACACTTGTTGAGCATGCGAATCTGGAAAGATTGGAGCAAACAAGATTCTTAGCTCATCATGAAGATGGTATACAAACTCAAGTGTCCCCGATTCATGCCCTAAGAAATGGTTAGTTCCATATCCAGATCTAGTCGTAAAATACGAATATCTTTTCAGGTTCCATCCCAAAATTTGATCCACTTCGAGACGCCGGCTCAAACGGAAGACCGTGTAAAACGAGTGTCATCGATGATAACGGGACAGTTGTATGTACAGTTACAGAATTTCATTAATTGTTATGTATTGAGAATAATATGAACCGCCTTTTCACCCCATATTTAAAAAAATCCCTTTCCCCCCTTACGGTTGTGATTCAATGAACTTGTCAATTTTTCTTGTACTTTTCTGTAGATTTTGTTTGGAAATAAATCATCTCGATCATGAAACCATATGCTCTAAGAATTTAGTGTATTTTTGGAATGGGACTGACCTAGTCAGTGAAAAAATAGTATAATTAATACAAGTAAACGATCCAATGTCCATTTTCGATGTCAGCAAGATCAAATACATCTTGTAGTATTGATCTTTCCGGAAGTTCTTGACATAGCGACACCTGAATTTCAGAACGTCCAGGTGCCGCTATGTCTTATTTACGGTGTCTATAAATAGGGTAACTTATTAAAATATAACTGGGTAGAAGATAGTTCACGAATGTGATAGGTGAATTAATGATGGCTGAGAAGTTGATGGATCTCCTACCTAAAAATCATATCTCTGAACCCTGCCGGCTGAAATTGATTGTTCCAAAGAATAAACTTGTGAAATTCTCTCTGTTTTCGTTTCTTGAAGAATCGTGTAAATTAAACATTTTCATTTTGAGTTTCGGAAGGCAATGTTGATTCTTGTCTTGTTTCTAATCAGAATATCCTCAGGAGTACTGTATGATGGAAAATTCTTTGACCCGAAAGACAGAATTCGTGAGTAATTACTTCCTATCTTCCTAGAAATAGTGAGATTCTCCAGGTGCTGAATGCATCGTCAGAAAGTCAATGTCGATGTATGAATATCTCGGAAATCGGGATAAATCCATCGACGGAGAAGTGTGTGTTCCATGGATAGAAGTCACTGATTCTTGGTATTGGACTGCTTCGAACATGGAAAAACTAAGAAAACAGCCAGCAGAGAACTTCCATCATTCGAAGTGTCGAAAAATCAAACTGCCAATTGATCATCCGATGCACAATGTTACAGCTTTTCAAGCTGTTAAAAATGATGACATAACATCTGGAAAAATGGGTCCTTGGTGTTATATAGAGAAAGAAGGAACTAATGGAAAGTACTCTTCAAGTTACGTTCCAGCAGTATGTTTCGATCCGTGTGACGAGACTAAAATTGTATCGGAAATCGAAAAGAAAAAAGTTATGGGTACGGTCTTGCTCGAGTAATAAATATCGCCACATGAATTCAGAACCTGGATACACCGTACTGAAACTGAATTACAATCCAACTTTGCTGGATCCAATCGAGAAATTGTTTGTCAGTTATGATTTCGGTGACATGAAGTACTATACTTTCGTAAGGCGCACAGCTAAATTAATTGTAGCAAATGTGAAGTTTCAGAAAAAGTCAAAAGAACAAGCTCCTGAATACTTGACTCTCAGAAGAAGAGTTTTCACCGTGTTGTGTATAATTTTCGTCGCTGTGATGATCTGGATTCTCACCTGCTATTGTATCAAAAAACACTCTCAAAAGATTCATAGAAAGAAGCAGAAGGCTCTAGAAGGATTCTATGAAAATACAGATTTGGCAGATATCAGGATGCAGGCAGAATTAAGAAAAGAAAGAGAGGATGCATAGGGAACTATATTCAATCCATATGAAAATGAATGAATAAATCGAGGGATATTGCTTAAAAATGTGACAAGATGTCAACATGAACTATAAAAACACGAACAACTTGGACAAAATAATAGAATCATGAAATGCAGTAAAAAATCTGGGTAAAACAAGTGCAGTAAAACTGTGGTACATACATCGTACATATAAAAGGGATGATACATTCAAGGTGAGGTGTCGTACTTCATGAAACTGCCTATCTTCTTGCTCTCTTCCATACAAGCATTCTTATCGTCGGTCAAATTGAAGTCGTCCAAATTATATAAAGAAGGAGTGGTCGGCTTTAAAAAATGCGATTAATAGATAAGTTTGACACATTTCTCACAAACCTCCGACGAGCGGCGTGGTCTAACAGTTTCATCACTGAAACTCATTGGTGCGAGCTTCGTAATTGGTGATGGAACAAAAGAATTCAAGTATGCAGATGGATCAGTGAGACGCAGTCCAGATACTGGGTGAATGTAGGTGAAAGGAGAAGTGGGGCCAATGGGATCCGTACGAGCAACTTCCGAAACTCCTGCACATTGATACTGTTCGTCGGTACTCGAAAAAAGCATTGCCGAATCGAGTGATGGAGGTAGTGCGTATGGCGGAAAGAACGGATAGAACGAAGCGGTATGATTGTTGTTGTTGTTGTTCAAGAAGTCAGATTCGGGGAAGAACATCTGCGAGTTCCCGGAATTCTTCATGAGTCCGTTGTCTAGGGAAGAATAAGATTTCATGATCGGTGATGACGATGGACGAAGAGCATTTGAAGAGCTTGCAACATCTGGAACTGCTTTGAACTTGGGCTCAGATTCGAAAACGTCGTCTTCGAGTTGATCTCCGGTCTCATTTTCGTGATAACTTGCAGATGACCTGCAATATTGAGTTTTGGAACGAAACTAGTAGATGCGCAGTGTAAATATAAAAATTAAAATTTATCCTCATTTTTTATAAGAGAAAATAAATCATTTTAGGAAAATAAATCGAATCAGTCCGCTGGCTATGTGTTGGCACAGACGGATTGATAAATAGGATTTGTTAATTATATTAATAAAGAAAATATGTATATCCTCACTTCGTCTGATCTCCTGTTCCTTCTTTTATTGAACTTCTCACATCAATCCATTGCAACGAGTCACTATGCTCCGACTCGCTTGCTCGAATACGACAAGTCAATTGTCCCAACGAGGTTCCATCCATTTTTTGAACAAGCTCTTGAAATGTGACTGGACGCGATTGTCGCTTCATAGGCGAACCAGTCAGAGTTGTCGCATCATCGTTGCTCCTTTTGGATACTTTCGATTCCGGACGATCATCAGCTTCAGCCATGTCAAACTCTCTGAAATCATGTGTTATCATTGGTTCCATAACATTCTCATATTTATCTGAACTACCTTTTCAGAGATGCCCAAGACCGGTATCTTTTCTCCACGTGTCTTCTCTCCATACGTCTCGCGTCCTGCTCTATCTTCCGTTTTTGATAGTTGACTATGGCATTGGCTTGCTTCCGCGGAGAGTTTTCTTGAAGTATATCCGGAACCCTTAAAAATTATTTTTCTAAAAAATGAAGCCAGTGTTTTCTTACTGATACGGTTTTGGATCCTTGTAGATCAAAGTGTCGTCTTTTCTTCGAATGAATCCTTCTGGTATTGGAGGTTGGGATGACTCAGTGAACGCGTTCCAAAAGTCGTTTTGAGATCTTGCGAGTCCCCGTTCGAGAGTATTTTTTGAAAAAGGACAATTCGCGAACACTGGCAAATCGCACATCGTCATTGGCGGTGGAATTTTTCTCAACGAAATCAAAGTTTTGATGACTGCATCTTGAAGCTCGATGATTTCTTGTGGGCTGAGCTCTTTACTGATGTAGAACAAAGTTCTGAAAATGGATTTACATTATTTCTAAGCTGTACACAACAATTCGATACCCTTGCTGTTCCTCTTCGTCTAGTGGCTGCTTTCGAATTCTCATACGCTTGTTGGCAGCTATATCACGTCGGAGTTGATCAGAAAACTCGGAAAAGAGCGACGCACGGCGTTGATTTGCTTTTCTCATTCTATCAGACACCGAGAGTGTGTTTGGATCAATGTTCCGAACATCAACTTTTGGCAGATATACGCGTTGTACTACGAACTCATCGTCATCTGGAAGCAGCAGTTAACTTTCTTTCTTTTCACTAGTTATCCCTACCGGATTCTGAAAACTCTCCGCGAGATCTTTGTTTCTGGTCCCGATTCGGAGTTTCTATAGATGGATCGTAGACCATGTAGGGTGCCGTTTCCCCTGCATCAACATTGCCGGAAGTGCAATTGGTGAACACTTTCCGAATCGATCGGAATGTTTGACAGCCTTTCCGA
Organism: Caenorhabditis sinica; assembly: GCA_963932045.1. Classification (NCBI taxonomy): domain Eukaryota; kingdom Metazoa; phylum Nematoda; class Chromadorea; order Rhabditida; family Rhabditidae; genus Caenorhabditis; species Caenorhabditis sinica. Next base: position 10,444,403 of record OZ009941.1, on the reverse strand, counting down.
TTGCAGCGATACGCTGGATATTCGCGCTGTTCTCCACGATAACGAGTTCTTCTCAAGCACAAGTTCATCATTTCATTACAAAGATGACACTCGATCGCAAACGGAATCTGAAGAGAAATAATTTGAAAAGATCGAATTCAATGCAATCTACTTTGTATTTGACACCTCGAACATCGATTTCAACGTCGTTCCCATTTGGTTCAACAGCATCAGCCTCTTTGTCGAAAATAACTTTGTATTCCACTTCGTCGTCTCTGTCTTCCAATCCTCCTTCATATATAACATCAGCTGAACTTGTCATAGTGTCTCTCGCTTGTAACTGGAAAATTGGGAAAATTAATTATTATCGTTTTTGGCAAAAATATGTGATGAACATACCGACGGCTGCTGATTTCCTTGTGGAGAATCTTGAAGATTTTTAGGAGAGCAGGAACTCGAAACGGCATTCTCAGTTTGCAAAGCAGCATCTGTAATCATATCATCTCGTTTTCAAGCAGAACACCTTTGGAAGCTTACCGCGTGCGGACGCATCATCGGAAATGTTCGACTTTTCTGGGGAGTCATTCTCGGACAGAGTCAAATTCAGCGAATTTTCGCGCTGAGACTCCGCAGCGCTCATTTTGTGGAAACTGGCCTCAGATTTTAGGCAAAAACTGAGCCGCCATTCTCAAAAATCTGTTCAAAGGCGCCAGCGGGAAAATATCTTGTCGAGACCTCATTAGAATATTTTTGCATGTTCCTTTAATACAGTACTACCAACTATTCGATTTCGAATTTCTCTTGAACTTGTTTGTCGTTATAACCTCGATCATAATTAGCGTGTATGATGTCATTTAGCACAAACAAGGCAACACAAAATTTATGAAAAGATTTATTCGTCAGAATGTACAGAACAGCTTTACATTTATACAAAGTTTGAGAACGCACCGAAGAAGTGAGGGTATAGAAGTAGAAGTAAAATTGAGAAAGGGAATAAGTTAAAAGATGGCAGAATAATCACCACAGCGACATCCCGTTCATATCTTCGCCGTTGAAAATTCGGAAGTAAAAAATGATGACGCTGAAGTTGATCGAATTGGCGATGAAGACTAAGAAGCACGCGGTTTTCGCTATCTGGAAAAGGAATTGAGTTTAAAGTTGGTGAAACTTCATGATCACGAACCACAAGACTTTGAAAGGAAAGACAATAACAAGTGCAAACACGTTCAGAACATAGCTTGGCTCCAGCTGCCACTCTCGTCTTCACGATGCAAGTAGAAGTATGCTATGATTGTTCCGAACATTATAGTTGATCCGGTGTTGACGAGGAAGCATGCTCCGTGTTTTATCTGAATCACACATTCTATCATGCCAAACATAAAATAATTCACACCAACGTCAAACCATAAACTATCTAAACTATCTGGCAGTTCAGAAACAATCTTACCGCTCCAGCATGTGCCAAGACGATTGGGAGGGCAAACGCGGAAATGACGATTCCAGTGGTGATGAAGAGGGCCAACTCAATGCATGCATTGGTTCCAGTCATGTCTTCTTGGAAGCGTCTGGCGATGAGCAGTGGCACTGGTGAGAGAATGTAGAATGCGATGACGAACATTGGAGACCAAGTTCTAAATGGAATGCGCTTTATAGTTTGTAAGATATAAAAGTTAGAACTTACCCATACATTGGTAGCGCACATCCGAGAACAAGGAAAGTGAGACCAACGACACCAGCGAAGGCGAGTCCAGCAACAGCTAAAATTGGGTTTCTTATTGAACAACAGTCGGTACAATCAATGTGGATATGACAACACATCTTATCGCAAAATTTTGTTAGAATGATATGATTTCAAGCGATAATGAGCACCGTGTTTTCTCTTTTTCACGCGAAAATTTTCTGCCATATTACTTACCTCGTACTCCACCCATGATTCAGAGTTTATCTTCAAGATTTGTCAATTGATTAGAGTGTAATTGGCTGCAACTAAATATCTCGTGAACAGTCTTTTATTACACAAATGACTGACAAAAATCGATCGACAAAACAGGCGCAGAAAGAAAAACCCGAGGTGTATGCATTGTGACGTGATGGTGTTTGCACACATTCGCACCGTAGTTGTTATTTTATTTTTTCGAAAAACAGCTTTTCATTCATTTCCTTCTGTTGCACTTAAAAATTGTTGTGGCAAATATTGTATTCTTTTTTTTCATCTCATTTTTCAGATAAAAATGAACCCAATCACAAACATTAAAAATCAAAATCGTATGAATGAGCGAGAGCTCAATCTGGGATACGCTGGAGACCTCAAAAAATCATGGCATCAGACATACAAAGATTCTGCCTGGATTTATATTGGAGGATTGTCATATGCGCTCACAGAAGGAGATGTTATCGCCGTTTTCTCACAGTAAGTTTTTAAAATCAAATTTTGAATATGATGAATGTGGTTTTGAAGGTACGGCGAAGTTATGAATATCAATATGATACGCGATAAAGACACGGGAAAACCGAAAGGATTCGCGTTTCTGTGTTACAAAGATCAACGAAGTACAGTGCTGGCGGTTGACAATTTCAACGGAATCACAGTAAGTTATTAGTTCGCAGTTTCCATTTTCTAAATTCTCACTTGCAGTTACACAAACGGATCATCCGCGTGGACCATGTTGAAGAATACAAAGTCCCGAAATACAAAGAAGACGCGGATGAGGAGACGAAACGATTATGGGAAGAAGGCTGTGCTCCGAAACCAATCATGCGAGAAGCAGAACCAATGGAAGTTCAAGAGAAACGAATCAAAAAGGCGAAAGAAGTTCTACTGGATATTGGAGAAGTGGACGAAGAACTATTAAAGAAAATTAAGAAAGACAAAAAGAAAGCGAAAAAGGACAAGAAACGAGAGAAGAAGAGAGCAAAGAAGTTACGGAAGTTGGAGAAAAAAGCGGCACGAGATCCGGATGGCGACTGGAAAAATAAGGCGAAACTCATCGACAAGGTTGTTGCAGAAGACGATCTATATGGAGAGAACAAACATTTCGATTTCGGAAAGAAAAAAGAAGTGGAAGAAGTCAAGCACAATCCGAGACCAGACTTCGAGAAGGCCGACTGGCGAGATATCGAAATTTGGAAAGTTATCAGAGAACGCGAGAAGGCGGAGAAGGCAGCAAGAGGAGAGACATCAGAAGCTTGGGGACCAGAAGATCATTACGTGTCGAAAAGATATCAAGGACGATAACTACTATATTTTTGTTCTCAATAAATCGTTTATTCACATTTTTCAATAAAACTTATGTGATGTATTTTAACGAGACGAACAGACACAATAAGTTATTGTTTATTCTATGGAAATGTGACAAGTAATTCGAGTTCTCTGTAGATTTTGCTCATGGAAAACGGTTTTGGATGTGCATGCGTAAATATTCGAGTGGACAGAGGAATGGATCGTATCGACAATTAGAAATAAAAATGAAGAGTTGGAAATAGAAGTGGTTTGCATGGTGACACTGAGTGGTCTGAAAAATCGTTTCTGGTTTCTCTCTCTCTTTTTAGGCTACTCATAACTGTTAAGTTTTGATACTAAACTGAAGCTCTCCATGAATGTATATGTCAACCAGTTTCCTTCCTTTTTTTATCCCATTACAGCTGGCTTCGTGCCTGTTAGCCGAGAATTTCCCGTCTCTCCCGATTCTTGGCGACTGCTTTAGCTCTTATGAGAAATGCGGCACTCTGGCCACCCAATTTGATGCCAAGGGAGGCCTCAAGCTCAACTGAGAGTTCCTCGCCAATTGGAGTCTGAAAATTTTTGAGTTATTAACAAAAATAGTCAAGATATTAAGATTTGTTCTCAAACGTACCGTTGCTTCTGCAACCATCAAGGAACTCTCATTCTTCGAAGTCTCGTCCGTCTTCGGAGCTTCCTCATCCTTCGATGGGTCCTCTTTCATTGAACTTTCCACTTCATTCTCCATTTTCACATTCACTGGATTGTTCGGTTTCTTGGGAATATCGTTGGGAATGTTCTTCTCACCACGCATAATTGGAGTCTTGTGTTCCGTCTCCTTTTTTGCCGCATTCTTGCCGATCGTTCGAGTCTTTCCAGTCATCTTGCGCGTCTTATGTCTTTCTTCGATGCCATTAACATATTCAAGTGGAGCACTACCATTGCACAGGACACCCTTCGATCCATCATGACTTCTTTTTTGAGCGTGACGAGCAATCTAACTTTTGATTGTTTTCAGTTTTCGCTGACATTCCCTCTCTCTCTCTCTCTCTTGTTATCCTGGAGTACGGTGTTTTTTGGTAGTATTTTGGAGTCTTCCGATTCTCCTCCAGATTTGTGATTCGTATAACTAACTAAGCTTGGACAGAACCAAAAAGTTTTTGTTGGCATACATAGATTCCTCTATTTCTCATCTACGACTGCCAACAATTTCAGATAATTCTATCAAAATCTAACAGCGTAGACAACCTAGATGTTCTGAATAAATCTTAAAATGAAAATCCAAAAGCCAGAAAATTAACAAAGAGTAGGAAGTCAAGGGAACCACAATACAGAAAGAAAGTATTCATTTCATGAAGCGGCAATCAAGGAGTTCAAATTCCTTTGACAACGGGCATATGATGGAAACGACTGGGATGTGCATGCATTTTGTGCCAGCACGGCTCACAGTAGTACTGGAAGCATTCGAGAGATGGACAGAAGAATGGAGCATATTGACGATTGTAGCGGCTGGAGCACTCTTCACATGATTGATTGTGGAAGAAGTATGGCTTGATCTCCACCTGGAAAATTTTTTTTTCGCCTTTTTGTATATTCTAGTCTCACTCTTTTGTGAATATCCTCATGGTCAAGCACAATGTATCGGTCCGTGATGGCTTGGACATAGGCATCGTAGTTGGAAAATGCAACTCGTCCGGATCCACGTGGATACTTGAACTTGTTGTCAATATCGATTCCAACGCATACCACATTTCCATATGTTTGTTCAAAGAAATGAGCCAACTCGACAGCTTTCAGTGGTCTTGGGACTCCTCCGATGAATGCGACCAGTTTCGTATTGATGGGAACATTAAAGTCCATAAGGAACTCAGCATCTGCCAACAGCCAAGGACGAATCTGGACACGATTCGAGTCGATGGGACTTTCCAAAACGATGAATAATCCTTCTTCTTCCTCGAAACATTCCGAAACCAAATCACGAACGCTTCGTTCTTTCTCAAAAAGAAGAAACACATATCCGGGATGTTGTTGCCTTTTGTCTCCACTACTTCCTTCCTCAATATTTTTTGGTCCACCTCCTGCTCCAAAACCGATGTTTCGCAGAGAACTTGGCATCATTCCCTGATTCAAGAATCCTCCGCCACCACCAAATCCACCTCCGTGACGACTCATACCACCCATCTGATTTATGTGAGGTTCCGATGGAGCAGCGTAATCGTTAGTGAACGGATTGATTTGACCAAAAGGAGGAGAAGACATTCCGAGATGAGATGTTGGTTGGAAAGAAGGTTCGTTATAGACAGATGGATCCGAGTCAGATTTGCATCCGTAATGCTTCGAAGGCCAATCCACTTGAAGACGACCATATCGAGAGAAGAAGTTGAGAATGTCAACTTCTTTGACGCATGGAGGAAGTCCTCCAACGAAAACCTTCCGACTGTAGACTTCTGGACCAACGTTGTGGTGGTAGTAGTACTTCGAGTAACGACCGAGACGTCGATCCGGCTCTCGAAAGTTCGAAAAAACGATAGCATGCTTGTTTCTACCACGATACTCCGAAGTAGTAGTAGCTGGAGCGCACTCACAACGAAGAATCTGATTGAGCTCAGAGTTGGGATACAATTCGAGTCTGAAAACAAAACGATTAGGAGCTGAAACTTCTTTTTGAATCAAACCTTTTTCTAGTCGTGTCGTACAAGTCGATGAATGATTTTTCGAAAGTCTCCGGGGCGTTCTTATCGATCGTCCGAATCAGGAACTTGATTTCCGGACGACTTGCAAAGTAGTTACGGTAGTTGTTGTAGAATGCCTCGTTTGGATCGATTGCCATGCTCAGTTTGTGACTTCCTTCCTTTTCTGAAAAAAAGTTTAGGTAAATTTATAACGTGACCATGAAGGTGTGAAAGCCAAATTTCAGCACAACTTATGTGGAAAGTTGCCGATTTTCTTTGAACTCACCTGAATCAATGATATCCCTTTCCACAGATTCTCCTCTATTTTTCATCAGATCATGATTCATCTGGTGACTCTCTTCCAGTGGAACTCTCAAACTCCACATTTTATCCTCTTCCTCCTGCTCCTTCTCGTGAAGACTTTCCAGTTCCTGACGACCCAATTTACTTTGTTTAAAGAAATATTTATCCTCCATTTCCTCGACTCTCTCGTCCATATCCGCACAGTTTCGTTGTTTAATGGAAGATAACTTCTTTTCCTCAAACCGATCTCCATTTCCCCAAAAGTCGTCGTCACCTTGGATGGATAGAAAAACTCGTCTCGATTTCGACATCTGAAACGGAATTAAAATTGAAACTTTTGGTTTTTAGTTCCTGAAATGTTCTCACCTTCGAAAGTCGCTTTAGCGATCGATACAAAAAGTTAATTCAGAAATAACTGAATCTTCAATCCTCAATCTCTTATCAGAGAATCTTTACGCGGATGACGTTTCCATCGAAACCCAGTGCCCTAAATTCAGAAATTGAACATTTTCACGTCTAGTAGTGTAATGTTCTATAAAAAAGAGAAAAAGAAAAAGAGAAAAGCTAGAACTACTAAGCTGATCAATAGCAAGTTTCTAACCTAATAACAATCATGTCTATTTTTAATTCCCCCCTTTACCTGGAATACATAAAGTATTCTCTTGTGTTTTGCACCTTTTCGTCTTTCTCTCGTAATCAGGCGTCGTTTCGTGACCAAAAATTAGTCGCTCGCGCGTGTTTCCTTGCCTTCTGACGCATTCTACTCTTATCTTTGTCTATAAATTCTCAACTCTTGTACACATTTAGAGTCAATATTCTGAAAAGCGAGAACTTCTCACAAATAAAAGAAAACCGAGAAGTATACAGTCGGCTCATTTGGCTGTTCAAGAATCTTGTTTGTCTAGAAAAAAATTGTATTCTTGTTTTTTATTATTACTTCTGAATTGGATATTAGGTAGTTTCCAAGAACGGAAGTAACAAAAGGACATCAAATTATTTTTAGAGCAGATCTATGTCTACATTAGTTTCTTATTATTGAAGGAGAGTTTCTGAAAGCAAGGCCTGGTGCGGGACCCTCCGATGAAACCTTTAAAAAAACTTTAAACTTTAACTTCTTGAATAGAAATTATTTTGAATGACTTGGCTATGAAAAATCCTCGTCTCATAATAAATTGCTGTTTTTCCAAGTTTCAGGGTACGACGAACTCAAGAAATCTCGATTATAACAGTTCTTGTTCTCATCATTTCTCATCCATGGTGCCATCTTGTTTCTACTTCTCCCGTTAACTCAATGAAGATTAGTTTTCGATCATTCTAGTCTACATTTCTCTCCATTCAACTTTCCAGACACCAAAGTTTCCTTTTTATCCTCCTCAAATTTGAAAAAGTCTGTCGTGGATATCCCAAAGTATTCGATGTTTGCTCTCTTTTCTTTCCTTTCTCATTTTTTTGCTCTTTTTGTTGTGTTGGTCCCACCTTTTCCTTTTCTGCTTGTCCATCATCTTGTGACTCATTCATGCCTATTCGAGACTCTCCCTCACTTTCTCTCCCTCTCTCAACAGCACAAAAATGAAGCCGTTCAGTCTTTTTGGTTGCCTCAACGACGCCGTCGCGGCTCCCCCATCGATTTTTGTGGTGTCACCTGCTTGTTGCATTCCTCGAGACTTCTCTCGTCTCCTCTTCTTTTTCTCCTTCTACATCTTCTCTTTCTCTTTCAGTCCTTTTTTTCACAAACCTCCCGCATATGCTTTTTCTTTTTTGCCTTTCATTTTTTATGATCATTCTGTGATTTTAGTTTCTGGAGCTAGAGTCAAAATGACTGAGCTCGACTCAAGCTTGTGCCAATTGAACTGGCTAATTGCCAAAGGTGGAATTGCAAGTATGCAGGATCCGGAGGCTACGTTGGTTCCAGACGAACTGAAACCAGAAAAGCTCTCTCCACAGGTAAGAAAATTCTCTCTGAATGGAGATAACGGAAGTCATCTTTTGCTGAAAAAACCTCTCATTGTTAGAAAAACGAAAGTTTTATTTTTCAGAACTGATTACTATTATCTGATGAGCAACTTAATTAGATCACCCAGTTTGGCTGGTTTTCCAACTGTCACATAACTGACCTACCCTTTGTCTAGCGTCTGAAACCCAATAGTATTAGCAATGATTTAAGAGTTGAAGTGAATTAGGAGGGTGGCACCTGCTCCCTCGCATCATAGCATAACCTAATTCACGACCCGTAGGTCAGTAGCACCTGTTGATCCATAATTCAACCCGAAATAACCCGAAAATGATCTTCCAGCCGACAGAAGCCTCAGTAGTCAGTCAGCCGCCACGCCGTAAGATATACGAAGGATCAGAGAAGCCACCGTACTCCTACTCTCAACTCATCAGATTTGCTATTGAAGACACTGTGGATAAAAAGTGTACTCTAGCTGATATCTACTCGTACATATCACAAAATTTTCAATTCTATCGAGAGAATCGAAATCCGAGTTGGAAGGTATTACGGAAATTGAATTTAATATAGCAAAACTTCCGTTTTTTCAGAACTCAATCCGGCACAATCTATCATTGAATAAGCAGTTCAATAGAATCGAAAAGGCCGATGGAGACAGACGTGAGAAACTGAAAATGTTTGGAGTTCGCTGACTTTCTGATTTTCAGGTGGATGGTGGGTATGTGTTGATCCACCAGCAAAGAAGCCACGTATTCTTAAGGGATCTCCAGTTCGGGTCAATCCGATCTACGAACACTTGTATCAGAGTAAGAATTTCAGATCGATACATGTATAATACCTAACTTTTTTACAGATACACAGCAGGATGTTCCAGTATATTCTCCTCCTCCAGCCGAATCATATCAGCCAGAATACAATCAGCAACATGCGGATCTTCAAAGGGATGAGCTAACGGTAACTCTTCCAATTACAAGTTTGCAATCAAAATATAGAATAACAGGATCAAGAGATAAGAGAGCTGAATCTGTTCGAATCTTATGATCTCAACTCATCATTCCGTGACGTCTACAATCAGATCTTCGAGAAACCAACCAGTCCAAATGAGAAGAAACAAGTAAGCAATAATATAGAACTTTCTCAAAGAACCCAAATGAATAATTAATGACGTTTTTTATGAATTCATTGGGTCTCTCTAGACACCTGTCTACCCAGAATCCCTTCTCTATTTCAGGCGGCACAAATCGACTGGTTGAAGATCAGTTTGGAGGCAGCCGGCTTGGATTACCATGATGAGCAGGAACTGAGAGGAGTGGACACAATTAAGTTGAAAGGTGAGGATTCCTCAATAAAATTTTGAAATTCAAAATCCCAACTTCAGATTACGTCTATAACGGATTCCCACCAGAGTGCGACAGTAATTCTTCCACTCCAAGGACCGATTGTAGCCGTCACTCATCTTCTGACTCCAGCCTTTCCACTGTATTGCAACCAATTGATGGAGATGACTCTGACGATGAGACCGATTGGGATAGATTGGCAGATATCTAATCTGATCAAATCTGATCAATCTTGCTTTTTTTCGACAAATTCGAGCACATATTTTTCTCGCATTGTTCAAAATTTTGTCTAGTGTACAAAATGGTTTTGGGATTCAATTCAATTCAATGAATTTTTATTTTGGGAAATAAATGAGTATTTACCAAAGTGCATGGATAAGAAAAATGCAACGAATGGAAACCGAAGAAAAACATAAAACTGACATATATTAATGAGGCATCAGAATAAATTACATAATGTATAAACTTCTTCATTCACGTGAAAAGATTACTGAATAAATGGCAAGTCCTTTTCCGGCAGATCCTGTAATTTCATTCGGTGAAACAGAATATAGTGATTCAAAGTAACGGCAACACGAAGGACATCATTAGTGTTCGGAATTCCAAAATACCATTTTGATGGGTACCACTTGCCATTTGCAGGAGGACCAAAAATCGAGACTAAATTTTGATATTTTCCGATCGATGAATTTGCCTTTGTTATGAACAAGTCAATAAATGAATGAATGAATGAATGAACAAGACATATTGCTCGGGAATTATGGACAGAAAAGTTTGAAAATGGCCAACATCGGAGTGTGGACATTTTGAAACCAGTCGTTTTTTCACGACGCCATTTCTAAACTGGGCATGCCGTTTCGTAAATAAGGCACATCGGTGCTTAGAAATCACGCCATTTAGACTATGAGCATTAGCCCTGCCCCTGTGTAACGGAGTCAAAGAGAGCTTTTAAAATGTCTTAGTCGACCGGTTTACCCGCCGCAAAATTATTTTTCGAGACTGTTGAACCAGGGTTGCTAAAAAGGAAAAAAGAGAGGTTAGTAAGGTTCAAGGGAGAGATTCTTAAAGGTTGCACGAGCACCGCCGAAGCGGATTGCCAGACCATCATTATGAGACTGATGATCCAGGGTTGCAGACTAGAGGGAGAAAACGAGAGTTAGAAAGAAAGAGAGAGGTTGGTGAGGTTTAAGAGAGAGAAAGAGATTCTTAAAGGTTGCACGAGCACCGCCAAAGCGGATTGCCAGACCATCATTATGAGACTGATGATCCAGGGTTGCAGACTAGAGAGAGAAAACGAGAGTTAGTCAAAGGTAAGCAACGGTTAGTTTAAGGAAGAGATTTTTAGAGGGTGAAGAGATGAAAGCAAGTTAAAAGAGAGAGCGGGAGTTAATTTGAGAAAAAAGTGGTTAAAGATGAGGATAGAAACGGTCAGAAATGGTATAAGTACGGGAATTTCGACAGCTTCTACGTGTCTTCCCGGGAACTCGGTTTTGGGTTACACTACTACTGGCTTAGAAAGCATAACACCTTTCGGAACCTACGTAATCGAGTGCGAGTGCTAAGCAGGCTTCATCGAACACACGACGGCGATCCATCTTCTCCCCCAACGTCGCTCCCTCACCTCCTTTCCTCACACGGATCCTAGCGTTCTTCGTTCTTCCTACACCTTCTTGGAGCTTCTTCGAGAGTTTCCAATGCTCCAACGTTGTCTGCCTTGCCGTCTTTGTCGTCGTCGTTGACTCGAGTTGATCCAAGCCGCTAAAAATTGAATAGTACTAGCGTGTATTACAGAATTTGCTGTCCAACGCTCCACTGGACTCCCTCTAATGAGAACACAAACGCACTCTATTCAACTATTGCTGATGGTAATGCAAATTTTCTCTATTGAACTATCGCTGGTGAATGCGCTCTATCGCCGATGGATATTCGAACGAATTTTTAGGAATTTTCGCTTATGGCAATGCAAACCTGCTCTCGGCTCTACTGGACGGTGGCTGGTAGAGATGCAAATTAGCTCCAGTGAACTACTGATAATCGCGATAGAAATGCGCTCTACTTAATTTTCGCAGATGTTTGCGTAATCACGCTCTACAGAACTATCGCCGATGGTGTTTCAAATTCGATCTACTGGACTACTGCTAGTAACAATGCGAATTTGCTCTACTGGACTATTGATTACGAATAAACAAATATGCTCTACAATTCCGCTCTAAATGCCTAACAGCTTTGACATTGCAAATTCGCTCAGTTGTACAATTGGCAAGAGTGATGCGAACGTGCTCTATCGCACTGCCGCTGATCCAATTCAAATGCAATTGCGCTCTATTGGACTATTGACGATAATGATGCAAATACGCTTTACTGGACTTTCGCTAATACAGATACAAGTGCCCTCCATTACACTATCGCTGCGAATTCGCTCAACTGGACCATCCCTGGTAGAGGTTCAAATGCGCTCTATTGTTATAATTGCTATGTAAATGCGCTCCCCCCGAACATTTTAGAGTTTGCATAAAAAACTTACATTGGTATTTTCAGTTCTTTGCTTGGCGTTTTTTGTGCAGCCGGCGAGAGGTTCCGAGTCGTGGGCGGTCTGGAAAATGGAAATTTATTAAAGGCAAACTCGGAGAAAAAGTCAATAAATTCAACAGAAAAACAACAGAAAAAAGAAGAAAAAGGAGTGAACAGTGCGCGAGAGAGGAGAGGCAAATCAGTCAATATGACCCAGTGCGGACGAGGTAGATCAAAAAAATATTTCTCGAAATGCAGACCTACTTTGAAGGTGACACATTGTCTGGGCCGTTAAGCTCGTTTTTCGAACATTTCCCACCAACAACACCAAAACCTCCACAAAATTTTTCTAGATGAGATACAGCGATTCTAAGCATAGATTCGGACTTCTCATAAAATTTTGCATCGCTTGAGCCTAAATTCAAAAAAAAATGGACAAGTTTGAGCTATTTCTTGAAATCCCAAAACGCGCCGCTCCTTTAACTTTTAAGAATTGGCGGATAATTATTGACATGTGAGATTTTGGAGCAAGATTTTGAAGAATTGAAATGAAAGCATCAGATGGAAGGGATCATTCAGGCCTCGTTCCAAATTTTCTAGTTTTTGTCACCCGCTTTTCAGTGGGCAACTCGCTCATTAATAAACCAAAAGACACTTTCTTCCTCTTCAAAATTAACTTGAGATCTCCCAAAAAATCTATCCATAAAATCATCTTCGGTCATCCTATAGTTCAAATTTTCAAATATGAATCCGGAAGTTTTAGAAGAAGGAAAGGCAGCATTTCTTTGCAAATAAAATGTGCGATGGTTCATGTTTTCTTTGCCATATGTGGGAATGTGAAAGTGTGAGGATCCTAAAGTTGCACCCCATTTCTACTTCTTTGATATCTTGTTTGTTTTATGTATTATAGTTGCGAGATTCTGGATTTATGAATTGTTCATTCTGAAAACTGAGCGAGAATTTACAAGTATGAAAAAACAACAGGGAAATACAATTCTATACAAGTATTGTCGCAGTTGAAGAAGGCAAAATTAGTGAAAAACAAAAAAATTAAATAGATGATGAACCGTTGACCGAAGCTGTTTTGGAACCGAATTCAAAATACAACACACTACACAGAAAGAAGAGAAAAACCTGACAATTTTTGAACGGATACACAATTTCTATACATGATTGATTGGGGATCTGATGAGGGAACCGGGGACCAGTAAAAGCACTAAAAGGTGTCTAGATGAAGCGAAAAGAAAGAAAGAGGTAAATGAAGCGAGTAAGGTATGCAGAAATATGAAAAAAGAATTAGGTTAATCTTGCCACTCGAAATCAACAATTTTCTTCTTCAGGTCAGCGGCAACTTTGGTACCGTAATCACTGGAACATTTCAGTTTGTTGACGTGGTTTCGGCACACAGTCTGAAAAATGGAAATGAGGAAAGAGCACATAAACATGCAGCCACACACAAACCTTTTTGCATTCCTCGCAATTTGCACACTCGGCAACACTCTTGCATTCATCGCAGACTGATTGACGCCAGCGGATTTTTGATCTGAAAACCCAAGAAATTATTATTATTTTTCCTGCTATCATCAGATATACCTTTCCATTTTGAGACAGTGTCCATTCATCTGCTCGTGCTCTTTGACTTGATTCAAGTTCATCGACGTTGAGATGACGGATCCGTACACTTGAGCCGGCAAGTAACGGGAGATTTTCAGCTTTGTGAATACACTGTTTCCCTCAGAAGCGAGTCTTTTGATCAGTTTCTGCACAACTTCTTTCTTGCAATGGTGCTCGAATGCAGCAATCAACATCGTGAGAATTTCATCAGCTCGAAGTACACTGCAAAGAATGGATTGTTTTAGAAAAGATCAGGTGAGATGAAGTTTGATCGTTTTGAAAGAGCAAGAAGTCTCCTGAGAAGGTTCTCACGGCTTGAGAAGAAAGTGAACTCACTCTAAATGTTGACGGATGATGAAGTTCTGGCATGCTTCGATGACTGGATCCACTTGGTATTTGTTAGAGAGACGGAGGACAAGAGCAAAGTTGGTGGCTGAAAAACTAGGATTTTCAGAGATACATTAAGATAAAGTCTTACAATTGATCATTGACGTGTCATGAACGGCTCTAAGGAAACAGTCAATATCGTTCGATTTCTCGTCCACAATTTCTCTTGACAAGTCCATCTTTTCGAAATCTTTTCCAAAGCACATCACGTTGAAGATCTGTAACAAACTAGTTGTATATACAACAATTGAATTTCAAACTTACCGGTGAAATTCTGCTCATAGACTCCGCATCAATAAGGAATGTCTCTTTCTGAACAAGAAGTTTGAATGGACGATCAATGCTTGAAGAGGACGCAATAAAGCAATGTGGTTCGTTTTGGAGAACTTCGGCAGCCATTTTTGTGGTTGACACGGATTTTCTGCAAATTTGCACCATTTCCTTCCGAAATCATTCATTTGTTTTTTAGACTTCAAAAAATCAAGGGGAAAATGGGCGGGGCGTTGGAGAGGGGGGACCTGCTCCTCGACAGAGAGAGAGAGGGGAAACCTGAGAAGGTCTCGATGACGCCAATCGGGTTAGATAATGAATGACAGAATAAGTAACGAGGATTGCCGGTGTTGGGTGACATTCGTGGAAAATGGAAGGAGGGACCGCCCGTTTTGGACTGGTCTTTGACTGCTCAAATTGGCTGGAATTGGAGACAAAGTGATGGGAAAAACTACAGGAAATTGGAAGAAAATGGAGGGCAATCAGAGGAAATGAAAATAAGAATATAAGGAGGAGGAGGGGAAGGAATTTGTGTATTTAGATTCAATATCCATTCTAGGTATGAAAAGATAGTCTAGAAGTCAAGAATAATTTCTAGAGAATCAGAAACCAAAGACAAGCTTTGAATTATTTATGTTTGTCAAGGACTATTACGAACAGATTGTGATCTTGGGGAGTGCTTGACCTTGCAGAGAAGCTTACATCCCTCAAAATGTAAATTTTGAAAGATATTCGAAAGTTTTTTTTAGTCTTCAACATATTCTACTACCTTCAGACAAGTCTTCGTTGGTAAATGTAGGTCTACAGGACGGGAAAATGATTACCAGAGAGCGGAGGGCGCCGCGCATTTTCCCATTTGTTTACTTTTCGCGCCTGAGTTTGTGCTGAATTTCGAACAAAATCGACACTGAGGTAAACTTGGGACGAAAGCAAAAAGAGCACAAAGTGTCTGGGACTGTAAGAGAGAAGATCGAAAAACAATTATTGGATTTTTAACCTTTCTCATCATTTTTTACTTTTATTTTCTCAGTAGAAAAGATCATCAAAACAAAATCAAAACAAAACAAGAGTGGGGTATCGGAAGAAGGTGAAGGGAAAAGACGAAAATGAGGTGGAAAAAGAAAACACTCATTTTTATGAAGAAGGAGGGTAGCCAAACAGTACTAGAAAAGTAGTTGAGAGCAAAGAACATAAAGGCTCTTTTTTTCAAATGTTTGACAACATGGCTGAGATTAGCACTCAAAGGAACACATGACACGACAGAAAAAATTGGAAGTAAAATTTGAGGGAACAACTGACAGAAAAGCGAAATTTATGGAAATTGACTGAACATCCTTGACTTTTTCATGACTTTTTACTTTTTACATGTTCCTTCCCAAGTACCACTATGACTTCTGAATTCTGACTTCAGAACCCAACATTGTTTTTTTCTGGCCCTTCCCCTTTTCTCAACCCATTTTTTTCAATTTCCTTCCAAAACCCAACTCCTGGAATTCTGTTGTTTTCCTCTATTCTTTTTCGGTAAAAGGACATCATCTTATTCTTCAAATTCCTCATTCAGCGTCATAATTGAATTAGAGAGGATCTCGGAAAGAAGACGTCAGAGGAGGTTTGGAAAAATTGGAATTTCGAGTGGAAATGTTGAGACTTCCCAATAGTGATCATGAAAAATGGCGGAGGAAAACTGAGAAAGACTTTACAACGGGAATGACTTTCGGGAGGGAGGAGAAAAGAGGAAGAAAGAGAAGACATGTGTTGTCATTCGAACTTTTTCAGCTTCCTCAAATGACTCTTGTGATAACGAAAAGATAAATGAAAGTATTTTTGAAGGAAGTGAAAAGAGCTAAAACAAGTGAAGAAGATGAAGGAAGAGGAGGAAAAATGAATGAGATTGAGTGAGAACAATGAATCCTAAATGGAGAGAAATCTGTTTTTGTTTTCTGCTCGATCGACTTCAAGATTGGAGACCCCCATCCCAACAATTCCTCACGCGAGCACGGACCGATCCACTTGACCATTTGGACAGAAAAAAAAAATAGTGATTGCTCTTCCGAAAATAAATATAGTTCAGCACAAGCTACTACTTTTTATCTTTTCTCTTTTCTTGCAACCGCGAGAAACGGCAAGAACAGTCAGAAAGTGACAGAGAAGAGAACGGAGTATGACAAAAAAGAACTAATACGCCTGATATTTTATGTTCGAAATATCGAGACAGGGGAGGCGGAGTTTAGACTTACAACTGATCTGTATTCGGCATAAAATTAAAAGAATGAAAAGTATTTGGTCACATGTATCACGAACAGATAGAACAAAAACATGCGTGGGTTCACGATTATACAAATTTGAATGAGATAGTTGCAGTCTGGGTTGTTTTGATGTAGTAAAGGAGAGACGGTAAAATCGGATTAATTCTTTTCAGAAGGAAGTAGAATTCGGAACTACACTTTCTTGATTTGAACTTTCCAGTCTACTGAATCAAATCGCCCCAACTGACTCGTCAGATAAGAAGTGAAATTTTCTGTATCTGTTCGAAGTATCTTTATGTTTTAATTGATCACAGATTGAAGTTTAGTGGCAGAATTGAAGCTCCGCCCATTATTTTATCGGTTTTGCAAAGAACAAGAAATGAGAGTCACTTACTTTCGTTTTACAACCTTTTTAGGTGCGACGGGTGGTGCTGAGAATGTAGCACAGACTGGAGGTAGAGTACAGATAAATGAGGTATCAGGAAGAATAATTTTGCAGCGGGCAGACGATTGGGATCTGATGAATGAGCAGCTAGTGGATGCTGAGATTTCTGGGAGAAGTTCTTCTGATTGAATTGGCTCGAAGATTTCAACTGGAATCGTCTCATCGATTCCGAAATCAGAAGCATCGTCTTCTTGGTTGTCATCAATGTCGGAGAATAATCCAGAATCAGTGAGTTCCACTGGAATATCTTGAATTTTGTCATTGAAGGACTGGACAGCGATGTCAATGAATGGAATAGAGACATCATCAACATGAACCACTATTTCAGGAATGTCTCGAATCAATTCTTCGATACATTCCTCTTGTTCCATTTCCTCTACTTTGTCTAGAATGTCACTCAAGATATCCACAACAACAGTAGAGATTAGTTGTCCTTCGAATTGGTGGAGTTCTTTGGGATCATCCCGATTACATTCAATTCGGATTTCCACAAAATCATCAAGGAAATCCTTTTGACTCGGACTGAGTTCCTCGTTTTGATCGAGGATTTCAATTGGAATTGAACGGAATAAACTGACGATAGGGTCAGTAAGAATAGATAGAAATGAGCGATCATTTGAATCAAAATGATCATGATGATGATGATTTGGATGATTGGGGTGGGATTGGAATAATACCATTTTGAGACAAGGGGGGACAGACAGAAGGGAGAAGGGGAAAGCGCGATTGGGGACGGAATGGGATGAGGCTTAGGTTGAAAGTTTTGTGGTGGAGGTTGTGTAGATAGATGAGGGGGAAGGGCAAACAGTCCACGGATTGTAGCAGAGAGGATCAATGAGGAAATAGTGTTGATTTTTGAGAGACGCAGAGATAGCTCGCCATGGAAGACGATTCTTGGGACTCCGTGCTGTCTGCTTTGACACATTTCCGAGAAGGAGTTCTTTCCATTTTCTGCTCATTGTGGTTGACCAATTGGTTATCTTCTTGCCCATTCTTTGTTCAATAAAACTGGCCAAAGATCTCATGAAGTACATTTCGAAATGATGGGGGCAGATACCGATAAAACTGGGAAACAGACTGTAAAACAGATGAGTTTGCCCTTCTTTTCCTTGTCCCTCCTCAAATTCTGATCGTTTGAGTCATTCGAGAGGATCAGATCCATTTCATTGAACATCAAATAAACTCTTTGATGGGTGGTTTAATGGTTTCTTGTTTCGTCTTGTTTCGCCCTCCTTGTGTAGAACACCCCCGCGGTGGCGGTGAAGAGGGAGCCCAGAGCTCTCGAAATACATACAACCGATCTAATACTACAAGTGTTTTTTGTGTGCGAGTGATGAAGAGCAACAGAGGCAGAGGACATACTGTACTTTTGGAAAGTTGCGAAGTAGGCTTTGAAATCAGAATGTTCAATCTACTAACAGCTCCACATGTATTGTGATCGTCTGCTGCAAAAACTTCATGTGATAGATTAGGATTTCCAGAGAGCGAGTATTATGAAAGTAATGTATACACACACTGCGAAATGGTACACAAAGACTCGAAAACTCTCTTTTTTCAAAAGATTTTGCTCTATTTTATTTGTCACTGAGAAGGTTAGAGGTCACTAGAGGAAAGAGTAAAATCTGGCATGGTAAATAGAGAAAGAGCAATTGGTTATCATTGCTAATTTTATGACATCTGGCCAGAGTTTTGTATCACAGTGTAGTCATGACAAGCCCCTAATTTTGAAAACAAAATACTGTAAAAATTTCCGTTTTAGATTCCAAAAATTCTATTCATTTCAGTTGCAGAAAGTCAGTTTCATCTGCAATAAAGTGTTAGATTGAATTCCTTATTACAATTAAACTAGTTTTTTGAAGACGAGAAGAAGGAATATGATCGAAAGTGAGAGAGAAAAGAACAACCCACGGGGTACAACTTCTATCCAATTCAATGTAAAAATAGAGGTAAAAATGATACGATAAGGATTAGGGAATCAAAGTTTACCAACTTTCCCCACTAGATTATCTTGATTTTTTTTTCAATTTTGAATGATGTGACTGAAGAGTCAGATGAGTTGATAAAGGGTACTGTAGGACGGGGAGCAAACAATGGAAAGGGGTGTCTGATGACTTCATTTCTCTTTCGAACACCTCAAAAAAGTTGGGCATTCTGTGGCACAAGGAATGGTCTCCTTTCACTTGCTATCAGTCTTTTTAGTTCTAATTTTTAATTTCCCCGAATTGCTGAACAATGGATGAGAAATGATGGAGAGCGAATTGTGTGATAGACACTGATAATGATTATTGTCCAATTTTTTGGAATTGATAAGCATCCAAACGGCTAGCAGCAAGAAGAGAAAAGCAGTAAAAAGTAATGCAAACAACCACAAAGTCAAATGCGAAATTGAGAATGGGAAGTTAACGGGGGAGCGCGAGAGGACCCACAAACCGCTTTGTGTTTATAGTATGGTCATGTGCACCAAGGACATTCTATAATCAATTGGGATAGAAAAAGACACGAATGGAGATGAATGGGAAAAGAAGAGAACGAATGAACACGAGGGGAAACAATAACAGTCTTTTTTTATGAGAAGACAACCAGTGACCAAACTAGAAGAGAAACAAGATGTATATGCTGAGAAAAAGCTGTTCTTACTGGAAATTCAAGACCAAGAAAACATAACAAACTTTTTGATGCGAGAATCTGATGTTTTCTAAAGTGTATTTCTTTTCTAAAGATTCAGCAAGGATACAGATGAATGTATAAAATCTTTGAAAGTTTTCAAAATGGTCTTTTGAGTTCAGACTCCTTCTAGAGATGAGAACGAAGAAAAGAAAGTCAACATGAGTTTTGAAGACCTAGGCGTTAGTACAGTACCACAGTATCTCCAAAACAGCCTACGAGACCTGTCCAAACGCCGTTCTAACTCTTATATACTGATTCATATAAAACTTTATAAACCCGTGGTTGTGGGAACAATCAAAGCGAAAGTGATGCTATCTCAACATCTTGAACATCCATTTTTCTCCCTCTTCTCCTCAAATACAGTTTACCCAGATTGACCAAAGAATTGTTGAGTCAATGTCAATAGCCTCAATCACAAGAATTCGGATTTCGCAAAGAAATCAGCAGCTACAAAGTTATAGGAACGGCGTTTTTTTGCAAAAAGTCCGATTGAATTAGTTACAGTAAGTTCCCGGAATCAAATTATCTATCAAACATCAAAACAAAACAGAATCAAAACATCCGAAATTCCATCTCTTTTCTCTCTCTCTCTCTCTCTCTCTCTCTCTCTCTCTCTCTCTCTCTCTCTCTCTCTCTCTCTCTCTCTCTCTCTCTCTCTCTCTCTCTCTCTCTCTCTCTCTTTCTATCACAAAGCATGAACAAAACAAAACAATTTACAGAGAGAATAGAAAGTGCATGACGCACGAAGATGCTTCTTCTTCTCTTCTTCTCCAAATTGTTTGCCCCTATAAAACAGCTGTCTTTTGGCTTGTTTCCTCCGAAATTTCAAGATATCAATTGAAAAAGACAAGGGGAGGTAGACAGACTTCCCAGACAGACTGGCGGAAAGAGAGAAAAGTGTCTATGACAAAAATATATTTGTAGATGAAGAAGGAGAATCTGATGATATGCTGCTGCCACATTCAGATACTCTCTCCCGATTTCCGATCATTTTCGTCATGCCAAAAATGGCTTGTTTTTCTCTTGTATCTTCCCTTTCCAAGGTCGTTTTCTTCTCTAAAAAGGGTTGCGGAAAGCACTGATATCAGTTCGGAGAATCTATCGTACCAAAAAGGTGTTAGAATAGAATGAATATGTTGTTTGGAAGACAAAAAACAACAAAAAAGAAAGGGAGAGAAAGACGAAAATAACCGAAACAAACGAAATTGAAAAGCATCGAAAACGCAAGGACAATCGAACCCAAAGTGTGGAATTCACGTGCCGCTTTGGGTCCCAATCATTTGGGGTCATCAGGGAAGAGCAGTCGGATGGGGAAGGTACAAAGGGAAGATTGTGTAAAAACAGAAAAATGAGTCGGTGCGATCTTCGGATCACATGTAAACCGATCTGCTGGAGGAGCGAAAATTTTGTATGTTTTGTGTTTCGTTGATTGTGTTTTACGGCATAAGGGGAGTGGCTTATGGTGATGATTCAGCGGAAAACAGTATCACATGGAAAAGTCTGGGAGGCCTTTTGAATGATATCATGGGGGCTATTATACTCTATTTTTGTTGTATGGCTAGCAATGCGATAGAATAAAATCGTTAGCACATGAATGCAGCTCATGGGGAGTCATGTTTAATTTAGGATTTCGATAGCATAAAAAACTCGAATAAACCAAAAAACATGACTTGTCAGAGATTTTAGGTCATACTTAATTCTAGTTAGATCGAGCTGAAGTCGGCGAAGATTCAAAGAATACAAGCCTGAATCACAAGAATTTCAGCTCTTCCTGAAACTTCCGGTTCCGTCAAAATCAAACTGATCTCCAAAAACGCTGTGGTTTCCAAAAGAGACTCATCTCTAGAATTCTCAAATTCACTGGTTCAATAAGTAAGAATTTCAAGAAGAAGGAATCTGAAGTTTTACAATACTCTGAAACTTCAGAACTTCTCATTCGAAATTCAAAAGAACGGGCTGCTCAAAAATCATTGAATAGACTGCATAGGTTTACCTTTTGAATGAGAACTTTATTCAATGCCAATGTCTAGAACTTCCTGAGTCATAGTAAGTCTGAAAACTGCGTTAGAATCTCAAAAACCAGAGTAAAAAAGAATGGGAAAAGCTTCCTGTTCCGAATTCTAGAATTACAATAAAGTCAAACCTCCTCTCCCTTTCAACTTCTCTATGGACTTTCAGAGATTGCAGACATGATACTCGGAAAAAAGAACAAATTTCCTCTATTTTTTAATCAAAAGTATCTCTTTCTCTGAATACGGAAAAACGGGGAAAATCAAATGTAAGGAAGAAAATGAAAAGAACGAAGAGAACAACAATGTGACTGCTAGGAAATGAATTGAAAAGTTCTATTTACGGGTAGAAAGGGAGGGAGAGAGCTCTTTTCGTACAAAGCAAGAAAACGAAATCAACACTTGACCTAGGTTTCCTTTTTTGAAAACAAGTTATCTTCAAAAGAAGACGTCGGTGATAACTGGAAGTTAGCACGCAATGTCATTTATTCCCCAAAACTTCCAAAACTTACTCACTTTTTCCTGGTAAACATTCGCTTCGGAGCTAACATCGGTAGAGAGTCGTCGAAACAACCCGAATGAAATTCAAATTCCGTGCCAACACTCCATTTTTTCTTCAGAAAACCCTTTTTCTTCTTTTCGGGTGCTCCTCCGGAAGAAAAGAGGACATGAGCACTCAGTTGCACACAGAATACGTTATATGGAGATGTCTTTTTTGCAACACAAGAAGGAAAAGAAGAAGAAGAAGATGGAAAACGACAATGTTGTAGAAGGACAAAAAAAGACTTCGGACCCGTCGACAAACCACTTTTTTTGGGGAACAAGAGAAGGAGGAGGAGGAGCAAGAAACCGATTAAAACTGGCCGAGTCGGCGTCTGAGCTCTTCACAAAAAGCAAGAAGGAAACACACAACGACGTCTTCTGTTTGCAACGTCTTCTGATGATATCATGCCGAGGCGGACGGAGATGGATGGATTGTCACGCGGCGAAGAAATGGGAACAAGGAGGAGAAGCAGAATTAACTGAAATCATTGATGTTGTCTTTAGTCTTTCTAGATTTCCCTTCTGCAGAATTGCATGTCTTTTCGTGCAGAAGAGAATTTGCAAATCTTTTCATTCTTTGTCTTTATTCTGAAATGGATGTGCTACACGGATATACAGCAACAAGGGGTTACAGTAACATTAAAAACAAAATTCAAAAGTAAATCAATCCGAAGACTCTGACTTTCTTCTCGAGAATCCCATCACTTTTGCGCGTCCACGTCGGACAACAAACTGAAAAATAGGCACATTTTTGAGTTTAAAATGAGAGTGTTGTAGTCTCAAAGGCTTTAGAAACCAGGAAGTGAAATCAAAGTAACTCACTCCAACATTGACGTGCTCAGAATGCTCTCCTGAATCCTTCTTTGGTATGAATGAAGTTGGAGGACGGAATCCTAAATTGGACTTTTATAGGAATTCGTTTTAGTTCAAATACCTGGCGGTCTTGCGACTGGAATACTCATGTCCGGAAGAGGATCCAATGGAGCAGCTACCACTGCTGGAGGTGTTGGGCCATCTACAGCAGTGACGTCTTCTGAACCACCCACGATTCCGGACCCCGAGTTCAGAGTAAGTGCAGAATTGGTTTCTTGTGACTCAACATCTTCAATGACGTCTCCAGTCTCCGGAAGCTCTCCGAGAGAAGTGGAAAGATGAACAAGAACTGATAGTAGAAGAAGAATAGAAAATTGCATTGTTTAATTGAACCTGAAAAAGAAGCAAGAGATCTTTAAAACAGAGAACTTATAAAGTACGGAAGTGAAATGGTTTGCTGATTCGAGACTGAAGATTGTGGGGTGTTGTTGGCATTTTCTGAAGTGGAAACATGAATGCTTTGTTGTCGGAAAGAAGAAGTGAAGGTCAATCGAGTGTCTGTATGACCAGTGGCGATATGTACAAGTATAGGAAGGGACAGAGGAAATAAAATCGAGAATGGCAAGAATAAAAAAGAGATAAAGTTGAATTGGAACGAGATACAAAATGAGAGTTTCTCGTAATGTCGGTGGGAACTAATGGGAAACGGAACCGTTTTACAGGTGGGAAATTGAGAGAAGAGATTTTGGAATCTAAAAATACTAGACTATAGTTGTAGAAAGTAATCAGAGAATGGTAGAAATTAGCCAAAACAAAACCATGTTGTTTTCAAAAATGCCTCAAATTCTCCCAAATAAAGGAGATGTTGATTTTTTTTCCAAAAACAGGTCATAAAGTTTGAGTTATTTGTGCAAAATTAACACTGCAATCTCATATTCGGAATTCAACTTGATTCGATCAGTTTTCTTATAGCTCTAGTTGTTTTTCAATTTAGGATAATGAATTTTCGACATAATCAGAATATCGAAAGCCAAGACTTCAGGTTTTCAGAAGTCTCATTGACTTTTCAATCCATGTTTTACCTCCAGACTTATGGTCCACTTCCAACTCAATTTTACAACGCAAAGATTCAGTTCAAAAAACTTCAGAAACAGTTCAATCAGCAATGCGAGAAGATGCATAAGTACACGAAGGAAACACGAAAGGAGTGTAAAATCAAGAAATGAATCCATGAAACAAAAGAAGTGAAATCGACTCAGTTGACACCACCACAAAAGTATAATACAGGAAAAGTGGCGGAAAGGTAATTGATAAGAAATAGTGAGAAATTGAATCGTAATTAGACTCCGCCTCCTGAATAGAATTCGCTAAGAAATTAAAGCAGAGAGACCTTGACCATAGGACACAAACTGTTCCGTCAATTTTCAGACATTCGGAAGTTCCGTTCTCTCTTTCGGTGTTGCTGGTGGCTTCAGAAGTTGAGCGAGACTTTCGAAAAAGGACATTTCTTTTCCGAGACCTCCCTGAAAACAAAACGAATCAAATCTAAAGTTGCAATCTTCACGAAACCTCATTTAAATGAGCCATGAAAGGGGAAAAGAGAAAGATGAAAGGAAAGATGAGAAAAAATATCAGAGTATCGAAGGAATTTGAATAAGATTGAGCCTCTCAACACACAACTCACCACCAATTTTTTGTCGTTTAGAGTCACATTCTGTCCAAAGTCCAGTCCAGTTTTCTCGTCCACTCCTATCGAACCACTTCCACCGTATGTTGATCCATTCAGAATCGCTTCGTCAGTTTCTGAAAATATGAGGAAATCCCTTGGCTTTATTTATGTGCTTCTTATTTTTTCCTCACTATCTAATTTGAATGTTCCGTTCCCAGTCGTCAATTTGAAATCTCGATTTGCTCCCCAGCCCAGGAAATTGAAGTTTTGACTTCCGCCTATTTCCAGCTGAAAGTTTTCTTTTTTTTTCAAATTTTTTTTCTCCAAATCCATTTTCCTTACCTCTCCTTTTTCATTTTTATTCAATGAAATCCCACCAAAGGGTAACGGAATGTTGAATTGTGCTGGAATTACAGTAAGAATAATAGAGACGAGCAGAGTGTGACGGACGATAGACATGACGACGATGAGATAATGATGATTGTTGGAATAAGTGAGGATTGTTCGATCCAAAACAGGATAGTTTGTTTCTCTGTGCTCTCTCGTTTTGCCATTGTCTCTCGATTAATAATCATCGAAAAGGTGGTCAGTGGATTAGAAGGGCAGGGATAGATCAAGAGATAGTGCCGATTCGCCCTACTGTTCTCCCGGGAAAACAGCAAAGCAAGTCTAGGATTATGAATAATCATGTCAGTTGATAATTAGGATTGTTGACCCTACAGTAATTGGGCCGTACCTGTAGACAGTGTATATTGGAAATATAATATTCGAATGGAGTATATTCTGAAACCAAGATCTGGAACACAAAAAAAAGGAAAAATAGGAACGCACCTTTCAAAACGAAAAACATATAGCCAACAATAAGTCCGATGTCTCATCTTGAGATAAATGAGATGCTGATTGAATATATCAAGATCCCTTTTTGCCCAAATTTGTCGTCTAGACCAATCATAGAATATAATTTTTATATACCTACTTTCAAAGAAGGTTCCAGTTTCTCATGTTCCCATGGATTCATACTTGTATATATATTCTTCGCAGCCAGTTAGATTTCTATCGTTTTTCTTCCTGCCAGTATTCAAAAGCTAGATCGCAGTAGCTCTCGTTTCTTGTCAAATCCAATTCCTTCCAGATGAGAAAATCCAAGTCAATGAAAACGAAAAAAGAATTCAAAAAACTTCTGATGCCCATTTTTTATTCTTATCGCATAGTTTGCTTCATTTCCATGTTTCCCTTTCTCCCCTTTTTCCGAAGAATAATGTATGAATGGCTCATTGTGAAGCTTATGAGCCAAAGAGGGAGTAGAGGAACGAGAGTCACTTCGACGCTTGAATGCATTTCGAATTTCTATACTCATTTGTCCCGCCCATTTTTATTTCGAAAAACAATCGTTTCATTTACAATCTAATTGTGACATTCTGTTGGATGTCAGCTTGCGACAAGCGCTTGGCAGTCAGTCTTGGAGACTGAAATTTCAGCGGGAGAGCTAACAGTTTTCGCATTCGAACTTGGATTTTCTGGTACCTTCCAGCCCTTTGTTATTCATTAAATTTTCAAAAAACTACAGAAACCAAGGGTTTTAGAGCCTTCGATCCGCATTTTAGCAGAATTTGGTGTCATCCAGTTTGTCGGAGCGCTCACGAGGGTTTCGTCCTGTTATATAACAATTTTCAGAGAAATTACATAGCGAAGTATTTGTCAAAAGAAGTATTTTTCAAATAATCTGATTGCTGCCAAGAATATATCAAGAGGAATAGTACAGAAATGTTTTCTAAAAAAGAGACAACATAGAATTTTCATGCTCCCTACACAGATGGATAACAGCTGGAAATTTCTCTTTCACTTGGGATCGGCACTGACCTATCTCTGTTGAAAACAAAAACTCCTTCTGACACATCGTAAACCGCTTGTCGAATCTGCACCAGCTGGTGGCACATAAATGAAAATGTCGCTTTCTACATTCCGTCCATTCTCTTATTTTCTCCTAGTTTTCCCTCACACCGACTCATCGAAGATTTGTTCCTCCTCCAAAAAACTTGAAACAGGTGTCTTCTTCCCGCCGATCATTAGTTTACTTCATCTTCATTCTAATCCGTTCGTTTTTCCTCTGCTGTCTGCCTGTTGCTCACCAGATCCTTGTCTCTGCGTCTCGTATTCTCGCACTCTATTTCTCGTTTTCCCGGTGATGAGTGGACGTAATAGTGAGAAGATCAGAGAAGAGAAACTAGAGACATTGACAGATGAGATGATGATACACAGAAAGGAAACGGGTCAGGAATGAGAGAAAGCTCCTTGGCTCTTTGTCTCAACTATCACCTTTTCCCCACCCCTCGAGATTCTTCTTTCATCGAAAAGTTGCGATTTCATTTCTGTAGTAGTATCCCTCATTTCAACCCCTATTCACCCTCATTATGCTAATGTATCATCCCCACTCTAGGTGTCATGACCATCATGTTTACGGTAGCAACAATAGAAGAAGTGAGGTCGCATTTTGATGTGAAGGTCGTTTCGATGACATGCCCCATACTTCTTGATGGTTCAGACCGACTAGGAGAAGAGGTACCGGAAATGGAGATGTTTATCTCAAAAAGGTTTAGGATGTCGCAGCTTTCAAGATATCTGATTGAAACTGTTAGTCCAAAATTTTGTAGTTTTTAAGGCTTCTTTTTAAAACAATGGCTCAACAGTTTTTTCTTCAATTTCTTGTCAAGAATCAATTTCTATCTTTGTTCTATTTGAAAACTCAGCTAGTCAATATATGATGCTCCCATTAACCTTTAAATCAGTTTTGATCGTTTAGCATATCTGCATAGTTTAACTGTCATGCATAGTTATAGGACAGAGACAACCAAGATTCTCTCTTATTGTGGTTATTTGCTCCGTACTCAGAACTTTAGACAAAATGAAGTAATATTCAGATTCCTTGGAAATCTGATTTTCTTTTGAGAATCAGAAGACTTTAGATTTTAAATGTTTTCAAATTCTATCAAATACGGATATCTTCAAGCAACCGTATGTCCACAGTAACTCACATACCAACTTCGGAAGGGCTGACTATTTTCGGAAAAAAGAGTTTCAATAGGGATATTCTATAACAAAACCAATCCCACCCAAATGTCGCATAAAAGAGTCGGTGAGAGATTTTTCATTCATAATGCAAAACTTTACCTCTTTACAATTTCTATAGCTGGTTTTGCAAGAGTTTTAATTTTCAAAGGTAGCTCTTCTCAAAACATTTGATCCACGATTTTTAGCTTTTTATGTATTCTGAATTTCTATTACCTCTTTCCTTTTTGCAGAATAACTAACTGCATCTGATTGTTTATTTGATCTCCGACTGGGTGAAACCAACCCTACTCAAATAAACTTTTTTCTGATTCCTCTCCTTTTTCTCCTCCAAAATCCTTCAGACATTCTTCTTATTCTTCACAATTTCTTTTTCTCCCATAAGTCCCATAATATTCTTCACTAATTAATTCATAACCTCTTTTCGGGACTACCGCTCATTATATTTTTACATATTTCGTATTAGTCCGAGAGTAGATTTCCTCCACCCCATCTCTATCTCTTCGCCCTCTCTATCCCTTAGGGTAAATCCCCTTGAAACTGTTTATTTTTCATTGAGAAATGGGATTGGAAGAGCACTAAGTGCACGAGTTGGGTGACTCATTTCGGCATAATTCATTTTCAATTCGTTTTCAACAATTTTGAAGTTTTCAGACATAATGAGGTGACTGGAAAGGATGGCAAAGTTCTCAACAAGATGTGTGATTGCTTGTCTGTTGACAATCGGAATGTGTCTTCTACAGTATAATTTATTTTTTCGAAACTTCAAATTCAAGTGGTGGTTGGAAAAAGAGCTTGAAACCACAAAACATCTGGAGAAAAAGTGAGTTTTTAATTTTAATTCCAATATGACTTCAAAAAACGGTGTTATGATGCAGGCTTGTTATGTATATTAGTTCTATATTAAACTGCTTCTATCATACATTTTTGACCTCAATGTCAAATTTTTCGGGAAAATGCTCAACAACAAAACAATAATGTTGTTTCCAGATTACCATCAGCTCTAATTGTTGGTGTTCGTAAAGGAGGAACTCGTGCTCTCCTTGATGCGATTGCTCTTCACCCAAATGTAAAAATTGTACGGAGAGAAACTCACTTTTTCGATGCAAACTACACTCTTGGTTTCGACTGGTATCGGGATCAAATGCCAGACATCGAAAGTGAAAATGAGGTTTGTCCTATTTCCAGACATTCATCCTCAAAAGTGTCATTCTTCAGGTGGTCATAGAAAAGACACCAGCGTACTTCACCAACGAGAATGTCCCAAAACGGGTGTACGAAATGAACCCAAATATAAAGCTCATATTGATAGTCCGTCATCCGGTTTATAGAACAGTCAGTGATTTTACACAGGTGATTAGAGTTAAAAAACAAGTTTGCTTAAAAAAATAATGTTTTCAAGGTCTATTACAACAAACTAGAACAGAACAAATCTCTCCCAGTTCTCTCTGTCGAGGCGTTTCGAACAAATGAAGATGGTGTAGATGAGATAAATATGGAATACAAGCCAATGACAAACTCTCTGTACGATGTTCACATTTCCAAATGGCTCAAGTATTTTAAAATCGATAACTTCCTATTTGTAAATGGTGATGTGTTCAGAGCCAATCCCCTTCACGAGGTATATCTACTAGTTTTCGGTTACTTCTGTGAATAAGAATTTTTCAGTTACGGCGAGTAGAGGAGTTTCTGCGACTGGAGAGATCCATAACTCCAAGTCAGTTGGTTTTCGACTACAACAAAGGATTTTTCTGTTTTCGGAAAACTACCAAGATACGATGTTTGGGTCAATCGAAAGGTATGTCTTCATGAAATTTAGGTATAGAAATTGGAAATAGGGGTTACCCAGTGAAACTTTCATTTCTTTTGAATGGATTTGTAAGAGATCTGAGAAAATTGATCGAATTTTGAAGAATGAAAAGTCAAACTCAATTAAAAATGCTTTTTGAAAATCTCACCCCTTCTCATCATTCATTTTTCAGGCAGAAAGCATCGATCAGTCAGTGAGGACGTCGTTTTGAAGCTCTCAAAAATGTTTGAAGACCACAATCAGAATTTCTTCCGAATAATCAATCGCACCTATTCGTGGGATTAATCTATTTTTCAATGTTTTCCTTTTTCCATCCTCCTAGTGACATTTCCTTAATTACGGGTTTTCATTCTCCAACTGTGTGCCTTGCTCCCATGATTTTTCGAAAAATGAACATTTCATCTCTCAGTCTACATCTCAAACTACAATTGAAAATCAGGAAACTCTACTCGTTCCGCTCCAAAACAATTGAATTCGAATGTCAATTCTTCGAACTTCTTCTGAATTCTCGTCACTTTACTTTCCCCCCTTTTTCGAACTTCGGCTCCAGTTCTAAATCTTTAGAACATTGGCACCTGTTTTCTCAACATTTCTTAGATTTTCTCGAGAACTCTGGTACTAATATCGTAAAACCAATTGCACAAGAGGCAAAGAAAAATAATTGTGTGAAACGGGAAGCGAGGAACAGAATACATGTTAAATTTGATGTGTGTCTTATGTTTATGGTTATGTTCATTCTTATGATGTTGTCGAAAGAAAAAGGATTCAGATGGAAAGCAAGGAAGAATTTGGAGCAAAGGAGTATCTCGTGGCATTTTGTAAATTGAAATTTCGGCAGATATTTTGATTCCAATCTTGATCCTTCTTGCCTTTTGCAGCAGTGCGAGGGTATGGTTTGCACGATTTTTGTCGTTTTTGGATTTCCTTGATATTCTGAACCAGTTTCTGATCCCTGCTGAAAGAAAGCAACCGAGTTCTTCTGATACTAGAACTTATCGTTTGAAAAAGAAATCAGAAAATTAGAAGCCAAAGTCAAAGCCGAACAACCGAAGCCGATGCAGATCAGAACAGAAAAGCCGAATGAAAACCAAAAAACGAAACAACGACCCAGAAAAATCAATTTATTGTGAAAAATTGTTTTCCAAGATCACTAAACGTCTTCCGTCTATGGGTTGTACTCGATTGGGAGGTTCTTGCGACGAACCATACCATCTCCCTGGAACCATTCACGACGGAATTGCTTGGCAGCTCCGTCTGGGGTGTTGGTCCATTCGACGGTGATACGGTCGTTGTTGGTATCCTGTAAATGAGAAGATCAGGATTTAGAAGATCTCGAATCAAATGGATTACCTCTTGTCCGTAAGCGAAAGCATCGCAAGAGACGGCGAGAAGGACAGCCTCCTTTGGGTCGAGGACTCCGCATGGTGGATCGACGCCAAGACGCTTCATGTTGGTGGTCTTGATTCCATATCCGATGCGACGAGCGGAAGAGTTGATCACCTTGATGTGGTAGGTGTGCTTGTCGTCGTACGGAGCATTGAAGACGATCTTGGCGTTGGGTTGGGTCTGGATGTCTCCTGGTGGGACGGATTGAGCCATGGCGATTTGATTGAGTTGTACTCAGTGAAGTTTCTACGGAAACCTTCCTTCTTTTATAGCAACTTCTTATCTCTGCTCCAGATCTTTACGCTAGATCTCCGTAACTGATAAGGAAGGAGTTCACGTGGGACGAATATCGGTTTTGCTAGTTTTGGTGCACTGCTCTTGTGAAAAACACTTCAAACAATTATAGAAACGTTTTGAATAATTGATTTGTGCGTGAACTCTCTTTTCAATCAATGAGTGAATTGTGATTAGAGCCGGATTCAGCGTCACAGGAGCGCCAGACAAGCCTGCCTACTGAATATCGTTACTTTAACTCCAAAGCGTTCAGAGCATATGCTTTCTTATGAAATTATTTGTTATCTCTTTTTCAATCCCTTAGCGTTACCCAGAAATCATAACAATGGCGTCGTATTTTTGGAAGTCAGCAAGATCGTTTCTGACGTCTTTGCCCCTAGTTTAAAGGAAGTGGTTTCTAGGAATGACCTAGTGAGTTGGATTTCGGAATGGACTGATTGCGTTCCGGTTTGCTTTTCTGCAGAATTCAGTTGGCATCCGACAAACAATTGTTCACTATTCTTTGGAATCAACTTCCTCATACTTTTGGACTTCCTTTTAAAAGCCTTGACTTCCTTTAAAAAGCCTTGATGAAAATCAACTAGAAACATTTTTCACACCTTTCAAAATCCAAAGGTTCAAATTTGTGGTTTCGAATTCGAAACATATTTTACATGTTCAGAAAAGACGATTATTGTTCAACCGAATGGTGAGAAGATTGTGTGAAATGGCATTGAAAACACAAGAAAGCCCTCCCCTGCAGATGTCACAAAAACCGATTGGAACCTTTGAATGAAGTCATAAAAACTCATAGAGCTTTTCTTTTTCACTCCGTGTCGACGACAACGCCTCTTCCAGAGGAAGAGTCATTTCGGTGTCTTCTGCGGTTTTCCTTCTTTTTCTCCATCTCAAAATCACATCACATTCAAAACGCGTGCCGTTTTGTCATCTCTCTCCTCCTGTGTTTAGAGCAAAAAGAAAGCCCGCCTCTATCCAAATGTTCAGAATTAGTCGTCGTCGTCGTTGGGGTCTCTATTCCTCTGGCATATGTTTTCGATATGAAGCTGAAGGCCAGGAGGATACTTTTAAAATGATTCCTCTTTCTCTCACTTCTCGAGATCTTATCCCTTTCTCTTGGTTTGACCGATCATGACTTTTGTGTTTTCAGCTCCCAATCTGAGCTGCTGAAATTCAGAGCTGCCATTATAACATGTTTTTAGAATCTATGAAAAAAGAATTCGAAACAATAGATATTTTCATATTTTCGTTTTCCTTCTTGGATGGGAGGTATCATTATCCAGCTAAAAATATTTTTAGAAAAAAAGCAAATCTATCAAGAAGTGTTTTTGTAGGATTCAGAATTTTTCCGTTCGTTTTGAAGCACCCTTCAGAAAATTTAGGTAGCAACTTTTGGAAGAATTCAAGATCTGTTTAGCTTTTGCATCCTGGAAGTAACACAACCTATTCAGACTTGTGTCTAGTTTAGTAAGTTTAGGAATAACTGAAAAATCTTCACTTTCCGGGTAGATTATGGAACTAACATCGTCTACTGCAAATTTGCGATGCCTTCAATGCTTTCCAGGTAACGAGGTTACTATTGGGAAGATTTTAACGTTCTAATTCCAAAAATCAACTATTGTTTACTCCGATTTATTCTCCTAGAATCTGCCCATGCATCATGAGCAGTCCTGAATGACAGTCTCGTTATGATATAACGGCTAACTTTCGTTTTTAACCATTTTCCAATTTCGACTTTTTTCCTGTATCCAGCACAGAACTTCTCAAAGCTTCCTCATTGAACACCCGTTTGAACCAAGTCCAGTCTATTTTGAAAAATGAGAAAAAAAATACAGAAAAAGACCAAACTCTGGAACCAATTAAATTCGGGGGGAGATCTTGCAATCAAGCATTCATTTTTCTCTCCTAGAGTGCATTCGCTTCCGTTCATTTCTCTCTTTTTTCTCTATTTTCTGTCCTTCCTAGTACTTCATTTTAAACCTTCCATTTTTTCACTTGTCAAAATCAATCTTTCCTTTCCTAGACCATCTATCCATCCCAGATTCCTTCTCATAAATCGTCCCAGATGTTTAGAAAACCCTTGCACCTCTCCTCCCACTCTTGAACCTTGTTCTTCTCCCCTCTGGGGATTACTATCTCACCGTCCTCGTCTTCTTTTTTAAGATACTCCAAAAAAGGGAAGAAGATGAAAGAATAAGATTCTGGAGACAGATGTCATATTCTTATGGCTCCCCCGGAAGACAATGTCATGTCACACGACTCTTTCATAAAAAGTGCACCATATTCCTACTCTTTGTCCCCATTTTGATTCCCATCCCTATCGTATATAATCTTAGAACTTTCCCATTTTTCTGCCTACGAACATCTCGAAAAGTCCCAATGGAACATTTTCCCCATATTGTTTTTTTGTTTGGACCGCCCACTTTTCTCTTCTCCACTCACCCTCTTTCGCTTTTCGGTTTCCTAACACAAAACCAGTTAGGGTAGACTGCTCTTTCCCTTTTTTAGGACCTCCTTCTTTTCCCAAGGAAAAAGTCATATTTCCTTTTCTTCGTCTAGATGTCAACCAATCTGCCAGTCAACGTTATTCTTCTGCCGGTTACCTATTGATTCCAAGTTCAGATAGAAATGCGGAATCCAGTGCATCTGAAGGTTATTCTGCACTTGGTTTGGTTGTGGAGTCAGCAGATTTTGGCCGACTTCAACAGTTATGTCGTTCCTCAGCCACATGCACAGGTAAGTGTTCTCGAAGTTCTCTAAAATCAAAAAACCATAAATTCGGTTCAAGTGCTCTGACCTTTGATCTCAACGTTCAAATTCCTAAAAGTTTAGGCTAAAACACTATATTTCGTCATCCAAAATCTGGTGTTCTTGACTTTGAAGTCATTGGTCTAAATCCAAAACCTCATATTTTCCAAGATCAGCGTTTTGATACCTCTACAAGTATTTAGTTATATTTTTGAGTTTGGAGAATGACATTCCGGATCTGAATGTAAAACGCAGCCAAACTGAAACTCCCAATTTCTGAAAATGTAGGTAAGTTCAGAACACTGAGTTTCAGTTTGGCATTCTGAGTTTTTCTAATTTTCTTCAGTCATATTATCTAGATATATTATCTTTTCTCACTCCCCTCGTATGGAGTTCAGTTTCAAAATTCTGTCTGCCATTCCAAACTTTTTTGTCTGTCAAGACTCTCATGAACTTTTCCCCTAGCCAACAAGTCTATAAGAGTACCAAAAATAGCCATTCAAAATGATTGATTTATGTGAGACTCCTTCTGCAGCGTGACCATCGACAGGAGATCAGCCAACACTACGACTACTTAATGGAGGAAAATGACGAACCACTTGGGAGGGGAACTGCTCCAAATAAGTACAGATCTGTGGGTGTTCATAAAATAAAACTGTGAATTCAAAGGAACATTTCAGAACCATGGCCATGCTCCGCATAGACCGGAAATGACGGAATCCGAGAACTTTGTGCAAGCCAACACGGAATCTGTGTTTAGCTCAGGGTTAGCTGTTGTCATTATTCAATTCATAACAACTAAAATTATAATTACCTGAAAATCCAATTAACCAAATAATCATTTAATAATATTTCAGAGGCGTCGATTCCTATGGGTATTTTATTTTTCTTAATTTTTCAAACCCCTCCTCTAACACTTTTGAGTTGAGTCTGGTCTGAACTAATAGCACGGCTTCTTGTTTACGCTTACTGTACATCCGTTAGATACAAATGAACGTTTTCAAGTGAATTATCAATGTTGACTTTTCAGAGAGACTCGAGATTTCCTACAGTTTCTTCGACGGATTCAGTATGATCATAGACAGGTTCCAGAGAACGATAAAGGAGGTGAGTGTAAAGAGATGAGTTTATTTAAAAATTTTGTATTTAGAAGCAACTTATGTGGAGGTTTCTGTAGTGGTCAGCAATATTCGAGCAGTTTCTGAAGTTACTATGGACTACGCTCTCGAACTTTTCTATCGAGAATCGTGGCGAGACCCTCGACTGCGGTACGATCGGAAGTTGTTCAAAAACAAAACGGAACTTGCTCTACACGAAAGTTACACAAATTTCCTCTGGTTTGTTTCCTTCAAACCATAATCAAAAAACCAAATCATTCGAAGCGGAAACAATTGTTTTAGGTTCCCCGACACGTTTGTTCCCAATGCGATTGCCTCAAAAAACCCGCAAAGGAACTCGATTTCGCACCGAAGTTTGTTGAGATTAGACGAGACCGGGAAGTTACTTTACAGCCGAAGAATATCCCTTGTTTGTGAATGCAGTTAGTTTCTTTTTTGACCGATAAACAAAGCAAAGTTTGAACATTTTTTCAGCAATGGACCTAACACTTTTCCCGTTTGATAAACAACTCTGCAAACTTGGAATCGAGAGTTGTAAGTTTGAATATGGTTGAAGAAAGTTAAAATCAGAGAAGTTTTAGATGGTTACACAGCCGATCATGTAGTCTACAAATGGTCAAAAGGGGCAAGAACTGCCTTGGAGTTGAAAAAGATTCGTTTGCCAGATTTCACTATTCAAGAGGCTTATGTTACAAGTCAAATGGAAAGTTATGCAACAGGTGGAGTTAGATTATGTAGTCTGTACGCAGAATCGAATATTCAGGAAACTATTCTCGGCTCTATGTGTGCTTCGTGTTTTCTCGGTCCTCTGGATTCTGTTTCCTCCAACTTATCATACCTTCCACTGCTGTGGTTATCACCTCATGGGTGTCATTATGGATGGAAACAGAAACTGAGTTTCAGGTTTGAAATGCTAGACTGCAAATAACTAATAAGGCCAATTTCCAGGACATGATTTCCATCATCCTGGCTATTACCTTCCTGATCTTCTCCTACAACGAAATGATGCCACGTGTCAGTTATATCAAAGCCATGGACATCTATCTTGGTGTTTGTTTCATGATAGTCTTTCTCTCACTGATCAAGTTGGCCCTCGTGAAATATATGCGACAGAAAATCATGTTGACGTGAGTTCCATCCCCTCCTCTCAAGATGTCAGAAGACGTTGAAATTCAGAAGCGATAGCGGGAACTCTCTCCGAGAAATGTCACAGATGTCAACGAGACAGCGACTGCGGGCGAGGAAGACGTCCAGCATGAACTTCCGGAACAACGCAGGTTTGTCGTGGAGAAGATGAAGAAACGGAATGGAAAATGAGGAAGTTTCAGATGGAGTTAACGCAGTACCTGAGGAGACACAACATATGCTAACAGTTCCAAACGGAACAAATGGAACAAATGGAGCTAATGTCGAGGAGAAAGAATCGAATAATAATAGTGAGTTTCATAGTTTTCCGTAGATTCAAATCTATCGTTAGACAGTGTCTGCACAAATTTAACCGTATCATCTCTGAAAAATCACAAAATTTGAACGAAAAATTCAGTTCTGAAACAGGCCTGTAAAACCGACCTCCTTTTTCACATGTATTGATCGCCAAGTGTTACCCCTGAATTTCTTTGGAGTATGCATGATTTGAATCTACACTCAGATGTAAGAAACCCCTTAAAGCCGTTTTTTGGACGGCCTCCCCCTTCTCGAGATATGCCGACCTTTACATTTTTCGGGTGAGATGGCTTACCTGAGACTTTGAGGAGGCATAACTTTGGTTAATCTTAGTCAATCGAGATGTTCTAAAAAACAAAATGTGCCAAATTATCTTGGCTTTCAAATGATGTAAAATTCATGCAGCAGAAATAATGTTATATGTGCAAAAATTGAGAAATTCTGCAAGTGGCAAACACCAAGTACCAACCGTCAAGCCGACCCAACCGTTAACTTTTTTTGAAAGTGCTATCAAACGAAAGAGCATGTTTGATTTAGTCATTGTGCAAAATATAAAAAAATTTGCCAGACGTTTAAGAGAGAAAAATGACATTTCCTAAATATTTTTTTTTACTTTTTTTGAAAAATCATGAGTTTCAGATTGATGTTGTACTAAAAAGTTAGCAGTTGTGCACATAATTGCATTTGTTGTATTTTCAGCTTTCTAATAAGCTATTGGACATCGAAATATCATAATTTTGACAAGTTTTATGGATGATTGTACTGAGTAGGTTGAATTTAGCAAAAGTCATAAAACTCAAAAAATGAAAATGGTCATAGAGCTTCAAACTTTGTTTCATATTGTCAAAAATGTAATTTAACACAATATTGTCAACAGCAACCTTTTTCCTTCTCTTCATCTTCCTGC
This sequence comes from Caenorhabditis sinica, assembly GCA_963932045.1. Classification (NCBI taxonomy): domain Eukaryota; kingdom Metazoa; phylum Nematoda; class Chromadorea; order Rhabditida; family Rhabditidae; genus Caenorhabditis; species Caenorhabditis sinica. The sequence goes on along the minus strand of OZ009941.1, from coordinate 10,406,998 downwards.
CATAAAAATGAGATTTAGTGTTTTCCCAGCCAAGGTCGGCTCGAAGAGGATAGCCTCATTTATGGCAGGAAGATGAAGAGAAGGAAAAAGGTTGCTGTTGACAATATTGTGTTAAATTACATTTTTGACAATATGAAACAAAGTTTGAAGCTCTATGACCATTTTCATTTTTTGAGTTTTATGACTTTTGCTAAATTCAACCTACTCAGTACAATCATCCATAAAACTTGTCAAAATTATGATATTTCGATGTCCAATAGCTTATTAGAAAGCTGAAAATACAACAAATGCAATAATGTGCACAACTGCTAACTTTTTAGTACAACATCAATCTGAAACTCATGATTTTTCAAAAAAGTAAAAAAAAAATATTTAGGAAATTTCATTTTTCTCTCTTAAACGTCTGGCAAATTTTTTTATATTTTGCACAATGACTAAATCAAACATGCTCTTTCGTTTGATAGCACTTTCAAAAAAAGTTAACGGTTGGGTCGGCTTGACGGTTGGTACTTGGTGTTTGCCACTTGCAGAATTTCTCAATTTTTGCATATATAACATTATTTCTGCTGCATGAATTTTACATCATTTGAAACCCAAGATAATTTGGCACATTTTGTTTTTTAGAACATCTCGATTGACTGAGATTAACCAAAGTTATGCCTCCTCAAAGTCTCAGGTAAGCCATCTCACCCGAAAAATGTAAAGGTCGGCATATCTCGAGAAGGGGGAGGCCGTCCAAAAAACGGCTTTAAGGGGTTTCTTACATCCGAGTGTAGATTCAAATCATGCAAACTCCAAAGAAATTCAGGGATAACACTTGGCGATCAATACATGTCAGTGAAGATTGGGGAAGAAATGCCTTATTATATATAGAAAAATACATTAGTATGTCATAACATCTTAAGCAAATAATATTAAACCACCAACTTCTATTTTCTCAGAATCCCATATCTCCGACATGCTCGAAATCCGAATCACACAACGAACAATGCATCGATTCCATTGGGTGTCACAGGTAATCTAACTCTATTAATCCTCTTCCTTACATCTGTATGTTTTCCAGATGCTTTTCTTCTTTGGATTCGTAATATTCTGTCTCTTCTACTTCTTGATATATCCAAATCTTCACATTGTGAGTGTCGATCCAGCATGTGACAAGAATCTAGCGGAATGGTTCGCAGAGATCTACTAGACTCTAGATTTCTTGATCTTCTCTTTCATTAATTTTCATTTCATTTGCTTCCTGTGATTACGGGTGATGATGTAAAAAAAATCACAACACACTTAATTTTTTTTATAAAATATTCATCTCTTTCTCGTTTCTATTTTACATTTTTCTCTAAAAACTTTTGAAAGGAAATGAAATAATCGATTGGGGATCGGGGTGGTGTTAAAACAATCGGTGTATTGGGGGACAAGATGTAGGGGTCACTCGGTGAAACGGAGATTGTTCGGGAGTTTTAGGGAAAGAAAAGGAGCAATTTTACAGCGATAGAAATGAAGGGATTTATTGGGGATTGGGACTTGAGGGAGAGCGGAATGTCACCCGTAGGAGAATGTGAAAGTACTCATCTACTTATTGAATTTTTTGGTGGGATTGGGGAGAAGTCGAAAGGGGGATTCAGAATATGCTCTAATGACGACCATCCAGGGCATCCAGGTACTTGTAATCAATGAGACGGGGAATCAATGTGTGTCTGAAAATATAGAGATTATTCTGAAATTCTCAGATCAAAAGACTTACCGTATAGGAAGGAAGAAGAAACACACAATTGGGAACACCATCTCAATGAAAGGATACGGTGAGAAACCGAAAGCACAAAGAATGATTAGTTGGAGCAGTTGGCAGGCAGTGAATAAGTGCACTTTTCGTTGTGGGACTTTTCGAATGTAATGGGTCGGTGGATAGGCTTGCTGCAAAAAGCAGTATAAGTTTTAAACCTTTAAATTAATTTCTCACCTGTTCTGTTATCAGTAGAAGTAGCCGTTCAAACATCTCGTTTCCGGACAACGAAGTCAATGCCATGTACAGAAAAAGACCATGAAGTACGGAAGTTGGGATGAGTTGAAGTGGATACGGTATCAGGAAGAACATGGAGACAAGGATCATGACATGGGCAATAAGGGAAGCTAGACGAGTCTCTCGAACGTTCATGATTCTGAAATATTAAAGGGAACGTGAGAATTCAAAAAGAAAAAAGTACTTACACTTCATGAACATGTCCTTGAGAAACTCTCTCTTCAACATCTGCGAGCGCTCTGAGATGAAGTGGAGAGTGAGGCAGGGCACCGTGCATCCAAGGAAGACCGAAGACCGAAAGAAACATGTTCAGAAGAGCCACGACGAAGAGGTCCAGGTTATGGGAGGTTCCTTTTTTGAGCTTATTCTGATTGTTATTCACGATGGCAGAGGTGATATTCTGATCGATGAAGAACAAGAAAGACAGAGAGAATCCAAGGAGAAGGCACACAAAGTATCCGGATGGAGGGAGGGAGAAGATGTCAGCCATTTGGATCAGTGGGAATTCGAAGCGGAGGTTGAATCGGTCTTCTGAATATACAACTCCTTAGAATCTTTTGTGTTACAGGAAAACACTCACTCTCAATATCAGAAAACGCATAAGATCCAGTGAATGACATTATCAGAACCGATGCAGGAAGAGCATAATCAGCCAACCATTCTCGCCTAGATCTAGTCAAATATGGTGTTTTTCGGAAATTATACAAAAATAATCCAAGCCAAAGTGTTCCGAACATCAGAAGCATATAGAGAATAGATGTGTCTCTTCTACAGAGACTTCCCGTATCTCCAATACTCATACTGCTCGTGATATTTCCAACGATGCTATCAGTGTTCGTAGTCCCGTTTCGAAATGCGTCTAGTGCTGTTCTAGCCGCTTTCATTGATATTGCAGACGTATCACAATCGTTGTAGTTCTTTTTGAAACCTGAAAATAGGTCGTAAGTTCGATTCTCAAATTAAAAATACTCACTGTTGTGTATTGCCCGTATAGATTCGACCGTAAATGCAATTGCGATGAAAAGTGAAAACATTTCCTCCGCGGACCTCGTTGCAAATTTCATCAAACTACACAACTCAGTCGCTGAGTAAAGTATCAGGAACATTTGACAGAACAGACCGACGCACGCGTACATTGCCAAGAAATCATATCCAAGTTCTTGAGATATTTTGAATATCACTGAAATATTTTAAGATTAAGGTTTTGGTCCAAGATTCCTAGATAATGTACCTTTTATATAAATTGCTAAAGGCACTGTTGTAAGCAATATGATCATAGGTTGACCACCGAATAGAGAGAAGAAGATACCTCCGATCGCTTGAGCAATAATCACTTTCCGAACATCTGAAAAACATCAGAATTCAAAAAAGTCTACAAGTAAGAAATACTCACTAATAGCTCCTTTCGTATTATCATCATTGAGAACACCGAATGCAATTGCTGGAAGAAGACACGCGAAATACAAAAATACCACCGTTGAGAAGAGTTTTTGAACAGTTTTATGACCCCGAATTCCGTCGAGATAATCGGATGGATAAATGGCAAGACGTCGCTTGAACTCGTCCTTCAACCCCCTGAACGGATACCATGCTTCTGGGCCGAACTGAAAATTTGACTATGAGGGGTAATATTCTGAATCTTGAAAACTTACGATTTGTTCCTTGGCATGACTCAGATGAATAGAAGACTTCCTTTCCCTCCATTGATTCTGATCCATTGCCAATTCCTTTGCAGCTGATAGAAGAGTCGATCGGAATTGTTCAACACTTTGAGCCATCACTAATCTTTGTCTGATTTCCATATCAGCGAAGAGAGTGGCGAAGGTTCTAGTGGTTTCTAGTGCAGTTTTTGTTCCTTTCTGAATTTCTCTTTTCAGATGTACATAAACTTTGAAAATGCAAAGACTCACCGCTCTGCTTGGTGCAATCACAATAATGATAAACCGAAGATCTTGCATCGTCCTTCCCAAATTTGTTGGATGAGAGAGACGAGCGATTGCCACATGACGATGTTGTACTGTATTCAGCATGCATCTGAAACTCAAGTTATTTGGTCTTGCTCCTTTTTGTGCTCTTTTTTCCCTCCCCAGAACCCTTTTTTGCAGAAATTTTGTTGCGAGTTCTTTGCCTCCCCGTTGTGCCCTTATTGTTAATGCAAAATCAAATAAGAGTTTTTTCGAAAGCGAAAAAACGGAAAAGAATTTTCGGATGAGAAGTAGAAACGCTCTGGGAGCCCACAACAATTTCGGATGAACTTGAAACGACTTCCGTCTTTTTTTTCGTCGGGCGAGGAAAAATAAAGAGAAAGAAAAAAGAAAGGAAAGTAAATCCGGTATTAATTAAATGCAAATTACTTTGGATGGCAGGCGGAAATTGAGAAAAAAAAGTGGGGGAGATGGGAAAAGGAGTCAGTAAGATATATGGATCGACTTACAGAGCACAAATCCAGGTTTGATCGTAATCGAAACTTCCACCGACGGATCCAGTTGTACAGATTGATTGGACTGTTCGGGAGAGGATGTGAACTGGAAATTGGATTTTGAAAATACATGACTTGCATAATCAGAGGGGTTTAAATTGAGATTTTCAGATCTGATTGAGATTCAGGACCCCACTTTTGATGGAGACGCAGAAGTCAAAGTTCAGACTTCTACATGTTAATAAATCAGGCGGTTTTTGCCTTCCTGGCCTTCGTTAACTTTCTGAACTGTAACTCATTTTTGAGGTTTGAAATACTTTTTTTCAATGATATTTCAGACTTGACAACCTCCTTTAAACAGATCAATAAGCCTGAATAAGTGAAATGTGTTTATTTGTGCAAATCTGTTTGTCATTCAGGCCGGTATCACCACCGAAAATTTGAAAAATGTTATTAGAAAGATTTCTCAGTGCATTGGTTTGAATTTTTTGATCTGTCTCCATTCTACTGTAAGAATTGACTTTCTCAACTCAAAGCTTCTTAGACTTTCATTTAGAATCTTCCATTAATTCTCCAACACCCTTTTGCAGGTTTCTCTCACAAAATCCCTATTGTGCTTCAAGCTTCAGGAGCTCTGCAGAATCATTTCATAAATAATTCAGTCCTGAAACTTCTTCCCAGCCTCTTTTCTTCTATTCACCCATTCTATATCCATTTTTCCTCTTTTTAAACTCACATTGATTTCCGGCGTCTTGTGTGAAAAGAACACTTCTGACCTGCTCGCTCGTAAACTCGGGCTCTTGAATATCCATCTCATGAATGATTCTGAAACAAGAGGGAAAACCATATAATGTTCGGTTTTTGGTTGTTTTGGTCCCAACGAAATGGTAATCCTTTTTCTTTTTTGACTCAACGACACAACGACGATCATCATCATCATCATCATGGCCGTTGTCTTTTTTCTCCAGAAAAGCACTTCCTTCCTTTCAAAACAACAACAGAGGGAGGAAGCTAAGAACACATGCAAAATAATTTGGAATTCTTTTCCAAAAAAAAGTGGTTCCCATTCTAATAATACTAATAATAATAACAATCAAAATCTGCGAATCGTGAATTAGAATATTCCAAACTCATTCTCCCCCTCTGTAGACATATGCCTATCCTTCTTCTCCTCCACTCGATCATTTCCCATTTCCATTAATTATTCATCAAAAAACCAACACAAACTTTGTCCAGAAAGAAAAGAAGAAGAAGAAGAAAAGCGAAGCCCATCCAACTCCATTTTCATCTCCTCTTCTTCTCCCATCAAAACTTTTTTAGACTTATGCTTATGAGATGGTGATGATGACAAAAAAATGCGTGTCGTTTTTTTTACTCCCTCTGGAGCTTTTCGCCCGATCACAAGAAGAGGGGGAGTAGAAAGGAATTCTTCTCTAGGAATGACAAAAATATAACTCACTTGGCAAAAATCTCCTCAAGACTTGTCTCCTGAAGATCGAGAAGGAGTACCGCCTGCAAAACACAACAAATTGCTTTCACTAAAAATAGATATGAGATTCCCGGATCTTTATACCCCTAATGGTTATATTCAGATTTTCAGCTGTTAACTATTTTTTTCAGAGTCACGTGTTCACAAAGTATCTGTAAGTTCCTTTATCTTTAAGAACATTCTAACTTCCTGACAAGAAAGCTTAACATGGACATAACTCTTGGTCTTTCAAAAACCCATTCCATTTTTTTGAGTTTTTGAGAGGCAGCACTTTGTCAAAAGACAACCACTCTCAAAAATAGAGTTTTTCTTTTGTTAAAACTAATGACTCCAAAAAAGAATTTCCGGTCCCTTTTCTCTCTCAAGATTAACCTTACCTTATTCAACAAATGATCAATGTCCATCGTCGCTCGAATCTCGGATCCGAAATCCTTCATCGGAATCTTCTCATGTTTAGCATACATCAGGGTCACATTATCATATTCATCTGTAAAAAAAAGAATATCAGAATGTTGCCTTTTCTATATACTCAGTTTCCTTCCCAACAGAAGCCTCATCTGGTCTCTTCAATCAACCGAAATTGGTCTTCTTCAAAACTGCCCGCTTCCTTTTCCCTTCATCGTCGCCCGCCCGAAGCGGTCCGTCCGGCCGGACCCCAAACTTTTTATGTCGGAAGAAGAGGACCGGGGAGAGGGTCCACTAGTTTTGTCCCTTTTCCCGTCTATGCTACCCAATAAAATAGTATGAGATTTTTTTCTTAAGCGCAATAAAACAAGTCTGCGGGGGAAAGAGACAAAAAGAAACATCTCGAAAGAAACACTCGCACTAAAATAAGAAATAAGATAAAAGAAACAGTAGACATACTTCCCGCATTACTCCAGCTGAGAGTATCCAATGGAGGTGTATCACTATCAAAATCACGATCTTCGGCCAGAAATGGTTGGGATCCATATTGAGAAAGGGTTCGGCTCGGTGAACCACCACGTGGTGATCCACATGCACTTGATCTTCGAGTCTTGGCTTCTTCTTGTTGTAATGATTTCATCGATAACCAGGATACACGCTTTGTCAGCATCTTCGCCTTGTCCGGTGGCAATGGAATAGTCGTAGATGGCCCAGTCATAGTGATCAGATTTACAGTACCACCTCCATTTCCTCCAGAACTCGTTCCACTACTCATCACTTTCTTGGCTTCAAACTGTAGTGTTGGTTGACTTGCCCGACGTTCAAATGTCTTCAGGGGTCGAAATCCGATGGCAGGTGCTCCAGTTTGTACTGATTTTCTTCTTGTTCCAACTGGACTCAAATGCAAAGAAAACGATGGAGCAGGTGGAACTTTGTCGTCTTCTTCGCCAGATGTTTGTACTGTACCAGGAGGACATGAAGCCACAGAATTACCAGATACATTAGATATCCGTCGTTGCTCAGGTACATAAAGAAGTGTATGAGATGTTCTTCTAGCCATCACCCGTTGTCTAGGATCTGGTTTCTTGATATAAATACCTCCCTGACTTCCAATTGAATCATCTCCATTTTTGGGTAACAATGGATACTCTTCAGAAATACCCGAACTGCAGCTGGCGAAATCGAGAGGAGTTCGATACGAGTCGACATCTGATCCTTTTCGGACACTGCCATTCGACACGAACACCTTCACATTGGTGACGTTCATCAGAGGTGATAATATTGACAGTAATAATATTAATAATAAGAGAAATTGAGAAGAGTGGACCGAAGAGGAGCCGTCCACGATGGACTGGCCTAGGGGGCACTGCTTCTCAGTTTGGGGCGTGGCCAGAGGAGCTTCACGAGCAGAAGCAGCAGCACAAACCACTTTTAGATTCCTCTCTCAGCGCTCTCTTTTTTTGCCTGCCCCTTTTTTACTTCATGCCCATTCCATTCACTACTCAGTTGAGTCGTTGACGACAAGAAAGAAAAGAAAAGAAGAAGAAGGAAAACGAAGAAGGGGAGGAACCTCCGCCGCATATTATGGGATTGATGAATCGGATTTCGAGACTGCCGTCTTCTTTCCCCATTTCCCTTCGCCGTTATTCAGATGCCTCCGATGGCGCCGTCGTCCGATTTTTTGCGCTGATGATGGCTCCTCAGATTCGGTGGCGGGGGAAGTGTGTCGGAAGTACAGAAAAAGGTCGGAACATGGAAAGTTGAAGAATTTAGATGATGACTCCGTCGGGAAGATTGTGATGAATATATGAGATGAATCATTTTGACAGTTGTATTTGTTTTTTTTTTTCTTTTTTCTTTTTTCCAGAAGAGAATTTGCATGACGAAGAAAAAGAAGTGAAGTCATCGGTTAAAAGTGGCTCAATTCCAGAAGCCGTTAATGTTTGGTCGGGTCCAGATTCCCGCATTCCAGTTCTGTTTTTCAACAGGAATAGAACGAAGATGATTCATTTGCCGTTCGCAGAGAGTACTGTAGTTTCTTGGCCTGAAGCAATACTCTATTTCTGGGAAACTCCACGAAAATGATTATGATCTAAAGTAGTCGAAGAATCTCGGCGTTTCCTCTTCTCCGTTTTTTCAATCTAGTTCAATCCGTATACCCGTTATAAATAAAGAGAGTGAGGAGCTATTCGTTTTCTTCAAATGCTATGTGCTGCTTATGAATAATCTTCAGATGTTTTGTAAAAAAAGCGTAAAGGATGTCATCTCAAGAGTTCAAAGAGCCGTTTCCCCCGCGGGGCACAATCTGTCCGACGAGCCAATTCGATTACCGGAAGAAACCCGACACAAGAAAAAACTGGAGAAGAAGAAGTATCTCTTTCTTGATTCTCTCTTCTTCTTCTCAGTTTTCTTGTCACATTGTAGGCGTCAAAGAAGCAGTAGAAGACGTCCCCGAAAAGAATGGAGCATCAGTTTCCATAAGTTGAAATGAACGCAAATTCTGTTTCTCCACTCTTCACGTCGCTTGTCATCAGAATCCTCCTGCCTTCTTCCGAGACGTCTTCAGCATTTTCGCGCCGAAATTCAATTTGCGATGACACGAGCTCCTCCTTTTCTTTTTTTTAACTTCTTCGTCGTTTTTTCTTTCTGTTTCCTCTTTTTCTTACAAGAAAGAAACCGAAGAGAGTATCACTCTCTCATATCTCATGAAAGTGTCATGAGCACAAGAGCCGCTGAGTCGTTGTGCTGCTACCGGAGCCAAGGATCCAGAGCATGTTTTCAAAAAAATGCGTTGTGTGTGGACACCACGAAATAAAAAGATAATAGAAGAAAGGAAAGCAGGAAGGAAAAGGAAGAAGAAAGTTGGTGGGGACACTGAAGAATTATTGATGAAGGTGAAAAATCATTTTGTATCTTTGGAATTCGAACACTCTCTGGCCTATTTTTGGGAAAGACAAGATATGAGGGAGTCAGAGTTTCAACACTGTTCAAACGTATCTATGATTCTGAAAAGTAAGTACAAATAGTTGAATGATTCTACTGATACCAGTCCGGAACTATTTTAAAAAAACAGTCTCATTCATGACATTGAGAATGACATACATAGGTAAGTCGAAAATCTTTGAAGATGAAATCTGGTCTTTTAGATTACTCTATCTGACATTCAAATTAGGATTCAGATATTTTAATTACAGAAGATCTGAGAAATAGCTAACAAGCGCCAGCCCAATCATCTTCTGGTACCATTAATCCCATTTTTACCCAGTCCCAATACTGTAACCCTTATAGTTTTCCCTTCGACCTACCATCGTCATCCTCAAATTCATGAACAGAATCATCGTCGATCATGTATACGTGACTGGCCCTCCTCTCCTCATTATGATGACTTTCCAGTGAATGAATTGTTGCAGACGTACACGATTGATGCATCTCACTTGTCGATTTCGGTCTTCTGAAGTGACATCTTCTCGGAGTATTGGCTCCAGATGCCACCGTTGCTTCCGAGTTAGCGGATCCACTAGCATCCGAATCATGTCTTCTTCTACTACGATGAACACCTCCATTATTCGAATTATTGCTGTTATTTGTGCCATTAGTCAACACAATTCCACCCGGTGTCCTTGTTCCCACTGGTTTAACTGTGAACACTCTTGATCTACTGGGAACTTCCCTTTCGAGACTTGATTCACTGGCAGTTTCAGTTGCAAATGATGTTTCTGATGCATATTTACGAAGTTTCCGATCGATGATAGATTTTGCACAGTTTGAGACGGGCGGTGCACGGAATGTAAGTGGTGCTGATGGTGGATCTGAGCCGCCAAACGGATCGGCATTGCTATCCGAATCCGGAGTTGTCATAACTGATAGGAATTATTGTCTTGTCATAGTCGTCAACAGATATGATTCTGAAGATACAGTAATCAGGAGACGTTTCAAGAGATAAATAAGTAGAAAACGGATTAGAAAATATTCGTAAATCAAGATGAATCGTATAGCAGGAAGTAATCTAAATGCTAATTTTTCCTTGATTGTTTTTGCTTTTTCCAATCAAAAAGATATAGCTGAAAGTCAATGACTAATAGAAAAATAATGGTCCAAGGATTTGGATCACATCTACATAATCTTGACATTAAGGAATACTGTAGCTCTCTTTTCAATTTTCAATTTCCGTTTTTCTTTGCTCATATTCAAAAAAAGGCTTAAAGAGCAAAGAGCTTGTGAGGGTGGGAGACTCAAGTGAGAGGAGCAATTATAAATGTGAGGGTGGATGCAAAAAAAGAAGAAGAAGATGAAAAGCAATATCTTCCCCTCCCATACCGACAAAAAGAGAACAAACACAGAAAAACTGGACTGGTTTTTTGAAGTTTTTGAACTGGATTTCACTACTTGAGTAAAAGGTGATAGGAATCAGGTCAAATTACAACAGGCGTTGGAGGTTAAGAAGAAGCAGAAGCGGGAAACGTGAAGAAAAATGAAGAAAACAAGAGGAAAAGTGAACTTGAAGATTTTGAAAACTGGGCTGAGTAGAATGTTGGGATGGGTAACAAAAGAGATCGGAGGTCGAAGAGGATTGTGGTTACGACAAAGAAGATCAAGGAATCTAGAAGATCAGGCTAAGGTCAAGATAGGTGCTGTGACAACAATTTCTTTGGGAATAGACGACCGAAAATAAGAATCGGAGCTTGATAGCGTAATGTATCTCATCAAAAGGAATCCTGAAGTTAAAACTGGGAAAAAGGATCAATTATCAGTAGCAGACGTACCAGACAATAGGTGATTTAGAACTACCGAGAAATAATAAAAATTTGGCTCAGATTGCATGAACTTCAGTTCCAGAAAATAGGTAGCTGGACAGATACTCAACAACATTTCTGGTTAATTTTATGAAAATCGTAGATTCGGTTCCAAAATTAACGAGTCTTCAAGCAGGTCTGAGTCCATTTAGAAGTACTTTGAAGGAATACTTTGAAGGAACTAGCGAAATTCCAAAACTTTTCTTCCAAGAATCTGCAAAAGGAAGACAAAGACTCTGATCTGCCATTGACTGACATCAAAAAGACTTCCTGAGATATCTCTTCCATTTTCTTTTTCATCTGTTCCGTGTGGTGCCGCAAAAGGGCTTATCTCGGATTTTCCGAAAAAAGTGCACGCCCCAATGGGCTCTCCCTTAAAGTGAGATTCCTTGAAGAGAGCCCTCCCAAGTTTTTGTCGTGGATTCGATTCTCTTTTTGATATCAAATTCCACCAAAATACGATAAAAATGGGAACGGATGAGCAAAAAGAAGCAGAAAAAGAACGAACGGGGGACACACGGATGGGATCGAGTGGGGGAGGCGAGGGTGGCAAACAGCAAAAAATGCGGAAAAGAAAACAGATGATTCTTCTTTCTTCTTATTTCCTATTTTGTGCTTCTCCGTTCTTTCAGAGAGGCTAGAATAAGAACAATAGGATGGGAATAGGGAAAATCCATGGCTGAAACAGAAGGCATAGAAAAAAAACTAGAGTAGAATGAAAAGCAGCATGTTTTCTGTTGAAAAAGTTATGAGTTGGCGGTTTTTCAATGAAAGGCATCCGACACGAGTACAAAACTGACTTGTTTTTAGAATTTTCTTTGTTGAAAAAATGAAGAAGAAGAAGAAAAATGAGGCGAAGGATCATCGTGGAGAATACTAATATAAACGGAAGGTGACTATTATTAGGTTCTGATAAAAATCCAGAAAATATTCTTGGAGAAAAAAAACTGCAGAAAAAGCCGGGAGCCAGAAAAAAGAAAATCTTCAGACAACTTTGAACGTTCGGAATAATCTAGATGATCTGGATCCACAAGGTTCTGAATCAGGGACAGTGGAATTTCTTGAGCACTATCCTGTTTGAGAGAAGCCCTGATAATGATGTAAATACATTTCCTGTTTCTTGAATTTTCGCTCCTTGAATAACGGTAGGTTTATATAGAATTATGAGACACTGTTTCGAACGTATTGGTCTCCAGAAGACACTAATACTGTAAGAATACAAAAAAGATGGTAGACTTCTCGCCCAACCTGGACTTGCCTAATTTAGAGATGGTAAAACGGAAGAGAATGCCATTGAAATTGGAGAAAACGGAGATTTCAGAGGATGAGATGGATAGCAGAAAGAAGAAGATGCGTGAAAAACGGGGCGGCAGAATAGAGAAACAGAATAAAGAGCATACACATGAGAAGAAAATGGCGGTGTATGTGTTGAAGATTCGTCGCCGGCGCCTGAATATTTACATTTGCCTCGGGAAGTGAATGAAACCGAAACAGTGATGAGATGGATGAAGAAAAAATGCGGATGGAACGGAAGAAAAATGAAACGGTGAGAAAAAACGGAGAAGTTTCGAAATGGAAACTCTCTTCGGAGGAGCAAGATGAGGTGCGTGGGAGAAACGGATTGTTGAATACACATACACTAGCGGATCGAAGAAGAAGAAAAAGAGGTAGAAGACGTTGCAAATAATTGGATGTATGTGCGAAGCGGCGGCTCTTCAGAAGAAGACCGGTGGAAAGATGTCGACTCATCAGAAGAAGGCAGAAAGCATCACATTTACATCCACTACTTGAACTTCTTCGTATTCCTTCTCCAACGTCGTCTGCTTATTTTTTCAGATGCCTTCTTGTCAAATGAGACTGATTGACGGGTTACGAGGCGGCGGAGGCGGATGTGAGAGCTCACTTCTTAAAAAGGTAATCGAATAGTTTGAGGGGGACTGATCTTCTGAATTCCATTCACGTCTTATAAAACCCATTTCGGTCAGGATTTATTGGTTCCACAGGAAGACCGACTTGGCTCGAATGAACTTTTAGAGGTTCTAGGGACCTATGGAACCCTAACAAGAAGTTCAAAAACCACAGGACAAATTAGCGAAGAGACAAACGACAGAGGGGACACATATATCTTGTTTGCAAAAAAGGGAAGAAAAGAAAAACGGAGAAAACCAAAAACTTGTCGTCTTCGTTTCCGGGGTAAAGTCGAAATGAAGTGGAAAACGACGGGAGCTTCTTCGGAGCCCAGAAATATGTGCTCTTATGCCGGCTCGGCGCGGAGGCGAAATTCATCAGAAGTGTCCGACGGAGTCCCTCAGGGAGAAGATGTCGAATATGGAGAGAAAAAAGAAAGAGTGAGTGAAATGGAATTTCGGGACATGTTCTTTTTTCTTTATCTCATGTGACGGACGGACTCCCGGATAAGGTACCGTACAATTTAAGGGATCTAGGGAGGCAGGATTCTCAAGGAGTTTTCAAATCTCATAAGCTTTTATATCAAACTTCGGACTCTAGCAAGTTTCTGGTGACTTCAAGTATATTGCAACTTTTTCATGGAGTTGTCCAGGAAGAACCTACTCGAAATAAAACCTAGAATTTAAATCGCTACAGGTCTCTGACGTTTTCCAGATTCTGAAGATACTTAAAAAGGAAATCTGAAAATTCGGAAAGCTAGATTGTTTCTTGAAATTGAATAGATAAGATCAAGGGTCCAAGATCTGGTTTTCGGCAGCTCAGAAATCAATTCAAAACCTGTACCGCCTGAATATGATGCCTAACCTTCGAAATATAGTGTTCACAAAAAAACCAACTGTTGGATTACAATGACACAATGAAACATTTCAAAATCTAAACTCGAATTAATCGCAACTTGAAAACAAAACGAATCATGTAATAGAAAAGAGAGTAACGGAGCAAAATCAAGTGCGAACACATGTCGCTTAGAGGAGAGAATCTCCTCGATTTCTTCAACAAACACTAACATTTTCTAATTATCGCCCCCCCCCCCCCCCCCCCCCCCCTCGTCTTCTTCGTCTTTTTTGCCCCCAGATGTGTTGATCTCTCATTCTCTCGACCGAAATCTGTGAGCTCTGAAGTCGAAGACAAAGAGAAGATATATTGAAACAATCAATCGCTTGAAAACTAATTGGCTGTCAAAAAGTGGATGAGGGACAAGGAGAGATAAGACTATTGGAAAGGGTGGTGACATAAAAAACCAAGTGGATGAGGGAAAAGTGGTTCTGGAAGACAGCAAAGAAGAGGCAGCGATTTAATATTTCGAAACCTAACCTTTCTTTTTTCGCCCATTTCAAAAACTTTTTTGTCGTTGTCTAGAAGAGAGAAAAAAGTCAGATGGACATGACAAAAAATGCAGTCTCTTCTTCTTCTTGCTCAGATTTAGTCGTAGGAGCTCCCAATTGAATTGGCAAGGAGGGCGACCAACAGGGGGGAGACGAAACTACGACATCATTGTTGCTAACTTCGGACGACGAAGAAATTACTCGTATGGCCAAAGTACATTGGAAAAGAACTGATGGACCAGTGGAATTGGAAAGAAGATAGAAGGAGAAGAAGAAAGTGATTGGGAAAAAGAGAAAAGAAAATGAATGGGGACACATGAACAGGTGTAGAAGAGGAGCAAGAAGAAGAAGGGCGCCTCCGACGAAGAGAGCTCATTGAGCCGAGGTTGATGGAAACACGTATTGATTTGAGATGACAGAAAATATTGAGATTCTAGACAGGAAGAAGGCGATTTTATAAGTATTCCTCCACATGAGATTATTCCCTCGAGGAATGTCTAACAAGATGATGGGTCCGAAAGGTTCAAAAGATCTCACGAAAGATCCTATGGAGAAAAGAATACGGTAGGATATCCATGTCTGTTGAGCAGGAAGGAGAATAGTATATAATGAGAAAATTTGAAATAATGTATTCAATTTTCTCTGAAATTAGTTCAGTATCCGAACCGGTGGTTCTTGGTTCGAACGTTGAAAGATTTTGAATTGCGCGTTCTTTGAAAATCTGGAGTCATGGAGAAAAGAGATAGAGCTCAAATCCAGGTCAGATAAGATCCAAGAATAAAGGACATGACAAATATTTGAACTACACAAAACTCATTGAACGGATGGTTGCAGTTATCAGGATGGAAAATAAAGGGAATCTCAAACTTTGAATTTTTCCTTATAGATTGAAATCAAGTGATTCCAACATCGACCCAAGTCTGAAAACTGTTTTTCTCTCCATTATCTGCATATAATTTTATGATAAAGCCTCAGTCAAAGTAGTCGAAAAGTGTTTGGTATAGTTCCTGAACCATAAAAACTAATAGAAATTCCACGTCCAGATCAGAACACAAAAGTTCTCCGAATCTCTCCACCCTCTAAACGATACATCTCGTTGAATACGGAAAAGGAGATGATGAATGAAACAAAACAAAACGTGAAAGTGTCGGGGGGATTCCGAAGAGCACTCGGATTCTCCCGTGCTCTCATCACGGTGTCATATTTCCGAAGGAAAGAATGAATACGTGCCAAATCATAAAAAGATGCAAAAAAGTTCACAACATTGTTTCTTAGAATCGTTTTCAATTCTCCCTACTTCTACTACTACTACAAAATTCTACAATTAAAAACCGATGAGTGGATTCATCCCCCTGGTCGTCCCGCGGCGGGTGGATAGGAGATAGCTCCAAGTGAGCCGCAATAAAATAAAATGACGTGTGAAAACGAGAGAAATGAATGAAACGAAGAAGAAGAAATGCTCGAAAACTTGCACCCGTCCAAAATGAAACCGCTCGGGCTAACTCATCATCACATGTCGATTGAAACAGAGAGAAAGAGAGCCCACCCCAACAGTTGTGCACTTTTGAGATGAGCCCTACACCAATTATATTCTACTCAATTCTCACTTTTATTTGAAAACTTTTATTGCTACTTGGAACTGAAACAGACAGATAACAGCGCAAAATATCAAGGTGAGAATTGAAAGAGCTATGAAGTTCTGGGCTCTGATAGCGATTTGGAGGATGATATATTCTTATATTTCAGCGGTAGAACAGCATTCAGGAATTTTAGCGCTTCTCTAGATCCTCTTGCTGCCAAGCAAAGCTCGTTGTTGGTGAGTCTTAATTTTTCTTTAAAGGTCAACAACTTCGTATGTTTTTTTCAAGCGAGTTTATACATTTTTGCGCCAGTGAGTGAGTACTTTTTGCTGCTGATTTGGCTCAATTTTTGGCGGAAAATATCGAAAGTGAAGCACCTATCCTTCCGAAATAAGTTGACCATGAATACAGATCCAATATTTTGAAGGTTCAGATAATTTAGAGGTTAGCTGCCGTGCTTCCTTGAAATAGAAAAAAATTTTGGACTCCAGGATTACTGTTAGTAATAAAGGTTCAAAAGTCAGAATCTAAACACTAATTCTTTCAAGTTGAAGACCCTGGAATTCACGGAAAACTGGGTTTGAAAGAATACTGGTCCGTGTATTTGTGTGTGTGTGCCAATTGATATTTATTTTTGCTGCTTCTTTCGAATTTTACTGCCTTCTTTTTTTTTCATGCCATCTTTTGCTCTACACGAGACCCTTACAGGATATATAATACCGACTATAAAAGGGCGCGAAAATTAATTTCATTCTTCTTTTTCTCTTTTTTTCTTATTCTTCTTTTTGTTCTCTATGCTAGATGAGCAAAAAGGGGGTATCTTTCTCTAATTTTTTCTACCCATCAGCCGGAAGAGCGAAGGAGGAGAGGACGATGAATTTTCGAAGAAGGAGATATAAAAATTGAGGATCGGAGGATTCTGGAGAATCGGAAGTGAGGGTGGAGGAGAATTCAAGAATAAAGTTTAGCGGGATCAGAGAAGGTTTAAAGAACCATAACAGTTTAACGTGAGATTCCTGGCCTTTGGGAGTCTGATCAGTTAATACTATGATCGGATTCTGGATTTTCAGTCGATTCTTTCGATTTAGATCTCCTTGAAGTGGAGACAGTAAACAAACAAGACGAAAAGTTATAATCCAGAAGCAAGTCAGTCAAAAGTCTGAAAATAATCGGTCGTTCTTCTCGCCGTGTTGTCAACGACGTCTTCTTCGCCGAAAAAATTTGCATTTGTTCGTGTCTTCAGCATCTTCTTCTTCCCTTCCTGTGCCTTTTTTCTTTCGTTTTTTGCCGCTTCTTACGGGCGGTGCTTTGCGTACAATGGCAAACGGAGAAAAATAGTGAAGAGCACGATGGGAGGAAAGGATTTAGAATAAGTAGATGGAGAAGAAGAAGAAGGCAAAAAGAAGGAAAAGAAGAATGAGTGAAGGCTGGAAAAATGAAAATAACAGCAATAAAAATCGGTTATTGAAATTTTGAAATGAAAAAAAAACCGAAAAAGAGCCAAAATGTTTAGAGCCGCAAAAAGGTAAAGGTTGGGAGAAGAGAACTAGGTCCAAGAGTCAATCAATTATTTAACAACTTGGTTTTAATTCGAAAGTGAAAAAGTGCTTTGTCCTCAAGAACAAGAGTCACACAAAAAATGGCTCGGTCATGCAGAATGAAGTTGCAAAAAGGAAGAAAAGGTGGTAGGTGAGGTGGGTCAAAGGTTCTTAGAGCATCAATCTACGAGAATCGAGAATGGAGGGAGAGGATTCTGAATTTGAAGGCTCTGAGATACAAGATCATCGAAACTATTCCAGCGGAAATGAGAAAGCTAGCACCTTTGTAAGGGAAATTGAGGTTTCTTAGGCTTCAAAATATCTAGACGTCATAAAAGTGTATTCATAAAAGCTTTGAGACCCTGCTTGGTGATTTTCAAGAAACCAAGTTTGAAGACTTTGGAGTACGCGCTAACAAGCGAAAATAGAACGAATACATTCTTTTCTGGAAACTGAGTTGCTAAGATTCTGAAGGGATTCTGAACCATGCTGCGATCAGTTAGTAACTTCGAAGGATGTTGACCTCCAAACCGCTATCAAAATACTTATAAATTAGGTCAAAGATTCTGAAAACAGCTAAGATGCAACTCACGAGATTCTCAGATTTGAATCTTTGCAACAGGTAAAAGTCAATTAATCTGAATTTCTTCTTCAAATCCTACATCACTATGGTCAGATGATTCTAACCGATATGCCGTTTCGTTTTGCATGTAGAATTTGGATTTTTCAAAAACATGCACCAAAATCAAATTGAGATAGGGACGATGGCGGAGGAGGATGAAGACCAGAAAGAAGAAAATATTGAAAAGAATGGACCGAAGAAGAAGAGAAAAACTGGGTGGGAAGGGTCACACACTGAATATTGAATTACCCGTGTCTCGGTTTTGTGAAGACAATTGAATGAGATGAGAAATAAGATGACCTGTGTGTGGTTTTACTTATCTTCCAACCCCAGGAGTAGAGCGAAAATCTCAAAAACTTTGGTTTTTCGTCTGTTGTCCCAGAAAAGTGAAGGAAAACGTGAAGGTTGTTGGTTGCCCGAGGGCATCTTCTTCTTCTTCTTCCAGGCATAAACACGAAAATTCTCGAGTGGTCCCTCCCAAAACCTTCCGAAAAGAGAAAAACTGAATGGACAGACACCGTCGGAATAGAAGAAGAAGAGCAGAGTGAGTTTTTTCCAGGTTATTAGTGTATATATGTGTAGAGATGTGTGTTTGAGAGTGTGCTCCCGTCTATCTATGTATGTGTGAGTGGCGGTGGGGTGCTCCATCGGAAGGAGAGCTCAAGAAGGATGTGTCTCCGGTACTCCGACCGGCATCACAAGTTCATCAAGAATGAAAGAAAATGAAAGATGAGAAAAAATGGAAAAGGAAGAAATAAGAAATAGGAAAAAGTAGAAGTAGAAGAAGATACATCTCACAGGAAGTAGGTCAAATTGAAAACTCGTTGGGAGGTGATGAACGAGACGTTTTAGGATTGTAGATGGATTTGAGGATTTGGAGAGTACGCTATTCGGGAGCAGAGTTCTTCAACAGTGTTCATGAGACGAGAATATACGAAATCTGACGGACGGAATATTGCGGACAGTATGGATGTGATAGATTGGAAGAATAAATGATTGAATGCGAGTAATCGTTACAAACTTTTTGCAGATTTCTAATAAAACAAATACCGAGGAAACTCAGATGGTCTTTGAGGAAATTTTTTTGAATACTGGATATAAAAAATATTAATAACTCTCAGTTAAAAAAAACATAAACAGTCCTAGTTGTGAGCCCGTCATCCTTGATTCTATCTTGAACTCATTTGGAAATATATTCAAATTCAAGAGCAAGAACAGACGTCTGAAAGTTTCTGAGCTGTTCGATCTGTTGATTGATGATTTCTTCAAAAACTATGAACAACACATCTCAATATCATCAGAAAAACAAAAAGCATTTTAAATCGCCTGGACTGAAAGAAAATCAAGTTGAATAACTTCAAACAATCAATATTCTCAAAAACTAATAAAAGAACCGAGCCACATTACTTCAGAGGACCCTCGCAGTCTGCAATTGACACCTTTTGAATAAGAAAAAATGCAGTATTTCGATTCCTCCCTCTCAATAAACAGTGTTTTCTACTTTAATTTCCTCTGATCAACTCAAAATTTCTTACATTTTATTGTCAGCTCTACTTTTTTATTATGTTCTTCTATTTGAAAGTGTGTTTTGTTGTGTTTTGTCCAAAAAAGAGTTAATTGGCTCCTTTTCTCGGCCCGTGTGTCCAATGAAAACACACTCAAAAAAAAAGAGAAAGAATCTCGGATTTACGTTTTGAAGAGAAAAAGGAAGAGGTCCGATGAACATCGGGGAAGAGGGCTCACATTAGAATATGATTAGCATAATTAGATAAATGATTGGTCAAGAAAGAAAAGAGAAATAAAGAAAAATTTGAATAGATGGCAGGGAAGGAGAAGCCATGAGACTATTAGCAATTTGTTAACATGTGTCCTGACCAATGGATGAAATTGAGAAATGGTACACATTGAATACAGGAAAAAGTTATTTTCACGAAAAAATACAAATAAGAGTCCAAAATAGAAAGTAATGAAAATAAATGATGTCACTTCCTGGATGAATAATCACAACTTCCACTAATTCACCCAAATTCATTCATGCAAATTGTTTCTCAGGATGTTTCTTTTCTTTTTCAAGCGCTGGCGTTTCTAGGGACTTCCCATCTGGAATCAAAACAAATAACTCACCAATTCCATCATCGTCATCTGTCATGTATCGGGTATCATCGATGCATGATTCTGGTTCCGAACCCATTGATGCCACCGATGGAGATGATCGACCAGAGAGACCGACGGGTACTCGAAGGAAACTGTGTTGGAGGGATCCATGGGAGTCACCATCTTCGTCTGAAAAGAAAGAAATTTTCCGGAATGTTGATGCTAGGAAACTGTATTATGATACAGTCACAGATTCTTAAATCTCAAAAGTTTAGGTGTTTGCTTACCAGTTGGGGTTTAGTGGCTAATTCCCTTCTGACTAATTTCCAGTTTGAATATTTTTAGAAAAAATTTCGAAATATTGAATTTGTTCTATGGATATTTTCAGAACTTCCAGACTGCGTCGGTCCATCTTATCCTTATCAAATTCTTCCAAATTTACGTAGGCTGTTCAATTGGAACAATTAATTTTAAGCTAACTAGTGAGATTTGAACGATTCTCGGTGTAGGTCAAAATTCTAAAACCGACTACAACTTTTGACGTATTCTGAGGCTCCTTAACTAACAGAATCTTGAAATTCCAATTTCGACTTTAAAGTTAGCCGTCCTTACATAATCCATGCTTCCCAATATATATTTCCACCTCTAACCCAATTATTTTTCCTCGCCCACGCCTCGAACCTATTTTTTACGAATTGAATTTCACAAAAATCTGAAAATGGATCCAATTTCAAAACATCGTCTTATTCTTCGCCGTTTTCTTCAACCTTCTTTTTTCCCTACCCACCGATATTCGTTTTTCTCACACCCCTATCAGATTTCCGCGAAGGAATCTTTCTTCAGGTGTATCGGGTCAAAACATGACACATTCGACGTGGCTTTTTCAGCCTTCAGCCGTCCCTTCCTTCGTCAGTACAGGATGTATGACAAGCAAATATTTTGCCCCGACGGCTCTCCTACCCACAAGATTCTTCTTTTTCGTCTGCTCCATTCCTTCTCTCTTCTACACTACTACCTGAGCCACCAGCTGCTTTGGCTGGTCCGGAGGGAGGAGGAGAATAGTGTGGAAAGATTTCAAAAAGAAAAGATTCTGATGAAACGAAGGAATATAAAGAGATGAGTAGGAGATGGAGAGAATCAGAGACAAAACAAGTGTTTTGACACCACGAGCAAAAAGTATTGATTGATTGGAATTTGATTGGCAGGTCCACAAGAAAGTTGGATCAGCAGGGGAGAATAAGTAGCCAATCAAAAAATACTGGAACCAAAAAATGTGAAACGCTTACAAGCTTGTTAGAAACAAGGGTCTGTACTTTGATGAATAAATGATTCAATCTTAAAAAAAGTAAACAAATCATTCTCAGATTTTTATGGAATCATCTGATATTCTGATGATCGAACAAAGGACAGATGGCTGATTATATAACATGGAAACCTGAATTGATGTCTGCACGAAATATATTGTACTTATGTAAAAAAAATCACTAGTTTTACCAATCGTATTCTTCTAACCATTTTACAGCCGCTTTAAAAAAGTGCCACAGAAAATGTCTTGCTTAATTCTACTAACCATCAATCAGCAAAAACGGCATCGATTCATATTTTGGAAAACATATTGAAGTATACGTTATGATAGGATTTATATGTTAACACTAGACTACGCTATTCCAGACGATTTCACTTTCAGATCAAAATCTACATATCTAGATGAATAACCGAACCATTATTATTCCTAGGTCGAAGCCTCCTCCTTCCACCACGTCTTCCAGGTCGCATCTCCGGTAACGTCTCTGTCCTTCGTAAACCATTTGCATCTTTTCCATCTTCTTTCATACTTTGCCATCTTACAACCGGACGACGTACTCGTTCTTCGTACAGGTCATCCAATGGCTCCGGAGAGCTCTCCGTCATTTCTAAACTGTCACAAGTTCAGTTGGATTCAGATGAGAGACGGATTTAGAATAAGAGAGTGAATATGAGATAGTGGATAAAAGGAACAAAAACATAAAAATGGTTTCGTCATCGTTGACGACAAGAAATCTTCTCCTCCGGCTGGCCGTCGGGATAGGGAGGTACACGGGTATCTGTCTCGATTTCTGTGTCTCTATGAGCTCTCTATGTATACATTCTTCAAACGACTAGGAAACAAAAAAGAGATGAAGAGATGAGACCACCGCTCTTGAGAAGAAAAGAAGAAGAATAAGAAGACTTTTCTTCAAGTGGAGGTTCGGATGGTGAGAAGAGTGAAAACTGAAAGGAATCGTACTGATTTACGAGGTACAACAAGGTAGGAACAGGTGGATCCGAAGGATTCGTCGCTTCGAGAGACTTTTTATTGAGCAATCAAAATGGAAAAGGTATTTGTGGGCAGAAGGGCTCGAAGGTTGAAGATCCTTTGCATTCCAAGATTCTAGTTTGATTCTTGAAAAACGTATGGAAAGTTTCGGAAAATTGCTCTCGAACGAATTCAAAACTAAATCAGTTGGAAGGTTAGAAAAAATATTTCTCTAAAACTTAAAAATTTTCAGACGAGTTTTTGATATTTCAAGAGCACCAGATAATCTTGCCTTCGTTCAAAAATTAAGAGTATGGCTTAGCCAAGAAATCAGGAGAAACCTCGAATCACAAAAAAAATCCTCTTATCCCATTGAAATCTTAAAACCCACCCAAATCAAAATGATACCAATAAATCACAGGGACCCCAAAAAACGGTGAGCCACTCTGCCGAGAGAGAACGTGACATTCAAAAAACAATTCTTCTTATTCTTTCTGGACCTCTTTTCGTTTTTCTTTCTCGCCGAAAAGGAACGGAACTGGAAAGTGATAAATTCAATCATGCGGGTTTTTGGAAGAAGTCTGTTTGTTGAGAAAAAAGAAGAAGATGTCTCAGAAATATGTCAGCAGTCTTTGGATTTGGAATAGTTGGAATAGAACTCTTATTCTGAAGTTGTGAGTGTTATGGAGATTGATAGAAGGACATTTTTGCAAAAAAGTAGTAGTTGACTCGCAGACTTTTTGAGTTATGGACGAAATTTATGGAGGAAGTCTTGAAGTTTTCATATGGGAGTTTTGGGCGTCATAAGGAAGATAGATGGTGCAAAAGTTCTTGACGATGAGGAAGAAATATTCAAAAAGTTTACTTGAAAATATAGAAGTTTTTCTTACGATTTGGAGTTTAAAATAGTAACTTTTCCCGACTCTGTTAAAGAATCAGATTCTGGCCAGATTTGATGGATTCCTAGATTCTGAGAACTTTTGCTTCTAGGCGAGCTACATCTGAATTCATCCAAAATTGATGAAACCATCATTTAATCAGAGAAATCAAATGATGAGCAATTTGAAAAAAAATGTTGCCAAGTGTCGAGTGGGTGTGTGAAAAGACCCAATACCGGGGCTAAGCTAGAAATATTTGGGATAAAGCGAAGAAGAGAGTGAAGAAGTTCAGACAACATGTTGGCTCAAGGAGACCCCCGTTATCCCGTGGGACGATGTGCCTGAGGGGCATCAATCGTGGGGGCTCCCACCAAGTTGAGAATGACGACGAATCCTTGGGTTGGAGCTCTCTTCGGAGACAAGACGAAGAAAAGAAACATGGAGAAGATGTGGTAAGAAGAAAGGTACACATAATGTCAATGGAATAAAGGATTGGACAGAGGGGACAAAATGACATATTGGCTGTTTCTCCTCCTGGAAAGCAGCTATAAAGGAAAAAATGAGAGAAAAGAGTCATTATTTATAACCAGAAATAAGACGGACTCAGAGTCTGTTATGTCCCATTTTTATATGAAGAACAACTGAAGAAAACGAAAGAGAACGTGATGTTTTCAAGAGTGCAGATCACTATTGCAAATTCGTTCATCTCAAAAGGGATTGAGCCGAAGTCTGGGGTGCTCCTCCCTCGGATAGCACATATCCCGTCCCGGTGTATCGTGTTTCTTTTTGCTTTTTTCATTTTCGATGGCGATCAAAAAACTAGAAGAATAAGAAGAAGCAGAAGAACGACTCACTTGGAGAATGGAGATTGAAGTGGGCGTGTGAAGGGATCGGAGAGTTCGAACGAGTTATCTCAATGGGTGGCACCGTGCCGTTGTAGGTCTGAAATTCGGTTTGATAACACATTAAAATGCGCAATGTCTAAAAATTTGTCTTGATATGGTGTTGCAATTTTTGAAATTCAAACTTGAGAATGACAAGGTATGTTTGATTGGAAAAAGCTTCAAAGATTCGCAGTTCCTATCAGTATTTTTACAGCATTTCGTTAGACTGTGGTGATCAAAAGTTGATAATTGCAAAGAAGTAGTAGTATCAGTTGATGAATACACGAAACTGTAGCAAGATCGGAAAAGGGAAAGCCCATCCTTCAGTGTATCAAAATAGTCCGGTTTCAAATGAAAATGGTTGGTTCTGCATCTGCATCGTACTGTAATTATTGTGGATACAGTACTTCGAGATTTCAATTGTTTGAGATTTCCCCTTTTATAGTTCTTTAGCTCTTTCGATGTCATTTGAGATCATTTCGTTTTGATTTTAATTTATTTGCATTATTCGTGTTTTGATTTGTATTTTTTAAATCATACTCGACATCTAGAAAAATTAGTCACATCCCTAACGATGCTTGGCGACTTGGAGAGATCTTTCATTCAATTTCTTTGAGAGAACTCAAAATGCTCACCATTACATGATTCGTATCACCGCAAACGCTGTCCCAATCGGAATTAAGCGAAGCGGTTTCTTCCATAAACGATGGAAGAAGTGGTGTGGATGGTGGATGGAAGAGAGGAATGATCTGGAAAATTGGAAGAGTTCGTCGGGAGGCAAGAATATGGATCTGCAACACAAAACGTGACACTGATTGTGTTATTGGAAACTGACTCTGAAAGTGAGGATGCAATTTTGTGGTTTCGAGGGAACAAGAAAATACATAAACAAGTTTTGGAGAGAAAAAGTGAACAGAAATGTATAAAGAAGAAGAGCAAAAGGGATAAGAACGGAAGAAAAGAAAATATGATATAGGAAAAATATGTTCCAAAAAGTTATTATTGAATCATGACGATATTCTGGAGTTTCAGAATGGCGAACAAAATTTGAAAGTTTTTTCTGAGCGAGTATTATAAAAAATCAATCTGATCTGGAGAGCTGAAAAATCTATGGAAGATCAACATTCAATCGAGAAAGAACTGATGAGAAGTCGAGATAAATGCAATTAGTCCTCGTTTTTATATGACAATTGTCTTCTTTTTTCTTACCCTCCCGTCACGAAGACTCGGCCACAAAAACGACTTGATCCAGAGAAATCAATTAAAAACAGACATGTGTCAGATGATGGGCACCCTCTAAAAAACCAGAAAAAGATAAAAACAAGGAAGCAAAGAAAAAAGACAGAGAAGAGAGTCTACTATAAGTAGGTCAATATTTTAGAAGATGACGTGGCAATAGATCATTTCTACGTTGGATGAATAATCGTCGGTGAGGATTCGCAAGCGGAGAATAAGGTAGAAGATTCCTTGACTGGCTCATCACCTGGAATTTGACCTACAAAACGAAGCACAAAACGATTTTGCAGAGCTCCTCAGGTTTCGAATCTTAAGTTTCTCACACATTTGTCAAGATTTGGACACGAAACTTTGCAGAGAAACCGGAAACAATTTAGACCCTAAACACGAGATCTTCGAAGAATGAAATCAAAGTATCGCAATTTGAACTTCTCAAGTTGAAGTTCAATGGAGTCGTCACTTTAAAACGATCTCTTTATTGCCGAAAAAAGAAAAGAAGATGCATTTCATTCTTCTTCTTTCTTTCCGTCTTCTCCGCCTCCGATTGAGTCTAAAATTGGCAATAAATGGTTGATCTCACGTCACTTCGAGCTCGGATGAAAAAATGGTTGGAGAGAGGGGCGCTAGGAGACTGATGAACGAGGAATGAGGTAGGTTAAGGGGTGTGTTACCTGCTAAGAAGTATCACATTTCAACAAATCTTATCGTCTTTAGTCGTTTTCTGTTTGTTTGTGTCTACTTTCGTGTGTTTTTAGCCAATGATCTTGTACTGGAAGTTGGGGAGGACGTTCGATTCGGAGATGATGTGACAAGGGGTTTAGGTTTAAAACATTTATTTGGAATCGGAAATCCTAGGTTTCAAAAGAAGGTTATTACAGAATAGCGATCAATACGAACAATGTTAAAGGAAAAGTAATACAGTCTCGAAATTCAGATTTCAAGATACGCTTTTTGATACTACAGCCTCAAGCTACAGTTGCCAAAATTGAGAATTTCAACGTTCCAGGTAACCTATTAAATTTTCAGTTTCCGCTATAAACCCCCCCCCCCCCTATTCCTAACCGAGGACTTTCAAAAACCAAAGAGTTCAATGCATGAGATTTCGGATGCATCAGGATACCAAACTTCAAATCAAAGCACAAAGTTATTCGGAAGAGAGCAAAAGAGCAAGATGCAAGATAATCGGAAAGAATCTTCTCATGGGTTCCGAAAGAGATTCCACCTAATAAAGTGAAGAATCTCGGCATCACGCTCTTTTTCCATCTTTCCATTCTCGCCTTCCCACAAAAAAAGTAGTAAATCTTGTCCTCTTTGGTATGTATATGTGTGTCCATGATGGTCCCCCACCCCTCAAAAGGAGAGAGCGCCCGGGAACGCTTTCCTTTCACTTCCGTTTCTCTGCTGTCTCTTTTTTTTCTGGAATCTGTTATGGGTGTATTTAACACAAAGAGATACTATAAACAAATGGATTGGCTACTTTGGAATGGAGGGTGGACGAGTGAAAAGTTTATAATTTATGGTCATGAAGGAAGTCAATGACTCTATAATGACACTATTTCAATGATTCTTGATCCTTGTTTCTCGATATATCACAAGGGAATCAGAACTTTGGGAATAAGCTTTTGGGTGCATTCTTTTGTGTCTAGAATAGAATTTTAAACACAAACAAATTGAAAGAAATAATTGTAAAATATCGGAATTGCGGAGACTTCTGTATCTGGAAATGGATTGGTTTCTTTGATGTAGTCATTAAAAGCTAGGTCACTGTAATAGACAGTCAGTTTTTGAAAAACCTGGAACTTGAAAAGTAAGAAAATTCAATCTCTCGAGATTGGGGCAAATTGAAGATCATATTAGAAAGAATTGAGTTTTCAACAAAGCTGAGAAGCAAGATTGAGGTTCAGACCACAAAACTGTCCCAAAAAACTGTACCAGCCGGACTTTCACTAAATAAACTCTAGATCGGAGAAGATTCGAAAACTATGAATCATCTCTTAAAAAAATCTCTTTAGATTTCAATATGTTTTTGCAATTTTAGCAAGGTCAACCATCCCAAATTTTCAGTTTTTACGCTCTGTGGTCTCCTTAAACCATGCATTAACTATTTGAACTGAGAACAAGAAAATACACACTGAATAATACTACTTGGAAATGTAAACTCTGAAATTCGTTAGAATGGAACCTCCAAAGAAGAATAAGAGAATGTTGTTAGTAAACCACTCCGTCAAAGGGTATTCGAAAGCGAAAAGTCGAAGAAGAATACAGAACAAAAAAGCAAAACAGCAGAGAGAAGTCGTCGTAAAACTAAGAAAAAACAAACAATTTCCAATTCATACAAGCCATTTTTCAACTGCTGCTCCTGCTCCAGCCTTTCCTCAATTTTAGAGATCATTAGTTGATCACACAGATTTAGCCAATTTGGACTAAAAAATAGTGAAAAGAAAAGAGAGAATGACTAGATATCGGAACGTCATGTTCTGAGAAGATAGAAGACTGAAGAGCAAAGAAGAAAAAGAAACATCGATGGGTTGGAAGGGAGGAGAAAAAAGACAAATCGGTTGGATAAGCGGGAAGTGAGGAGCATTTTTCAATCAGAGGAAAACTGAATATTTTATAAGAATTGTGAGAAAAAAACTCGCAACCGAGGAAGAAGTATATGGAAATCACAGGCTGAAACTTCGTAGGTTCTGTCATGGATGAAGATGAAAGGCGTTTTGAGTGACAATGATGAATCTGTGTATTCCGATGTTCAAAAATGGGTAAAGTGAATGGAGAGGCACGTGTTTTGTAGGGGTCGAAGAATAAGGAGTTTAGTTGTAGGGATCGATAATGGTGAATGGAGAATTCGGTAAATCAGGATGCCTGGAGTGTCATTGAAAAGTTCGGTGACCAATTACAGAGCAAAATACTGATCATCGGAAAATGAAAATGAGGTAAGCCCCGATTTGACGTATGCCCTCATACACTTGCTTTTCCACTGAAAACTATTCAATGTATTTACTGAAATTCTGATATTTTCGACTTCTGAAGAGAATGTTAGATATGCTAATTTAACATTAATCAATCTCTAAATCAGTGATCGTGATCATTCTAAGTATACATTCAGAAAAAAGAATCTCCAACTGATCTCTTTGAACTTTGGGCAAGATTTGTCTAAAATATAAAAGGTAACAGAATATAAGGGTTAAACTGAGAAATCATCGGTGAACCTGAAGAATAAAATCGGTTGTTAGCTCAAAAATTTTGGAAGATTTCAGTTGCAAATTTCTGAATTTACAGAAATCCTGTTGGACTATCCAGACCCACTATTAAGAACTACGGTAGTTGGTTTCCCCTCAAAATCTACACCAAAGAAGTCACATCGACTCGATGAAAAGCCAATTCTAAATAAATGGACCAAAATATTCTGGTAAAAGTGGCTATAGAAGATGCAAAAAGTGGAAACATATATCACTTATGCCCATAGAATAGTCTAGGCGAACAAGTTGGTTTTTGAGCCGATCCTTGTTCTTTCTTTCAAAAAAAATCTCACGACCCTCAGAGTACCGATTCGGAGGAAACAAGAAGTGGGGTGCACTCTCTGTCTGTTTTGAGTAGACAGAAGAAAAAAGAAGAAGAGAGAAGAAGAATGAGTCGAAAGTTTGGAGATCTCCGGTGTCGTCGACAACGATTGGGGAGGCCTACCAGGAGAGAAGAGAAGATAGGACGATGTTATGTGCGTGTGTATGTGCTCACGAGGGGAGGATAAAACAATTGGGACAGAGGACGAAGTGAAGGAGAAGAAGAATGAGAAGATGTGGTTGCGGACGACGAGGTGTGTTGTCTTCCAAAATGAAGAAGATGGCGACGAAGAAGGCGCCGAGCCAGAGTAAGAAAAGTTGGGATGCTCTGAGAGAGACAAATTGTACAATTCCTTTCTTTTTGTTTCACGGAAAGTGCGTTCAAGTTAACAGAAACAGCTCCAATTTTTACGCAATTGGACTGAAATTTCGACTTAGAGTACATTTTCCGGGCCTTTTGCCCTGTTATAAAGGAACGTTGTAAAATAATGTAGGCATTATAAAAAAGACAGAGGGACGACTAAAATTTAGAAGTTTTCTGATTAGTTTTTGCCTTGGAAAGTACTGAAAACGGGAATTTTCATGTCAAAAGTGCAAAAAACTAACCTCGATTTTTCTAACTTTTACAATTCTGATTAAATTAAAGGCATTCAGAGATTTATTGAAAACTCAAATGAACCACACCAATAACAGGTTTTCGAGCTCTGTAGAAGACGGAACAGTCAATCGAAAAGCCATTTTTTCGATCCAGCACACCTTCCATTGCAATTCGAATCTCATTCATATTCTCACGGTCTTCCGGTTCTTGCGGCCAACACATGGATGCGGAATGGCACCGTCCATTAAAATCTGAATTCCAAACAAAGCATAATGCCGGCTGGAAGTATAGACAGTACCTCCCAGAGAAGAACTCCAACGAAATAGACGTCGCTCGCTTTCTAATACCGTATCTCTAAGAAAACACCTCCACAGTCTCCGAAGAGACTGGACATCCATACGGAAGAGTCTCGAGGTGAGTTCCTATATCTACAGTTTTGCTCTAAAATGCTTTTTTCTGCTCGCTTTTTGATACCGTAGTGTCTAAGAAAACACCCCCACAGTCTCCGAAGAGACTGGACATCCATACGGAAGAGTCTCGAGGTGAGTTCCTATATCTACAGTTTCGCTCTAAAATGTGTTTCACTATTTGCTGACTCCCAGTACGGACTCGACACCAATTGGCAATAACCAACTTGCTTGCCCCATCTTGATCCTCTGGTGCTTCGTTTCACACGATCCTTCCATCCACACGAGCCCATCCTTCGATGTCTGGAAGAAAGTACCTTTAATGAATTTTGCTGTTGACTAAAATTTAGTTTTCTATAATTGGCTGTGGCTCTAAAGAAGGATTCCGGTCAAAAGTCAAAAATTATAAAAGGGCGGAGTTGGCTGACTGGCTGGCTGACTGACTCGGCCCCTTTCTGCAAAACTCGGCCTCGGCCCTTAGCCTCTGCCATTATTACTCATTTCGAAGCGCATTTTCGGGGGTTTTGAATCAGTTCTTGAGCATTTCATTGTGATTTTCGGAGTCTACACACATTTTTATGTGTTTTTCAGAAATAGATACACCTTCCGCCAAGAAAGCCATGAAAAAACGTACCTTAACCTTATCCGCTTCTGCCTTTCGCCACGATCCACCGGTGCAGACTGTCCTTATGGATGTGGCTTTTACCCTGAAAAATCTATAATAAATTTCTTCAAGCAATGTAAACATAAACAAGGAGCAAGAAGCGGAATCGATACCGAACCAAAGTTTGAAAAAGAGGAAAAAATCAATAAAGATTAGTCGGTAATACAGCACCGAAGAATGGGAACAGAATGAAAGTGGCAGAGGGTACAAAAAGAGGGAGGAGGGAGGGGGTAGGCGAGTTTGGCGCCAAGAATCAATAGG
The DNA here is from genome assembly GCA_963932045.1 of Caenorhabditis sinica. NCBI lineage: Eukaryota > Metazoa > Nematoda > Chromadorea > Rhabditida > Rhabditidae > Caenorhabditis > Caenorhabditis sinica. The sequence goes on along the minus strand of OZ009941.1, from coordinate 10,375,982 downwards.
GGTAGATCAAAAACTTGGGGGGGGGGGGGGGTTGGTGAGAAGAAATGAAGAGGTAGGTCTACAAACAAAAGGAGGCATGTTTGGGGTGCGAAATGGAAATTTCGACTGATAAGATCAACGTTTTGAAAGATCAATTTTTAAACGTTCAAAATGTTTATCTGAAAGGGGAAAATTACTGATGCCGTGGCCGGTCGCGGCTGGTCGGATGACTTAATTTGGAGAGAAAAACTGACGAAGATCGATCAGCCACAACTCGAGATACAGGCGCCTAACGTTGCCGGATCACACAGGGGAGAAATTTAAAAATTAAAAATCACCAAAACCAAAACTGAAGGTTCAGAGTATAATACGATGAAGGATCAGTTCAACAGACACCATGGAGTGAAGACTACATTATGTGTTGTTGGAGACGTTGTATATGCTTATGTTTTCAATAAAAATGTGTGGTTGTGGAAACCAGCCACGGTGATCAAGCGTCAAGGAATAGTCGCTTATGACGTCATCCTAACAGATGGAGTCGAATGGAATGGAGATTTTGCTGAAAGAAGCAATTGCTCTGGAAATCAAGATTTCATTTGGAACTGCACATGGATCAAGCATACATCGGAACTGGAGTCAAATTCAAGCAAGGAAGTCCAATGCAACGACCCAAACGTGACTCATCTGGCAAGAATATCAAATCCCCTCGAATGGACTTCTCTCGTTACACCTGTAAAGGAGGCTTCTGAGTTTCGAATGCATATCACTGCAGATTTTCGATAGCCGCAACAACTGCAACTCATATAGTTCAGGAGGGGTGGCAACTTGTGAACCACCGCTCATAATCCTATAATTTTTTCATTAAAAATTGATCTTAAACTAGTCCGCAACTCTGATCGATCGTTTCAATTCTACTGTTGTGTATGAATGGGCCGCAGGCAAATGGAGAACGTACTGTATTTATTTCACAAGTCAATCCTTATTAGTTTGTAATATGTAACACAAATGAAAAAAAGTTTTTATCGGGTTCAATGCAAAACACTGGGTGGAAAAAAATCAGTAGAGATCTGGACTAGAAGACAGAAAAAGACAGGGTAAGAATCTATTTGTTTTACGTAGTGAGCTGAAAAAGTCTAACTGGTAAATATTATGAAACAACGAACTAAACTAAAAATGAACTGAATCTAAAAATCTTTCGAAATTTGCAATCACAGCATGGATATCCTAGAAAGGCGATGCGACTGATGAGGGAAAGCACGCGTCGGACTCCTTTCTAGGTCGTACCATCACATAGAACGAGCTGGAGTGATTCCGAGAAGTTTGAGACCATCCGAGAGAACGTTACGAACTGCCGAGAAGAGAAGAAGACGTGGCACAGCGATCTGGATGGATTTCGTATCATTTGGTTATCAAATAGTTTCATACCTCATCCGGTTGATCTTTGACTCTCAGTTGTTTTTGAACACTTCCAGCTGCAGCTGCCACATGAATCAATTGCACCGTCAGTTGACAAGGTTCGAGTTTTTGAGCGCTCAGTTCCACCGATTCCTCCAAATCATTCAACAATCGAATCAGCCGTTTCACATCGTCATTTGTGTCGAAATCCGGAAACTTATTACAGGCATCGACTAGAGGAAAAAGGTGTTGATGCTTCTCTTCGATAGACGACAATCGACTGTGTTTCATCTGAAAAAATGTTTCTTACAATGTCAATGAACTGACTAAAGTATACCTGTAGAGCTAATGCATTGTTCTGATTCAGAGCGAACGCATTCAGAAATGAGAATTCATACTCGGAATTGCGTGCTCTTTTCAATTCGTTGAATACAACAGTGGAAATTGACAATACATCGGCGATCTGAAAAAACAAATATGATATCAACAGCAATTTCTCTGATCTTACATCTTCTTCAACACTTGGATCCATGCAGAACGTTTTTGATGACTTCATAAACTGCAACGCAAGTTCTCTTCCTCGTTCAATAATCTCTCCAACTGCTTCCGTTCTTCCATTTCTTGTCGACAACCCTCTCACTCTTCCATATTGAACATGCTCTACCTTTTCAGCAAGATCAGAACGTCCCAACTTCTCCAGAATCACTTTGAGAGCATTGAAATGTTGTCTTTGAGCACGATCAACCACATACAAATATCGATCTGCTTGAAATGTGGCATCTCGTTGCAGAATCGCTGCGATTTCTCTTGTCAGATACAGACTTGACATATCACTCTTTCGTAGAATCGCATAGTTGACACCATCAACTCTCTTCTTCTCACTATCTCCTTCTTTTAGCTTGACAATGGTTCTCCCATCCAAATCTTCCGTAAATCCTTTGTCAATCAGTTCTTGTGCGTATTGATGTGCTTTCCGTACTTGGCTTGATTCACAGAGCCATCTGAAAATCAGCTATAGAATTATTAGAACGTTGATGAACGGAATATCTCACTCATCGAATCTCACATCAAATTTGTTGTAGAATTCAGTGAGATGCTGTTTTGATATGTGCCTTATTTGACTCCACAATCGCATATTTTCGTCATTCTCGTAGTTTCCTTCCGTCACTGCTTTCTCCATCGCCACAAACGTTTCATAGACTTTTGCTCGGAATTCTTCGTCAATTTTCATGTTTTTATTCGCGACTACATAGCAATCCGTCAGCTGTTGAATCTTTTCCACATCGGAAAGCGAATTCCAGTATTGATCTGATGGTTTCATTTGAGGCCAGAATGCAGCAATCATCGCAAATTGAGTTCCCCAGTCGCCCAGGTAGTTGACAGATGTTACTTGGTTACCCATCACTCTGTTAACCTAAAATGGGCTACGAAAATAGAGTATTTAAGTTGAAATAAATAACATACCTTATCGACATATCTCCCGATCAGTGTCGATCGCAGATTTCCGATATGAAACTGCTTGGCGATGTTTGGCGAGGAATAGTCGACTATGATTCGTTTGCTCGGTCCTATAACATTTTTGATTTATTTTGTTGAAAGTTAGACATTTTCACAAACCTCCTCTGAACTTATTTTCAACAAGTTTTCTGAAAGAACCGGCTTTTCGAAGCCTCTGTAGCGTCTGCACGCATACCTCGCCGCTCATCTGTAATATTCTCAATCGTTCCAATTGCGAGCTGTTTTAGAGGAGATAAACGAGAGGAGCGCTGTGACATTTCACACGAAAGCTGAGAAGCATCTAGCTCTGAACAGTGTATATTATATCACATTTTATTCATTTCGACGGGGATACAGAAAGTGCAATCATTTCCAGAGATTGGTAAAAGAGAGTACTGGATGGATAGGACAGAAAAAGGACTCGTATCACAGATTGGAAAATTTGTAAGGTTTCGTGTGTAAAAATAAGAGCGAAAAGCGAGAGGGCATGAGATAAATTATAAATTACATATGAACTATGTGGGTCGAGAAGGAGGAAGCATATGAGCCAAATATCTTAACAAAAGTCAACGAGAAAAGCACCACATGCTGTTGTTGTGTTCAAACGAAATGTGAAATCCACGTGTTCACAGCTATACATACACAAGAAGAAAAGATAGCAAAATAAGAAAAAAAGATAGGCAAGTATGATTAGGCCTCGAGAAGATGTTCCTGGTCACCCTGCTCTTCGTACTCGATGAGCTCGGAGTCACCCCCGCAGACGCAAAGCCAGAAACGGGCGCAGCTGGCGTGAGAGCTGAGGTTGGGAAGGATGTTGCGCCGGAACCATGGGCCAATGAACACATCGTTGTAGATGAGAGTTCCGAGGATGAGCATGGCGAATCCAATGAGCTGAAAGTTTATTAATTAATAACTAATTTGATATTTGGAATATCTTACCTGAATAGCGATGAATTGCTCGCCGAAAAGTGGGATAGAAACAACCCAAATGACGAGAGTACGGATCGAATCGAGAACCATTCTGGTGGTAGCCGACAATTCCTTGGTAACGGAGACTCCAGCGAAGTTGAAGAAAGCGATCGAAATAACAGTTCCGAGAAGGGCCAAAGCAATAGTCGGTGCCTGCTTGATCTCTGCCCATGCGAAGAATACATCTTCAAGTCTTCCTTCTGGGTTGGTGGAGAATGTTCTTGGCACGTGAATATAGTAGAATGGGAACATCAAAATAATCAGTGTGACCATTCCGAACAATCCCTCCAATCCGACTGCGAAGAGTGCTGGCACATCGTACTTCGTGAGATACTTTTGCTCATAAACCATTTGAATAGCAACAATAATCTGAGCCATAACGATGAGAAGATTTCCAGTGATAATGGCATTCTTATCGTCCAGCGGGTTGTCATCGTAGTAGATGTCCGTGACTCCAACAATCACAAGTCCGAGCATAACAAAAAGCATTCCAAACCATTTGAATGGCTTGATTTGAGCGTTGAGCATACCAACGGAGAGCAGACCAGTGAAGATGATAACAGCTCCACGAAGCATTTGGAAACTGGAAGCAGTGGTCAAATTGAGTCCGATGTACATGATCGAAGTTCCGAGTATATCACAGAGAGCTGGTGGGAAGAAAAGGAATGGGTTGAATGGTGGCAGGGTAGGTCTTTCCTCAGTTGTGATCTCGGTTATACTTCCATTTTCGCCTAAAAGGATAGTCATTATTTTTGCGTTTCTGTTTTTAAAAAAGGAACACACCTTGAATATTGGCCCGATTCCACACATATCTTTTGTATCCGAAGATCAGGAAGAAGACGACGAGGCAGAGGAACTCTCCGAAGAACATACACGTCGCTTGAAGGAACGGATGATTGAATGCGATTTTGTCCACCTTGATGCTGTCAGCCCATTTGGCACAAATGGTATTGAGTGATCCGGTGATCACCATCATCACGGAGATGATGACAGCAAACGCCACCATCCTGGCTGAAAGTTTGAATATTTTGTCGAGGTTGTAATAGAAAAAAGATAGAAATACAAATGAGAAACATAACACAGTGAACGAGTTCGTGTAAATAAACAATAAGTCAAACTCAGTCACTCAGTAGTCAGGATGAGGAAAAATAGAGAATAGGAGACGCGAGGTGAGCAGAGTGGGTCACGATGGATGCTGTTGTTATGAAATAAATGGTTTTCCATCGAAACGTTCACTGGTACCAATGGGGACAGATGGTGGTTCGGCGCACAGCGGGAAAGCACAATATGCAAAAATCAAAGGTCTCATGGTATTGAAATGAAATGGTCATGGCTTCTAACACTGAATGCTTCCAGGAGAAGAGACACGGACTGGTGCAACAAAACAAAATGAATTAGACGGCGGAAAATTTTGAAAAGAGAATAACTGAGAGAAACAGACATGTAGACAAGGATAGTGGTTCGATTTATAGATTTATGCTGAGTCACTATTAGCAAGGAAGAAAAAAGGACCTATTGATTGATCTTTTCGATGAAATCTTTCAAATTATAGTACTATATTAATTAGCAATGACAATAAATGAAGCGAGTAGGCGACGAGTTATCACCATTCGACAGTGATAGACGCATCATCGAGGGGTCAATGTCGAAGAAAAGAGGGAGAAGCGAGACACCGAAAGCGATAAGAGCGAGAGACAGCGCTTTACGCAAAAACTTGGAAAAGCAGAGTGACCGATAAATGAGGGTTTGATTTCTGTGGTGGCCAGTTGAAAAGGAAAATATACTGAAGAACATATGGAGAAGTACACCGAGAAGCATGTAAACCTAAAAACAAGGGCCCGAAGGAAGAATTTTAATTAAGCTGCTGAGAAATTTGTCGAATTTTCGATTGAAAACAATACACAAAATTGGCAGATCGATTGAGAAAACCAGAGATTTCGTTCGGAAAATTCGCGCGACGAAAAAAGTAGCGAATATTGCGGTGGTTGCAAGTGCGCTCTAATGAGAAACTCCCGAATTCGCGACCAAATCTGCTGAATTGAGATGAAAATCATCTGAAATTGGTTTATAAACGAATCTGTGGGACCATCAGCTCCAGGCTTTTTTTGCTTGTCAGATAGCCAGAATCAGCCACAAAAATAACATCCCATTGAAGAACATCTGAAGCTGTCAGAGAACAAAAAACGGCTGAAGACGTTAGTGAAGAGAACGAAAGGGAATATGAAGAGAGTGTGTCTGGGAAAGAGAGAATGAAAATGTGTAGCTTATCGACTCGATTCAAGGCGAGGATAGTGAAACAGGAGAGTTTTTCGGAGAATTTCGCGATGAAATTTCCTTATCGGGTGTGTAAAAGTGAAGTTTTCTGGGTTTTCCGAGAGAATCATGAAACTGATAACGGCTTGAAATGGTTGATAGAAGGAAACTGAATGTAAAGAGAGAGTGGGTACAGACTGATGGTTGATGAGTACCTTCTCAGAAAGGTAAATATTTAGGCGAAATTGGTAGCGATGTTTGAGCAGTTCTAGAAAAAGTGATGTTATTGAATGGAGCACCGGTCGGGTTTCTCTGAAATTCTATTAACGAGTAATATGTGTTGCACCCAACGTTAAACATTTTGGGTTTTTTTATAGTTCCTGAAGACCTATTGCCAGAGAACATCCCAAATCCTCGGAGATGGACTCTTCAATGTTTCAACTACATATACCGTACTTTGATGTGAGATTTGAAAACGAGAATCAAAAAATCAGACACTAATATTTCGTAAATGTTACAACTCTTTTTATAATAAAAAATTGTTTTGTCAAACAGGCGCATGATGAATAGACATGACTCATAATCAAGACGAATCACAAATGTTCAATTTGCCATGAGAGAATAAAGGAAAAAAATAATGGACTCATGGGAAAACGTTTTTTGATTGGATCTGGGTGAATCAGGACGGATTTGAAAATTTTATAATCAAGGTTAACGAAGAATTATATTTTTATTCAGAAAAGAGGCTATGGAAAATAGAAATACCGCACGCACTACGTACAATAGAAGATTTCTCCGGTCTTTGAGTTGAACCTTCGCTAAGAATTGGATCATGCATGAGAATTGGATTATGGACTATATTAAAAAAGAGAATTTCAAATCTGCACCATAAATGAGTCAAATATATAATTGAGCTAAGTTATCAGCCTTCAACTTCCCAATACTAATTTAGTTTATTTTTGAGATCCCAAATCTCATCTCACAAGCAACTCCAGGTCTAGTTTTTTGTGGCATGTTCAGAATACGTGTGCAATAAAATCATATAAATGTCAAAAATGGAATCTGACTGGAACATAGCGGGATATCAAACCTCACATTTCCAGGCAGAAAATATTCTCGAGATTCGTATTACCCGTGTTTTGAGTATGCCATCGGACTGTGAGCTAACTAAAAGATGGGTCCTCAAATTTCATTAAATTAGTATTGGCTGGTACTGTGAATATGGTTTGGCAATTTATCAGTTGGAAATGAAACCAGAAACGATCTCTGTTGAAGTAAAACAGATAACTATGTATAACTTGGTTCATTCAAAGTACAGTATCTCTCTTAATTTCCATGTGCCCCATTTTCAGAGCCCACATTCACTCCTACGTTCCATTGTTTAGCTTTCTAGCAGCAAAAAGGTATTTATCTTTGAAAGAGCTCCCTCCCCATTCATGCTCACTCCTACCTTCTTTTCTTCCCAGACTCTTTTCGTTCACCACCAGCACAATCAACCAAAAGCCATCACATTCTGCTTCCTTCTCTCATAGTCAGCTTTGTCCTCGCGTTTTCAACCAAAAAACTTTGTCTTTCTGTGCTCTTTCTGTCTTCTGTCCCAAATAAATTATCCCAATTTGTCAAGAAGGTCGGCTCCTTCGGTTGGTCTTTCCTCCCCATGGGAGACCTTCTTTCTATACAATCGAGTGTGAAAAATGAGCCCTTTTCTCTTCCGGGGGCCGTATCCAAAAAGTGTGTCCATGCTGGCTCAGTTGATTTTTTTCTGCTCAAAATGTAGACCTTCCCGTGTCCATCTATTCAACAACACATGACCAAACCAATAATACAAAATTCAATATAATCGTGTCGCGGTGGGTCTTACACCCTCTCTCACTTTTTTCGTTTTTTTGTTGATTCGCCTGTTGAAAACTTTGAAAACTTTACAAACTACACGGAGACAACCAAACGATCCTCTTTTTGCATCCCTTCTCTGTCACATAAAAATGATCCTCGTTGTCATAGAAACTCTGGGAGTTTTGATAAGCATCTCCTATTTCCTCTTCTCCAGTGTCTCTCCCACTTCTTCTTTTGCTCTACGTTCTGGTTTTATGAGCACGAACATAAAAATGTTATAGTTGAAATGAGGAGAGACTCCAGGCACTACCTTTCTCCAGAGTACTTATTTGGCTATGGTTAGTTAGAGAAATTTGTAGATTTCAGATGGAGAAGAAAATGTAATAAAAGAAATGACAACTAGATTAAACCACTTGGAAACTTCTAGTGTTTAGTTTGAAAACACCTTCAGAATAGAGGATTTATGAGTTGTGAAGTTTTTTGTAATATATTCTCATCCAGATCGGGCAGGCATAGCAAAAATACTTTACACTTCAGCTTACACTTATCGATGCATCAATTCTACACATGAACTGTTTTTCGTTTTAAACCAGACTGAGTCAGTGGTTTTGCTCCTCACCTCCATAGTTCCATTCATTTTTCCATGTCTTCCAAGTCCAGAAAATTAGTGAGTTTTCTGTCCATCAACTACTAAACGAATTCTCCAAAAATGACCACCTTGTCGGAAAATTAGCCAGTACTCGTCACTCATTTCCTGTCAAAGTCCTGCCAATTTCCATATTTGATATCCGTCCTTCGCTCCCTCCATCCCCTCCCTCATCGTCTTCTTTTTTCCGCTTCCTCCCGTAATTATGACGGATTGACAAGGTCACTTTACGAGCGAGAGCCTTTCCGCTAGTTTTCCCCCATTCTTCGGGAAAACTTTTAAAGTGGACAAAAAAGGTGAGGCTGGAAAGAGGACCAAAAGAATGAGCATGAAGAAAAGTGCAACGAAATTGAATTTGTTTTGAGAAGTAGACCCGTGTTTTCTTTTTCTTCATCATCCTTCCGCAACAACTCCATCATCACCAATTGTTACGGAAAACTGCGCAAAGGTCCAGGAGAAGCTTCTTCTTCTTCTTCCACTTCTTCTCCTTCTTCTCCTTCTTCCTCCCAACGTGCATTTCGTATCGTTTTACCGGTGCAAGATAGTGTGAGACGAAGAGACTCAGACAAATGAAAGGACCATCTCGAATTGCACTCGAGAGGCGCTCGAGGAGCGGAAATCCGTGGAATTTAGTCTGAACCTAATTGGTTTCCTTCTTGAACCTCCAAGAAAGTTGACTTTCACTCTCTTCATTTGAGATGATTTTCAAGTGGTGAGCATCGATTCTTCTTCGTCTCGGTATTCCTTCTCAAACACAATAATTATAAACAAAATGTCGTTTTGAAACCAGCACACTCTGCCTACGTTCTTCAAATTATACGTTGTTCAAAGTTCGAATTCATGGAAACTGGGTTAGTTCTGAGAATAACGCAGATGGTTGTGGTAATTATCGGTTTACGAGTTCTCATGTGAATTCGTTTTTTTTAAGTTTGTGTCCTTTCGTTAAAGCTATGGAGGTCTGGTTTCAGTCATACAGTTTCTGCAAATACAAGATCACAAAAATAAACTGAAAACCAGACCCTTGAAACCTTTATAATCTTTTCAAGAAAATTTCCGACTCCACCTTAACCTAACCTTCACAACTTTCTCAAGGTAATTCACACTTTTATACGAGTATCGAAGTAACATTCTGCAACTTCTACTTTCTATTCTGCATAATGATATCCATCTTCATCTCATTTTCTTCGTCGTCATCTCATTTTTCTTGCCCTCGTTTTGCGTCATCATCAAATCGGTTTCAATGTTATCCAGCCCATCTTTGGTTTCTTTCATTGAGTTAGTTGTTTGGAGTCACTCGTTCAAACAGATTACAGCCCGTCAGCACAGCAAAAAAAATTAGAAAGAAAAAACAGGAGAAAATGAAATTTTTTGCCACACAGAGCAGTGTCTTTTGTTTCAGTTCTTCTTGTTTTTCTAAAATTCTTCTTCTGGTTTCCTTCTGGTTATTTGTTCACTAATTTCGTTCCGGTTCTCTTTCTCCATTTTTTCTGTTCTCCTACAAAATCGAAGTGTAAAACAGAACAGAATGTGTTTTTTGTGACGAAATTTTGTACTAAGGAATTACTCATAGTTTTGAATCTTGAGAGTAACACAGAATCTCTATTGCTGATCAGAAGCCAATGAGAACCAGTTTGAATTTATTTTAGGGGAGTTTTTTCTAGAAACCAGTTGAGATCCTCTATGAACGTTTACTTTAGTAATCCAAACGTTCTAGAGCTATTATTGTTCTTGCCTTTTCCTAATCCAGATCATCTCACAAAGTTCTAAAATCCCATGCGTAGGAGAAAGATATACGAGATCTCTACAAAAAACCAGTGTTCTCAAATAACACTTTGCAGGTGGTTCTTGACCACAATACTGCTCGCGGAATGCTTTGTGATCATTTCGAAATCTGGAACTCAATTGTTTTTTTTTGAAAAAAAAAACACGAATATCAAAAACCACTTCTACGGAATTTGCATAATTCAAGGTGCTTCCATGTTCTGTTTGCTCAACCGACAGTTAAAAAATAGATGTTGTTTGTTCCTGATAACAGAATTTGAATGAACTGATCGAACAGACAACATTGAATCATTCATTCACTGTAAGGTTTCAATCAAATTCACTTCCCGGAAGAATTCCTTCTCTTTTTTGGCTTCTTGCCCTCATTCCATACTTCCTATCTAACTATTCTCTTTCCAATTTCCTTCTTCTTCTTCTAATGTATTACGTATTCTTTCCTCTTCCTCTCCTATCACGATCGTTTGTTCGCCCGCAACGTTTTTCAGAAAGTATCACGCCCTGCTGAATCTCTGAATATCTTTTCTCAATCAGTGCCAACCGGTTTGAGATAGATCCAAATCTTGAAAACGAACGATTCTGAAAACGAAACAAAACCGACCTTTCCGAAGTTCCTCTTTTTCAGATACGCTTCTGCGAAGCCTTCTCAGAACTTCTTCATTCCTATTCTCCTATTCTTCTACTCCTTTTTCTTCCAATGCGTTCTTTTTCTTGCCTCCTCTCACTTCTCCAAATTAATCCGTACCTTCTCTGCGTCTCATCCATCTCCACACTCTCTCATCTCTTTAATGACTTGAGTCTGCCCGAGAGAGCACGTCCGTGACTCCGCCCATTTCACTTCGAGCTCCTCCCCCACTTTCTCGCGCATTGCGAAGCACTACGAATAGGAGGGGACCGGGACTCCCGTTCTTCTCAAAATGTATAAACATATTTTTATGACATGTGTACTTCTTCTTCTTTCATGATACATATACGTTTTGATTATCCCTATCCTTTGCCATTTGCCTCTTGATCCTCGTCGTTTCTTTCCTCTTATTGTCTTCTCCCGAAATTTTCAGCCACTTTCATTTTCTTCATATTTCCTCACACTCGTCACTTTTCCCTCCATTCCTTCCATCTTTTCCTATTTTCAGTTCAAATGCAAAGAATTCAAAGTTGGTTCGACCAACTGACACTCGGACGTCAGTCACGTCGCATTTCACGTCGCCGTCGAAATCATTCTCGACAGCCCGACGAGCGTCGGAAGGCTTCGTCTCCTTCCGTTGTACCTATGTCCTCGAAACGAATCGCTCAGCCGACGAGAGCCGCTTCGCATAGTGTCGTTAGGCATTCCAGAGACGAGTTGAAACCATTACCAGGTGAGCATAAGGTATACTGTAATTGCTATGAGAAGTCTATTTTCGTTTCCTGTAACTACAAGACATACTGTTTTACTGATGCTGATCCTTAACTTTGAGTTTCTGTTCAAAAGATTGAGTATGTGGATACTCGAATGATTTCATATCTTGTTCAAAGAACATGGTCAAACATACAAGTTCAACCAAACAGTACTCTATCTTCTCTAAGATCTTTTGATTTGCCATTCATCTTGATCCCATGATAAAACAAGTGTTGTGTGCTCAAATCATCAAAAGTCAACATTCTTATTCCCAATCAAAAAAACCAGAGGAAGAACACGTATAACCTCTTGCTCTGCCGACGAACTGATAGTTTGTTTGCAGTAAGCATCGCGTTCCCACCACCACCAACATCAATGCCTCCACCGATGATAGTGTCTACATCTTCCAGTACCAGTAATGGATCGTTTCCGAGGAGAAATGTAAGTTTCAATGTATTCTGAAATGAAAGTGGGGAAAGAAGACGAAGTGAGGGGGAAAGAAAAGGCAATGCATTTCGCTTTTTCGAAAAAGTTTTGGGCATAACTGGTTGTGGAAAAGTTGTAAGAGTTGATGAATTATTCACTTGATAGTCGTTGTCCGCTTTTTGTTGCTTTTCCTTTTCTGTTTCAAACGACTTCTTGCTCAAAGCTTTCCATTTCCCTTCTTTTCGGGAAATGGGACCTCATGGAAAAGTTTAAAAAAAGCGTTGCAAAAACGAGAAAGAAGTAATTGAATTAGATGGACTCTTGAAACTTTCCCTGGAAGTTCGAAGTTCCACACAGAAACGAGCAAAACATAAAAGAAATAGGGTACATATAAATTTATACATATCCCGATACTTTTTCCTTTTTCCAAATGTGCATAATCCTTTTTCTTGGCTCCGCACCACATCTAATTCCATCACATACACACAGTGTCGTCGTCGTCAGTCGACTCGTCGTAACCCGATTATGTCTTCTGAAGGAAAAGAAGCGAAAGGGGGACCAAAAACGATAGTGAAAAGATGTGAGAGTGCGATATGCAAATGCTTTACTTACTTTCCGCCCTTTCCTTTCTCCGCCACACTTTCTTTATTTAGGTTCTAAATTTTTATAATAAACAAATCTAAAAACTAGAGGAGAGGAAGCGGTGCACCCATCACGATGATGACGGGGGTGGGGATATCGATGATCATAACAATAAACACATGGCAGATGTCATCTTTTTTTACAGAGAATTCGCACCAATCCTTGGATCGGAGAGAGCAAGATGTGGGAGAGCATGACTAGCAGCATGGGAAGAACAACTACAACTTTTGTGAGTTGGGAATCTGAATTCTCGAAGGACAGGAAAATAAGTGGTTTTTCAGGAATCGACTGGGAAGAAACGTGCTCCAGCTCTTTGTGTGGCTAGTCCAGATACCAGTATGTGCAGTTCAGGATACGCATCTCACGATTCCAGGTACTTCTATTTCTTAAAATTCCTCATCGTAGTCTCTAAACTTATCCTTACGGACATTTATCTTTATTCCCCCTATTCAATCCAAGCTTCTTCTCCCTCCTCCTGCTTCTTAATCCTTGACATTAATTGTGCTGCACAAACATTCATTATGTAATTATCGCTATGGAACACGAAGCATGCCCGTGTTGACTTACCACTGCCTCCTGGTAATGTGATTGACAGATGACACCCGAAATGAAACACAAATGATAGAAATTAGCTCAAGGAAAGCTTTGAAAGTCCATATGAGTCGGTTTGAATTACGAAACCCGACTTCCTCAGTAATCCATCTCTATCTCAACGCATCCAAATCTTATAAATCTCAAAAAGAGAAGAGTCATGCCCTCCAGGGAACAAGAGTTCGTAAACTCATCCGATGGAACACCCGTCATTTCCCCATTCGAACACTCATCCAAAACTGCTATCCAATCTTTCAATCTCTCTTCCTCCTCCGATTTATCTTGCTTTTCGTAATAAGTCCATCTTTGGGAATGACATGAATACGACACAATTACATGCTCATGAAACTACAAAATCTAAAGGAATTCCGAATGTATTGTTGTGTCGGCCACACAAGAAACGTTCATCATCAGAATGTCCCTATTGTGGCGCAACACTCTCGAGTACCCCCCTCTCAACACTTCAAAACCTTCATTTTCCAGTCCCGACACTTCAATGGTTTGGACGAATAGTGCAGATTGGCAGAAACATTATGACAATGGGAATAACATCTACCACGAGTTAATGGTAACGGTTATAATCGAAGAACAGTATGGATTATTTGTTTCAGAGTGCCTCATCATACCATTCACTTCGTCCAACACCGAGCCCGAAACACGAGAGAGCTGAATCTCCAATATACGCTGAGCCATGGACCTCGGCTTGTGGACCGATGGTTGTCAGGAACAGAACTTATCGTCCAGCATCTCCAGTCTATGCACAACCATTCTCGGAGCACTATCATCGGGTTTCGCCGCGAAGAAACTACAAGGAAATGACTGATGATGAATTGGCAAGGGACGAATTTCTTCATGAACTGGATCAACAGATTCATGAGTTACAAGTATGTTTTTTTAATTTCAGATTTGAAGCACATTCATAAAATGTTTATTTCAGTTACGCTCAGAGGAGCTCCGCGAAATGGTCGACAGAGCACGTCTTCAACGGAAGGAATTCATCATACCAAAAATGGAATGCACCTTTGAACTCGCCATTTGAAATCCAAATCTAATGAGTTGAAATTACTTGTAAATCTTTGTGTCTGTGTGGCTCTTATAGAGCATTATGGAATGTTGTACGGTACCAGAATAGTCTCTTCTCCCTTTTCAAAAATTAGAAATCCGTTGTACAAATTGTTCCGGTTCCGCTTATCTCTCCCCTCCCTCTTTTGCCATATTTCTTTCTTAACATTTTTTATATGTCATCCAACAATACTAGAACCCAATTACATTCTGCATTCCGTTCCGGTGGTGATATCCTAGAATTCACCCAGCTATATTATTCTTGAAAAGTTTTATGTGTCCCGCTATTTTTAAAATATGAGAAATAAAGATGTGTTGCTTCAGACTACAGCAAAAATGTGCAAAAAGAAGGTCAATAACACTCAGGGGACTCCGAACAAAGCCACAGATAGCAAAATCATGATTTATGAGGGTCGGAAAAGGAAAAGAAACCGACTAGTTTGGGGACTTTTCTCGAAACTTCTTTCCTTTGAGGTCACAATTGTCAAAATAACTTGAGAAAGCTTCTAATGGTTGTCAAAGAGTACGGAAAGAGAGAAGTCTCTAATTGCAATCACACACTCTCTCTTTCTCCCCGTCTGTCATCTAATCCGCTTTCTCTTGAAGTGCTCCATCCGTTCGCCTGATTGCGCCACTAATTCGTTGCATAGACGTTCGACTGGCTAGTTTAGAATATGGAAGAAGGCGATGAAGAAAGAGAAGAGGAGAGTAGTTGTCGATTGGATTTGAGAGCCGATTAAATTAAGCTAACTTCGTCTTCTGGATTTTCTTAGACGAGATTTCCACACATTCGTGTTCCGCAGTGAAGAAACAACAACACGAAGGGAACATGTGAAAAGGAACCTGAAAATTTTGTTCTAGAAAAATAAGAATAATTAGAAGGAAGGAAGTTGAAGTCAGTTGCAATCGAACACTTGAAAATTCAAATGTAAAACTATTCTCATGGAGCAGAATCCGTAATACTTGTATTAGTAGGCTCAGCAGACGTGAAATCACAGAAGTATCAGGGATTTTCCCGAAACAAAGTTAATTGATTTGCAAAGCTTTTAGCCTGTTATTCCTATGTGGTATTACATAATCACTGATCCATACTGGCATGAGGACTGCTCATAGTAATAAAAACGAGTAGAGCTTTCCATTACAGGCTACACGGTAGTTTTACTATTTTGAAAACGGTAAAAGGGGATGCAAAAGTTATCCCGCCTATGAACAATCTATAAAAATTGGGAGATCCGCTCCTTCATCTCAAGTTTTTGGCGGAGTATCACCAAAATCGTATAATTTGTTAAGACGAAGACCTAGAGATTCGATGCTGATCTGTTGAAGATAAACTTAAGGATTTGCGTAGTCGTTTGTTGGATCTTTTTAAAAATTGCATCTGATCAAGTCATATATTCCCTGACAACTCGTATTTTCAACGCTCGCTAGGTTGTGTTTTCCGAATCATGAGCTTATTTTTTCTAAAGGGTTCATTCAGCAAAAATAAGTGGTAAGAATGGTGAAAGGGGAAAAAACTAATCGGAACATGCTCAACGTAGGAGCGAACTAAGGAGAAGAGATTGAAGAGGAAAAGGAGATCGATCATTCGGTTCAATGTTGGTCAGAAACGGAGTGATGTTCAGATGGAAAGGGTTTTCAAGCCGGGGACCGTCAAGAGTTTGGAAAACTTACAAGAAGAAAATGAAAGATGATTTTGGCTCTGAGATCGAAAATCTGATCCAATGTTTCCAGGAAAAATCTAGTTTTGCAAAGCATGGAATAGGATGCGGCTTTTGAGACCAAAAATAGGATTCAATGGAATGGGGGATTGTAGTAGAAAACTCAGCATGCACCAATAAAAAAAACTGGTAAAGAAGGAATGAGAAGAGAGGGGTTGGCGAATGTGCAAATGTATGTTGTTGAAAATGTGTGCTATATGGGGAGCGCAAAGATTTCGGGGGAGCTTAAAAGAAAGAATGGGAAGGTGATCTTGGGATGGAAAATCTATTTCAATGTTAAGATGAGAAACCGTGTAGAAATCTACGTTTTCACAATCAAAAAGGAGGAAACAATGAAAGAAGGACAGAGATTGAAGAAAGTCAAAGACATGGTTAGGTGGAGAGCACCGTTTTGATAAGAAGGGAGTTCTAGTCGGGGAACGTAAGGAGTTCTGGGTGGGAATTAATAAGAGTAATGGGAAGATGCTTTTGAAATCAAATATCTGATTCAGTGTCGGGATGGAAATACATATAATCGAGATCTACGTATGCACAATTATAAAAGGGGGGAACGGAACGGAAGGAACATGATTGAAGAAGGAGGAAAGTATGGTGTACAGTTTGGTTCAGTTTCGGGTTTGGAATTTTTCTTGAAATATGTGGACTCGCAAATAGTATGTGTGAAAAACTTAAAGAAAGGAATGGATCTAAGGAAGGCGAAAAGATGGATGAGTGGGCAGAGTGGTGTATGTATTAATGAAACGGGATTTCTAAGCAAGAAAAGTTAAGAACACAGGGGAACTAACTATAAGAAGAGAAATGGATGGGTGATTAAGAAATCCAACGTAGGAATTGATAATGGGGCGGGAATGGTATTCGAAATCTATGTATGTACTAATGAAGGGGGTGGAAAATTAAAGAGAGGAAAAGGATTGGATTGGGGAGCGGGAATCAGTCGGGAAGCGGGAGAAATCGGAAATTATCACAGAGAAACATTTTACTTGAGCTTGTTCATGAGATCAATGTATTGATTGCTCTGCAAGAAGCGGACGTATGGATCGTTGCGGAGAACTTGCTCGACATGTTTGATGGCTTCATCGAAGAGAGTGATATCGATGTTGTTGTCCTGAATGCGACGTTCGATGACTTGACGAACACCGAATGGAAGGAACACTTCGTTTGCAGTTCCCTCGGCCAAGTAGGTGCTGAGAATAACACGTCCGAGATTGTTCATTGCATTGGCCTTGTGACGAGTCGATCTGAAGATTAGAAGAATAATGAAGAAAATAGTCGAAAAGTTCTTATTTAGTGATTAGCTGACCTTTTCTAGTTTTGTTGATAAACTTTTCAGAACATTTCGATTATGATGCAAAAGTACACTGGTTTCCAAAAGTACAAAACAAGAGAATGATAAAAATAACACTCTGACTATACTAATCTCTTCTCACCTGAATTCGACAACAGCTTCCCAGAAGCGAAGATTCTCTTCCGCGTGAATTGAACGCAAGAAGAGCCGGAAGTGATGGCGTCCGACGTGGTTATTGAGGAGTCCCTCGAAGCTTTGAGCCCACTTCTCGGCATAAGAGCGTGGAAGAAGTTCCTCCAAATATCGGAGATAGAGTTCCGAACGACGGAAACGTGGAAACTGATCGTTCTCGAGAAGTCTTTTAACTTCTTTGATAGCTGGCGCAATCTCCTCCACGTCAAGAGATTCACTGTTCACAGCGTTGCGCAACGACTTCATGGAGCCAGATGACAAGTTGATGGAGGATTGGTAAGTCTCCAGAGTTTCCTTGGCAAATGCAACCTTGTCGTGTCCGTTCTTCATCTTTTTCAGCCTCTCCATTGCCTCAAGAAATGCGAGATTCTCCTCGGCCAGAGATTGGAACAAGAAGACACGGAACAGTTGTTTACCTGAAATATCATGATAATCCCCATTTCTAATCCCCATTCTCACCTTTATCATCGTTCAGCACGTTGTTACAGTTACCGGCTGCCCAGCTAGCAGCACGTGGATACTCGACTCCATCAGTTGATGGCATCGGTGGTGGCTCACGGTTGGCTCGCTCCTTTCCATCGAACATTCCGGCAATCTGAGATTCCGAAAATCAGATATTAAAAAACAAAGATGGTCCCAAGTGATACATCGAAGAACCATGTGCACTAGTTGAACTAAAAAAACATTCACAAACCGAGGATGGAATCTTTTTCAACATGCTTCTGTGGGTAGAACTCAGGATTGGTGGATCATAGGAAAGTAAAAGTTGAAAGTGAGAAGAAAGTGAAGAAGTAAAAGAAAAAGGAGAAGAGGGTGATGAAGTCAAGAATGAAGAAGGATTAAGTGAGAAGAGCCCGGATGGAAGATTCTATTCAGGTGAAGAGGCACAATAGTCGAGTGATTATCCAAGAATTAGAAAAGAAATGGGCGTGGCATGAATGAGGATTATATCTCTTTCAGGTGCAGATATCCATATGATGAATTTTCCCCATCACCTACCGGTTTATTGTGATCGACATGTGCGACATTGCCAACTGTCATCTGTCGCACCAACTTGTTCATACCGACTAAGGGTGGATCTGATCTGCTGGAGCCGCCACTAGTTCTACTCATCAGTGCTCAGCTCCAAATGAGGTGAAACTTGTCGATAGTTGACAAGAAGGCGGAGGAGATGAAGAAGACGCGAGTAAGAATGTGGTTGCTCAGGGAGACGGATGCGGGCTCGTTGCTTTCGAGAGCTTGTCGTCGAATATGATAATTATTATTTCGAGTAAAAGAAGAGGGAGTAGATGGAAAGAGGAGGCAACCTCTCTTCACGTCCGTTTCACTTTGGCATGTTTTCCCTCGTTTACTCTGCCCAGTAATTGCGACTTATATCACATGATTTTCAGAAGAGCCATAGAAAATGTTTTCTAGTTTTCGAAAGTTAATTATAGAGTACAACTCAATATAATTTTTTCGAAAAACCAACTGAGGAAGAATGTAGTAAGGGGCGCATGGATAGTTCCTCCTATCTCTCTAAAGAATAGGTGTCCTGTTTCAGAATAAGGAAGTTGTTATCTTGTCTAGACGAACTCTGAGGAACATCAGACAAATGCGAAGATCAACCAGTTTGATAATCAGATTCTAGAGAAGGAACAGATCTGTCCAAACGTGAATCACCGCACCAAAAGCCATTATTTGGAAGGGAATGTATTCTGATTACACATTGAAAAATACTGATGTCTGATTCTATTCTGAAGATGCCCATCTGAGTCAGAATCATCAGGAAGCCGACGTCATGAATCCTGAATCTCTTTTATTCTGAAAAAAACCAGGAACTAAACCAGGAAGTAACTTCGATATGAGGTTTTCCACCATTTTACTCTATAAGGAAATTTTCTGCCGAGGAGATGACGCTTCCTACGAGAAGTAGATTGATGACCTCAGAAAAAATGACTTATGCGAAAGTGCAATCTTCAAGCTTTGCAGAAATAAGCCAAAAGTACGAAGTCCCATGCGTTCGTGAGAGTACAATTAGTCATGCCAGCTTCCAACCGTATCGACACAAGATGAAAATTGAACTCTTATGATTTTAACTCCATAAAAATGATTTTGGAACCCATCATTTCCGAACATGATCAGAAATTTTCAACTAATCCGTCTAAACCTTGAAAATATTCCTATCCGTAACGGAGGTTTGAGAAAATGTACGAACTTTGCATCTTGCATCTAACTCATAACCGACTAGAAGTTGGATTTGTTATAATCGGTTCAATTGTTGCCCATTATTCAAACTAATCACAAAGAAGCAGGTGCAATATCATTGGCCAGAGTGTACTAATTAGAGTTGACACCTTCATGACGCCTTCAATTCTGAATCGACCTCTCTTCAATAAATCAACTCCAGTGATTTCAAAAAGCCTACCCAACGAATTTCAAACTTTTGAGTTCTTCGAGTCATTCGCATGTTTATTAGAAAACACCTACAGTAGGTATTGGATGACGTGAGACATCTAGGATGTTTACCAAGAAAAGAGGCGGCAATTAGGTTTGGTTGTTTTTGACTTTTTGCTTTTCTAACTTCTAATGAATACCCCGCATTTTGACATTTCAAAATGACAACTGATCAACGAGTAAATTATGTTTTCTTCAAATGGTGCCATGGTGCATTAGCGAGTGAACATTTGAAAACTAAAAACATAGAAAATGTGAGAAAATTATAGCATGATCAGGCTCAGAAAGCGATGAATGATGTGAGGATAAAGAAAGCTCAGGTGAATGCGAATAGTCAAGAATGAAAAAAGTAAGACGAAAAACAAGACTGCGAAAAAGTGGCAAATAAGAAAAACGACGAAGACGGCGATAACTACTTCATGTGCAGGTGCCTTCTGGACAACGACGAAGACGTTGGATCTCGGAGAAAGTGGTTGGAAATAGTGTGGGTAATCAAGGAGACGGCGACTCGTGCCCGGGACTCGTGGCGTGAGAGAATAAAATTGGATTTCGGAGCCGATGGATGATAGGATCACAAACACAGCAGCATGCAATTGAGGAGGTGTGTGAAATCGGAAGAAAAGGGTGAGATGAAACAACTCACCGCGAATTGGAAATTCGAATTGAGCGATGGAGTTGGAGACGTCGCGTTCGATTTGGTAACAGGAACCTTGAGAGTGACATTGGTATCAGGAGCAGAGTTGGTTGATGTTACAGAAGCGGAACGTGATTTGCGTCTGAGACGAAAAAAAACCATTACGAGCAATTGAAATTTGGGATTTAAAGTTGGCTACCTCTGCAGAGATTTTATTATGAGAGTCATTTGAAATTCACTAGAATAGTATTTTATTATGCTAGCGTCTCTGGAAAAATGCAGGACTTGTTTAATTTCTTCTGTTTTCTGACAGAATCTAAAGCTACTCGAGTTGGTTTTCATGTTGTAGAGAAAATGGCTAGTAGGTTAGAAACTTTTTTAAGTGATGATGTTCAAAAACGTTTCCAGATGAAAGTAGTCAACGTTGGGGACCTGGAAAAAGTTTCCCACGATCCAATTTTGTTGAAAATTTGTGAGTATGAAGATCAAATTTAGAGCTCAACTTTTGTAATTGACATATTTTTCCATAAACACGTTCAAGTAAGTTCAGTTGTGAAATAAAAGGCTGCCTCAAAATTTCAAAAATTAACAAAGAATTTGTACAATATTTGGCGCGCCGTATCCTCAAGACTAGAGTTCGAGCGGTCCACAAACTTCCAACAGAATTGAATATTGAAGAACCACTTTCACATCTCCAAAGTTGACAATTTTGCACTAATAGCTACCAACGTTCTGGCCGGTACTCTATTTATAAAACTTCAGAACCCTTAGAAGCTTCAGATTCTTGACTAATTTAAAACATGTTATTAAAATCCAGCCTGATTTTCCCGTCCATGTTTCAGTCCCCCACTCCGTCTTGCTCATTTTTGAGCATCTGTTTGTTTTAAAGCTAATCTCATTACGTGTCAAGAACTGAACTCGAGTTCAGACTGCTCCATTTTTGCCCGACAATTTTTGTCGTTAAACTCAACTACAATACGAATACTGTGCCACTCTAAAAATGATCACGAAGACTTTTCTGTGTTCTGATGGACTTTTGGTGAATGCACTATTTTCCAAGAACAGACAAATCAAAAGTACCGTACTGTTTAGTCAAGAGCAGTGGTCTAGTTAGGAAAGTTAACAGATCATTGAAATTGAGGCCAGAATAGACAGAGAAATTGATTTACAATGCTCTGAGAGCAGACTCCACATAGCTGTATTAGAGAGTTAGAATGAGAAAGTTTCAATATCAAGATAAGAAGTTTTGTTAATCTGGAAAATAATCATGACTTGAGCTAGTGGCCCAGTTTGAAAAATCGAAGGAGAATTTGATGTCTTAAAGACGTCTCTACAGATTTTATTGAAAGTGTAACGTTTCAGTCTGCTGCATAAGTTCAACTAATTGGTTGTGAAGTGTCACAATTGGCAGGATTCTGTCACCAACAGTGCTTGTCCTCGGAATTATAATCATATCTGTTCCAGTGTCTGTTGTACATTCCAAAAGCAACTCGAAGCCTTCTAGTTGCTCCCTATTTTTACTCCCCAGCTCAACAAAGTTAAACTTTTATTTGTTAAATTCGTATACTCTCCCTATATTGCTCTTAAACCGGAAATTGAGAATATCATGCGAAATATTACATGGATTTTGGAGAGGTCTCAATTGACGAGGCTTGTATTTATATAATATTTTAGTCTTATACTCTTTTTCTCAGAAATTGAACTTTAAATACATTAAGGGTCGTGGAAGAAGTAGTGAAAAGGTGAGAGCCCTCATGCTTTAAAAGTGAGTACATTTTGTAGTATTAGAAAATTGAAGTTTGATTGCAAAGTTAAAAATTTCTATGATTTGGATGCATGGATTTTTGTAGAGTTCAAGACCTGAGCTCAACAATACTAGAAGATTGAATTTCGAACTGGGCCTCCCCTATTTTTAAAGCAAATGGTGCAAAAGCTATTATATTCCATTAGCACAAATTAGAACGTTTCATATTCAGAACCTTGGACTTCCAGCATCCCATCGAAAGCATTATCTGAACCGCCTTCGGCTTTTTGATTACATAATAATATACTCCGTCGGAAATTACATAATAATATACTCCGTCGGAGTACTGTATTTTGGAAACACTCCATTTCGATCATTTTATTCTCAAAATTAGTCTCTTGAGAATCTAGAATCCTACACACCAAATCAGAATATATGTTTTCCACTTTGGATACTGTGAATATATGACAACCGAACAGAGATGATGTGAGATAGAATAAAGGAAAACAACAGAAACTTTGAATGTTTTTTTCAAAAAAAACTTTTTGCACCTCTCTAACCGGTTTTGTAGACAGAACAAAAAGGAAGTTTCAGTCATTCATTGTTTTAATATTCACTAGACTGAGTAGTCTTGTTTTGAGCTCATCAAAATAATCCAAACGGTTCTATTGTTTTGGGAAGGGTCAAACTTAAGTTCAAGGAAGTGATTACCTCAACGCCGTAATTCCCAGGTAATTCATGATAGCCAACGGAACGAAAAATAGAAGAAGGGAAGAAGGCTTAATGAGGAAGAATGGTAGTAACAAAAAAATAAACGAAACACCTGATGAACTCTGGCTTTGTTTCCACATGACTGATTTCGAGGAGAATATCAGCATAAACATCGAAAAACATGACAAATATTACGAAAAGTGAGGAAGGCCTAACTTTTTTCTTCCTTTCTTAAGACTGTACTAGGTTCAAAAACATCAGAAGTGCCATTTGGAGAAAGTTACAGTACTTACCCTCCGGGAACATGGAGTTCATTTGCATCATCTTCCGATGATATATCATAGAACTCGTCGCGTTGTCTCGCGATATCGTTCTTGCTCCCTGAACGCCGAATATTGATATCGGAGAAGTGACGGACGGTCGGCTCGATGATCAGCTCGTTGAAAAGGGCACAAGGGGAAAGTGATCGACTGCACTTTCCGGAACTTTTTTTCGTTTTCTTGTCTTTAACTGTCGACCTCGTTCGGGTTATAGTCAGCTCGACTGCGGGATGGGCGGTATCACTCGACAGTTTTACTGTAGGAAAATCCGATGAACTTTGAAATAATGGTTAATGGGGAGAGATGAGAGGAAATGAGAGGTAAAGGAAACTGATGAGGAATCGCCAGCAAAACTTTTCCAACTTTTTCTCCTTTTTTCTTCAGTTTTGCGCCTCATATGAAATGAAGGCGTGGTTTCCGTCGTCCAATATGTGTATGTGATTAGCCTCTCTCTGTGATGATAATGGGGGAAAAGAGAAGAGAAAAAAGGCGGTAAGAGGCGATAAGCAAAAATGAAGAAGAGCCCAGAGGAGATGGAAAAGAAGAGGATTTCGGAGAGCACCACACTGTGTTCAGTGAGTGTGTACAAAGTTGGTCAAGTGTTTTGGGCGGAGTAAAGACAAAATAAAAAGGCGGAGCTTACTGTGAATTTTCCCGAAAAAGTTTCGCACAAGACTGTTGACGTCAATGCTCGAAGATCTATTCTAATTGGCAGCTTCTAAGCACCTTTCTCGTATTGCAAACTTTACAAATCCTTTGAGAATTTAAGAATTATATTCCGGAGTTTGCTAGATCCCAATCAGTCTTATGACTTTCTTCTAACTTCGTTTTAAATGAAATTTTAGAAGTTCAAGCCATTGTACTTCAAACAAGTCTAGACTAACTTTTTCTCTTAACATAACCATCCATTAAAAAGAAAAGATGAAATGTTCAAAACAGATGAGCAGCTACATTATGAACCGCCGTTCAAAACTTCAACATCTCGAAGAGAATCACGTCAGAAGGAATACACGTCAACTTAGAAGACGTGGCTTATCATCAAGCACGCTCATTACCCACATATTCACCTCTATTTCCGCATCGAAAAGCACGACGTCGTCAGGCAAACTCGCTCCGTAAATGGCATCATCTCCGGTCACTTTTTTAATCCGTCTATTTACTTGAAAGGTGGTGGCGGCTCAAAGATACTGGGTAGTCCAGTATCGTTTTGGATGAATGAAGATGCAATGATAACGACGTCACGATTTCAGATCATTTCATCTTGGAGAGATTACTTTTAATGGAATTTGACGAAATCATGAACAATGCATGACAAATGATGTACTCTATTATTATCCTTGCAGCTCAATTCTTTAGCAGTTTCAGCTAATCTCATCGGGAAAGAGTTCGGAAACGTAGATCAACTTCTTTTCATTCTAATGAATTTAAATTGTTCATTCCTTCGTCTATCTTATAGGAACAATCTTTTGAAGGTACTCCGCTAAACGCAACCTAAAAATATCTAGCTGATGTAAACATTCTCATACCTAAATATTCCTCTAAGAAATTTTCATGATAGTTCTACTGATTTCTGCAAGCCAAAAGCTAGAATGCGATCCAACGTCCGATTATAAGCTTCGGATTCCACCTACAGTAACCTCTTTTCCAACCACTGTGTGATCACTGAAGCTCACACACGTACCAATTTCGAACGGATACGAAATGCTTGCGTCACTAACTATGTGTTTGAAAGAGAAGAGCTCCGACGAAAAAAGATAACAATGTATAATGAGAAGTGGGACTTTGCCGAGAAAAACGACAAAAATAGTTATCGAGAGTGACGAAAATAGCTGTCAAGTTGGTTTTCGAATTGCTGAAAACATGCTCTTATTGACGCACAGAAGGTGATAAGGGATCTGGTTCTCAAGAGGTTTCTCTCGTGATGCAAAAACATATGATTCCAGAAGCTGGGAGAGAAAGATAACAAACATGAGAGGAGGAACTAATTAGGAGGAAAAGATGATAAATTGACGTCAGGTGAATGAAGTTTTGAAATTGAAAACTAGTAGTGACGATGCTAGTGGGAAGTTGTGAATCAGGAAGTCTGGGGACTTCGCGAAAAACATTCTCCGTGACAAGTTTGTTTGGCATATTTACTAGACGAAATTTGTTCCATTATGTGTGATCGGTTGCTGTACAGTTTGTTCAATGAGGAAGGGATTACCCTTTAAAAACATGGTTTCTCAGGTGGTCTTATCCTAGGGCAGCCTTAAAAATCCATTTGGAAGACACAGTTTATCCACAACTCCAACAGCGCGGTTAGAGGGGGGGGGGGGGGGGGGGGGGGCTGCCTTTATTAGACAAACTGCAGGAGATGCTACAGTGCGAACTCTAGGTTAAAAGTTTTAACTTCACCGCTTCTTGTTTTTCTATGAACCTTCTGAATGGTAATATTGTTTTCAGAAATGAACGGTTTTCAATACTGACACAGAGCGTACTGTAGCAACAAAATAATCACCTCGTTTTTTGTTTTCTGTTAAATTCTCCCAACTCGCTGTGAATGACTTTGGTTACCACTCAAAAAGCTTCCATTTCGGATATTCTAGTAGATTTACGATCATGCACTGACGTTTATTTTGAGAATTTCGAAAAGCACATGCTAATCGATGGCCCAGAAACTAAGAGTTGGAAAAATTGGTACAATATTAAAAGAGTTTTAATAGTTCGAACCTTTCTTTAGACACATCACAATTTGCTGAATTTTCTGGAGAAAGGCGAAAATCCCAAGAGTTTTGATCCGCATTCACTATTGAAATCATAAAACTAAATATTATAGAAAACTATTCTTGACTGAATTGAGAAAGAGACATGAAAATCGATTTGCCCTAACCGAAATCCGCACTTTTGAGAGTTCTGGATGCTTGACTAACAAAGCTCCCATCGAAGAATTTCAAGTTCTAAGGATTTTTTACAGTATTCGACTTGTTTGTGGCTCATTAAGCAAATGGGACCTTTTTTCATTTTTAGAACCATTCTTGAGATTATTTTAGATTAAAGTCCTTCAATTTGCTATCTTCATTTTTAATACAAATCCCGTTGATTCGTTAAAGTTTTCTCATCATTTGTAAGTTGAAAGTTAGCTACGATTTTCATATTAGTCCTCTAAAATTTATAAAAATAGGTTTTCTGAAAAGTACGAACTCACTCTTCTTCACGATCCGAATCCTCATTTTCCGAGCCATTGACTGGAAGATCCACTTCCTGAGTTTCATCCGAAAGATCAGGAGTTTCCGCCTTGTAAGAGCGCCACATTCGTCTATTTTTCTGGAACATTTTCAATGAAAAAAAGTAAAAAATAAGAGGAGAGATGAAGGAGAATGCTTTCTGTTCCTGCCTTCTGCTTCCTCTGGATTCCTTTTATAGTCGTTTCGAAATCGTATCTTTCTTACTAGAATTACGGTAGTCACGAGTCCGAGATTGAAGTCACCTGGCACAATACAAATTTTTGTATTTTCTCGAAGAGAAATCCTTCTTCCCCCGTCTCTCCTCGACACGGAACCACGAGGACACTACTATGCACTTTTGTTCGAATGGAGCGAAGAAAAAAAAAAGGCGTCAAATCCAGATGGGAGTCTGTTCCTGCGTCTCACATTTCTTTTGATTCTCACTTTCAACGTCTTGAGAAAACCACAAATTGTGTGAGTAACCATGGATATTTTTCCATCAAGACACCCCCCCCCCTTTTTCCTACGTCCACGACATCTGCATTTCTATTGACTGCCACTTCAAATCATGTGGAGCTGTCTGAGGAAAAAAGCAAATTGAAGAATTGGCTTTGATTGTCAACATGCCTACATAAAAATCAAAATTGCTTTCTGATCTGCTTCGACTTCTATTCTCGTCGTATAAAATTTTAAATTCTGTCTTTCTTCAGCAATTAGTTTATATTCAATGTTAAGACAATTTTGAAATAAATATATGACAATATTTTGCAATTATGAGATCTTCCTTCAATCCAGATTCAAAGTTTAACGAGGTTGCGATGGATCATATCCTTTGGCAGAAGCCACCCATGCCGGATTCAAGAGAGTGTCCAATTGGCTCAGATCTGAAAACAACTGATATTTTTTTCTGCCAAAGAAACGAAATTCATACCATCTGGTAGCCTTCTCTCCCCGTCCGGATTCTCTACTTCGGCTGGTACTGGAATGTACCATAATGGCCCAGATTCCAAATTTCTAGCAGGCGTCATGAGATCGCTATCTTCCTCATCTGAGCTGGCCAAATATTCCTCCGGATTCACGGTGAGCACATCAATCATATCGTCGTCTGCTTCATTATTCTTATTGGCTACATCGTCGTCCGCGTCTTCATCTTCCATATCGAACTCTCCTTCCTTTTCAACATACTTCTCGTTCTCTTCTAACTCTTGGAATTCTGGAGCAAACGCTGACCAGTTCTCAACGTGAGCTTGCGTCCAGAGTGAAACAGCTCCCTGCGCGATAGACAATATTATCGGGCGGGTTGGATGCCATTGAACATCGAGAAGAGCTTCTCCTTTGTTTCCGTGTAAAATCTTGATCAACGATCCTGTGTTACTTTCCCATATGTAAAGAGAATGTGCTTTCGTCGATGCTCCACACACATACAATCCATCGCTATCCGTACAAACGTTTTTCCAAGCTGCCTTGTTAACCATATCCAATACTTTGTACTTGGCTTCAACAATCTGACCTCTCTGATGAACGAGATCCTCCATTTCATAGGTTCGAATGACTCTATCTTGAGTATTGGTAATGATGAATCGGCTTTTCATTGGAACAATAATTTGTCTGATTTGTTGAACTGTGTTCTGCTTGCACCAAGCTATGTGACGAAGTGATTCGGAATCGTAAATTATCAATCTGCCTTTTCCTGTTCCAGCGATGATGTATTTTCCTTTTCTATCATACGATACGGCGCTGACTATTTCATCCGCGTTTCCAGGAGTCTCATTGACAAGTACTCTGAAATAATAAATTCGTTTCAAAATAATATTTATTTCTCTCGACATACTTTTGCATTCTTGGCGAAAACTGCTCCACTGTCGGTTGATAATTTACTTGAAGGACGATAGCCTTGTTGTCATTTCTAGGATGAAACTGTGCAAATGTAATCATACTTTGGAAACGAATTCGATGAAGGAGAGTTCCAGAAAGCACATCGAAAACTGCAATTGACTGATCAGCAGAACCAGTCAGCAGCTTCCGTCCGTTTCGAGACCACGAAAGGGAACTAACTGGGAGAGCATGAGCGGAAAAAGTCTGAAAATAATAAAACACAATTACGATCAAGAAACATTCAACTTACTCTTGCAATATTTTTAGTTATGAAGTCGACAACGAACACTCTTCCATCTGTACATCCCACGGCAACTACGCTTCCCCATCGATTGAATTTGCAGCAATTAGCCGAGGCATTCTGTAAAAATATGTTCAAATTAAAACTTACAAAGCAAAAAATTTACCTGTAAATCGAGTTGTCCTTCAAGCTCTTCTGGATACTGAGCACCACTGCTTCGTTCGAGAATTTCGGCCATTTCTGACAAGAGAAGTACATTAAAATCGATAAGTAAGCTATATTATATGACCATGTGATGAGAAATTATTTAAATCACAAACTATTTAGATCAAGTAAATCTGAAAAATTGAAGAAAATCCGAGATTTTTCAGTAAATTTCAAATAATTTGTTGTGACCGAGAATACGCCTCGGCCGCGGAGCACATTCGGCCGCCGACTCCTCGTGGACAACTCGCCTTCGTTTGTCACCATTTCCTCTTTTGTGTGTAAATGTTCGTTTTTATCAGCCAGCTGACGTTTGATTGTTTTGCAGAAAGCTTTGGGCGAAATAAGAGAGACAAAGTAGATAAATAGCCGATCAATAACCGCTCGCCTAAAACCTATTTTGAATCATTTTGTTCGCATAAATGATAGTGATAAGAAATGGGCAGCGCGTAAGCTATTTATCACTCGGCCGCTTTTCAACGCGATCACTGTCCATTCAGCAATTCCAGAAAACTCCGTTGTTGCTCGTAGTGGTATGTGACACAGCTATAAAAGACCAGCGTTTCGTAATAATTCTTCATTATGGAGTACTTCTTTCCATTATTCGATTTCCAGCATCCAAAGGTGTCTACTCGGCTGAAAATGACTTCTTCTCCACCGGAAATCGTTCCACAGCAACCTCTGGATGCTCTGCTTCTCAACAAAACAGACACCGAACAGGTAGACGGATTTCGTACCTTCTCTCTATTACATCATTCTTTCAGGATATGTTCTTGACCAAGTATCCAACATACGATGGAAGAGACATTCTCATTGCTATTCTGGACACAGGAGTCGATCCTTCTCTGCCTGGAATGCAAGTAACAACTACTGGCGAACGAAAAATGTTCGATGTTATCGATTGCTCTGGAGCTGGAGATGTCGATACCTCTGCAACGAGAACTGTCAAGGATAAGATAATCGAAGGTCTATCTGGAAGAAAGCTGACGATCCCTGACAAATGGAATAATCCTACGGGTGTTTATCATGTTGGATTGAAACCTATTTTCGAATTATACACCAAAGGAGTCAAGAGTCGTGTCATCAGTGAACGGAAGGAAGATGTCGTTGGACCAGCACATAATCTCGCAGCTGCGGAAGCATTGAAAGCGTTGACAGACCACGAAAAGAATGTGGGAGGAACAAGTGAAAAAGTTTCTGATAAATGGACTCGAGAGGACCTCGCTTGCAAAGTTGAGTTTTTGAAGTCAATGGCTTCAGTGTCGGATGTCGGACCAGTTGCTGATGTGGTGACATGGAACGATGGAGAAGTGTGGCGAGTATGCATTGATACCTCTTTTCGTGGAAGATTGGGAATGTGTAATGTACTTGGAACTTTCCGAGAAACGGGCGACTACGCATGCCTTACTGATAAGGATTCAGTTGTTTACACTGTCCGAGTGAGTCCCGACGGAAATCTCACCGAAATCGCTGTTCCGTCT
Source organism: Caenorhabditis sinica (assembly GCA_963932045.1). NCBI lineage: Eukaryota > Metazoa > Nematoda > Chromadorea > Rhabditida > Rhabditidae > Caenorhabditis > Caenorhabditis sinica. The sequence continues at coordinate 10,345,488 of OZ009941.1, read as the reverse complement.
GGTGCCCACGGAAGCCATGTTGCTGGAATTGCTGCTGCAAACTATCCGGATAATCCACAGAAAAATGGACTCGCTCCAGGTGCCAAGATTCTCTCATTGAACATCGGAGATCATCGTCTAGCTGCAATGGAAACAGGACAAGCCATGACCAGAGCATTCAATATGTGCGCTGAACTGAAAGTTGACATTATCAATATGTCATTTGGAGAAGGCACTCATCTGCCAGATGTTGGGTAAGTAAAAGTAATAGCTGACGATAAAAAAGTTGTTCGATTTACAGACGAGTTATCGAAGAAGCCCGTAGACTAATCGATAGAAAAGATGTGATCTATGTTTGCTCTGCTGGAAATCAGGGACCGGCTCTCTCTACCGTTGGTGCTCCTGGAGGAACCACAACAGGTGTCATTGGAATCGGCGCGTATCTGACTGCTGAGTCAGCTGATACACTCTATGGTGTTTACAAGCCAGTCGACAGTAATATCTACCCGTGGAGTTCGAGAGGACCATGGTGAGTCTCCAGTATACCTTTTTTGTTGTAAATACATATTTCCAGCCAAGATGGAAAGTTGGGCGTGAGCCTTGTTGCCCCAGCGGCTGCATTTGCTGGAGTTCCGCAGTACTGCCGTCAGAGTATGCAGATGATGAACGGTACTAGTATGAGTTCACCCAACGCTGCTGGTAACGTGGCATGCATGCTCTCTGGACTGAGACAACAAAATCTGAAATGGACTCCTTACACCGTTCGAATGGCTTTGGAGAACACTGCCTATCCTCTTCCACAAATTGATGCCTTCTCACAAGGACAAGGAATGATCAAGATTGCTTCTGCTTTCGAGAAACTTTCGGAAATTTTGGTCAACAAAGTTTTCCCACCTCGATTGACTCATTTCGAAGTGAAGGTGGCTAATCATTGCAAGAAATCTAAAGGAATCTACATCCGCGAGCCGAATATGAGTGGACCACAAGAATTCACTGTGGGAGTTGAACCAATCTTCCAAAATCATCAAGCTGACAACAATTTGCCAGCAATTGGTTTTGAGAAACAAGTCATTCTTCAATCGACTGCTTCATGGGTTTCACATCCACAAACGATGTTTGTCATAGCACAGGAGAGACCAATTGTCGTTACTGTGGATGCATCGAAGGCACCGAAGGGAGCGAGCTATACCGAAATCGTCGGAATCGACACAGCCGATCCAGCTCTGGGGCCAATTTTCCGCATTCCTGTCTCAGTTATTGTTCCGGACACTGTAGAAGTTGATCAATTCACATCCAAGCTCGAAGGAAAATCGGGAGTTACTCAGAGAAGATTCATCCAAATTCCTTCTTGGGCTACAAGTGCAAGTGAGTTGTTTTTCGAAAAGGGATCTGAAATAGTTTTTCTTTTGTAGAGATCACTTTAAAGTCTACCAACAAAGATGAAATGGATAGATTCACACTTCACACTGTATACATCGAAGATGATAAGTGCTCACGAAATACCGAAACACAGAAAATTCAAGGACCAATTGGAAACGAGTGGAGCAAGTCGATTTCTGTTCAGGGAGGAAAGACATTGGAAGCATGCGTTGTTCGTGCGTGGTCCCGTGGAAAGACACCCGTTGATGTTGATATGATTATCGACTTCTACGGTGTCAAGAAACCAAACTCAATCTCACTTCTTCATGGATCTACAAATACTCCTATCAGAATCCAAGCTGCCCCGACGCGAGGAATCGATATTGCTCCATCGATTTCCTTAACATCTCTTGTCGTGTCTCTGAAGCCTCAGTCAGCGAAAGTGGAACCGTTGGGCGCACGCGATATGTTCCTCACTTCGGGACTTCAGATCAACCGACTACTTCTCACTTATCAGTTGAAAGGTACAAAACTAATATAAGTTATCTTCTAACATGATTATGATTTCAGTTGCGAAAACCAGCGAAGTTCAACTTGAACTGTCCGGTCTTACTCCCTATTTGTACGAGTCACCAGTTGACTGCGTGCTGTTCCAAATTTTCGGCGCCAACAAGTCGTATGTCAGTGCCGCGTCTTCATATCCGGATCGTTGGGGTCAAAAATTGGAGAAAGGAGAGTATACCATTCAAGCTCAAGTCAGATATCCAGATGATCAAGTGTTGCAAGGGATGAAAGAACTTCCACTTCTGTCAGTTTTTTTCTTCAATTTATTCATCAGAAGAATATTTTCAGTGTTCGTGTCAAATTGGGATCCAAAATCTCTGTTGATCTAGCTGCTTCTGCGGATGAAGCCACTTTCGGAAAAGAAAACAAATTCGTCGGAAAGGCTCTTCTTCCCAACCAAGAAATGACAGTATATGCGATGAGCGTAGCTGATGACAAGTTGCCGAAAGGGATCGCTCCAACCAGTGGTAGCTTCCTCGTTGGAACTTTCTCAGCATTGAAGGATTCCGATTTGAGTGCTGTTGACAAATCACAAGTGATCTACTATCTGAGCGAATACTCAACTCGAGCAACAAAGGGACTTTCCATGGTTACATCGAAGAAAGATAAGAGTCAAAAGGATGAAATGACTGGTTGGTTTCACATCGAAATTTCAAAGACAATAATTTAATCTTTTAGATGCCATTCGTGATTTGGAAGTTTCATGGGTCCAGAAGTTAACCGACGAGAAGGCTGCAAAAGAGTTCTTCGAAACTTGCCTCCAAAAGTATCCAGATCACCTCCCATTGCTCCAAAATCGTATCAAGCAACTCATGCAAGTGAAGCTAGCCGACCAAACGACAGAGAATGTGCAAAAAGTTATCGAACTCTGTGGGAGGATTCTCGAATTTTCGAAGCCCAGTGAGATTCTCCAATTCCTTTCAATCAAACAAGAGCATGATGATGATATTCTTACAATAGACAAATATCTCGCTATGACGGGTGGGAATGAATCTCAACGGAAGGAGGTGGCAAAGTTGATTCCGATGTTCGTCGAAAGAAAGAACGCGAATATCATTGCTTTGCAAGCGTTGGCTTCATTGGAACAAGATCTGGAATTGCACAAAAGCACTGAAAACATTCCAGCGAGCATTCGATTCGGAGGAGTGACTCCATTCATCTTTGGAGGGAAGCAAGGCGAAGTGATTGCGAAGAAGTCGGATAATTCGGAGGCATTGAAGACAAAAGCAGAGGAAATCGATGCAGCTGTAATCGAAGGACTGAAGAAGTTGGACGAAAACTGGATCAGCGGTCGGTACTACGTGAAACTTCTCATATGGATAGCTGCTGACGACTCAAAAGCTGCCCTCATCTCAGCGAAGCATGCTGCTGCTCAGGGACATTTCGGAAGATGTGCGAAGATGCTAAACAAAGCTGGAGATGAGCTCAAATCTTCGGGTACCGATTCGCAAGCTGTGGACACTGCACTAGCTGAGATCTGTGAGAATCTTGAATGGAACCATCTAACTACCCATTTCAAGAACTTGGCTCTCATCAAGAATCGTACCTCTTTCAGGCTTTTCTAATTATGTTCGATTTTTCATCACGGGTTCTATTTTCAGTTATTTTCGAGTAGTTGATGTTTTTTTATTTATTAGTTCTCTCTTTTTTCTTGTATTTTTCGGTTGATTTGTCATAATTGTGAATATGAATCGTTTACATGACAAGATTATTTTGTTTATTGAAAGAAAGAGATCACTTGGAAAAGATCCAGAGAAGAGAGAACAAGATCAGAAGGAGTAAATTGTAAGATGAATTCGAATTGATACAGGGCATGTATTCACAGTAGTTCCAACCTGTCATATAAGTGAGAATCTTCTGATACTGACAGTATGACTTCACACCATGGTTGCCACATGACTTTCGGACAACTGCACGCTCACATTGAGTGGTTCTGGACACAGAGCTGGAAATAGGAGCAATTTGATGACAGTAATCTAGTTATGACATACTCGCAACTTCCAACTTCTAAAACCGAACATTCTGTGTAGATTGTGTCGGTTAGATCATTCAAACTGACCGCTTGCATGCACTCGTAGTAAGTTACAACTGAAAAAAGAATCAATTTATATCAGATCCGTAACTGGTTCATGAGATTCATAAGAGATCCGTAGAGATCCAGAAGAGGTTCAGAACTCACAATCAGATCCATAATCACAGTAAAATTGCATGAAAGCCGTTTGTGAAATGTAATATGCGGCATTCTCCTCTGATCCGAAAATCGCATTGAATGTGTTGTAATTGAGACAATCATCGATGACGTCAGTATGACAGTGACGAAGGGCTGTGTAGCTACTGAAAATAATTTGGTAATATTTCTCAATCCTACAAATTATAGTATTTTTGTCTTACCTGCACATTCCCGTTGCATCGTATCGAATACTACGAAATGGATCTTCGGAAGCTGGAGGTAAACTTGTGACATTCAAACCATATGAAATGAACATATTTATATAACATTGCTGGAGTACTTGGTCCTGATCATTACTGCAGTTATGAAGTACACCTTCGTTTCCAGCTACTGTCTGTTTTACAAGTCCTCCTAGATCCACATCGAGAGATTTCAATTCGAGAACACAGAAAGCAAGAAAGATAATTATGGATGAGAATGACATGACATGTGGGAAGTCAACTTTTTGGAATAGTTTAGGAAGTGTTTAGTCTGAAACTGAAGAAGTGGATCGTAAAATGCCGTCACCGGTCGACAACCGGTTTATAGCTTTTCGGGAGGTTGAAATGTGTTTATCAATTTGATGTCCCGCCGTCATTTTGTCGGTTGACGGCCCAAAAATTGTTTCATGATTACTAATTACTCGTTCATTAATCAGCATCAACACTAAATGTGAAACTTTCAATGGAAGTTTCGGTTGAGCATTTCTGTTTCGAAATATCTAGTTTAAATAGTTTTTGTTCGAGTTTCTGATGAATTCAAATCAAGAAAAAGGTTGCCGAATAGATATTCTCTAGGGAGGGCCAGAAATAAGATTGCCAGTTGGACAAAAGTGGAACATTAAAAGATAGCAAAGTTAACACAACTTTGATCAAAGTTTGATTTCAAAAAACAAAGGGTCCATCGACGATGACCACACTTTTGTAGATCTCCTACTGCTTCATGTTTTTCTGTGTTGTAATCTTTAGTGTGACAGATTTTCATAAAATAGACTTTATTCTCAAATATATTGAAACCAGAGAAAACGGACCCGAACGTTAAAAAGGGAAACTAGAGTGAAACGAAAAATGATCTATTGATATGACTCAATTGGTGGACATGTGCACACCAAATTGCGGTCTCCATACTGATCATCAACTCTTCCGACTGTTGGCCATGCCTTGTGAGAGCACCATGGTTTCGGGAACGCGGCCAATTCACGAGAGTACGGCATATTCCAGTTGTCAGATGTGACCTTCTCTAATGTATGTGGTGCCATTTTCAGTGGATTCAGGTGTTTGTCGAGAGTTCCGTTTTCAACTTGTCGGATTTCTTCGCGGATCGCGAGAAGAGCATCAACAAGTCTGTCCATTTCTCCCTTATCCTCTGAAAAATCAACAAACTTGCTTAGCCGTTCCAAACATGCAATTCTCTACCTGACTCAGTTGGCTCAATCATAAGACAATCATGTACTGGCCAAGACATAGTTGGTGAATGGAAACCGTAATCCATGAGACGTTTCGCAATATCCACAACTTCAATTCCGTGCTTCTTGAATGGCTTACAATCCATAATAAACTCGTGAGCTACAAGACCTTGCTCATCTGCAAAGTTTTTTCTCCAGCTACCATGCTACGATTCAAGAAGAAACAAACCTTTGTACACAATTCGGTACTCATTCTCGAGTCTTTTGGCCATGTAGTTGGCATTGAGAATTGCAACTTGAGAAGCTTCACGAAGACCGGTGGCTCCCATCATACGAATATAAGCCCATGTGATGGCGAGAATACTAGCAGATCCATACGGAGCAGAGGCGACAGATCCAACTTTACGTCCTTGGACTGGAACAACGGAGTGACCAGGAAGGAATGGAGCAAGATGCTTCTTGCTAAAAGAAAACATTGTCAGCTGAGGATCTCATTCAGAATAAACTTACACTCCGATTGGTCCAACTCCTGGACCACCTCCTCCGTGTGGAATACAGAAGGTCTTGTGCAAATTCAAGTGGGACACGTCGCTACCATAATCTCCTGGGCGGCACAATCCTACTTGAGCATTCATGTTGGCTCCATCCAAATAAACCTGCCCTCCATGCTCATGAACCTTATCACAAACATCACGAATCGAAGATTCGAATACTCCGTGAGTGGATGGATAGGTGACCATGATGGCTGCGAGTTGATTGGAATACTTCTCAGCCTTTGCAGCCAAATCCTTGTAATTGATGTTTCCGTGGTGGTCAGAATCCACAACCACCACTTTCATATTGGCCATTTGAGCAGAAGCAGGATTGGTTCCATGGGCGGATGTTGGAATCAGGCAGATCTGAAAAAAAGATGAAACAGAGTGTCGTACTATGAAATAACTCACATTTCTCTGTTCTTGTCCTTTGTGGATCAGGTAGTTGCGGATAGCGAGAAGACCAGCGTATTCTCCGTTGGCTCCAGAGTTTGGTTGAAGACTGAAGTTATCGTATCCAGTGATTTCACAGAGCCAATTCTCAAGATCTCCAAAGATTTGACTGTATCCTTTGGCTTGCTCAATAGGAGCAAATGGATGAATTGAGGAGAGAGTTGGCCAGGTGATTGGCTGTAAATTTGATGCAATAGTAATTTCAACACTGGAAAACATACGATAAGTTCAGCAGAAGCATTCAACTTCATCGTGCAACTTCCAAGTGGAATCATTGAATGAACAAGAGAAATGTCCTTATTCTCCAATCGTTTCATATAACGGACAAGTTGTTGTTCACTGTGATGGGTGTTGAAAACTGGATGTTGAAGAAATAGAGAGGATCGAGAGTGTGGAGAGTTTCCGATCAATGGGCAAGCAACTTCCCAACGTTCTTCACGAAGTTTGGTCTGAATTTTTTGACTGAAGAGCGAAATACAAATTTGAAGCACTAACCACATCTTTCTCAGTTGCTCCATTGAAAGTGTAGATGATGTCCATAAGATCTTCAGATTTGACAGTCTCATCCAAAGAAACTCCAACATCTCCATTCTCATAATAACGGAAGTTCATCTTCATCTCTTCAGCTCTCTTCTTCAATTCCTCGAGGGCTTCTCCGTTCTTCAGACGAACTTTCAAAGTGTCAAAGTATTCCTTGTGCACAATCTCGTGTCCGGCATTTCTGAGGTCTGAAAACAGCAATCAATAGGATTCCGATCTATAAAAGATCACTTACGCATCGCTAGATATGCAGTTGATTTGTGAACTCCTCTGGCGATTTCTGTAAGTCTCTGTGGTCCATGGTAAACTGCATACATTGCTGACATATTGGCAAGAAGGGCCTGAGCAGTACAGATGTTGCTGGTAGCCTTGTCACGCCGGATGTGCTGTTCACGGGTTTGGAGAGCAAGACGAAGAGCACGGTTTCCATTAGCGTCTCTGAAAATATAAGAATGCGGCTTCTCTTAAGAATAAAACTAATTACTTGGTTACTCCAATGATTCTTCCTGGCATATTTCTTCCAAGAGCGTTCTTCGAATCATTCTTTGCAACAGCCATAAATCCAGCATGTGGTCCTCCATATCCCAATGGAACTCCAAATCTTTGAGCAGATCCAACAGCAATATCTGCTCCAAGATCTCCTGGGGATCGAAGAATCGTCAACGCAAGAAGATCAGTAACCATGATAACCAAGGATTTGTTCTTATGAGCTCTCTCGATGAGTTCGTCAAATTGATGGATTCTCCCCTCGGTGTTTGGGTACTGAACCACCACAGCAGCCACTTTGTCGTCGAACTCGAATCCTTCGACAGCATCACAGACTTCGATGCTGATTCCGAGAGGATCACTGCGAGTTTTGATGACGTCAAGATTCTGTGGATGACAGAAAGAATCAACGATAACTTTGTTTCTCTTGGTGGTTCTGGCTGCTAGTGCAACAGCTTCAGCAGAAGCAGTTGCTTCATCCAGAAGAGATGCATTTGTGGTTGGAAGTCCTGTCATCTCAGCAATCTAAAAATATCAATAGCCTTCAAAACCCACGTATTTCCACTCACCATAGTTTGGAAATTGAGAAGAGACTCGAGTCTTCCCTGCGAGATCTCAGCCTGGTATGGAGTGTATTGAGAGATCCATCCGATGTTTTGAAGAATGTTTCTAGAGATGACAGCAGGGACAATCGTGTCATAGTATCCCATTCCGATGTAAGACCGGTAGATTTTGTTCTGTGCAGCGATTGTTTCGAGTTCTTTGAGCATTTTGTACTCGTCGAGTGGAGCCGGGAGATCTAGGGCTTTGTCGATTTTGATCATGTTTGGGACATTGGTTCCGGTTAGATCGTCGAGATCCTAAAATTCTTTCAATCAACTTCGTTTTTGGACAAAGACAGTATCAGACAAAAATATATCATGTTTGGGTGTTTTCAGTGGAAAAGGTCAACTTTGGGATTTTGAAAAGTAGTTTAGGATATTCCAATTTGTATGAAAACTTTGGGATATATCAATCACATCTAGCTCTTCATTTTTGTAATTGTTAATTTTCTCGTGTGACTTCTTCTGGAAAAATTATGTAAATAGACAAATGATGAAAAAGCCGAAATTTCTCGAAATTTATACTGATTTTCGATATAGCAATTTCCAGCAGACAACTTTTCAAAAAGATGTTGTACAAAAAAGTTGTCAACTACACAAGTAGATATCTAGATTTGATTGATACATCCACATGTTTTCAGGCAAATTGTACTAACCTAAACTACTTTTTTCAAATTTCGAAAGTTGACCCTTTTCAACTGGAAACACCCAAATATGATATTTTGTGATATTTTGAGTACTTTAATAGATTGGGATCCTCCCAATAACTAACTTTGTATCCAATAAAATCAAGCATCTGCTGCTGCTCCAATCTTCTTGGTCCAATATGTCTATCCACGAAGGCATCATACTGTAGATGACGTGCCACCGTCGTTGGTCTTCTCAAAGCGATTCTGCCGGCGGCAAGCAATCCTCTTCCAAAGAGAACCATATTTATTCGAGAGGGTTCTTCACTAGTAGAATATAAAAATTATATGAGAAATGATAAAACAATCTCCCAGAGAGGAGACAATTCAGCGTGGAATGATTGAGACGGGTACATGCGACCTCTTATCAGAAAAAGGGCAAAAGTTATCGAATTTGATCAAATGATACTTCTGTGAAACTATAACCACGTGCTACTAGTTATGATGATTTTTCGGATTTGGGCGCAAATTTTCTCTAGATTCTTGTCGAAACTTTAAAAGCTGAATTCCAATTATACTCAAGTTCTTCTGTTGCAAGGAAAAAATGCAGCTTGATCCAAAAACGAAAAAAGGGAAAGACTAGCTGATAAAAGATCATGTTGCCAGTTGAATTCTGAATCGATCACCCCACAACGTCTGTTATCTTCTACTCCTCCTCTTTCTTCAGCGAGAGTGTCACTGATAACCGAGACGCTTTTGTCTCCTGTGTCTTCTTGATTGTATGTTTCTGCATTTTATTGCAAACAAACTCTTCTCTTTTTCACATATTCGACAAAAGACTAAAAAAACACATTAAAGAGAGAAAAGGGGGATAAAAAGTAAACGAGATGAGAAAATTAGCAAGTATGTGTGTTGAAGGAATCTAGTGATTATAAGAGGACATCAAAAGGAAATTCGACTTAAAGGTCATTGATTTGATTGAGAGGAACGCAGGAGACCATTTGTTTTGGGATTGAAAACGGGTGCACAGGGCAATAGAGAATTGATAGTAGACGGGAATGATATGATTATTCGGCAGAAGCAGTAGAGCTAGCAGGAGCTTCTTCAGGAACTGGAGCTGTCGACGCCTCCTCGATTTCCTTGACTTCCTCAGTCGAAGCATCGGATGCCTCATCGGCTGGAGCTTCTGCTGATGCTTCCGATGCTTGCGATGTTGATGGTTGCTGACTCTTCTTAACTTCTTCATCAGTTGGTTTGTTGACAATGACAAAGCCCTCATCGACTTGTTCTTGTTCACCTTCCTCTTCTTCCTTGCCATCCTTGATCTTCACAGTCGATGCATTGAGGTCACAATCAGCTTTTCTCTTACGGCAATTTTCTCCTTTCTCCAATTTAAGCAAATCGCTCATGATGTTGAAGAATTGATCAGAGTCCGGGATAGGCGATGTTTTGGTGAAACCAATCTTGAGAAGGAAAATTTGAACGCCAGAGATCTCGGGACCCATTGCGGAAATCTGAAAGTACCAGATAATCAACCTGCTTTGCTGACACCCTTTGTTTGAACTTACTCTCAAACGTTTGTCAACTCGTTCCATGAGCATATCGGAGAAAATTTTAGAGTTGATGATGACACGAAGAGTACCAGAGGACGTTCTCGCAACTAAAAAGCAATTGATTGTGAGAAACCAAAAAATAACGATAGTTTCATACCTATACGATGGTGTGTCAGTCCGTTTGTAACCCGTTTGTTGATTCGAAGAGTACATACACCTTTTTCAACATACGCGCCACGAGCCTTGTCGAATGCCCAAATTTTACATGGAGCCTGGAACAAGTGAAAACAAAATTAGCTAAAAATTTTTACCCAAAACCTGGAAGATGTTTGTATCGTTCTCTTCTCCACTCGTAATCTCGACAGCACTTGTTCCAGCGTGTTGCTTTTCGACCTCTTTGGCACGCTCAGCTTCTTGTTTAGCTTCCTCTCTGAAGTCTTTGGCTCCGTTCTTCTGAAAATTTAATACAGTTGAACATATAGGAATTTCAAATCTCACATCATCGTCCTTCTTGACCGCCGTCTTAAAAAGCTCCGTAGCTGTCATCGTCTTGTCATCGGAATCGCCAGTTTTCGATGTTTCTCCATCTTTCTTTACAATTCGATCGGCAATTTTCGACCCGAAAACGAATTGTGGCGATACTGCTTCTTCAACTTCCTGAAAATCAATATTACTTAACCGCGATGGCGTTCATGTTATTACCTTCTCCTTTGGCGCTGGCGTATTTTTTGCAGCGATATCGCCTAAAGACTTCTTCTCCAAATGAACATGATTAACAGTTGAGTGAGTAGCTGAGTAGTCCGTTTTACCTGCAAAAAAGCACTCACGTGATTTGCTGCGAAACGAAAACAAAACTCACTTTCAGACCAGAGTTTATCAGCTTTCGCGGCCAGCGCGGATGGTTTGAATGCGAACGGCTTTGAGTTGGACGACATGGCTAGAATAAAAAGAGAATTAGAAAAATAAAAAAGAACTGGGAAAACAATGTGTTTCGATTTTGTCCGTTTTTATGTCGATTTTTTCTTTTCGGCACGAGATCTGCGTCAGCGATCACGAAACGCGCCAACCTCCTCCTTTCGACGCATTCTTCATTTTTTGGCCAATTTTTCCATGAAAACTCCGGTTTTCAGCTGAAAAAATAACTTATTCAAGACAATTCATCATTTCGATCATTTTTTCGATTTCCAGGCATTATGATGTACATTCTGGTTGTACTTTTATTACTACCTGCTCTTTCTGAGGCTGGTACAGAAGTGAGTTTTCAAGTTAAAAGAAAATTGAACTGATTTATGTGTTCCAGGCTAACTTCGAAGATACAAGGTGTCGGTGCATCTGTCCCAGTCTTCTAAAGTTCCTGAATTTGGCGGAGAATGCGACGGAGAAATCAGAAGGTTTACGAAGGCGATTCTACACGAAGACAAATATCGAGCCAAGCCACTGGTAATTTTTTTTGGATTGCTTAAAAACGCAACTTCTCGTTCGGTTGTGCAGTGATGACGATCTTGGCTGCTAATGCATTTTTTACGGCCCAATTCGTTTTTGATTTTGAATTCAGACAAGTTCGAAAATTGATGTATCATCAATGGACAAATACTATTTGACACTTTATTCATGATTATTACCCTATGTTCCTTCAAGTCTTTTCAGCAAGCCGAACAACATAGTGAAAGATCAAGTGAGCAATCTCGTCGACGAAGCACACATGGATGCTTTTCTTGCGAACTGTGACTGCAGATACGAGTCGAGAAATACAGTACTCCTTAAAGTCGTTGTCATTTTCGTGATATGTGTTATCGCTGTTTTAACTGGATACATGGTCTTCCTCATGTGCTTGGATCCAATGCTCCGTAAAAAACGACTATCGATCAGCTATCAACAACACAATGATGAAATGGAAGACAATATCTTCGCAGCAGCTCCATCTACAGATGATGAGTCATCTCCAACGCCGAGTAACTCCATAGATACACAAGGCACGACAAGGGCGAGAAGTAGTAAGTTTCCTACTAGAACTTTATGATTCAAATCACAAAAAGTATTCCCTACAGATGTTCTTGGGCGTGTGGAGGCCGAGCAGAATCGATGGATGAAGAAAGTAGAGGAGCAGCGGCGGAACATTTTCGAAGATCACACGATGCTTAACTAGTTAAGTCTCTTTTCAGAGATTCTTTACATAATTCATAATTTATTTTGCACCTGCATGATGTTGTACATTCTTGTCAAATAGTTTGCCATCTTTTCACCTTCATAAACACTTTTCCCCATTACCGTTGGAAACAAAGACAGTTAAATTTTCGAAATTTCGAGGGTCAAAGGGAAATAGTGCGACTATTGAAGAAAGTTCTCTATGTCTCTAATCTTATTTCTATCTCTTTCTAACTCGCTGTTTGTTGTGAGCGGGCCGTCGTCGCGGCGGAAAAGAGAGATGAAGAGAAGGAGATTCTCTCGAAGTGCCACACATTTCCCATTTCTCTTTCTTTTTCGTGTTTTTTTTTCAATTTTTCAGATCGCCCTTTGCACTTGGTCGATTATTTATGGATCAAGGAGAGTTTCTGGAGTTTCCAAAAATTATTAAAAAACATTTCAAATGAAAAACTAACCTGGGATATTCAAGGTCAGCAGGTCTGACGAATTTGCATGAAACAGCGACAACTGTTCATGACTAATCCTCATTTGTTTCGTAACAAAAAGGTATAAGGTGTACTGAAGTACTGTTTTGTTTTTTCCCTCAAGGTCTACATGCTCCAAAATAAGCTTCTTCCCTCCGGATGCTCCTTTCAACATAGTGATGTGTTTGTGATACTTTTTCCATGTTATCAGTTGTCTAAGTTTGCAGGAACCGTGTTTTTGCTTCATGTATGTTCGAAATTATCAGGTGGAAACGTTTTTGTTGTTTTCCATAAACATGTCTAGGTCTACTTGTATAGTTAATGAGTCGGTGTGTCCTCCACGCGCCGCCCATTTTAGTGTACCTTCCATTTACCCGCCATTTCCGTCCATTCACCGCACCATTTACCGTTCGCTCTTTCTTTATTCTTCTTCCCTTCAATACATTTTGATTGAAAATGCCGTTCAAGATGTCGTGGTTCTTCGATCGTATGCACGAGGAGGCTCACAAAATCAAGGAAAAGATCAAGGAGAAGAGCCGCAAACGGAAGGCACCGACTGCTGAAGAAGCCATTGGAAACTTGAAGGATGCTGAAGAACTTTTGATCAAGAAGCAAGAATATTTCGAACTTCGCATCGAACAAGAGGTTGAAGCAGCCAAGAAGCATATGAAGACGAATAAGAAGTTGGCGTTGGCAGCGTTGAGAAGAAAGAAGCATCACGAGCAGGAATTGAGCCGTATTGATGGGGTGAGACAGTTCTTAGAGCTTTTCTTCAACTGAATTTGATATATTTCAGGTTCTCACAAAATTGGAAGCACAACGGTCTGCCCTGGAGAATGTTGGAATGCACAATGAAGTCATTGATGTGCTCGGAAAGACAAATGAAACTCTGAAAAAGGAGCATGCAAAGATGGATATTGACAAGGTGCACGATTTGATGGATGAGATTGCTGATGGATTGGCCATCTCTGGAGAACTCAATGAGGCGATTTCGGCACCAATTGGAGATTTGGCGGATGAGGATGAACTGATGCAAGAGTTGCAGGAGTTGCAAGATGTAAGTAATTAATCATTTTGTGTAAAACCTCATCACAAATCGATTTTTCAGAACGTCGCCGATCTGACTCCATCGAAACTTCCCGACGTACCAACCGAACTTCCGGAAGCCCCAACTGCAGAATTGACTCGTGCCGGACGTCGTGGAAAGTTCCGCAAGATGAGTACAATGGAAGAATTGGAGCAGTGGGCCGCATCGAACTAATCTTCCCGTCACCCACCCACATTTCTTTCTTTAAATATGTTCCATATTCGCGTACAACACATCTACCTTCGTATTTTCATACTATTTTCATTTTGTTGACAGTTCCCCATTGATGATATGTATAATAAAAATTTGAATTTGCTAAGAGTGAATTCGTCATACTTTTTAAACAAGGGAGGACAAGAACATGGAGAATAAGAGAAATAGTGGATATTCATTACACTGGGAGATGGAAATCCAGTTCGTTCCGAGAAGGGAGAGGATCATGGTGATTTTGTTATCTTTTATCTTCGCGTTTTCGACCTTTTCCTCACACTATTCTGGATTTCCATCGTGATGGCATTCCACTCTTGAACGGTTTTCCCTCACTTCTGATGTTTGGTTTTCTCGTTTGGCTTTTGTTTAATTAGGTTCAGACTGACAAGTGTCTCTTGGATCATGACTACGCTTACAATTTGACCATTTTCAGCTGAATTAGGCCATCTTTGAGAATCTGAAAGAGTACGGTTTCACCAACCGATTTTGCTAAAGTTTGGTAGATGTATAGATCAACTCTAGAACTACATTTTTCAGTTGACTACCTAACTCGGCTACCTAACTGAATTGGTTGTGATTATAAAAAATAGTTGTAAACTACAAGAATGTAGTTCTAAAGTTGAACTACAGATCTTATAAACTTTAACGAAATCGGATGGTGTGAACCAACTTTTTCAGACCCCTAATGCTGACCTTTTTAACTGAAAATAGTCAAATTGTGTATCTAACAGCAAACATACTAGAAGTTGCGATGTTAATAATATTTGGCTCTGATAATATATTAAGAGATTTTTAGATTTTTAGATTTTTATGTTTGCATAATGCTACCCAATGGGAATCATATATTGTGCTTCAATAATATGAAGTGAAGTTGAATGAGTATTTGAAGAAATTCCAATTATTTAAAGAAATGAAGTACTTGCACCTTTGTGCGAAATCTCTTGTCTCTTAGCTCTTTACTATCATGTTTCTCTCCTCTCAACATTTTTTTCGTTCCAGATGTGCCGCCCGTTCTGTGCTCTTGTTCTGATCTCTATTCTCATTCACCTGACCTCGTCATTCCTACAACCTCAGCCAACTTGCGATGGTTGTCCGACATGTCAGAATGCAAACGGATGTCCTGCAGTAGGCGGCAGTGGGACAAGTGAAACTACAACTGAGGTATCCATTTCAATTGTGCTTTGACCGCATTGCTCTTTTCTCTTCTACCCATGTTTCTATCTTTTTCAGTCTACTGCAGAGTCGACAACTTTAGGATATTACGAGCAGTATTGGCAAGGAAACGGTTGGAAGACTGACGATGCTGGAAATGTCTATGTTGGAGATGATAATGCTAAACTTTTATTAATTCAGCAAGGAACCTATTGCCCAGTTTCAATTTGTAAAGGGTGGTTCGGTATCTGGTGATGTGTCATAATGATGATAACGTCAGCTGCTTTATTGATCAAAAAAAATAAATGTGCCCTCTCTTTTGTTTCAACATTTGATCCCCAGAACTACATTCATAACAATGCTCTTTTCTCATCTTCTCTAAATATCATTTATGAGAATCATTCTGAACTTTGCTAATATGGAGTGTCTTTTTTCTTTTTTTGCTGTTTTTCGCCCTCATGGGAACGGTGAATGTATCAAATTTCAGTTGGTGTTCCACCTATTTTTTCCTGACTTTTTCTTCAAGATGAAAAAAGAAATTGTGTTTTGAAATCGAGATCTTATCTTTTCAGCAATTCTATTTTTCATTTCAAATTGAGTCACTACAATACCAGAAGGCTTCACTATTTTTGGGTTTTCAAGGTTTTCAACGATTTTTGGTTCAGAAATGTGTGACGATTTCCTTCGATTTGGCTTCGTGACTCTTTTCATTTTTTTACTATCTGTTCAGAGGCAAATCGAAATTGGCTCCCATTTTGCCCATGTGACTATATCAAAATGTTACTACCATTCATATAATCGACGACGCCTACATTTTAGTTATTGGACTTTCTCACGGTTATGAAAACTCTGAAGAGGAATCCCAAGTTCAGGTATGCTTTGTGTGCTGCTCAAAACTTTTTGACCTTTTTCGTATGAACAAGTGCAAATAGAAATTCCTACCGGTGTTCGTTTGTATGTAGCATACTGTCACGATTTTTAGAGAATGCTTCTACAATTGTGATTTCGTTGACCTCAAAGTTCATATCAAAAGATTTCGAGTAACCTCGAGGTGAGAAGAACCAAACAGGATTAGTAACTTTCAAATATTTATTCTAAAGGTAAGGCACACGGACTCTATTTACCTGTCTCTAGACTTCTGAACTTTTGAAAATGTTGTTTTTCCAAAGGGAAATGTTCTGCAATTGTGCTTTCATCAGATGATACAAAGCTCCTATCAAACTTTGATCACCCTTTGAAATGCCAACTTCTTCTAATTTCTTTTTCTCCTTGCACAATTTGACCTCTGTACTCGTTAACTTCTTCAAATAACCACCCACATCTTCTCGGACCCTGTTTAATTAGTTCTTCTTACTTCTCATTTTACACTTTTTCTCCCTCCACTAAAAATCCATGTGTTACTTCTTAGTTTTCCACTTCTTCGAACATCTCGATTTCTCGTTTTTGTTCTCATGTAAATGCACACATTTGCAAAAAAGAGCACAACACTCACCCCTCTCGGACAATTACCTCGTTCGAAACATTTAATCGCTTCGGTTTTTGTCTTGCTCTGCGAGTTCTCGATCCAAAGCGAATTTGTCTGCTTCTGACATATGTGACGTGGATTCAGTTCTGCACGTGCTCTTTTTCATCTCTCCCGGAGACCCTTGTAACCTATCAAATTACCTATGTCTCTCTTTTTTCTTCTGTCAAAAATCATCGCGTTCCTACTCATCTCCTTGTTTCCTGAAGATCTCGAAACACAGAGGTTTTCCTCATTTATTTTGTACTTTGTCTCTTTTTTGCTGCTCCTCTGACACCTTCTAATCTTCTATGTTGTTCATCTCGACACAAGAAGAAAAAAAGAAGGAAGAGCATTGGTCTGCATACGAAACATCTCTAAAAGAACCAAATGCTGCTGGTGGTGGTTTTTGAACAGAAAGGTGACAAAGCAGAGAAAGATACGTCAAGAATACTGGTGGAAGATGAAGGTCCGATGGATAGCTCTGATAGGAAGAGAAGTCTCTGGGGACTCCGTTCTCCTCCACTTGACCCTCGAAAACTTGACCCCCTTGTTTTTTGTTCATTCCCTGCCGCACTTCACGGACGGATACAGTAGTCAATCATTTTCACCATTCTGCAACTTTTCAAGTGTCCTTTTCTCCCTCTTGGTCTTTCTTGTTTCTTCGGTCAAAAATGTGTTGTGAGGTTTGATTGATGTTCTTATGGTCTCTTTCCCCATTTTTCCATATGCCACGCCTTCTCAATTCGTATTTCCTGCCACCGATTTCATCTTAAAGGCGTCATGTCGGTGAAATGGAGAGGCCAGAAATCTTAGGTTTTCTGAAATGGAAGTGCTTTTGTTTTTTGAAAAAAGCTTTTATTTTTGTGTTTTTTTCGGGTTGAATTTGTGTTTGGTTTTTGGAAATGTCCTTAAAAACTCATATTCATAGAGACTTTGGTGCGTTTGAAGCAGGAAGGAAAACTTATCGTGTTTTGGATACAAAAAGTTCAAGATAGCAGAATACTTCCAGTAGCAGGAATAAGACGTTTGCATTAATAGCACGATTGGAATTCTAGAAATGTCAAAGGTGCCTTCATATGATTTGGCGGTCCTACGGTAATCTAACTATAGTATTCCTGCTGGCAAATAAATCACGGCAGGTAAGTTTTGGAGCCGCAAGAAAAACACTTTGAAAATCATGTACTTTTTTAATGGAAAGTAATCGGTTTGGGCCTGAATTCCAGTCGATCCCGCTTATAGAATCTCAATAAATTATGATTCTTGAACCAGACTCCTTCCAGTATTTTCCATTTCCTGATTTCCCCCGTTTGCACACCAATTCAACGCCCATATTCCCAGAAGAAGTTTGAGACCTGACCCGATTAATCCAGGAAAAACCAAAAAACTTCTTTGAAGTATATCTTTCGGTGGCGTCATGAAGCTTAAGCTATTCTTATTCCTCCCATTGCCTCCGTTTGTTTTTCTGCTTTTCCTGATGGTTCCCAGCCGTTCAAAAGTAGTCTTTTAGTATAATTTCTGAGCCTTTTTTCTTTTTTCTTAAATTTTCTCATTTGAGCATATTTCAGAAAGGGCGGGGGTGGCCCGATATGCACTACCTTCCCCATGTTTATTTTCGCACCGAAAATTCGGGAGACTGGACGAAATTAGAAACATGAAAAATAAGAGTCCGAGAATAACCCACTCATATTCTCACCCGTACATGATTAGTGAGATGTTTAAAACATTCATTTTCTATAGTGACGTTGATTTTGATCCAAGAAAAGTGTTCCTCGTGTTGATGAGCCTAACTAAAACTTGCAATGTGTTATTGTCGTCTTTAGGTTAGAAGACCAGGAAATGAAGGTCCAAAAACTGGATTAAGCTGCAGACGCGTCATCAAACGCTTCCAGAGAATGGACAATACATTTTCGTAGATTTATTAAGTTTCCCGAAAAAAGTTTCCTTTTTATTCTAGAACTTCCAAATCTGAGTCACATTACTCCGTCACGATGTTGTCTCGAGATCAAGGTTTCATCCGACTGGGAGGATAGACGGCGAGAGGAGGGAGTTCCCACGGTTTGCCTTTTTCATATAGAGTGTTTCAATGAGAGATCATTCTTTACGGGAATACGTGATTCTTGTGGTTTTGAACTCTCTCAAGACCATCTTGAGTTTTGACTAATTGGCCTTCAGAACAAGTTGTAAAATATAAATAGATTTTAACTTTCCTCTAAGGATCCCTAGTAAATGAAATTCCCTGAACCGATTTTGTTGAATTCTTACTTTTTCGGACTTCTTAATTTTACAATGTCCAGCCACATTTTTACGCTAGAACCCATCCGGTTCTAGGTATAATCTTATTGTGAGTCTCCATCCAGCAGTGTTCGAATAAATGAGTTCTAGGAAGTTATTTGAACCAGTACACTTTGCAAATAATAATGCATTTTATTTTCCCAGTCACACACTTTTTCTGTATCCAAACTCGATTTCCAAGTATATTTCGAGATAGTATCACAATGCAAATTCACTCGAGCGTCAGACCTGTGGAAACGGAAAATATCAGTGAACAGTATTCTTAATTTGCATGCTAATTCGAACATCGTCCCTCTAATTTCCGTTCCATCACTGAATCATTTCCTATTTTTATCGTTGACCCCTCCTCTTCGTCCTGCTCACCTATTTTTCCCAAAATGATTCATGCATGATTCACACGTTACGTTGTCATCGTCTTCTTCTTCTTCATTTTCATCCTGTTGAAAAACAGAATCCGTTCCAAAAAGTATCATCTCCTTCCCATCTCCAAACTCATTTTCCCTTTTTCGTATCGCTCTTCAAAGTGAGCATTTCGCGCCTGCATCGTACGGGTGGCCGGCTATTCCAAGAGATGAGAGCTCAAAATTGAAATTAGTCTTCTTCGTTTTTTTTTCCGAAATTTGTTTTTCTCACCGGCGAATAGAGAATCTTCTTTTATTGCTCCTCTCAACCCGTCGCCCCATATATTCTTGTATATTTGCTTATAATTAGTGTTTTGGTTGCTCCGAGGGAGAGAGAGAAAGAAGAGCTCCATGTGCTCATCTAGGAGTAAATTCTGATTCTTTATCTGGTTGTAAATATGAAGACTCCTCCAGTTACTCTCTCCCTCTTTTGGGATGAGTTTGGTAGGTTTATGAGCAGAAAAAGGGTTTAGAGTTTCATTTCTTATGCATCAAAGAGTACTTTTTGTCATCCCAACATACTCCTATGGCACTCCTATTGTCTACATCTTTATATTTCTTGAAACTTACTTTTTTCTAGTTTGTAGTGAAAGGTGATGAGGTGTAACGAGTACTGTAGTTCGAAAAATTTCTGGTCAAAGATTGGAATTCTTAAGTGCAAGACCATATGCCAAAACTACCTCCAAAAGAGTTCCAATTTGTATTCTGACCTAATCTTATTACTAAAAAAGACCTCCCTAGAATGTATCTGGTTTCATCTTTCACTTCCCCGTTTAGCTCTGGGCGACAAGAGTTTATAAATAATTAGGTGAATACGTAGCATTTTTGGAGAAGCAGGGGTCTGCCAAACGTTTGCCCTTTTTCACTTTTTATTTTTCTGCTCATTTTTCTGTTTTGCAGATTTCTGGGATCTTGTTGATGAGTCTACCAGTCTAAGGGAACAATTTTTAATTTTGAATTCTGAATTCTTGAATCTCGGAACTTCCACATGCTTTCAAACTTCCCAAGTGTTCATGAACCTAAATGTGTCTGAGATTTCTATGAATCCCAAGCTCTATTCTTACTTGAAACTTTGTGTTTTGAATTCAATGAAGCTATAATTACTACTTCTAGGAAATTCCGTATTCTCACTTCCTTCCAGGGTTCAGGAGTACCAATTTCTAATAATTTGATCTCGAAATTGAAATGATTCAGAATCGTGAATCGCAATATTCTAGAAGTTTTCAATTTTATTCATTCTGAAAAAAGAAGAAGGAGGATTCTATTAATACCCACCCCCACCCATCGGGGTAGAAATATTAAACTCTTATTTATTTTTACTTCATGTAGAAAATCTTCGATCATCGTTTATTAATTCATATGACACATCATCATGACCCATTTTGAAATTATTGCAAATTCTGAATTACTCTATAGTTTGATTTGAGATCTCAACCTTTTTTTTGGTATTCTGGTGCCTTTGTCATTCGCATCCCCCGAAATCCCATTATTTGATTATTTCTATGGGTTGCCTTTTGTTTTGTTCCGGGTCTCACAGAATGTGTTCAATTTATCTATGCTTCTATTCTTGCTCTTCCCCTCATAGTCGGTGATTCTGAAGACGTTCAGAGTTATAGGGATCAAAGTTGAGATTTGTGCCTCTGATAAATCCTAATTTTCCAAAGTTATCAAAAGTGAAAGGTAGGTATTTTCAGTGTCCAACAGAATCTCATTTTTTGAGTTGTCATTCCTTCGGTCCTCTCGATTTCTGTTCCTTGAACTTATTTTTGTTATTCACATTGTAAAACCGAACTTCTCGGTGTTGCGTAGTACAAATGAGGTAATGCTTGTCTTCTTCATTTTATAATCGCATGAATCGGGCGGGTACATGCGTGTAGTTTTTGTTATTGAATTCAACCAGTCTGGAGATTGAATACGAGAAGAAACTCTGAGTAATCCATCATTCTGAAAATACCTATTCCCCCCAGAGTACAAGTTTTAACAAGCTATTCCTGGATAGCATAGGAGATCCAATTAGGTACAATTTATGATTTTTGAATTCTCAGATCTATTTCCATAATTTCAAGAATAGATCTTCTCTGTCACAATAATGGATCTTTGACTTATATTCTTCAATCAGCTAATGAGCTAAACTGCCGTATAGCTCATTTCCCTTTCCCTCTCCATCCACCCACATTTACATTTTCTCAAATTTCGACACTTCGTCCCATTTTGCCCTAATGATGTCCTATCCCCTTCCTTATCCACGACACCGCCACTTCTTCTTATTTCATTTCCAGCGTTTCCGTAAACTAAAAATTCGAAATCCAATTACTCACATTTTGCCTGATGCTCGCTTGAAATCGTGTCGTGTGATTACCCGGTAGTTCCTGTTTTGATGCCCTTCTGTTCTTTTTAATGACAGTGTCTCCCACATATGAAGAATATATCCTTTTCTCCGTTTTTCTTCTTCTTTCCGATTCACATCATAATGAATACTTTACGTCGTCTTGCCAGCGGGTGCCAATCAGTCTGTCTTCTTTCACTCTGCACTTTTTTCTTCTTCTTCACTCTGAGTTCTAGACATCCGGATAAGTTCCATCCGGTTCTTTTTCTTCTTCTTTTGTTGCAAACGCATGTTTCTGACGCATTCGTCGCCTTGGTCGGAGGCTTCTGGAGTTCAATTTTGGCTTATTTCTATCTTTTCTATCTTTGAACCTTCCTTATGACAAGGAACAGAAACATTGGGTTTCAAAAAAAATTGACATGGTAAAAAAAATAAAATTGATAAAAAATGCGCTCATTGTTCCTTTTTAAAATTATGTCACTTTTTAAACCTGTTCAAACTAATCTTCCTGACATTACAATTTTGAGTTTAATCCGCCAATCAAGTTTTGTTTTCAAAGAAGAAATGCGCTTTTGGTTTCGTAGAAGATTTGAATTGTCTGGAAAACTTGTGTGTAGTTTTATTATTTTTCTCAACCTCAATTACAATCCGAAAGCGGAATTGCAGCTATAACAGTGCCCGGATTCTTGAATATGAGCTGGACTCTGGTGGACGTAGATGAACAGTTTGTCCCTTAAAGGTTCAGAAGAATATGTCGAGTTTTCCTATTCGTTTAACAGTAGATCCTTGACATACATAATATTTTGTGACGATATTACCAAAAATGCTGAAATTTTTAAACTATAAATTGAGCACATGTGTCGAATTATTTCAACATAGTTCCGTGATATAAACTACGAAAAAACATAAGTGAGTAAGTGATACGGCAACGTGTTTTTATGAGCTTTTTGAATAACTCAATAATCTCAATTTCTCTAACTTCCAGCCCCTCCAATCAGACTAGTGATGTGAATGTTTCAGTCTGGAAATTAGACTAGCATTCATTCACAGGTGCTCTTTGTGATTCACCTTCCCTGATAGAAGCCATAAACAACTTGTTTTTAGTATGTCGTTTCCGTGTTTTTTCAAATTTTAGATTGTTCGAACACATGGATCCAATAGTCCAATACAATAAATAATACATTTTATTGGGCTCGTGACATATTCAATGAATCATAATGCCTTATTGAGGACCTACCTACATCATAGATTGTCCTTATTTGGCTTTTTGGGAGAGTTGAATCATGAGCAAAAATTTGGAGAGGTGACATCCGGTAAAAAAACCAGAACACAAAAATTATTCATTCCTCTTCCCCCATTCATCTCATTTATTCTTTGCTCATCAATTCTGATTTGTTCCAGATGTGCTTCTTTGTTTTCTTTTTCAGGGAGGGTTGAGTCAGTTAAAAACCTTACGGAGACTAGTTCCACCCAGATAAGACGTAGTGGATTTACAGATTGTTAGCTGGTATAATCATTCTCCACACACATAGATCACATATATTTTTGAACGCCTTCGTAGAAATGACTCTCTGGTAATTTCCCAATTGAAATTGAACCGGAGAGAGAGAATCCTGCTTTCTCTTCTTCCTGTTTTCATATAATCACACTTTATTATTCCCAATTTATTCTATTTGGAATGACTGGGATAGTCTGTAAATTAGATTCCAACAGCACCCTAGTTATTCTTATTTTCTGGTAATGTGATGCGGTCAAGATAAACTGAAGTCATACTTTCTCACCTGTCATCAAGAAGTAGCACATTTTGTTGACAACAAGTTTCGAAAGGGTTAACGAATTCTAAAAGAATCAAAAGATATTTTCAGACTTTTCTTGTACCGGAATCACATCATTTTTTATTTTTTATTTTTTTAATTTCTCTGTTCTGCTATTTTTAGGTGACGAAACTAAAAAAAGCAAATAGAAATTTAGATCTCGTTTTAGCTTGTTCCAGTTTTTCAGCCTACTGGTCTAGGTTGAGAACTAGCAATGATTCAACATGATTATAGAACAGTTTGGGTTCAAACAATGATCTTCAGTGCAGACTCCTCGAGTTTTTGTTAATCTCATAGAACATTTTCGACCTTATTTTCTCTCTTTCTAAGAATAAGGTAATCCTTATGAATAATCCCTTTTCCGAGATCATGTTTAGACTCTGTAGACTCTGTCTCCCATCATATCCAATTACCTCGTTGACCCATAAAATTTCAAACTCTTTCCGTCTTTTCCGTTCGATTTGAGAATGAAACCTGTGGTTTATGTCTCGAGACGGCGATGTTTCCATTTGTTTTTACCGATTTTTGATCGTCTTCTTACCCTTTTCCGGGCACAAATCTAATCTCTTCTCAGACTTTCAACTCTTCTAGACTCGCCCACCAAACCCATCATTCAAATAAACAAAATAACAATATGATGATGGATGAGTTGAGAAGACCAAAAGAACATCTTGCTTTTTCTTATTCTGGGATCTCCATTCATTTCAATTATCTTCCAGTTTTTGCTTGTGTTTGTTTTTCCTTCAGCTTCTTCCCCTATAACAGTACACACGTCTTCCAATTTTGTTTTGAAACCGAGAATCTCTGAAAACGTGCCAATCGAGAATCCTCTCGGTTTTGTCTTCCTCCTAGATTTCAGAGTCTCCCTTCTTATTTCCTTATGTGACAGCTCCTTCTCCATCTACAATTCCCTCGGCATTCAGGAAACACGTCAATGTTCGAAATTTTCTTTAGTCGGTTTCATTTTTTTCTATTCTGGAAGATTTATGCACTGCTTCTCCCCCCATTCCGTCAATTTCTTCTTCCTCTTCTACCACATGTGTTATCTTTTACGAGCTGAAAATGAAGAAAAAGTGACTTAACTTTTAGAAAGAAAAGAAAACGAGATGAGGACGAAGTATAAAAAAAAAAAAGAGAGTTTTGAAGAACCTCCATGTCTTTTTCGCAATTCTCAAAACATTTCAACTCTGTCAAAACTAACACTAAGTTCCGTGAGAGACAAAGTTATGTGTTTTAGTAGCTCAAAAGTTCACAGAAATTCTTCAAAGTTTTCTTTTCTCCAAGTTAATAAAACTAATTATTAAAACAATTGGTCCTCAAATTTATTAGCAGACTGACCAATTCTCAGAATCCAGTCTTAATAAGGCAGAAAGACCAGCCCGCTCATAATACAGTACTTTTCACCTCGCCAAGTGTTTTTTCTAGAACAAATTGCTTTCTATTAATATTCAAATGTGTTCTTCTCTCCATTTATGAACCGAAAGCGCAAATTTTTAGTAGTAACGAATGAAATAATTCGATTGGTACTATGTGAGCAATGCACAAGACCCCAGAGAAGGTATCAACAATCCTCTAGAACTTTGTTGGCATTTTTAGCATGGAGTATGAGAAGTGAGTGCAGCAAGTGAGACTTTCCCAAAGAATTTGCATTTTTGAAAACGTTCAGAAAGGTTTCCACTTGTCAAGAGTCACTTGTCGAACAGTTTTTTCTCCTTTTATATTTTATGAACTCACACTTTTAGAATATTTTATGGAAAAATCAAAATTTCTACAAAGCTAGGGCTCCTTAGATAACAACCCTATTCAATGCTCTATAGTACTGAAACCACATCGAAGTCCTCGTGTGAAAACTTCTGTGTTGAACTGAATTCTGAGTACTTCTACCTAAACCAAATGAAAAGTGACTTTACAAAAACGATCATCCTTACCGTATTCTTTCGAATCCATCTTCTCATGCCACTCCCTCAACCTCCGAAACCATGTGCTACTTATCCATTTGAATATTGTCGTCATTTTCTTCTCAAATTGAATCCCTCTCCAATTTCTTATCCCTCCCTCTTCTTCTTCTTCTTTCTCCAAGTACAAAAAGTTTCTTCTCAACTCACACCTCCTGTGTGGATCCATGAATAAAATAAATTATCGCCCTCAACCCTCCCATTTCACAAAAAAGTGCTATCCGTTTTCCTCCTTTCTTTTTTTCTTCCATTTCCGTTTCCACCCACCCAAATACCTCTTCCTTTTCTTTTCAGGAGATCTTCAACCTTTTTTGAACACACATGACTATGAATCGGTACGAGTTCTATGAGCTCAAATCATGGATGTATCTTCCGGTTATCTTCATTGGTCTACTTGGAAACTTTGCTTCATTCCTAGTCTATCGAACGGCTCCGATGAGAAAGTCTACAGTAAGTTCAGTCCTTGATTTCTCAAAACTTGAATATTCTTCTTCAGGTCGGCACCCTTCTGCTCATCCTCTCTCTCATCGACATTCTTCTGCTTCTTCTGATAACTCCCATTTTTGTTCTTGTTTTTCTGCCTCTCTGGTTAGTCATGTCTTCTCCAGATTTCCTGGGGTCCCTCGGGATGTTTTCAAGTAAATCAAACACCAAATATTTGCAGGCAGGACCAATGGCAAAAGTATTCGTTCCATATGAGCTTCTTCGCCTACAGTACTCGATATGTGTATCCACTATGCATGATGACAAAGTCTTGTAGTTTATATCTTATGGTGCTGATTACGATCGAACGATGGATTGCAGTTTGTAGGCCACTTCAGGTACTGAGCTAAGACTTTGGGAATTGAATTAACTTTTGAAATTACAGGCAAAGGTTCTATGCACCAACCGGAACACCATGAAAGCTGGAATCTTCATAATTATCTTTTCAATTGTATTCAACTTTCCTAGGTTCTTCGATTACAAAATTGGGTTAGTTGATGACTTATCTCAACTTTCATTACCGTAATCCATTTTTAGAGATGGATATCTGTCAGAAATGTGGATGCTTGACACCGACAAACACTGGTGGTATTTCATGTTTTACTTTATCATCCTATCCGTACTCTTCGACTATTTTCTCCCATTCCTCATCATGACAATCGCCAATTACCATGTCATCCGAGCTCTTCAAGAAAGCGACGAAGTCATAACGGGACTGGCGGTCCAAAAAAGGAAGGATCAGAAAACAACTGTCATGCTTCTAGTTGTAACCATCTTTTTTGCATTCTGTCACTTGTTCTCCATGTTCTTGAAAGTTGCCGAGAGCATATTCGGAGGATTTCTTACCCAAACAGTGAGTCATCTCTCAATATTTTTAGATGAATATTTGTTCCCCTTTTCAGAGTTTCTACTGGGAGGTATTTGCCGAGTTCACAATCTTCTTAATCATCTTCCACACCTCCAGCACCTTCTTCATTTATTACGGATTTTCGGAGAAGTTCCGAACGATTTTCCATGACATCATCAGGTAAATAGATACTTCTCCTTTCACTTCGAATTTTGCACGTTCCGGATTATAAACAAGATTAGCAGCTAGAATGACGTATTCTGCAAGAACTCATCCCTGTTTGTTTCAGATGCCGTCAAAGACTAGACGACGTGAAGTGTTCCACCTACCTCCCAGTCAACTCATCTGGAGCAGTTTCTGAAGCGAAATCTCGAAAGTCTCCAGCCATAGTTTAATTAGATAAATTTTATTCAATTTTCTTCAATTCTTGATATCTGGTCCCGGTTTTTGTCAAACAAAACACAAAATTTGATAACGGGTTAATAAAGTTGTCATAGAATGTTCAAATGTTTCTAAAAAAGATGCATCGACGGGGAATCGAACCCGGCCGCCCGCGTGGCAGGCGAGCATTCTACCACTGAACCACCGATGCGACGAGATACTCATGTTGTGAATTAAGTTAAGAATAGTGCAGAGAGGCGGGTATGCATTCCCACTAGAGTCGCCTTGACCGGCGAAATCTTCAATAACTGGTTTTCTGGCTAGACTTCTCATTGGATTTGATGCGTACTTTGTAGTTATCTTTTTGTTTTCTCCCCTATAATAATCCGAGAATCATCCTCTTTTCCTCATAGGGCCAGATAATCCGTTATTCTCTGGAGGCGGTAGTCCTGTTTCTTCAAAAAACAATTGTTGTGTTGTCATTTGACATTTATCTTTCTGAAACAAAGAAAACAAAAAAGTTCAAAAAAGAAAGAGACCCCTCTCGAATTACTGAATTCGATGCGGACCTCCCTCTTTTTTCCTTACAAAGAATTCATTTTAGATTCCACGAGATGACACTCCTTGCATTGTGCCAATTTGTCAATTTGTCACATATACAAGAGTACAAAATGAAAAGACGTCATTGGCCTTGGTAGCATCCAAAAGGTGCTTCATCTTCCAATTCTTCATCATAATCTTTTTCTCTTGTTCGGTTTGTGCACTCACACGTGGTCATGGAACCGCCTCCAGTAAATTGGAAAAGAGAAGGAGGTATCAATTCATCTTCAAACTATTTTCATTGTTTCTTCTCCTCACGGAGCACTCTTTGCCCATCATCATCATTCACCACCTGCTTCCGTCCAGGACACTTATCATCCCGAAATAGTGCGCAAGAGTAGGAGGCACGGAGATGGATCAGTTGTAAATCTCATGATCCATTTCCTTTCCGCCGTCCAATCGGTTTCTTGAGCCACCTCTCCTCTCTGCGTCTCTCGTACACTTTTACGGTTCAAGATTCAACCAAAAACTTTGTGTACTTGGGAAAAGAGAGAAATTGGGGCGGAGACATCCGCTGGACAAACACAAAGAAGCTCTTCCTAACAGTTTATGTTCTAGTGTAAAAACGAGCATTGTTTGCACGTATGCTGCCAACAAGCATATAATCTGGGGGTAAATGTTGTTTCTTGAAACAAATTTCAGAAGTTTCTCTTTTTGAGGGGGAGAAGAAGAAACCGAACTTTGGTAGAAGTTTGTGTTTTCTGAACTTTTGGTCTCGTCTCCTGGAAACGTTTTTTCTCAATTTTTTTTATTGTATTCGTTGCAAATAGGATGCTTTATGTCTCTTGCGATTCTCTTCTTTTCAGCCTTGTCTTCTTCCCGTACAATTTATTTCCATTTTGTAATTTGTAAGTGCTTCTGATTAAAAAGACAAGGGCAGTAACATATCCTTTGGTAGTTTTTCAGGCTGATCAAAACGTGATGAATCATCTTGAACCTAAGCACACACGTTTGAAAATCCTAGGCCTTATCATCGTATCCTCTCCCTAGCTATTTTTACCTCTCCAAATCCAAATTTTTTGCACCTTCCAAAATCATTTCTTGTAACATTTATAACTAGGTCAACTCCATGATCTAATCTCTCTAGATCATATCCATTTCCACCCTCATAACTACATTTTGTCATTTTCCCAAATTCTATCTATAAATTCCACCGGAAGTCACATGATATTTTACCTGCTCTCCCTCCTCCCGATTCCCCCTTTTTATTATCAAACACCCTCGAAACCACCTTTTTTGAGCTGAAAGCGAGGGTGGAGAGCAACAGCAGGCGCCTCTCGTTTTTCTCTCTTTTTCCATGTTGCTAAGATATCAAAAAGGAGAGACCCCTCTAACTTTTTTGTCGGTTTGTTACCCCCACATTTCATTATACATATACACAGCATAGATTTAGTTTCTGATTGACTGCGTCTCGTTTCGGAGTCGAGTTCCTCATCTCCTTTTTTCTTCGTTTTGGATATGAGATGATAAAAGAGGAATAATCCGAAAAACCCTCAAAGCTTCTCCCTTTTTTCCCAAAAAAAGAAGCCACATTCTCGGTTTTTCCTCCCTCTCACCCTAACAGAAAAAAAAAACATCCTGCAATCTGATGATTCTGTCTGAAAATGAGAAAAAAGGAAACCGAAACAATAAATTGGGTCGAAGGAAACGGGACGACGTCCGAACTCGATGAATTTTCTTTGGCTAGACGACGTCTTCTTCGTCTTTTTCCCCCATTTATTAGTTTTTTTCATTCGGTTGTTTTCTTGTTGATCATTGTCTCCATTGTCTTCCTTCATTTTTTCCGTATAATTCCCCAAAAGACGGCGCTTTGAACTATAAGAAGTCGAGTCGTTGATTTGTCAGTTATCAGTTATAGTGAGCTGGTCTTGACTTCTAGAACTGAATAGATAACAAAGAAAAAGAATAGGAGCGCCTAGAGAAAAAGAGGAGAAGTACGATTAACTTTGGTAGCAATGACCATTAGTTGGTTGAAAATAACAATAAAAATTTTGAAATTGATATCATCGTTTCTGTTTACTATTTTTCCTTCTACCAGTCATTAAATGATTAGGTTCCAAACATCGAACCCAAAAAATGTTGGCTGCCTCAATTTTTGAATATTTGAGACTCTAGAATTTGAGTCTTTAAAGTAGTACTTTTGAGTTTTGAACTTTTCAAATTAAAAGTTCATTCTCGGTTCGTGGAATTTAAAGTTAGAAGAATGCGAAATCTGATTTGGAATTATCATTTCATTCGAATTGGCTATAAAGCAAAAAATTGAGAGGGAATGTCTTGATGCGCTTACGGCAATCATACCTGAACTCCAGCGTATAAAAATTGAAAAAAAAACTCCTCAAACTCAAAATCCTCCAAAAATTTAGAAGATCTCCGATGCGTGGTTCATTTTTTGCCCCTCTTCTCCGAACCGATAATGAACCCATATTGTTGTTGTTGTCTGGTATGACCAATTCTCTATCTCTTTTCTCTTTTCCAAAGTTTCATCTTCTCCAATTCTTCTTCTTTCTTCTACTTCTACTTCTTATTCTTCTTCCCTTTCCCGATTACCTCGCCTTGTCTGTTTAGATCGATGCGACAGTCGTCAATACGTACCTGTTGTTTGTCAAATTCAAGTCATCGGTATCAGTTTATCACAAACCGTCCCTCAACACCCGCCACTGACTTCCAAATTACAGACATTTTTCTTTCTGTTTTGCTTTATTTTTCCTTTTTCGTCTGACATGCTTCTTTAGAGATTTTAGACTGAGTTCTTGTAGAATTATTTGACTTCAGAAAATATGTGACCTGATCTATATTACATGCCTAACTGAAATTCTACGAACCGCTTTTTGATCCTCTTATCAGTTGAGCACTACTTTTTTCCTGATAAGACTTTTTGAATTTTCAAAATGAACTTATGGACTTTAGTACCTTTAAAATTTTCTCAAAACACTTGAATCTTCTTGGATCCATCAGCATGTTATTCTCTCTTATTGTGTACATAAATACATCATACACACTTCTTCCTCCGTTTTTCCCACCGGTGTGTTATCATCTCTCTATTTCTATTTCTCTCATTTTGTCTGATTTGCATCTCTTTTTCCGTTTCCTCCATCGTTTTTCAACTCATTTTTGATTTGAATACTCGGAACACATTATTCTAGAATTTATATATTTTAATTCCCACCCCGACTCCCTTTTTATTCGAATTTTACAGATCACAAAAATGCAGTATTTTGCAAAATTATTTCCACCGTATTACAAATATCCAGTCTTGATTTTCCTTTTCTGCGAATTCGTCTACTCTGCGTTTGTGTTAGCCATATCCGAAGCATATTACAAATCAGCTGCACTTATTCTTCCAATTGCTTATAGGTTTGTATGGATTTTGAAGTTTAAAACTCAAACGATTTGAATTCAGGATTTTCGATGATACAGTCAAAAAGAACAAACCAGGATTCGACTGGTCTCCAGAGGAGAAGGAGATTCTGGAAGTGGTGGGTTCAGAATTTTCAGATAATGAAATATATAACGGATTCTGTTTTCAGTACAAAGTTCAAATGCTTTTCTTATGGGTTATATCTGCAATCGGAGTAATTCTTTGTATTTTCGTAATGATTCCACAATTCTTTGATTTCAACGATAAGAGAGGAAATCCAAGCCATTTGGTGAGTTTTTGACCTAATTTTGGATAGAACGAAGGTGAAAATGGAACCGTTTGGAAAAGGAAAAAGGAAACCGTTTGAAATTAACAAAGTCATCCTTCAAAGAAACCTTTGGAACCTTTGAAATTTGATTCTCAGAATCATGATATTAGTATTAGAATTTCCAGCAGATTGTTCACTTATCAAATATTCTGCATTACGTCTATTCAGGTCTCCTGAGAAATTGTAGCACCCACCCTCTCATTATTATTTGTATACAAAAAACACGATACAAATTTATCCAAATTTCAGTGTCTGGTACGACGAAAACTGGCGTGGGTAATGTTCCTCATCGTCGCCGTCTACATCGTCGTTCTGGGAATCGCCGTATTCTGGGCATGGACAGACGGTGGAGCAGCAGCAAAACATTTCCATGATCACTTCGATGGAGCTGAGAAAGAAGAAATCTACATTACACAATTGGAAGAAGCGTTCGATTGTGAATCAGACGACGATCAAGAGGTTGCTGAAGTGACTGTGAGCATGTTTTGTTGTGGTTTTCTTTGAATTCAGATGGATTGCTCGTTCTTCTTTTTCACATTCTTCATCCTGCATATACTCTACTTTTTCCCTATACTGGTGACGCATGATTTTCTCTGGAGTGATGGAATGATTGGCGTTTTTGTGATGAATTGATTGACATATCTCATTACTCTAATACCCAAGTACTCATATTTCATGTTTCAGATGTGCTGGGAGAAAGTCAACAAAACATTCATATCTCACACATGGCTGGATATTCTCTTCTTTGCTTATCTCTCTGGTCACATTCTCGTTTTTGCTTCCCTGCCATTCTTCAATAGAAGTGAGTAATCAAGTCCAATTTTCAAAAAAATCAAAATTTCAGAACTATTCAAAGATGATGACGATGACTATTTGAATCCAACATCAGACAAATTACTGGACAACTAAATATCTTCTTCTTTGCTTCTTCTACAACAATAACTTAGTCTTTCCTGACGGGTTTTTGAATTGAAAACCGAATCGCCGTGCTGCTCTTTTTTACCTTTCCTCTCTGTAATCACTTATCACCGCTTTTAATTTCAATGGCTTTCATCATTTTTCATGATCCGGATCCTGCTTCCGTCTACTTAATAAAAAATCAAAACAGTTTTGTGATTAGAAAAAATAAATAAGTTTATTTGAACAACGAATGTACAACAAAAAGAAGAGTGTGAGCGAGTGCTGATGGGAAAGAAAAGAGGTGATGAGATGGGAAGGGAGAAAGAGATTCGGCGATGTTGAACAATACATGATCACGCACGACCCCATCCAACGAAAGCGGCACGGCGAACCTTTTTACGGGCGGCTTGAATGGCAAACTGTTGTCCCTCGTAGTTCGTAGATCCAGATGCATCAGATGAAGCAGCTGGAGCTGAGGAAGCAACAACAGTATCAGTACTTTGGGCGGCATCGTATCCACTTGATGAGATTGGAGATGGAGCGGCGGCACCTTCTGGAGCTGGAGCAGGCGTCTCTTCGGCGGCTGGGGCAGGTACAGGTGTCTCTTCGGCAACTGGAGCTGGAGCTTCGGTGACTGCAGCAGCTTCTGGTGCGGCTTCTGGAGCTGGTGCTGGAGTCTCCTCTGCAACTGGGGCTGGAGCTGGCGTTTCTTCGGCGGCTGGAGCTGGCGTTTCTTCGGCGGCTGGAGCTGGCGTTTCTTCGGCGGCTGGAGCGGCTTCTGGGGCTGGGGATGGAGCAGGCGTCTCTTCTGCGACTGGTGCTGGAGCTGGGGTCTCTTCGGCGGCTGGAGCTGGAGTTTCCTCTGCGGCTGGGGCAGCTTCTGGAGCAGCGGCTGGGGTGTCAGTGGGGGCGGATTCAGGTGCAGCAGTTTCAGCGGAAGCGTATGCATCTGGAGCAACTGGTGCTTCTGTGGCTGGAGCAGCTTCTGGAGCGGCGGCATCGGCAGCTGGAGCTGGAGCCGGCGTTTCTTCGGCTGCTGGAGCTGCTTCTGGGGCTGGAGCAGGTGTCTCCTCTGCAGTTGCAGCTGGAGCTGGTGCTGGTGTTTCTTCGGCTGCTGGTGCGGCGGCTTCTGGTCCACCGGCTCCTTCTGGGGCGGCAGTGGCGATCTCGGCACCGTCATATGGACCAGCGGCAGCTGGAGCCGATGAAACTTCTGGGGCAGTTGTGGCAGTCTCGGCTGGAGCTGGAGCTGGGGTCTCTTCTGCAGCTGGGGCTGCATCTGTAGCGACTGGAGCTGGAGTTTCTTCGGCAACTGGAGCTGCTTCTGGGACTGGAGCTGGGGCTTCTGTGGCTGGAGCGGCTTCTGGAGCAGCAGCGTCGGCAGCTGGGGCAGGGGTCTCTTCCGCAGCTGGAGCAGGAGCTGGAGTTTCCTCTGCAGATGGTGCTGGGGCTGGAGTCTCTTCTGGACCAGTGGATGGAGCGTCGTATCCGGCCGAAGCCTCAGCGGCTGGTGCTGGTTCGGCGGCTGGAGCTGGTGCAGATTCAAGAGCAGCGGCATCAGTAGCTGGTGCCTCTATTGGCGCTGTGGCTTCTGGGGCTCCTGCGGTTTCTGGTGCAGCGGTCTCTGCTGGAGTTTCTGCGACTGGTGCTTCGGTGGCTGGTTCAGCAACTGGTGCGGCGGTTTCAGCTTCAACTGGGGAAGCGGCTTCGGTGGCTGGAGCCTCTGTTGCTGGTTCTGCAGAAGCGCCGTCGTATGGTGCGGCAGCTGGAGCTGGGGCGGGTGCAGCCTCTGGTGCGGCGGCATCTGTAGATGGAGCTGGAGCTGGAGCAGCCTCGGATGCTGGGGCTTCAGTGGCTGGGACTGTCTCTGAAGCGGCTTCTGGGGCTGGAGCAGGGGCTTCCTCAGCAGCTGGGGCTGGTGCAGATGTCTCCTGGGCAGCTGGAGCAGCTTCTGGGACTGGAGCTGGGGTTTCTTCAGCTGCTGGGGCTGGGGCGGCTTCTGGAGCAGTTGAATCAGCTGCTGGAGCTGGAGCAGCAGTAGCTTCATCACCGCCATATGGATTGGCAGCTTCAGGAGCGGCGGATACGGTTTCTGGAGCAGCGGTTTCTTCGGCGGCTGGAGCAGGAGCTGGAGCCTCCTCAGCGACTGGAGCGGCTGCGCCTTCCGGAGCTGGAGCAGGTGTTTCTTCTGCAGCCGGTGCTGGTTCTGGAGTTTCTTCGGCAGCCGGAGCGGTTTCTGGGGCTGGGGTAGGTGTTTCCTCTGCAACTGGAGCTGGAGCTGGAGTCTCTTCTGCGGCTGGGGCTGGAGCTGGGGTCTCCTCGGCAGCTGAAGCTGGTGCAGCTTCTGGAGCGGCGGCATCGGATGCTGGCGCAGCACTGGCTGTTCCATCAACATACCCGGCTGGCACTCCGTCTGTGGCTGGGGCGGCTTCTGGGGTTGGGACTGGTTCTGGAGCTGGAGCAGGTGTCTCTGCAACTACTGGCTCAGGGGCGGGTGTTTCCTCTGCGGCTGGGGCTGGTGCTGGAGTCTCTTCGGCAGCTGGAGCGGCTTCTGGAGCAGCGGCTGGAGCAGGGGTCTCTTCAGCAGCTGGTGCTGGTGCAGCTTCTGCAGCGGCTCCTTCTGGAGCAGCAGCAGTTTCGGCGGCCTTTTCTTGTTCAGAAGTGACATATCCGCTAGCTGGTGGAGAAAGTTTCTTTGGTGCTTGTGGTGGTGGAAGAATGATTGCTGGTTCTGTGTTCTCAGGGGTCAAGGTCTCAGTGACAGAGTTGTCTGGGACAACTTCAGCAGCAACGGTGGTGGCAGGCTCAGCTGGAGCACCTGATCCTTCTATATTTCCGGATCCCTCAACTGCGGTTGGTGCTGGTTCTGGAGCAGCAGCTGGAGTTGGTTCTGGAACTGGAGCAGCGGCGGAATCGGAAAGTTGATAATATTATGATATGAATGGCATGTTGTGTGACATACCAGCAACTGCATCACCACCTCCGTAACCGGTATCAACTGAGGCAGAGTTCACAGCAGCATCAGTGGATTTAGCAGCAGCTGCGGCATTAGCCTTTTCTTCTTGTCTCAATTTCTCAATTTCTGGACGGAATTTGAAAATATCGAGGAAATTATCATCATTGATATCTTTAATAGGATAGATTCCCGTAGGCTGAAATTAGAAAACTTTGAGGAAGTGTCAAAGGAAAGTTGGTTCTATACCGTATTAATAGCATACTCTCCAATCGTTTTGGCCTTTTTCAGGAATTCTAGGGTTCGTTTGATCTTTTCTCTGAAGTTTCAAAAGTTGAGATTAAGGAATCAGAGAGGGAGAACTTACACAAGGGGAAGAGGTGCCGCATAGATGGCAACTACTAGTACGGCCAAGACGAATGAGAATCTCATTCTGAAAAATAAAAACAATAAGAATTGAAATGGTCAGAAGAAAATGATCATCGAGATATATACGAGTTGATTATGCAATACGAGGAATGGCAGATGAAGCAATGAAAGGCAGATGAAAAAATGAGATAAGATGGATTGAAATGTAAGGAACGAAGTAGTTGGGAATGGAGAGAAGATTTAAGCAGGAGAAGCAGAAGCGTTATGGTTTTCGCCTTACGCCTTCAGCTGCCTTTTATAGAGGCACATTTGCAATGGGTGTCTTGTGTGTCGTCGGCAGAGAAATGTGGGCGGCGTCAAACGGCACGCCTACATGG
This sequence comes from Caenorhabditis sinica, assembly GCA_963932045.1. Classification (NCBI taxonomy): domain Eukaryota; kingdom Metazoa; phylum Nematoda; class Chromadorea; order Rhabditida; family Rhabditidae; genus Caenorhabditis; species Caenorhabditis sinica. The sequence continues at coordinate 10,309,233 of OZ009941.1, read as the reverse complement.
AGTACATACACGATTACAAAAATGGTATGCGCAAAGGTTGGAAATAAGGAAAAGGGGGAGGAGAAGGAGAAGCAAAGAATCAACACAAAAACACACCAGAAATGCTTCTTCTAAATTTAGAGAGTGAGAAGTGAGAGACACACTGATGACATATATATGCTAAATGAAATCGAATTCAAGAGGGTTTCAATTGACGACGGACACAGGAACATGCCAAAATGACAAAAGGTCTCAACGGAAACGTGGCGGAAAAAGTGACTGAAAGAGAGGGAGAGTGAACTAATATAAGGGAACAGTGAGAACATCGAGACCAATTTGTGTCACTGTTAATTGAAAATGTGTCATCTGTTAATCGAGTTTGTTTAAGCAAAGTTTAAAGGTTTAAAAAAGAAGGTTTCCTTAATTTCATTCCAAGAATAACAGAGGTCACCAGTACCTAATGTAGGTCATCCGGGCCTACTCTTTAGGGTCTTCTTAGTACAGGCTCAAATTTAGGCTTTTGTAGGGAAAAATCCCAAGTTCTGGAGATCTATCGAAAACTCTCCAAAAGATTCTGATTGTAGAGTGTATCGCTGATCTCCGTAGAGGTCATCAAGAGGAACTCAAATCTCGCCCACTTTCCAAATTTCAGATGTTCAGAGTCTCTGTCCACTACACACTGAGAATATAAATTTTGTAACTTTCCAAAGTGAAATCCTTCCTCCGGATAGACCGGACACTTTCCTCGTTTTTGCTAATTTTTCCTTTTCCTTCACATTTCCTTTTTCCAAAAACTATGTCCGATTATTTTGTCACTCATCCGTTTTCATGTTTTCAATCGTTTTACCTCACATCCCCCTCCCATCCCTCCTCCCATCATCTTTTACTCTTTTCCATAAGAAGAATAACCGAAACACAAAATTGAATTGTAATTGGACGCACAACTCCTAAATCACCTCTCAAGGGTCAAATCGTGCCATTCATCCTGTCCCTGGGTGCCGATCAGAAAAGAAAGATGAAATTCGATTTCCCTTTCAAGAACTAATCAGTCATCCCTTCCTTCTTCCCATGCCACTTCAGTCTCAGAAGGCTTTCCAAATAATTTTTTCGATATATATGGAAAGTTGGGAAACGGAAAAAACGAAAGAAAGTGGTGTTCTGGTGTTGCAGGGATAAGTGCTGTCATCAGCATCACAATCATTTAGTCATTGTTGAGTTTGTTCTTTTTCCCCGAAATGCCTTTCTCTTTTTCTCAAGCGAATCCAGATCATAACGCCTTTTATGATGAACATCGTAATGATAATAGGTGGATGTGCGGCTTTTCAGGATTCAGAGGTTTTGCTAGTCTCTCTGGCTTCATACTATCATAATAAACCGAATTCCTCTGTTCATGACGTGGCAGAAGGTGTCCTTTCTTCAGGTGATTCGAACACATACACATTCCAACCTAATCAACAAGAGTAAACCCGTTCTTTTGGTGTGTTCCGTATGCAAATGAGGTGTAGAGACGTGCCATCGACACTCTGAAAAAAGTTCTGCAAGAAGATGAAAGTGCGGATGACGGAGGAGAAGAAGGAGGAGAAGCCGGCACGGTATCGGGCATTAATATTTATTGCCACGGTAGGGATTGAGGGGGGAGATAGGATCGAACAGAAGATGTTGATCGGAAGAGGGGGACCCCGTTCGGATTACGCAACGCTGCTGGGCATTTCCCCGAGAATTTCGTTCATTGTCTTCTGTTTGTTTTTGATCGCACATCTTGATGATGAAGCAATGATTTTGGCCGGCGGATTATTTAGAAAAGGACTGGATAAAGGAGAAAATGAGTCAGGGAAATACAAATTTTACAACGTAGGGAGATGAGTAGCAAGTGAGATATTTCCTATGAGTCACTGGTTCAGGTTGAGATTGTTTGAGTAGGGTTCGGTGTTCAAGGAATAGAAACACTTGAAGTCAAATTTCATCATAGAACAGTTCTTTGGTGGTTTTAGTTTTTTAGATCTCCGGAAGTTCAGGTAATATTCTTTAATCTGAAGAGAACCAATAATTTTTCAGAAACCAGGAAGACAGGTGGTCCTGGCTGATGTTAAGAATTCTGGTTTACCACGGACGAACTGCGAATACCTTCCAGACAAAAATAATCAAGATTTCTGATAAGATTGGGAGTTCAGAAAAGAGAAAAATGTTACTTCCACCAAGCCAGATTTCGGCTCATGCGTTTGAAAAACCTTGATTTTGGGAAAAATGACCAACTCTTATTTGACATTCAAACTAGTTCATATGTCATTTACAAAACCGAACTCGAGAACTTCTTTGTTCAGATTCTGCAAAGATTCATAAATCAAGAATCGCATTCATTTTGGCAACATTCCAAAGATGGTTCACCTTTAATACAAAGAGAATCAACTTTCAGAGATACTTGAGTTGCATGGACGTTTGACAGACACCCCCGCTTCGACAATGCAACATAATTTGACCAATTTCCCTAAAATATCGTCTTGTCTAATAGCTAATAGCCCCCCGTCTCTGTCTCCCACAAACTACAAAAATTCCACGCTCGGCAGACATTTTCGGAAAGAGTGAAAGCACTTGACCCCGGTTGGCAGAAGCCGTCTCTTTTCAGCCCAACAAATCAAATGTGTTGTCTCATTTACATTCGAAATTCTCACAGTGTCTTCGTTCTGCCCGTATGTACATCTTCTCTATCTCTGTGTATATGTAAACGTATTCACACGTTTTCAACACATTTCATCTTTCTCTAATTCATATACGCCAATGGCATACAAACCATTTTCACCCCTTTTCCGGCCTCCTAATCTTGATTTGAATAGGCGCCCGTGTGCCCTATTCAAATGATGTTGCATAATTTACGCATCGTTTGGGTACTCTGAGAGTTTTTTTACAGATTCCCATTATCTTCATTGTCAACTCCTTCCTGATTGTTGTAAAACGTTTTGTTGCGATGATGGATGAAAAGTGAGAATAAAGAAGAGGCAAAAAGGTTGTGGGTGGAAAGGAGGAAGAGGGCATGGAGAGTTATGACCCGTGCAAAATCATTTCAATGGTTTCAAAGAATTTCATTTGTCTCTTTTTTTCAGAAGCAATGAATATTCTACAACAAGGGAAGACAAGAATCTGTCGTTAATTGCTCTTTGAACCAGTTAATTTATCTGTTCATCTTCGCGAATTCTCCATTCAAAGTGTGAAAAGGGAACAACAAGTTCAGCATCATCATCCTTCTTCTCTTCATCTTTCAAAGTTTATGCGTTTGTTTGTGTACTCATTTCGCTTTAATACAGAATTCACAGATTTCAGAATTCCGATTACAATCTCTTGCAATAATTCCTTTTCTTTTACAATTTACAATCATCAGCCATCATTTTCACCGCCTTTCCTCACTCTCACGGTTATCGTAGTCTGAAATCTGCTATCCCACGCAGATTGAAACTGTTTTTGTTGGATGTTTCGAAACAAGCAAAGAAACTGTCGGAAAGAAGGGGGTCCTTTTGAAAAACTGAACATTACGGGATTTTCGAAGAGTTTTTTAGACAAAAGACGGGGAGGATTTTTGAAAGAGATCCGATACGTAAAATCTAGGGTGACGTAAGCTGGTGGGATATTTGACGAAGACGGGGAGTGTGAAGGAAGGAGACATTGGAACATCTGAAGGAAAATAGATACAAAACACAATTAGATTAGGGATTTTTGATTATTGAGAAGTTACACGGTTTGTGATGGATGTTGAAGGTTATGGTGAGGTAATGAAAAACGGATACAAGTTAGAGATATGAGTTGGAATGAAAACTAAATGTGAAGCTGCATTGAGCCCTGACGAGTTTGTTCTAACAGAAACTGAAACCTTGACAGAGTCAGCACCTATAAAAATAGTAAGCTTATCCAGCGCTCCTGTTGGAACAGCTTGAGTCTCTTTCGGAACATTCGGAATCTGTCGCATACCACGTAAAGGCTACAAAAACACAACATTGAAAGATGATACCTGAAAATTTCGATAATTTAGATGCTCAAAAAAGTTTTCAAATGGCTCTTTGTGTATCCGAAATGACTTGTAGCCTTTTATACACCCCGTAATGCCTACTTTTATAACTTCAGGAACGGACGAGCAATATCCGGAAGATGTAGCAAGCACATTAACTTCAGAATCTGAACCTATGGGACACCTACAACGTTCTCCTGATCAGTAGTGATGATACATCAGCACCCATTCCGATGTTCAGGTTCTCAATGATAATCTTTGAAATTCTTTCCCAGATTCCAGTTTCCATTGCATCAGAGAAAAAGAAGCAGCAATTACAGTTTCAAATAATTTTTACACCTTCGCGCGAAATAAAACTCGTCAAGATTCAATTCATAGATCTTTAATATTTCTCCACCGCGCGATTTCAATCGTTTCACACATTTATTTTTCGAAAGCGACATAAACGAAATTTATGATGATCTTGATAGGAGAGTTCAGTCGAGGGCAACCCTCTTCTGGTCTTCGAAATCGAGGTCTCCTCTGCATTTGTTGCTTGCTTCCCAGTACTTTTCAGAGATTTTTGGTGGCAATGCGAGTTTGTTCCAGAGGGCAAAGAGGACGAGAGTTGGCATGACGATCCAAACTCCTGAAATTGTGCTTGAAGTTACCTGATCTAGAGAAAAGGCTTTGAATAGCCAAGAGTCAATCCTTAGGGCAGCTCGGATTCAATTGTCTGGCCGATAGCTTTCCTGGATCGACTCTTGGACCATTCTCGGCTTGGAATAAAAATGAGGAGTAAATGGAATAGAGAGGTAGAATGATTGCTACTGAAGTTCCGGTGTTATTTTATGTGAAGCACTTTCTTTCTCTAGCCTCTCTCTCTTTGCGTTTCCAATAAACAGTAAAAATGAAAGGTAATACTACTGATTCAATTTCAATAAACATACCGTTGGGAATCCAGAAAATCATAAACTTAGACCACACGAATTTGTTTGGATTCATCGGTGGCAGGTGTCCCTCAGGTTGTCCCAGGAATACAGAGAAGAAGAGAATGGTCTTCCAGAGAACCATGATATTTGAAGTGAAGGCCAGAAGGAGACCATGACGATTACGAGCAACTGCCAGACCGATGGCAATGAAGTTGAGAAGACATTCAAGGAGCATGACACGTCCCGTTGAGCATGTGAAGATGTCGTTTGTTGTCAGATAGTGACGATCGACCGATGAGTACAGGGCCCCTGGAAGTTCAAGGATTTGATAAGAGAAGTACCCAGAATTTTTAGGTTTTCGATGGGGAGCTGTTATTCTATTTCCTTCCACTTGATTGCATTTTTATTTCTTTTGGAAGTTGTAATCCTGATATCGTCCAATTAGAATATTCCTCTACATTTTAAAACCACAACACAAAGTATGGCAACCCCTTCTCCCCTTCTCCTGCACGTCTTCCCCCCGATTACATCTTTGATAAAGAAATATCCCTTCTCGAGGCAGACCCAATCTTCTCGAAACGGAATCACAAACAAAATTAGCACGTTCTTTCGACATGGAAGGGACAATAATTCACAAATGTCTCTCGCTTGTTAGTCAACTCTTCTTATCTATGTTTCATTAAAAGAGTAGGAAGAAGAATTAATCGCACATCGTTTCTCTTTTTAAAAACAATTCTCATAGGGCGACCTTGAAAAAGTCGTCGAAACCTTACATCCTCCAAACAACAAATTCGCTCTCGGGCTGGCCGGATCATTAGTGAACGGACGATTCATTGTGTATGCCACGTCGTAAGTGCAGATCATTCCGGAGACGAAGAGCCAGAGGACGACCCAATTCGGAAGTACGGGTTCTTGTATTCCAGACATTTTCTGGAAGAAAAGAAACGATGGGATTCGGAAAGAAACGGAATGGGACACTAACCACTAAATGATATCTTCCAGCGCTGACTTCTTATCGTTTTGACAAAAGTTTGAGAATTGGAAATCACAGAGTTTGGAGTCCAAGACTGTGCTCGGCAAGCTCCACGAGGCAAAGTCATTGCCACGTTGGATCGGTTTCTTGAATTGTTTTTATGATCTGGTGCACGTCGATAAGAATTGTGAATTTGAGAAAATCTTTGCAAGATCCCGGCTCTTCATGCAACAATAAAACCTTCTCAAAAAAGTTGAGAGCTGAGGAACTTTGACATCAAACAAAATTATTCTAACTAGGTGCAGATAAATATTTCTCTCTGAGTTATTTTTTTTTAATTTCTATATGACTGCACATATTTCAATTCAGATAACTTGGCTCGACGTCTCTTGTGAACTATGAGTTTCCAACTGCCGTTCTATTGATAAACTTGCATAAACTGACATAAAATAGACTCATCCTTGAAGATAAAAAAGTACTAATACTGATTGGATCATAAGCCGAATAAAAGTTGTCTGGATGAAACAGAGATTTGGAACATCTTCTTATTAGTGAATTTGTTCCAGAAATCGCTAACAGTTTTATCCTGGACCAGCATCAAAGTACCAAATAAAGTTTTAGCCATTCGGAAATCAGAGCCCTCTGTTCATTTGTCTCCTGTGCTCCCACAATTTCCATGAGTCTTTCTTTTACAGAAACATTATGCCCTGAAATCGTAGTCCTCAAACTTCATTCTGAAATCGTATTCGCTCATCCGTTGGATCTCAGATTTCCTGCTCAATTATAGTGTTTTGGAAAAATTATGCTGAAATTACGTGCAAACTTTGGTTTAAACTGTTTCGCAACATCACACATCCTGAAAAGTTTCGTGTCGGAAGTCATTCACCTATCCAAAAGTATATCGCTCATCTGAACATCTCTACCGTCTCTGAATGTAGCGTCACCAAAATGGGTGGGGCGAGGCCTTGTGGGCAGAAAGTTCTTAGAATGGAATTCGATTATAATGAGATGAGACTACGAAACCTAAACGCAAGTTTTGAAGACACGGTTTCCATGATTTAATGAACTATGACGAGAAGACAACAACATCCGAGATCGGAAACAACTGATAGAGTACCTAACCCTGGCAGAGTACGGTTGTGGGATGACTCGAGAATGTCTATCCGACGGACGGAGTTGGTGCGAATTCAGTATTGAGCACGGTTGCCATACTGGATTTCAACAACCTCAGTATCAAAACGTACAGTATTCAAAAATATGATGACTTTAAATAACCAAATCATGTAGTAACGCGTAGTCTACAATTCCAGGCATACTTGAAAACTGGAAAGTCCAAAACAATTGAAACCGACGTTAAAGATCAGACACAAAGGATCACATGATCTGAAAAATTTTTGGATGGACGTGTCTAACCCCAGGCGCCGGGGTTATGACTCACGGTAACTCCTTTGCCCCATTACACTAATACGGTCACTTTACATTCTGTCGTTCCTTGTCTCGACGTAAACACTTCATCTCATTTAACGAATCGACTAGAATTCCGGTCACTACAAAAGAAAACATTCTGTGAAGCTGAACCACATTTTCAGATGAGTATTCAGTTCTAGCTTTTATTATTATTTCATCTCCAGCAAGCGTCTACTGCACTGTTTTGGAGTTATAATAATACTGTAGGACAATAAGATGATCTATATTTTCATTTATAAGCAACAAAGAGGTAGATACATTTCAGTGAGGTAAATATCGGTAATTGATCATTTCACGGCAATATGATTTCCATGTCTATGGGCAACATCTCTGTACCAGTTCCTCATCGGACAAGCGCTTCCGACAAATATCATGTACAAGTGTGTCTGAAAATTCCAAAATTAGACAATAATTTAACTCTTTTATTTTACCGTCATGTACAGAACAGTCATCTGGACACGCTGTTTCCAGTCTCCTTATGGCGTTGGTTCCACAGACTCGGCGGTGTCTGTGGTGGTGATGGGTGTGAACATTTTTCTCAATCAGAGTTTGCACCATTTGCATGAGCTCGTTCGCGGTTGGTTTCTCCTGACTCGAAAGGTCGGAGCTCTCATCAGCAGCAACAGCAGAGGACATCACAAGGAAGAAAATAGCAACAGATGTTGCATACGTGGCAAATTTCATTTTGTCGATGGATCCGTGGAATGGAACGATAGGCTTGGGTACGATCCGTTTTATACGAATGGCTGCAGTGACTCCGCCCCCTACAAAACTTTGGTAGAACGGAATGGCGAAAAGAACATTTTGCGATAAGAGTTTCAAGGGTAAAAACATTAAGTGTGCGTGATCAAAACGAAGTCATAAAAACTAGTAAAGGATGAAGAAATCAACTTTGGGTCAAAATTTGAAATGGCGAGATCTGAAACTGATGTTCGAAAACAATATTCGAATTCCAATGGAGGATTCAAAGATTTTCAGGTGACTGTCAACATAAATGGATTTCAAACCTGTCGAGACTACAGCTGAATTTTATCATTGAGGTCATCGATAATACTTGGAGGGCGCCAATAACATTATTTATTACACTAAAAGGCTCATATTGTTTCAACATTCGAATTTGGGTAGAGAATCAGGGCGTTTTCTGTGCAGCTTGATCGAACTTTCCAAGCTTCAATTAACTCTGATGATACCCAATCGAATCAAGTATCTTCCATTTATTGTATTTTCCATAGGATTTCAATAGTTTCAGACAAATTATTAACTTCATATGCTCCCTTTCTAGTTTCATATTCACTTCATTATTTTAGTTTCTAGTTGTCGGCTTATGTTTCTTTTCTCTGAAAAAATAATCTCCAACCATCGGATTATTATTATTTAGACGGGGGCTGAAATTGGATTAAAACAGAAAACAAATACCAACAATAGAGATGGACAGAAGTTCCATTAGCGAGAGAAATTTTAGGCTGATCTTAATCTCGTTAAGGTGATTCTTGTCTATAAACCATTTGGTTTAACCTTGACTGAAGGATTAAAAAGCCAAAAGTTTGAATTTCAGAAGATGTATCAAATTGCAACATTCATATCAAGAAAACACTCAGAATACAAACATTTCTACATGATGTGTACAATAATGGAGATTTTTTATTGGATCTTATTATCATGGCTTCGTTTAGAACAGAATCTGAGGTGCGTTCCTTTGAATTCGCTGCGCAGCGACTTACAGCTCAATGTTTCATTGAGGAAAAAGATGGAAAAGCCAACTTTGTAATTTGGATTGCTGCCACACGAGAGTGCGATAAAGCTCGTTTTCGCGGTGCCCCGTTTTGCAAGCCTGTGTCGCTTGTGAGCTATCATTTTACTCCTTATCCCAAGAATGGCGCAAAGCCACTTTCTCTCTCTGCAAGTGAGATTCTTCCATCCCTTCGAAAACTAACTCTAGCCATCGGATTATTATTTTTTTCTGAAATAAATAAGCCAGCTGACCTCTAGTCAAAGATTATTCTTGGATGCGGTCGGAATCGGATTATCGCACTAATAAATACCAACAAAGTCCCGGAAGTTTTATAAGTGAGAACCTTTTAAGCTAATCTCGTTAAGGGTAGACTTGTCTAGAAGGTATTACTGTTAAGTATAGATTTAAGGATTATCAATCGAAAACTCAACACAGATTCAAAGAGAATCCGAGATAGATGTGTCGAATCAAAACATGTAAACAGCTTACAGAAAGCTATGATGAATACCGTTCATGTATACCCTTTGGAAGTTAAAGCCTTCCATCTCCGCAAATCCTAGAATTCGAGAACGACTGCTTCAATGGCATTTATCGCAATTCAATTCTTGAACATTCTCCGATTCAAGAGTTCCGAACCTAAAACTACATTGACTTGGAATTTGAATCAAGTCAATGTGTTTAGACACATCGAATCTACTAATTATTCAAAAAAAAGTAACCTTTACTCTCGTTCAAGTATGAATTTGTCAGAGTCTCTCTCATTCACACAATCCCTCTTTTTGGTTCCTGTCTACAAGATTCTATTTTTGAGGATAAGAAATTGAAACTTTTGTACCTGACATTCTTACCTAAATTACACACTTGAAGAGCACTATAAAAGAAATGTGCCATGAGAATGTTATTAGGTTGGCCCATAAATTTCCGAACATAAGTCGATACACTCTCATCAGTTGGCATAGTTTTGTATGGACACGGCTTTGTGCCTGTATTATGTGGTATTGAGCTCTTTAATCACATGCAAAATTCTGGGTTTCTCCCAGTTCACACACAAGAGTTATGTGTCTTAGAAGTTACGTGCCTATTTTTGGGGGTACAAGTGAATTTTGGTCTGGAACTTTTGTTGCAAATGAGCTAAATGCTTGTAATTTTCTGGAGAGGAACGTGAATAGCTTCACGATTTTTCCCCAAAAATTTTTTTGAATCAGAAGCATTTCAGGCTCAGGGATAACAGTTAACCAAAAAAGACATTTTACCCAAAAACCATCAAAAATTGAATTTTTTCTCTAAAACCTGTAGTTGAGTTGCACGAATGTTATAATTTTTAGCATAGGAACAGCACACAAAAATAATAGTTTGCAGGAAATTCGGCGCTGTTTAGATTCGATATACTTGAAAAATTAGAAAATTTCGATTTTTTCATATATTCAACAAAAAACCTATGTTGTCAAATAGATGAGGAGTAGATATTGCTGTACTATGTCAATGACTAGCTGGGTAAAACCATACTTTATATACATCTGATTGAGATGTCGAAGAACTTAGATAGGTGCTCTCGAAATCATGACTTCGAAAATCCGTTTTTGTACCTTCTCGTATCTCATCTCATTACTCCCAAGCAGGGCGTGTGGGACAGATGATTTTATAACAAAATACAATAATGGACCCTTATTCATTAATTACCCAAAGGGTTTATCTCGGGAACCATTCTTCACAGAACAGGAAGAAGACGAAATTATGTTCGAAAACTTTTGGGCCAACCTAATACATCTGCTTCGAAACAATATGAACTTATCGATCTTGGCTCTCATCCTGCTGCAGGTTTATGCTACATTAGGCAGAGCTCCCCTGAAACCTGTAACTCGGACTGAGATGAACTATCTCTTGGAGCAAAGCCAATTTCTTAAAAACTACCCGGATCTGACTAGTTTGTTTCGAATGAAAAGAGTTCCAGAAGTTGAGAAAACTCGTGTCTGTGGAGAGAAATATCGAAGTTTTGTACTCGGAGCTTGTGGTGGTTCGTGTACAATCGGTAAGTGAGATCAATGATAATTTTCGCTATACAAAGAGGTTTTACAGCATCGGATATCGATTTGGCCAGCAAGTGTTGTCTTTCCCAATGCACCCATTCGGATCTCAAAATGTATTGTTGTCCATGAAAATTCGATACTTTTCTCTAATGTCATATCACTTTCTCTGCTGGAACAAATGAGAACCATGTTTACAGTAGCTCCCTGGCACAAAAGTTTAGTAATTTTCTGAAATCTTAACTTGGCACTCAGCACGATTTTTCGCTTCCTTTTGTGTTTGATACTTCCAGACACTTTTCATAGCCACTGTTGTCTAATGTTTTGAATATTCACTTGAAATACAATAAATTCTTTCTTCCAAGACAAACTCAGCTACAAACACAATCCAGGAGTTCAGATTCAAGTATCAAAAGAGCACATCCATCAAGAAAAAGTTACTTCCGCTTTACAAAAAGGAAGTTGAATTTATGGAATGGATGTCTGAATTCAAAGCACGAATGATGCTGTGAAGATGAAATTTAGAATGACGGCTAAAATCAGAAAGACATTCAGAATCTGGATCCTTGTTTCACAATTCCATTCCCTCCACAAAAACGAAACGCTTCATTTTTGATTCCCCTCATTCGATTTCTGATACGGATGATCCAGAAGAACGCAGTCCCATCTTAATCTACAGTAGGTGTTGGAAATCCGTTTTATCCTTGTAGGGTATCCGATGGAGAAATCAATCAAGGTGGCACGAAACTCAAAAGAAATCGGATAGGGGAGATTATTTTGTCTGAAAAATGAAACGACCACTGATAGAACGCTGATTCCTTGGACTTTACGTCTGGAGAGGAGCAGAACGTTTCATCTCGAAATGAACAAGTTCCAGATAAATTGTCTTTAGACGATTTTTGAAACGGAATCCATGATGGGTAGAAAACATATTGAATTAAAATCGAAATAAATGGAGGAAGTCAGTAAAATTGCCTTCCTTGTGTTGCAAAATTATAGATTTACAGAGGAATGGTCTTACCAAATGTCTGATTGTCAGATTAATAAAAAATCTGGATTCAAGCAGTCTTCATAACCTACAATAGTAGATTTTATCATGGATTCAGACATAAAAGTTAATGATGTTACATATCTCTGTCAATTTTTAACTGGAATTTGTAGGTTTTTCAACACGTTTGCGTTAATTGTGTGTGATAAGATACGTTTGGCCGAACCTGAATTCCCTTTCAGGTTAGATTTATCAGTTCCTCACTACCAACACTGAAATATTGAATCCGAACACCTTTCTCCTCTTTTTCGTCCCAGAGTCTATAAAAATTACTCTTTCAGTAACAGACGTCACTATTTACAGATCTTGACTGAACTCTTCATATCCTAGGATAAACTCAACGTCATAGAATTCCATTCCTGCAAACCAGGTTGATGTTACATTTGACTCATTACGTATCCCAAAAGGGAATTGATTTCAACCATAACAACAACACCCTCTTCCGAACACTTTTCCCTGGAGCATGCTCGTTAGTATTATAGAATTTTCTTCGATCTTCATGACGACATCGAATGCCGCAGACGAAAAACTATTGAAATCTATAATTATGACGGTGATCAAGAAGAAAACGGAGAGAAAGAAGGAGAACAAAATGAGCACAAAAAAGCAGTTGATATTGAATGGGCAGCTAACCTTTGCGACCGGAAAACCTTATGTGAACTTATTTTTAAACATGAAAGTTGAGAAAATTACCGGATGCGGCTGTGACGTTGGGAAGAGGAATTAATGGTAGATGGTTTTGGATAATGACACTGTAGCGACGCTTACCAAATTGAATTATCACTGCGAAACCACAGGAATCCGGGAAATTCATAATGTAGAGCACATCTTAAGTTAGGCATGGTGAATCACGGAGTTCCTTCTCTTCTTCTAAATTAGACTATCATCCTTCTCCAAAGATCCAGACTTAATGCAAGAGTTCTTTTGCAAAGTATCCGATATCGTCAGAGTTTGTGTAATGATTATGCTGACTTATGCGGACTATTTGGATTATTTGAATTGCCCGAGCAACTTAAAAACCAATCAAAATGGCAAATTCAGAATCCCGGATTGTCAGGATAGAAACGTCTCAAGGACTGGAACATCATACGCACTACTCAAGGTTTCTTGTAACGAAATGCTCGATTTCTGATTTGAACACTCTGATTTGTCTTAAGAAGCTTTGGGAAACGGTAGTGTTCGAAGAACGGATTTTTTCTTTTCTTTACCCTCTATAGATGTTCACGACAACATACTTTCAAGTTTTTCCTGTTGATTTCTAGAATTTGTGATCTTTCAAACTACGCCTGGAATAGGTTTTTCAGAAATCTTCTCACATCTTCAACTTCCGTGTGGATTGTGCATTGATCAGAGAGGAAGAGGAAGTTGTTGTGCATGTTTGTTCCAAGTGCATCCAAAAATCTATAGTTTTGATACACTCCCTTCTTGGAAAGGATAAGCGTTTCCTTCTAATTCTAAAGTTTATCCATTTATGTTATAGACATTTATAGACATTTCAGACACACAATCATAAACCACAAGAACTACGAATGAGTGTGCAAAGCACAACTTGGGTAATAGTAGACAGTTGACATCTCAATCCCTCATTCGGTCCAAATTTTGGAAACGCAACAATGATAAATGCGAATTGGTCGTTGTTGAACTTCCAGGCATAGGAATAGTGACTCCCGGTTCCAGTTCCAAACATCGACCTAGAAAAATGAACTATTCCGAAATGCACTGTGTTGAACCAGTCTCCGAAAAGACAAGAGGAGAGAAAGAATAGAAGTTTTTGCAATACGCAGGTTGCAAGATAAGACGACCTCAAGGTTGGTAGACAGGCACGGACGCTTCTTACTAGAAACAGGGGGACAACAAGTTCAACGGACTTTTCGGATGAGTTGATGTTAACTAATTTCGACAGGCGAGAACATTGCAGAAATAGGGGAAGGAAGACATAGTAGATTTGGAAATTTTCTTTATGTTTCTTAGAAATTTTTTGTCTTTTAAACTCAGATCCTTAACCTTGGTCAGCGCCAAAGTACAAAAAAGTAGCGTTCCTATACTAGATTCTTTCAATGTACAGCATCAGCAAAGCCACCCACATTCTCAGAACCGCGACTTGATAATTGTGTTGTCTCGTTAATTCAGCAGATAACTAAAATTAATTTGATTCTTCAAGTTCTTTTTATTAGAATTTTTGAGAGTTTGCTCCGTCTGATCGCAGAACAACGTAGTGTCACCGAAAACTTTCCCATGAGAGTCGGGATCACAACAATTGACGTGTTTGGAGAACATTTTTTGAGTTCAGCTTGTTTTGATGTGTCGTGCTTTTGGAATGTTTCGAACTTCAAGGAGGAATAATTGAGAATCGGAGTTCATAATCCGATTAGGCGCACAATATTTGATGCCAAGCATCACAAAGCTCCGTTTCGAATATTGTAGATACCACTTGTTGTAGCTCTAATCCAGTTTCTCATTCTGACTGGAGCGAACAAATTCTAGACAGAGTTGCCTTGCAAGAAATAAGATCAAAGAATGTTCTTGAAAATTTCTTGAATCTAATGTTCTAGATGATCACTTTGCTAACCTAATTACGATTAGCTGATAACACAGAATATGGAACCTGCAACAAAGTTCTAGTGAAATCATGATTTTTGGAATGTTGGATATCAGCATCAAAGATTCTCAAAAAGAATCTTCGAATAAAGTCTGCTCACCTCCGAAGCATCAGCATCAGAAGACGTCAATTATAGACAAATAAACTTAAAACCTTAAAATTTATTTAAGGTTGTTACCCCCTCATTTAGTGACGCTGTCGGTCTGGTCATACATTTTTGCAGAAAACAAAGTATAGTATGGACACAATATAAACGGGAAAGAGGAATAGGTTGATTCAAAAATGAAGTCTAGAAGTGAAGGGTTAGCTACTATCATCTGAGTGGGTTGAGGAAATGCGAAAATGACGGAGCTCAAGCAAAAGTTTGGCATAAAACAAGAAAATTCTATAAGTTCTGCCCTTTTATATACTCTGGGAAACTTCTTCGATATTGATTAGATTTAAAGTGCAGGAGCGCTTTTTAGTATATGATCGGGAATTTATCCTTGTCTGTCGGATAAGAGATCTTAGGTAGGCACAATGAGATTCACAATTATTTGAAGAAATAATTGATCATTTTCTGATGCTGACACAATGTAGATAATTCTGCAGAAGTCATCAACTGAAGACTATGATCCTTTCCGAAATCCCAAGCCAATTTGAGTTCAGCAAATCGTGTTGAGAGTTTCAGATCTTCCACTTGAAGCATGTTCCCACAGTTTTTGATCAGTCTCTAGTTTTATCTCATAGGATTTTACGTCAGTGTCTGCATTGATTATGATGAATGTGAGAAACTGAAACATAAATCTGAAAATTTTATGATCTTTCTTGAAACTTCATATGTTCGAATCCATCTTCCCATTTCCATGACTGAAGCGTTTCTAGTTCTCTGAAAATGTGAATTTCAACTTCCCCATAAATGGCCAAAGTCCTTCGTATCGTAATCATAGGTGCCCCTGTCGTACCGGCTTTCCGGAAAGCAAAAACAAAAGTAAAGCTAACTGATAATTTCAGAGTCTCCCTCTTTTCAAGAGTAACGAATAGCTTCGGAATCTGGTTGTATAGTTTTTGTTGTTGTTGATTCCACTTGATCTGAAAAAATCGTCTCTCGACCACAATGGTAATTTCAACTTCCGGAGTCGCTCCATGATGAATGGAGCGGCACTTCAGCTTTAGACTCATCAATCATTGGCAGTCAACTGATTCTGATTTTTTTGCACTGCACACAATGCACTCAGTGGCAGCAATCGAAACGGAAGATGCAAATGATGTCGGCCGCACTTTAGATTTCTGGCCGGCTCCCTGACAGGTGTTGCTCTCAAAAGTCACGTGTGCTCTTCAAAGAGCAAGTCGAGACTGGGCGGAAGTTGGCGGAGAGAACCCGATGGAAGGACGCGGAAGAGGAACGCGGAGGCCAAGAAGAAGCTCATTTTACAGCAGAGAGGACAACTAAGGCGAGGAGAGAACAATTACTTTTGCGGATTTTGCGAATTTGGAAGAAGTGAGACTTGTTTCACATCCGTAAACAACTTTTACATTATATCTTTATTCAAGAAGAAACGGGGAAAATTGTGAACACAGGGTTTCGAGTGAAAATGAGTATCCGACACGAGATGACAACAGAGATCGAGAATTATGGATAACGGTGATGTAGAATCGATGATGTAGATGGTGGAGGTGATTACTTGAGTGGGCAGCATGCGGTCTTGATGTAGTCCTCGTCGCAGGATTGGCCGCAGCATTGGGTAGCGATATCCCGTCCTTCCTCTGAAAAAAGGAAATTAGTTTTCTGGAGATGGTACTAATGGTAACTCACCTGGGGTGCAGACCTCCCCACAAACTGCGACAACGAAAATGATGAGTTTGGATCCGCAGTTCCTTTGAGCCGCCCGACGAGCCCTCGATTTGGGCAACGAGAGGATGGTCTCGTCGATGGCCACACGGAAGGCCAGCTCTCGAAGATCTTGGTCCTCTTCGATGCTTGAGTGATCGAAGGAAGCAGTCGAGAGAGCCAGAAGACCAAGAAGGATGAGAATAGAGAAAGAGTTCATGATGTGGTATTGTTGGGAAAAAGGTGATTAGAATGATAACACCGTAGATGATCAGGGATAGATGTGAGAACTCACGGAGAGTTCCAAGTTTTATACGCGAGCTCGAAAGTGGGCGGAGTCTTCTCGCCCGTCCATCTCTTTCCAAGCTCTGGCCACGCCCACCAATCTCTATTCTAAAAATGACGATCGGATTGAGGGAAGTGGGCGGAGTCCGTAGGGCTTGCGGAAATTATGATGGCATGGAACTCGAGATTCCAAATTGGGGTATGATTCATTGTATGGAGGTGATCGGAAATATAAAGAAAGTTCAAGAAATCATCTGAAGGATATGTTGACAGAATGCGCAAAAATATTTACGTTAAAAATTATACGACGAGTTGATTAAAAAATATACGAAAAGGGAAAGAAGGAAAAGCAGGTTGCAAACGTAGTCGTGCTAGGGAGAGGAAAACAAGGATTCCGAATGATAATAGACGAAAACAAATTAATGTTGTTAATCACTGATGAGGAAGGAAACAAAATCCGGGATAGTTGATTATTGATTAAGAAGAGTCAAAACATTTTGTCATATGAATGTCAAAACGAAAGATTTCAAAGAAGAGCTGGATCCTTTTTTGGAAATCGATGGTTTTTGGGGTAACCTGTTTTACTGTAAAAATGGTGTGGCAACTCTGATTGAAAGTTATATACTCAACCGAAAAACCAATTCTTTCGGACGCTCATTCTTTCGCAATCCATTTCATGCAAAAAATTTATTAAATAAAATTCAGACAAGACGAAAGACAGAGATTTCACTCTTGATTTCAAAAGAATATTGATAGAATGCAGGATCCATACTGTTTTGAAGAAAAATGAGCCCTATTGCTGATATGAGTTCAGTGTTCCTTGTCTGCTATCGAGTCATTTCCAAGTCCTCTTACATTTTGACTATTTCGGTCCAAAAAAGATTCCCTATTTCTGATAAAAATTGACAGCTTTATGAGAAACTCTTTGTAGTAGAGCACTGGCTTTGTGTGGGCATGAATAAGACATGGATATTTATAAATACCATTAGTTGAAAAGTCTTCGAACAGTCTTCTGAAGCCAACGTTCCGAGAAAAATGGGAGTGGGGGTGTGTTAAAGAACGACGATAATCGCGGTAACTATCAGTTAACGCTATAATTGCTATGATGAAAGGACGGTTTGTCGTGGGTATCGAATTCGGGGGCACATTCGGCAAACAGGGGAGTCTTGAAAATCATACATAAAATCATTCAAGAATTTTTACTAGTTCTCATATTATATTTTGAGACCCCACTAAAATCGGGGAAGGGAAAACAATCGGGGAGAGTGAGCGGAGCGAACCATCGTAAACAGTGCAGCGCTTGCGTTTCAGCCAAAAAAAACGCTAGCTTTTCTAGCAGCGCACGGTTTTCGAGGGTACGCTCCGCCCACTCTCCCCGATTCTCGTTCCCCGATTGTTTTCACTCCCCGATTTTCGTGGGTCTCTATATTTTGCTTCGGTGTACTGACTGGCTAAAGTTATGGGACCTTTTGACAACTTTGCTCACTTCTCATTGTTGGCTGGTATGGCTTCAGACGAAATTTTTTAAATGTTTTTGAATAAAGAAAAACACGGGCATCACTAATTCTCTATCGTTCGACTGGTTGTTGACCCAAATCGACTGGTGATCAAGCTATGACGTGCAGCCCGCACAGAATTTTATCCGTTTTATCAGTAAAGATTCAGTTTCAAGTTCGGGACTTTTCAGACCCACATTCGAGTTCTGTCTCTTAGAAATTACTCTCTGTGTTTTACCAATGATTGAAATTCAAGACTACAGACGTACCACATCTCCCTGTGATTTGCCCCTGAAATGGGTATATTTACTAAAATAGTCAGTCCTAATCCACATAAGCTATCTGAATTCCTATTGATACAATTTTATTATCTCCCTCTTCCCATTTTCCTTCTTATTATTCGATGCTCCCCAGAGATGAGTACCCCAATTTTTTCCTATCGTATGATTTCTTTTTTGATTTTGTTTTTCAATGCTTGTTGTCATCCGATCGTGTTTGAGCGGTAATTTTGGTTCCGCAACGTTCAGTCTTTTCTTTTGCTCTTTGTGCACATTCTCAAGCTGCAAAAGGTACAGAAAAACCTTTCGTCTTGTAATCATTTATTGGAATGAACTGGGGATTGGGGTGAGATCTAGTATACACGGAAAAAATTATTGAAATTATCGAAGAATTAAATAGTGGCGAGTGGGGTGGTGGAGAGATCGGAGCCATTGCAAGGCTGGAAAAGAATCGGAGAGAGATGGCATTCAGGCATTTGGGCAGCAGGTGGTCTTTATGTAATCGTCCGTACATTGATTTGAGCAACAGTAAGTAGCAAGATCCAAGCCGTCCTCTGGAACAAAACAGATTAGGAAACAGAAAAGAAAACGAGATCTAATGTCAACTTACTTGCTGCGCAGATCTCTCCGCAAATTGAGAAGACAAAAATGACGAGCTTCTTTCCACAGGATCGACCATCTGCAGCTCCTGGAACACGCCGAGCACGGGAGAGGGATTTCAGATTGTTCTCGAGTTCCAGTTCCATTTCGAGTTCCTTTAAGTAGCGAGCTGTTGGATCCATATCCCTGAACGAGCAGACTGCACTGGCGACGAGAACGGTCAGGACAAGGAGAGAAAGAAGCTTCATGACTGGAGGGGAAGTAGTTTATTCTGAAAATTCAAAGAGTTTGAGAGATATTTCAAGTACAAGAGAAGGGTATAAAGAGGGGAACGGATGGCATGGAATGATTGATGTTCAACCGGTGACGATTTTATACTAGTCAACCCGAACAGGGGGCGGGGTCGATTTCTCCACTTCTAAAAAAGGATGATTAGGGGAGGAGGCTTGGCGCAGGGGGCGGAGCGAAGTGTGGAGGAAGGAAAGAAGGAGTGCGCGGACGTAGAGGAAGAACGAGAAGAAGAAAGAAGATTTGTTCTTAGATTCTTTGATACATTCGAAAGGAGAAATTAGAGTCTGAAAATGTATATGAATGGGATGAAGATCAGAAAGGAACAATAATGTGATGATCATTAAAGGACATGAAACTGGTTAGGATGTTTATTTGTGAACACAGATACTGCTAATCCGCATAGAATACCTGATAATCAAGTTCTTAACAATGAAGTTCCAAAATATCGCATCTTTGGAAGAAAGAACATCGGCTTCCACTGGCGTGTCAAGATGAAGTTGTTTCATTTTCGAGGTCACCGGTTGAACTGGATTCCATCATTGCGTATGTTCCGTTAATCAGCTGACGGGAAATGTAGTCTGCACTGTCAAACTTATGATACATATTCTTAATCGACTCTGAGGCGCCGGGATTTTTGTATTTTTGAACGAGATGTTAGGAAGATTACTAAGTTGAAGACTTTAGTTTTTGGCGATTATCCGGCCAATATTTGTGCTTGAATATGTTTCACCGTTTCAAATCATTGCAAACGGACTTCACATTTATGGGAGATCAGACACTTTCACTCTTTCTGCACTAATTCTACTTTCTGATCTCTGTTGAAACCAGAACTCATGATTTTTCTGTGCATATCCTTCTGTCTCACAGCCGTAAATTGTACTAATTTTGGAGCAACACCAGGAGGAAAATTGGTTTTGACGTTTCTGTCCATATTCCCACGCCGTTTTTGCACCATGTCATGAGTTTCTTCTCACTTTACTTGTTCAAAATTTTTTGAAATGAGACACCTTCTAGACTTTACGAAGTCCAGACTTTCTGGGAAGTCTGAGTTGTGGAATGTCAGGAAAATCAGTGTAAGAAATTGCGAGCGAACAAAATTCCGACTGACATCTACATCTCTTCTTGATCTTTTCGTACTGAACTTTTGCTTTGCAGAGTCGAGTAGAATCAAGTTGAACATTTGAACATATACAATTTGTCATAAGGATATGTTAAATGTAGCGACGTCATTGTTTAGGTAAAACTGTTGACACGTCTTCAGACAACATTCAGAGACACAAATATTCCCACAAGTTTGTGCTCCTCACATCACGACGCCTGTTTGACGTATTCGGAGAAACGACTGTGATTCACGTCAATTATAATTATGATGATATTCTCCCAGAAGCACACTTGGGACCAGACAGGTTGATACGAGAATTGGTCTGGTTCAAGAGTTCAGGAAGAAAATCAGAAGAAAACAAAATCGGACATGTGATGAGAATTAGAAGGGGAAGTGGGTTTTGGAAAATTAGTACTAATGAGTGTGGATTTTTGAGCTTGCGGAAAACAAGGAAATATGTATATACTTTTGGTCATTGATTCCGGTTGCGAAAGGGAGAAAAAAGATTCAGAGATCAGTGATGCTGAGGGATAGACCATCAGGATATCTGAAAATTCTTGGGTTTGTAATTCTGTAGGACCAATAATGCGGATTCACATTCTCGGAGAAAGTACGGAAGCTACTAAAATATCGCGATATCATATCCAAAAAACATTTAGAAGTTTTGCATTTCCAGTACAATAATTTAGAAGAACGTCAAAAGATAACCAGAATTCTCAGAAATCAGAGTCCTCTATTCTAAATTATGGTATTCACTTGAGTCGCTATCCTCAGCCTCGAGTTAAACCGGCTCATTCTGGTATTGCTCATCATTGTTCCAGCTCAACCGTTCCCCAAAGTGGATCAAAACATATAATTTACGGCTCGTCGTTTCTTCTTGTCGTAGACTCATCGTGATTTCATTCTTTCGAAATTCCCGGAACTCAACTTTATTTTCAAGATGTCAGTTTTCATTTGAATTAACATCGAGAGATACTCCGAAGTATAACTCTAATCGCATCCTTCTCTAGGTTCAAAAATCAACTGAAACGTTTCTGATGATGTGGAGCTCATCAATTCTCGAGACCCAACTGGGGAATTTTTGAAAAGGCATTTTTAAAAGAAGGTTTCAGAAAAAGAAAGAAGCAAAGTTCAGATTGAGTCATGTATAGCGGATTTTGGGAATTTAGAAATTTAGAAAAAGTTTCAGAATTTCTAATGAGAAAATAGTCACTTTTTCTTGAGAATTCGTGACTTTGCGCAGCCGCCGCCAACTCCTCTCGCACTCTACAGAAGTACTTGTTGAAGATTAAAGCTCAGGTGACACCCACACTTATAAAAGCAAAATGAGGAAGAAGAAGAAGCTGCGAGTTGGTCATTTACTTGAAACAAAGAAAACACTAAAAGTTCTGACCTACTCAACAAATTCTGGTTCTCTTCGATCCAGACGGGACTGTCAGCTTTTAGCCATTTCCAGTTCTCCTCACTTCAAGCTCTGCTAGTCACAACTCCACTCTAAAAACTGGTCCTAACCTAAGAATTACGAGAGTGAGCCAAAATTTTGAGCCGAAAAAAATTTGAATGCTAGGTACGAAAAAGGAAATTTCAGCGTTTTGTTTTGCTGTTAGTGACAAAAAAAGCTTCTTTATTATTTATAGATGCTTATTTTTATTTACGGTCTTGTCAAACTGATAAGAACAAAACACATTGTTACAGTATCCAATTTGAAGCTTTTTTCTATTCCTTTACTTCCTCTAGCTCACCAACCCCAACTTTCAGCATGATATCAGTTGTTGTTTCTGGGAACCTTCCAGATTCTCAAATGTTCCCAGAGCCTTCTGATATTCATAGTTTACAACATCAGAATATTGTGGCTGCTTGATATGTAGTTGCTCTCAGTGATAAACAATTATTGTCTCCTCCCCCTCAGATACAAATCAAGGATCTGCTTCCTTGTCAATTTATTATGTTTTGTCACTGCACATCTTCTCCATCTTCTTCTTCTTTTTATTTACTCCTACTCATCTTTTCTAATTGTTTTTCACTCATTTCCATGTCTGGCATTTAGGTAAGATGCACCATCTTGTCTAGGATCATCTCGTTTCCAAAGTATCAACGCTTATGTTATCTCATTCAAAATTCGAAATTCGAAAGAAATTCACTTTTCCTTCATCTCTGAAGTGAAGAAAATCGGTGACAAAAAGGAGGAGGAGTTTGTCAAAAGAGACTATAAAAAACAAGGAATATTATTATTACGGGAGGTATACTTTTTTCAAAGAAATGTGGGTGGAATTGAACTGTTTGTTCATTCATGGAACCCGACAGCTCTTTGAATCAGTGATCTGCTTTTTTGACGCGTTTTCTGATTGTTCCTTCCTTGAATTATCGTCATTTTCACTTCAAAATCTTCTTATCGTATCGATTAAGCTTTCAATGAAAACTCTGTTCTCAAAATGTAAAAAGTTACAGCTTCTTTCCTCCTTGAACATTGAAACAGAGCGATTATGTTTAGCTGAACTTTAATTCGAAATTGTTTTGCACAAACTCTAAGAATTTCTTAAATCATCAATATTAGTATGTTTTGCACTTCTCTCCTTGATATTTCTCAACTCCTGGAAAACAATTTGCCATTAATTCCTAGTCAACAAGTACATTTTAATGCATCAACATTTGCTACGGTTGTCACCTGAGAAACACGAGATCCTTCTCCTTCTTCCCTTGTATGAGCTATTGTTGACTCCGCCCAATTTCCCGTATATTTATCATATCAACTCACTCCACCCCTTCTTTCAGCTTCTCCACAATATAAACGAAGGATTCAAACTACCCTTCCATATTCCTAAAATGAAACTCTTCGCTATTCTGACCCTCTTGACCCTTGCTCAACTCGGAACTTCGAGTCTCATGAGGAACTGGATGCACGACTTTGAGAGTCGTCTTCCAATGGAAGCGGACTACACAGATGACCTCGCTGACTTCGGATTCCACAACTTCCCAAAGAATATGATGTCTCGATCAAGACGTGGAGACAGAATGTCGATGTGCGGA
Source organism: Caenorhabditis sinica (assembly GCA_963932045.1). Taxonomy (NCBI): domain Eukaryota; kingdom Metazoa; phylum Nematoda; class Chromadorea; order Rhabditida; family Rhabditidae; genus Caenorhabditis; species Caenorhabditis sinica. The sequence continues at coordinate 10,285,617 of OZ009941.1, read as the reverse complement.
GGAAAAGTGTGGAAGATGGTGATGATGGCTTGCGGAGGAGAATGCACAAGTGAGTATTTTAAGCTTGGGGGTAACGAAGGGACTAGAAGAATTAATCTGAATCCTAGACTAACTCAACCTATTTTCAGGAGAAGACGTGAACATCGCCACCTCGTGTTGTGAGAGAATGTGCACGATGGAGGAGATCACTGGAATGTGTTGCCCAGCACGCTAAACGTGGATTCGGATAGGGAACCGTTCTCTAGATCAATTCACTCCGCCAACTCTATTTCTTGTCTCCGCAACGAGTTAATCGTCTATTTTGCTTTCCTGTTCTCCCCACCCCAAAATTTGATTCTTCCTTTTTTACTCCGTTCACTTCTTCATCTCGTTCTTCATGTTGTAATTTCTTGTGTCAATAATAAAAGAAAATGACGTTGCTTCGGAGCATCCCCTTGTTGACGATGTTATGCTTCTGGGAAGGTGTGTCTTGACAACACTTCCACTTAAAAATTGAGTTGATCGTCTAGATAGCTCAATTCTTCGGATGACGTGAGCGTGCAGATTCCCACATGTCAAATATAGCATTATAGAAAGGAGAATTGTAGTTGCTTGACAATCCAAAAGTTGATTGTTTATCAGAATACTTCGTGAGAGCAGAGAGCCCATGACACCTTCAGATGACTAACTAGACGCTGTGTGACAATTCGGAGCATAAGGAAAAAAGCATCACATGAACAATTGAATCATCAAGAATCTCTGGGCAGATAATTATAGGCTTCCTTTTTGTCTCTTCTGGCTATTTCAACCTCTTGAATCACACCTCCGTTTGTCTATCTTGTTTTTGAAAAAAAGAATGGAATTAGGGGAAAAGCGATAATAAATGGCAGATAAACATAAAATAAACTGAAAGGATTTAGATTGAAAACACAGAACAGAAGTTCCAGCCACCCACAATATTCAGACGCGCGTTGCGAAGTCGAAGAATCAGAAGACGTCAAGCAAAAAATGGCAGGGATGCGGAAAGGAGGAATCCCTTTGTGAGAAGTTAGCAGCTAAGCTCTAAATCTTCCTTTTAACACTTTCGAACTTTTTCAAAAAAGCTGCTGATTTGAACACATTTTATTATCATCAAATAAAACTTTGACATAGAGAAAAATTCACAGAATTCACAAAATTTGCAGAAGTACAAACATTTCAATAAAAGAAGAGCAATGAAAAGGGAATATAGCACTTTACCGAGAATATCAATACAATAAGGATACATCACAAAACCGTAGCTTGAATTGAAAAAGATTTTACAATAACTTCTGAAGAGACTTCTCTATCTTCTGAATGGCAAATCCGGACAGCACGCATCAATGACGTCTTGAATGTCGCATTGTTGAGAGCAGCAGAGAGAGGACAGGTCTATACCGAGTCCTGAAATAGCTGGAATTTGTTAAGATGCAGTGAAATCAAGAATAAGCTCACCTGGTTGACACTCTCCACAAGTGGCGAAGATGAATCCATACAGGCGTCTTCCACAGAAACGGATCTTAGTTCCTTGAGTTCTCGATGCTCGAGTTGTGAAGTGTTCCATCTCTGGATGCTCCACTTGGTTGTTCTTCAACTGATTGATGACTAAATGGTCATTTAGGTAGTCGAAGTTGGTGGCAGCAGCCAGGGAAGAAAGAAGAAGAATAACGAGAATATGAACATTCATTCTTCTGGGACCTCGGAAAGGGAAGAAGGATCATCCTAGGCCCCTATTTATACGGTTTCAAACAAAATAAAGGGCTGGGGGCGTGGTCGGAGGTGCCCTTCCTGTTGGGATTAGGACGTGGCATTCTGGTGGAAGACGTTGTGTAAGAGAAGACGTAACAGAAGGACAGACGGTACGGTGCGTTGCGCAATAGCTGGTAGGTAGGACAGGTGGGTAGCAGGGAGATTCAAACTGAAACAGATGGGGCATGGAAGAGAAAGGTGGCCATGAGTTTGAATCGTTGTGCAGATTGTGAGTGGTCCTGGGTGATGTCATCTAATGGGTCAGGAACCCTACTTCTGACCTCCATTTACAGCGGGATTATCTTAATTGTTAAAGTGGGACGATCATCACAAGGAGTTTACGGTTCTTTATTATAGGGCAAAGAACTAATGAGAAAGATTTGAATACTTCCGCTAATGAGCCCCAACCCAAAATAATCCTACTATCGGTACTTCCTCTCATTTTTCCGAACATCCCATACCCAAATCCTAGAAGGATTTCGAGTGCAGCTTTTTTACTCTTTTTAGAATTCACACATTTTGTAATGAGTTTTCTTACATTTCAATATTTTTGTGACTCTCTTTGCCATCTCCTAGGATTCGTGGTTTCTACCCATGTAACCTGTTATTGTTGATGGTATGTCTAGCAGAAGAAGACGTTGTGGGTATTAATCATGGATTCGCGTCGTCACCAATTGTATCTCGCAACACAACAACGACAAAATAGGGAACACGATGAAGTATTGTTGATTCTTGATTGAAGTCTTGATTTTCAATATATGATTTCTGATTTCTTCGATTTCAACATTTTGAGTACGTATTGGTCAACAATCCGCCTAAACAGTCAGAAACATCTCAAGGATTAAGTGTGCTCTTTTCGAGATTTCAGCTAAACTAAATAAGCATTAATCTGCTAATCCTGTTCAACTAATCCTGCTCATCATCATCTTCTTCTCTTGCTTTTTTTGTCTAATTCTGATTTGAATATGTGCACACAGAAACATTTCAAGAAACGTTTCATCTATTCTGCAAATGCGACGTCGACATTCAGAGCAAAAATTTCCTCATTTGAAATGCGATTGCGGGGCTCACGGTCTGACGAGCATCAATCACGTCATCAGAATTCTGAAATTGAAAATCGGGAATGAAGAAGAACTCTCGAGAAGGTCGAGGGACGACTGGAGAAATGTTTTTTGAACTTATCAATGGAAAAGTTCGCAGCACAAATTTCCAGACAACTCTGACAGATTATATTACCACAATTTTCATACGAAACAAATGTTGTAGCAAATCAGAAAGAGAAGAAGGAATCGGAAGTTTGTTCCAGTGATATTTCAGAATAGAAATCTGCGTGAGGTTAGGGAAATTGTAAGATCAGGAAGACTTTGTATGTATCGGAAAAGAGGAGCAAGTGGAACATTGAAAAATTAAAAATTTGAACTTCAGGGACGGGAATGTTCAGAAGTCATCTAACTACCTCTGTTCTGTATTGTTTTGAAGTGCAAGGTTCATGCTTCCTAATCTGCATTCAACTAAGCAAACTACCATATCTGAATCTGTTCTCTCTACAACTTATAGATGTTTTAGTTCTCTTTTCTCTAGATTTTCGATCGTTTCAATTATTTGCAACGGATGTATAGTCATTCTGTCCAGCATGAAATGTCAACCTTCTCGTGAGTCTCAATCAACTCAACTTCTCACCTAAACTCCAAGAATAAACACTACATTCGTCACATCCGGTTGCTCGTTTTACTTCTCAACTGCTCATTGTTCAAATTCAAAAAATCAACCGTCTGAGTAGCAACGTCAACGTAGAGGAGCTCAAAGAGCTAATTGATTACAGATCTGTAATTAGCTCTTTCCATACGTCAGATCCATCTCCATTGAGAAGGGAGAGATACAACAACAACAAAGTTCTGAAGAATTCTGATGACGTTATAGATTCTACGATTCAACTTCTGATAGAGGAGGGATGGAGAAGAAGGTTTCTTGTGATCTACCACGTGGAGCGTTAAAAATTATTGGGTTTCGAAAGGATGTATGCACTATATTCTGAGTCATGGAAGAAGATCATATGGTGATCACATCGAGAATCTCGTTTCGTCAGAATCATCACACAACAATTGAAACCTTTCCTATTGAAACACATGAACATCTGTTTGGAAACTTCTATAAGTGCATTTTAGCTTTTTTCTAGTTTCGTTTGACCAGTTTTGAGATGAAACCTTTTTTAGTCTGTTTGGTGTTTTGTTTGTGAAATCTGAAAGTTGGATTCTCTAATTAACTGAAGTCCTAAAGCGGAAACGTAAATCAGAAAACAGAAAGTTTGTTGATTTCTGGAAAATGATCAGTTTGAAGATAATCAAGGATCGGACTGCAATCTTGGTAGGGGAAGTTTATGAGTGATGGCACTTATATTCAGAGCCTTGTTTTCGCACTGCACAAAATTACGGTACCAAAATTGCAATAGCCCTAGACCTTTTCTACAGATGGGCTCTCGAATCTGTGTAGTTTGGTCTTTGAAACGAATACTTATTGTGTTCCAAACCTCCATGATGTTTTTTTAAAGTTTAAGAATATAGTATGATTTCATGATAAAGTACTTTCCATGATGTTTCAGATGAACATGAGAAATTAACATACTATTTCGGTGTTCTGTAAGACAAGATGATTCCACTGTCAGGTTCAAATTATACATTCAGAACACATAGTCTTTGAAATAGGAGACCACCATTACGAATTCGGTTCAACTCGTTCCCACACAATGTTTCACATGATCAAAACACATTTGTCGCTACTCTTTTTAATAGGGTTGATTATCTTTTCACACATCCTTCTTCATACATCAGCGCCAATTTCAACATCAATTTAAACAGTCTCTTATCGAACTAGACATTTGTTGTTCAAATTAACTTCAAGGATTCCAGAAGGTCACACCAAGAAGTTAGACAGATTACTACTCCTAAAGTTCAATGGCTCACCACAATTGTCATCGAATACGTCGGGAGATCATTGTTATGCTCGTTGAAGAAATCCAGATTTTTTGGGAAAAGATGCTCTGGAAATAGTCAAGTACCCTATGAACTGTTGAACTTCGAAGAGATCGGGGATAAGGGACCGATAGAGGGAAGTAGGTATCAAAAGAAAACTATTCTCGATGGGAAGTTTCGAAGCTGTATTGGGAACGGTTTTTGATACAACAACTTTAACAATCTTGAGCCTTGATCTGAAATCTTGTTCTGAATCTGAAAATCCGACACGCCGACCTACAAATCACGCCATCCAATACTCAAAGAGGAGCATAGATCACACTTTTTGATTATTCGATCAAAGATGCGCTATTAACAGTAAGAACACTTATTGAACCATTCAATCGAATTCCTTGATCATTACTCAGACATTCACGAATTAGATTTCCGTTCCAGTACTGGTTTACAATTAACATTTGGTTTCGTCCTTGAGACGTTTTCCGGTCGCCCCAATGCACTGACTCATATTTCAACGCCATCTCAGTTTGCCCAACTCCTTTGGCCTTCTCCTCCTGTTGAGTATAATTGGATCTGACTGTATTTCTGTATCTTAGTAGCCAAGATCTCTAACGAAAATTACTTCCGAAAGCAACGTCACCGAGCAAACTATGAATAGTGGGATACGAAATACAATGTCAAAAACAAGATAACCTTTTTGGAATCACTTAGTTTGAAGAGTTGTTGTAAACAGACAATTATCCAAGGGATATCAATCAGCAAAGTTCTCAGAAAACCAAGTGCACACGGACTCAATAACAAAACATAATTCGGTGACTTCCGGTTGCAAAATGTGTAGTCTTATCCATCATTCAGATTTTTTCAACAAGTGACAAATGAGCAACAGTTGGTACGAAACCACGTGGTTTCATCTTCTTTATCTTCTCGGAACGAATGTTCCGATTGAGCAACGAAGAACGCAAGAGGGTGGCAAACATATTGAAATCCGCGGTGCAAGTTGTAATATGTCTGTATTCCGGATGAAGATCCAACGGATGTGTAAAGTGTAAATTGATAAAGCCACTGCAGACACGGGAGGTGATAACAGACAAACAAACGATTGTGAATTTTGATCACGTAAACATTCACGAAATGAATTATTATGTAAACGCATCGGGCAGGGACCAAAGATTGTTTCAGGTTGATTGATACAGAAGGGTCGTTGCGTTTCAAACCTATGAAGTCCAATGGCACTGCACATAATTCAAATAACTGAAACAGAAAAGCATGACCAAAAACAGGAAAATGACCTAATACATGTCACCTGAAAATGGCTCGAATGTAACGTTCTGAAAAGTTTTTTGCTATTAGCTTATATTTGAATTCTTTCGAGGAAACAAACAATCTTGAAAATCGATCGGATACAAATCGAGACATGAAGGTCCTCCTGTAGTTTAGAGTACTAGGTACTGAAATCATTCGTTCTTTGTTATTATGTGGCTATTAAATTCTCAAAAGTTTATGTGTATTTTGTACTGAATCCACAACTTGGTAATAGTTTTTCGAAGCCTTCTGAAAGTCATCGTCAGGACTTTGAAAACAGGGAAAGACGTCTCTTCAGAATGTTCGCAAAGGAAGAGTTTTCTGAAATTGGGATATTATTCAAACTCAGACGATGTTAAAACTGTCTACGAAGAGACATTGAATATTTGATTTTTTTATGTTCGACCATCTCTGCGCAAACAATTTTTGCTGAAATCTATCTCGTTTTTCAATACTTCAGACAGAACAATTGTTATTAATCAAAACAAAGAGGGTCATAAAACCTGGAAACATTCCCAGAAGGTCACTAGAATTCCAGATGAAGGTGTTTGCTTTCAAATATTAACCCAGTCGCCAGTGAGGTCTGGAACACTTTTCCAGTTTCCGGGTTCTCGTGAACGAACGGAGGACTCTTGTTTTCTAACATACCGAGTTTCCTTCTTGACACATGCATCACCATTTCCTCATTCTTCCAGATATCCACTCTGACGGATTTCAATTTGAATTTTCAAAAAATTGGGACCGGAAGCAAGCGAATTTTCAAATGAATAATTCACGATGTATGGTATTCGTGTCGAAATCTCGAATTGATTGCACTTGACTAATCCGAAATGAAAAGATGCTCATCCACCCGGATGGATTTTCATTATTCTTCATCGCTTTCACGAGCCAACCGTAATCCGTCGCCGTCACCACCTCATGGATCCTTCTCTTCTTTTGTTTCCTCTTTTCCAAAATTTCAGCTGTGAAAAGTCAGGACTCGAGACAAATCGTTGTCCTAAAATATTTATAGTTTCTGAGTCAACAATAGAAAAAATAAAGATGATTTCAGTTTCTGCATCCCTGGAAAACCCAAAATTCAGCTGTTTCATGATGTAAGTCTATCCATTTCGGTAGAGGTTAAAGATTTCTACAATGTCACTAATCTTTTTAATCTTTTCTTTGTTACTCCAGATACCGGATTTCAGCCTACGTGCTGATACTACGATAACAATTACTCAAATACTCATCTCATTCATCTATTTTGCTTTAATTCCTTGTTTTTCTTCCGACGGTCTCTTCACTTTTCTTCATTTCCTGTCATTCCCACTAGAATCGGTTTTGTTCAGAAACTTGTGCTGTCTGCTTTTCCAACTCAAAAATGCGAGAAAAAAGAAAAACATTCCAAAAAGGAGAAAAAGAAGAATATAGTGAGAAAAAAAAAGAAGAAAGTGGTCTAGAATCTCCGCCGAACTTCCGACGAACATCCGTTGAAGAGACACCGATTGTCACTAACTTTCAGACCAGAGAACCCCATTTACCCCACAAGACTTTTCAAGAAGTTCAGATTGAGAGTTTTTCAAAGTCTGGAGTCTAATTTCGGTTTACAAGCTGAGAAATCCTTTTACAGGTTCTAGAATTGTCACTGTTTCGATACTCAAAACACATTTTTTCTGCAGAAAGCTTTTTGAAAAAGCTAGTGTCGACTGAAATTTGTAAGTTCTTCCTGAGCTGTGTTTTTCAATTTCGGAATGCGAATCCCAGTTCAAATTGAAGCATTCGAGTGGACTTTACACGACAACTCATTGTTCAGATTACTTTCCAATTTCATTTTTATGAAAATTCCACAAATGATCAAGAAGAATCACCATCTCCTGCATCCATGTCTCCATTTTGTAGTGTTTATCTCTTCTACATTTTTCTCAATAAGATCATATTTCCAGCGTCTGCTCTCATCATTCTCTTCTTGATTCTCATTGTTCTCCAGGATCAGCTTCCGTCTTATTTTTAGACTGCTTTCCAAAATTTAGCTTAACTCTCCTTTGTAGTTTTCCACTTTTGGGGTACAATACCATAATCGGAATAACAAATTCCTATTGACATAATCATTTTGTTCTGGTTACTTCTGGATACAATCTGACAGTTCCGATTGAATGATCAAAACTTTATAATCTCGATTTTGTCACGTACTCTCAGAGTTTCTGTCTTGACGATTCCGAAGATCAGAATATTGCAACTCCAAAACTGAAGGGGGATAAAAAATGATGTGTATTAATGAACTTTCTCATTCTCCCAAATATAAATCTGGACCCTTTTCTCATTTCTTTAAGAATTGATGAGAATTGAAAGTCCTTCCGGGGTTGACGTGCCATCCGGGCGGTGCACTCCAATCTAATCGCTTCCTCGTTTCACTCCTTCTACAGAAACGAACTCCATCTGAAGACGGAGGAAAGAGCACACATACTCCTTTCATTGTCTTCTTTTTCTTTCTCTCAAGAGACCCTTCGCAGTCCTTTTTTTTTGGGTGCTCACAGAGTTCGTGTCATGATTTAGCACCCTTCTGGGGGACGACACGAACTCACTTTGTCACAACCATCAGTACTTGTGATCTGCCATTTTTCCTATCCTTTTTTCAAGTGGAAGTTCGACTTTTAACCGGAAAAGAGTCATTGGGTCTGGTAAACGATACCTCTTGGATATCGGGTCACCATAACAGGGAGAGTAAACTACGTGACACTTCCCAGAAGAGATGTCTTCGGATATTCAATTGCATCTATCGTTTCTTTTTTCGTTTACTCTTCTTCTTCTTCTTCTTCTTCTTCTTCTTATTTGCAACTCCATTGTTTTATGATCTTCGTTTTCAATTTTTGCTCTGTTCTTGGTCGAAATGTTGCGACATTTTAAATGTTGCACTGTTTGTGTATCTCTCCATTGAGCTAAAATTCCATATTTGGAATTGGAAATGTACAGTTCAAATCATTAGAAATACCTGAAATCTCATTCAAGATAATACAAAAACTGAACCTATCTGAAAGATCAGCTTCTAAGTCATGAACCAAAACAATAATGTTCTCGATTGTCCATATGTTTCTTTCCGCAGACAACATGCACTCAAACATCTTCAAATCCTACCCAATTGTATCCGTCGACCCCTGGGAACTCTAATTTTTGAGCACTGCAACAATTTGGGTACCCACGCAGAAGGCCACCCTTCTCTAGATTATCCCAAAAAAAACTTCCTCATTTCAAAGATCAACAAAAGTCCACCACCCTTTGTAGTGTAAGTCCACTTCCTTGAACCCGAGGAATTGTGGAATCCCTCCTCCCAGAAAGTTTCTAAATCTTCTCACTGTGTCATGTTCGTTTGCGTCACCCTCTGGACCCCGTCTTCCTGTCAGTCTATCAGATATCATAGAGCAAGTTCATGTTTCCCAGTGGACACTTGGTATCCCCAATAACAAGACATTCATCATTGATAGTATCTCTCCTATCTTTTTCGTAAATTATTCCTTATCATTATAATGAGCCAGCCTCTGAAATTAAGAGAATTAATTCATTTGGTTTTCTGGTGCAAGTACTCTGAAATATCTAGTTCTTCCTCAATTTTCCGTTCAGAAAATCCCTCGAACTTGTATTTGGAATTGGATTGTAGTGCCTGTCAGAAGTCGAAAGATGCTTTAAATTTCAGAAGCGCGTTGTTTGATTTCCCTTCTCTTTCCTTCTTTTTCTCTTCTGCCAGTTTTCAGAAGTCGTGACAGTTTTCTCAATGAGATTTGTGTGGGTTCAAATTTGTCTAGACAAGTGATTATTCAAGATTTTCAACCCGTATTAAGGTGGATATTTTTGATTGACATCAGCTTTTCTTTTGGGTCCGTGGCAAAGTTTGACCTATTCAAGGAAGTAGATGATTGTTTTCATAATTGAACATGTACGTGTCATTCAGAAAACTGACATTCATGTTTCATGGAATATCCGCCTTCAATCACTGGTACATTTCTCAATTATCTAGTTTCTCCGATATAATCTTGTTTCCTTCTTTATTTTAGTTTTCAATTGGCTTGAACTCCAAATTGACTTACCTTATAAACAGCGGCCTCCCACCACTGAATTAATCATTTTTGGTGAAAGTCTTTTTTTTTTGGAAGTATTTTAAATGTATTTTCAAGTATATACTCCCCTTTTTGTTTTGTTCGGTTCATTTTTCCAACCACTCAGACTAGGAATTCCGAAGAAGAGTTGACACGAGATGTGTTCAGAAGGATTCATATTGTCATTTCTCGAATGATTCACATGAATCACCCAAAAACTCTTTTTTCGGGAAGATGGAGAGAGCACAACAATCAAAAAGAGTGAATCTCTCATAACTTTCTCGTTTTGAACGTATACAACGACATCATCTCTCCTTCTTCTTCTTCTTCTTCTTAGAAGTACTAAACACTACAACATAATAGTTGAGAAACACACATGGGGGTCTTTTTTCGGTCCTTGATATGTGTATGTGACTGGAATTAGAATTTGATGCTTTCTTCTCTTCTCATTTTCTGTGAACAAATTGTTTCAATTTGCTCAATGAGCAGACTTTTTATGACTATGGTCAATCCGATCCCCGCTATCCCTTACTTTTTTGTTTATTTTTCTTCCCGTTTTTTTGCTCCTGGAACAATCTGGAAAATCGGTTTTTTTTAGATGGGCTCCTAGTCTCACAAGAAGCTCATGAAGAAGAAAAAAAAAACATAGTCATGAAAAAGATTGAGGCTCGCTGGAGCTACTTTAGCATCCATTTTATGAGCTCATAGGTTATGTCAATTAGAGAATGGAGCATACCTTCTCTTTAACCTCACTTCTCTTTTTTTTCGACATCTCTTGTTACCCTGAAAATGAGAACAACTGACAACTCTTCCGTTATCTATTTTCTAATATTTCCACTCACTTTTCCACACTTTTCAACAATAAGTTGGCCTTGGTTAGCAGGTGCCTCTTCAGTGTTTTCTCCCATTGAAATTTCGACTCTACTTACTTTTCTGAAATGAACTGAGGGATATCTTGGAATGCCCTCTAAAGACGATTTTGTCGTCGTCAGCGGGAGGGACATTTGGACTAATTTCTGTTAGTAAACAACCTTTGTTTTTGGCAGTTATTGTATTCTGATAATCTGGAGAAAAAGAGGGAGTGAACATTCATATGAGTATTTTCATCCCACTTCATCAGATATTGATGTGAAATTATATGAATATCTCCAAAACCTTCCGAATCTTCCCACTTCATTTTGCAAAAGAGACAGGGATACAAAAATCATTGACGTCGATATGGAGCAACTATTATCGTAGCTCTTGCAATTTTTATTTTTTCTATAAAATCACTTTTCCAGTTCCACTATATCCCATTAAACCTATACAAAGTCTAGACTTATTCGATCTTTGTCCTCAACTTTTCGTGAACCTATTAGAATGTATTCTGATCCCCGTCTCGCATCATACCCCAAATCCCAAACCACCACACAAATCCTCCCCAGATATCCTTTCTCTTCTTCTTTTTGCTCTCATTTTCAGTTCATCTGAAAATGAACCGCCCATTCTTCCATTTCATTTTTTCGTTTTGTAATGAGGAAGGAATAATTGAGAAACGTCGTCAATTGTCTTCTGCTCTTCTATTTGTATAGAAGAGTACATTCATTCATTCATCAGTATTCGTTGAAATTCGAGAATTTTGAAACCGCCCACTTCTTATTTTTATCTTATTTCGTCGTCATTTTTCCCACCGTTTCTTCTAATTTTTGTTTCTTCCAGAAGGGACAAATGTGCGAAGAGGATGGTCCGAAATCGGCAATTTCGTTTGCGATGGTTATAGCAGGTAAGTTGAATTTGGATGGGTGGGATTGGCTAAAATTGAATATAGTGAACTCTTCAGGATCCATAATCTCAATTGTCTCGATTTCAAACAATGTCCTTCTATTCATCTCTCTCATCAGAAACAATAGATGTTTCAAGTGTTACTTCCATGTAAGTTTCGATTCTCTCTAATTTTCCAAACTTTCCAAATTCCAATTTCCAGTTCATCCTCGCCCTCTGTTTTTTTGACATCATCATATCGGTTTGCTATATGCCTGTGATCCTCGTGGATTCTCTGAAAGACTGGACGAAATGGATTGAACTTGCCAGAGCTTGGTGGCCTTTTTTTGTCTATGGGCTGGCAATGACACATGTTTGTATGACGACTGCCTGGTATGTGTTTTCCCAAAAATAGATGGGACCAAAAAATGTTCTTAAAATTTTAGCTACATTCTGATCGCTGTCGCCTATGAGAGATACTTGATCACCGTGAGGAGCTACATGTTGAAGCAGTTCCAAAGGAGAAGAAGTTGGTGGTGCTTTGGTGAGTTCATAAATTTGGCTACTTATAGCCTGATGCAGAATCTCATGTCCTCTAAAAGGGATGACGAAACACGAGAGCGAGTTTTCTAGTTTCCTTGTTTAGCGAGCTTTGGTCTTGAGACCTACAAGGAAAGGCAATTAAAGTCAACTTTATTTTGGGATTATTCGAATTTGACTATTTTCAGCTTGCCTTGCCATAGGAGTAATCACAAAAGGAGGAATGCTAATGGAGTTAGATGTGTTCCCAAGTGAAGACCCTACTTGTAAGAATACGGTAATGGAGTACTATGTGGATGTCACTGAAGTCACAAAGTCTGTCTGGTACGGTACAATCTACAAGTTCTGGCTCCGAAACATTGCGACCGTATTCCTCCCATTCTTTCTCTTATTGCTCATCAATCTTGGAATAGTCTTGGAACTCAGATCTCAGATGCATAACGCTTTTGGAAATCGGTCACGGAGGCGTTTCTCGTTGAGAATGCAGAGCCGGGTAAGCCATTTTCTAGTCTACAACTCACTATTATGATGATGATATTCTATTGAGAATTGAAATTTCAGACAAACGTACGTCAGGCGACCGCCACAATGCTATTCATCTGTGTCATTTATCTGATATCAAACGCCGTGAATGTGTTCATCACAGCATGGGAATTCGTGGATATCAACTCATTACAAACGAGGTAATCTTTTGGGAAATCCAAAAGATGAATAACAATTTCGATGAGTTCTCAGGTTCATAGAGGAGTACATGCTGTCTGCGGATCTATCGTCTGTACTGGTGGTGACTGCGTGTGCACTTCGACTCCCGATTTATATGGTAAGATTATTTTGAACTAAAAAATTAGATCAAGAATCATGGATTCAGAAATAATCCTTACGTTTTTCCAGCTATGCAACCCTGAACTCCGACGAGCCGTCAAAAAGTCATTCACTCATAAAAGTGAACACCAGCAAAAGATGCATCAAACCTTCTCGCTCATCGCTAAAATTCTAGTCTAATCAAATTAGTCCTAACTTCTCTTAGTTTCCATTATTGATACAAACTTGTGATTCAATTGTCCAACAAACCAAACTGTGACGGGTCCAGTCTCTTTTTGTGACCTTCTTCCTTTCTTCTAGACTCATGAATATGTATATTTTCTACACCACATTCAATGTGTTTCTTTTTCTTCAAATTCAAATAATACCATTTCATAGTTCAGTGCGTTTTTTTGGTGTCATTAAAGATTTATTCATAAAGCTTCAGCCAACAAAAGGACACGATTCGTTTTTACATAAATTATGAGAAAATGACGATATGGATAAAAGGATCAAAGAATACATATGAAAATAGCTACCCGTATTAGGATGTAAAGGGGAAGATTAAAGTCATGAAAAGTGGATTTTTGAGAAAATAGGATTGGTACATCATCATTAGATTAACAGGATTTTCAGGCAAACTCAATAAGTCCTGGTAACTCCCTTGGACGGCTGGTTTGAGCGGTAAAGAGGTCTTCGGTAAATTCTTCGGGTTCCTTGTCAATACTAAAACTTGATGGAACTTCTCCATTATTTGGACTGATCAGCTCTGCTTCTCCCGAGGATGCAGAGCTCACTTCTCCTTCCTTTGATCTCATTTCCCCTGCTCCTCCTAACTCCGTTTCCTCTGGCCTCTCCTCACCTTCTGGGAACCATGGACGAGCTGAAAACAAGGATTTGGAAATCCAGAAAATTTCAGATAACTCACGTCGATGTCTTCCTCCATTCTCTCCAGCTGATCCTTCAGTTCCAATCAGCGTTGGTGGTCGAGGAGTGACACCCAATGAGAATGGTGGTGATGGTGGAGGTTGTTGAGGTGGCATCGGCATTCCACGACCTGAAGCTTTCAAATGTTCAAAGTCCAAGCCTTTTACGTGTTTTTCTAATGACGGCAGGTGACAAAGAAGCAATAGAAGAAAGAATGATGCTTGATCAAGATAACACCTAACATATGGTTGCCCCCTCTCCACTTACCCAGGAATGAGAAAAAGTTCTTCATGTTGTCCATGAAGCTTCCAAATTGTCCTGCGGGATGTCCGGGATTCGGCTCATTTCCGAATTGAACTTGACTTCCCATCTCAACTCCTTCACGTCCTCCACCGATCCCACCGTCTACTCCAACACGTTGACCTCCCACAAGGGCGCCATTGTTAGCTGAAATAAAAGGGTTGAAGGTGTTAGGGTTGAAAATAAACGAGTTAATCGAATGCCACCCAGTTAATGACTAAGAGCATCTAAGGAAATCATAAAGAATAAGTTTATTAAAATGGGTCAGTAGATTGGAATCTATAGAAGGAACACAGTGGATGGTTAAAGACGCGGTATCTTTTGGAAAATATGATTTTTATAATGAACCAATGGATGTAGATTCAAAATACTCACATTAAAATACCGTAAAACCTCTAATAGAAGGGCACCTCCTATTGAAGGGCACCTCCAATACAAGGGCATCTCGAGAGCAACGTTGAAAAATATAAGGGCACCCCCAATAGAAGGGCACCCCCAATAGAAGGGCACCCCCAATAGAAGGGCACCCCCATTAAAGGGGCACCCTCAAAAGCTGTTTTTGTCAGAATTTGATTGTGAAAATCAAAAAAAAGTCGATTTTTCGTAGAAATGATGCATTTCTGGCTGGTAAAAAAGAATTTCTCATGATTTTTCTCTATTTTTTCCCAAATTTGAACTAATTTTTCGTTTATCTGTTTTTATCTACAACAGATTGAAAAATATAAGGGCACTCCCAATTGAAGGGCACCTCCATTATAAGGGCACCTCGAGAGGGCAGTTGAAAAATAGAAGGGCATGCCCTTCTATTAGAGGTTTTACGGTAGTCATTCATTGAGGAAGATGAAAATTTATTTCAATTTCGAACTTGACTGTCTAGCTAGAAATCTAATTTTTAAACGCCAAATATCGTTTGATAATTTCCTAAAACAGATCATGGTTGAAGAAATTCGAACAGGATGTGAATAGAATTCGGAATCAGGATTTTGAAATTTTTCCAAACTGATGCAGACATTCAAACTCTCTGATCTCTACCGAAGACCATGCTTGATCCTGACTGTATCCAAAATTTTTGAAAACAATTCTTCTATCAATACTTTCTTTTCCAATTTGCTATAACTCACCCGAAATACCATAATGTGTCAAAAGGGTTAATACTTACATCCAAGTGCAAATCCTGCTTTGTTACCAGCTAAGTTAAAGCTACGGTCACCTCCAAATCCTAAAATATTGGCTCCTTGTCCCATTCCCATATCAAATCCACCACCATTCTGCGGGTGAAGGAAGAACGAACCGAGATTGATTTGGCATACTCCTGAAATAGATTTTCTTAAAATTCGGCCGGTTCAAAAACTTTGAGTGTCCTTGCTACTAGCACTCTCAAGTAGAAGGCATTCAATAATTGGTTCTAATTTTATACGGTTCAAAGTTGCATCTCCAAGATGTCCGAAAAGTTCAAGAAGAGGTGATAACGATAAAAGCTGATGGCCTACATGTGAGGCCTACTTGTCCCTCTCTCCCGCCAATCTGTCTGCTTCATCTCTCTTTTTTCTGATCATGTGTTTTGCCCCCTTACGGTCATTCTTCCTCTCTCCCATATTACACAATTTCCCTCCTTCATTTAATTCTTTATTCCATTGTTCGAGACTAAGAGTGCCTGACTCATTACAACCCTCCAACAACTGTATACTTTCAATGGAGAAAATGAAGAATGAATTCTCGAATTGGGTGGCAGCCCGACGATGGTTTCAGAGATGGTGAAAAGCATCAGTTAAGAAATGTGTATAACGTGACTGTTTTGTTGTCTCGAGAGGTGAAGCCATGATGTCATTTGAGAGGGAAAAGGACAATAGTGATTCAAGATTCAGGAGAAAATGAACATACCTTGTTTGATTGATGACGATAGGAGTAGTATTAGAATAGTTGATTTCATCTTTATTTTTAGCTGAAATTATTATGTACAGGTTCAAGATTCTAGAAAATGTTGAGGAGAAATAAAGAGTAGATGAAGTATTGGATCTGCTGGTAAGCTCCAAAAACTGGCAGACTTGATGTTGGACCTCATAGATGACTAGGAAATGTAAGCTTATAGGCCTGATACTACAAGAAATCGAGAAGGTTCTCGACACCAAATGAAAGATATCATTTCGTTACTCGGTGAGTACTCAACTCAAATTAGGCGAAGATGCTAAAAGTTTCGAGAAAGGGAAAGCATGATAAGACATTCCAATTCTAGAAGAAAACCCAAATCTGAGAGAAAATGGTCAGAGTAGCTTGATAAACGGATAGAATGGTAAACGGAGAAAGTAATAGTATATACTGGTTGAAAAAAGTGGTATGAAAAGAATTTGCCAAACTGTTTAAGAAGCGGAAACGACGGCGAAAAAAAAATGAAGATGAGAAAAAGCATTTGGTCAGTTTTTGGCAAGTATGACACCATGTTACGATGGAAGGCGGACCGCCGAATTGACCTTGGTCACCTCTTGAATCGGCGGACGATACAAAACTGAAACTGATTCAAGAGAAGAGAGAGGGGAGGAATGAAGAAGACGTTGGGGGAGAGAGACTGCCCTTCCTCTGATGCCATTTTACACCTATTGTATTGTTAGCCCAATTTGCATTTACAAACAACGAGATTGGAAAGGAATTTGAAATTGGGGGAGGAGAATTAGGATGTTTGAAGTGTCATATGCCGATGTTGGAATTCTTAAAGTATGCAGATTTCTGCTTTTGTTTGATTTGATATGTGGTTTCATCGGAAGTCAGGTGTAGAAGTCATAAAATTTCAAGTTTTAAAACTCTCAAAACCAAAACCAGGGATCTGGTCGAACTTGCTTTGAATGAGCTCTTGAACTTCAATAATTGATCAAGAGTGCAGATTCAGAATCAGTAAAAAAGTTACAAAAGCTAGGTCCTGGCCGGGTTCGAACCGGCGACCTTCTGCGTGTGAAGCAGACGTGATAACCACTACACCACAGGACCGCGATCACCGAAACTCTACTGGACAATTATGTTCTTATCTATGTCGTACTTTGGTTTGGTCAGTCACTGTGTATGTCCATTGCAGAGTGGAGCAAGACAAGAAGACCGGGAGTCTCGATGAGTTCACAACCATTAAGCAGGTTTTTTCGATTAAAAAAGTTTGGGTTCCAGCAGTTTTTTGTAAAATTTTCAGACGGAACGATCACGAAATCTCATAACCATAAATCTTATAGCCTTCAACTCAAAATTTATTTTGATGAACAATATGATTATTGGTTTCATTCTCAATTTAATCTGAATCCTGTTTATATTTAGTTTAATCATCATTATCCTATCTGAGAAGTCAACTTGACTTTGTAGGTCCCTGCTCTAACTTATTCCTCTGAATCCTTCGCCATCCATGCTCTAAAAGTGAGAGCATATAAATTCATGTTATGACGCTTTCTCGATGTTATCCTAAATCGCACAGCCATCTGTCATCGTTTACTCGCTCGTATTTGTGTGAGACGATGTGCGCAAAACGGATAATCGGTGTAACCTTATGGACTTCAGAACGCGCTTTTAACACATCTATGATTTTTAGTTGGTATGAAAAGGGCAAAAAAAGGAAAATTCTGACTTTCTGAAAATGGCTAGTGTTCTAGACAGACTCAAAATTAATTTGAATATTTATTAAACGCCAAAGGACCACGAAAGTTCTATGGATCACAAACTACTTCAGAACCCTGAAATCGCTCAGAACAACCATTTACTTGACGTTTTCTGTGTTTCCCTATTCACACATCCACCATAACTCTGTCAATCACGTCTTCTTCAAGATTACATAATTCCATGTGCCTTCTGATGAAGAATAGATTCAATTGAACAGATTGACATGCTTATGTCATCCTTATGATTAACGATCCCACAATTCTCGACTCATTCCACCCTCACAACAATGCAATAAAATGTAATTTGACCTCTTCTTTCGATGCAAAAAAGTAGAAGATCAAGTGTCTCGAATTTCGAAGAACAATCCAATCAAATCGACTCTCCGGTTGAGATTTCACATGTCCGACCTTCATCCGAATAGACAGAAAAAAAACAGAAGACGTCCTCGGATCTCCCCTGGCAACTCGATTCTGCGTCTTTCTCTCTCATGAGCTATTTCTCCAGGACAATTTCGTAACCTTCTCTGTCTCCAGCTCTCCCTCTTATTCTCCACTGACATCCGGAGCCGTCGTCCATGCGTGCGCGAATTCGTATGGTGTCTGGACACTCTTGTTTCTCTTCTCCCCCTCCTTCGCCTCCCTCTAAAGCCATGAAACCTTTTCCCATTTGTCCTTTCTTTCTATTTGTATGCTCTCCCGCATTTGGTGGTCCCGTTTTCCATTTCTTTCTCTCTTCATATATCCCGCCAGTTTGTATTAGTAGTTAAGATTGATCTGTTTTCAATGGGTCCCGATTTCGAAGGAAGGATTCGTATACTCGTATACTTTTTGTCCGAAAGTCTAGAAATATCTTTGGTTTTAGTTGCCAAACAACTTCGTTTTCGTTTTATTTTTCCGGGAGATTTTTAAAGTCACAATTGGAAAATTAAGGACTCCTAGTATGTGCAAGCCTATTTGCTTGAGTTGATTTCGCTCAAAGTTCAAACTTTCGAAAACGGATTTCAAATGTATTCAACCATTTCTTTGAAATTTTTCCAACTCGCTTCGTTTATTTTGGTTCCAATGGTGAAACGCTAAAACATAATGTCAGATTAGAATTTGAAATTCTTCGAATATAGAAGTTAGTTAGAATTCAGAGTTAGAATCGACATTAAAAATATTCGAGGAAATTTGCTATACATGACAGTCTACTTATGCAGACCTCGATTATGTAGTTTCTTAAAGCTCTCAAATTGAGAAATATTGTTTTGATGTGCAAATTCCAAGTTGTATCAACTTAACAGTGAATACAGTATCTTACAAATCCAAATCATTCCAACTATAAACCCTTATTTCCCTGTCCATTCCTTCCCTCCTTCTCAAACTCATCAGGCAAGATCTCAAAAATCTCGCGCATGTTCTCTGAAACTAATATCGCCAAAAACTCGAAAAACTCTTGATATGAAAAACCATTTCCTCCTCTTCTCAACTCCTCCGCTTCCTTTTATTTTCAGAGAACTCGTTCAAATCCACTCGTGTAAAGTAAACAGAAGACTCGCTTTTTCTCTTCTCGATCCTGAAAATCTCCAAAAAACAAAATGAGATTTTGAGCGAGAGAAAGAAAAAAGTTATGAATAAACGACGGTGAAGCTTAGTCACAAAAAAGAAGAGAGAGCGAGAAAGCGAAATTTGATTTGATTTTTGAACAAGACAAAACCCTCTTGACTAGTAGAGAAGACACCTACAAATTCATCCATATATCCCTCTCAAAATATTATTGAACATCTCTTCTGAAGAGTCATAAAATTGGGGAGAGGAGAGTGACGGAAACAATTATAGTAGCGTTCTTCTAAATTTGATTGCTTTTCGAGTAGTTGTAGTATTCCCGATCCCTCACTTTCTCTCTTTTCAAACTTTCCCCACTAATAAGCCAATTCGTGCTCCGAATGGCGCAATTGAGAGAGCCGATAGCCTACTCTCCGCCTTGTAATTGAGCTTATTTTAATACCAAACGACCTCTCTTCTTCCCCTTCTTCGCTTCTTTTTCGTTTAGTTCCCTTTTTCGCTCAAAAAGTGAAAGGCTCCGCAATAAAATACACATATAGGCGGGAGACTAGAAGCCCGGAGGTATGCATGACTACACAATTATATAGGTGAGAGCTCTTTTCTCTCTCTTCTGGAGTCCCTAATAACAACGGATGGTCCTCGTTTTTCGTCTCTTTTTTTCGGTCCGTTTTGTTCTAGCTCGACGAATATTCAGGCGGTCTCTTCTGTGCTTACTTTGTTACTTCCCTTCCCAAAAACTTCCCCAAAGGACTATAGACGCATAAAAAGCAACACACACAAAATAAATGTAGTCGTTGAGCAAAAACGACAGAAAAGCGCTTCAACGCGTTTTTGTCGTTGAGATTTGCGATGGCGATAAAAGTGAAAGAGAGGGCGAATGTGAGAGGGCTCCTCCCAAACTCCCACTTTTTTGCACATTTCTCTTTTTTTTTGTGTTGTCCAATAGTTGCCGACCAATTATTGGTAGAAACTCTTTTGGGATTTTTTCTGCGAGATTCAATATGCAACTTTTTTAGTTTGAGTGTATTAAAATGGTTCTGGAAGAATCCTCGTCTAAAGTCCAGTGTCCAGACTCCTACTGTATCTGAGATTGTATCTGTATGTTCTGAAAGTCGGTAGCCGTTCTACGGTTTTTCTGGTATTTCGTTATACTTCCCGTCTAGACAAACATAATCATACTTGACATTTGAATTTATCTGTCTAGTATTAGTAATATAACTCGTAAATACCACTGAAAACAGTTTATAACGTTAACTCTTTCAGAAAATGTCATTTATGATTGTCTGGGTTCTTCTGGGTTCAATCAAGTGTGGCTATAGTCGAAATAATTGGAAAAAAATTCAGTCACTCTGTCTAGATTTTATAGAACCGAGTGGTCTGATTAGTGATTGTTGGCTTCATCGAGAATTCTTGGAATTCACCGCTTTCCCAAACCTTGCCTGAACCTGAAAATGTTTACTTGTTCTCGACATGTTCGTAAATTCCATGAGGAGATCCATAATCGATCATAACTAGCTTTCTGGGCTACTGAATCTCAACTTACTAAGAGAGAAGTTTGACAAAAGATTTATGAAAGGTCACTTGTATGTGTATAGGGCCCTAATTTCTCCAAACTGTCAAATCAGTCATGCCGAAAGCACGAATGTTCTAGGCTCAAACCTTCCCCTTCTCCAGAAGCCTTATTGAGTTTCCAATTGCGAAACTTCCAATTATTTCAAATGAGAACTTCTTTTTTCATTAAATCCATCTATCCGTCATCTGAAAAGGATCTTGACCAAGTTTGTTTTCTTCAACCATCTCAAACCCCTCACTTTCCCCAAATGAAACATCATCACATCTTGATCCTTCTCGAAAGCTCTTGTTTATTTTCTTATTTTCCATTCAATCAAAGAGACTATAGTGAAGATTCCCACGGTCACAAAGTCCCTCTTTTCGACTGACGTCTTCTTTAGTATCTCTTCTCCAGACTCACTGGACGCAGGTGTGTTTTTATTCGAGTGAGTTCCGTTTACACCGCCCATCTCATCCTCATCTCATCCCAAGGGATTCGTCGTGACGATGTCAACAGACTGAAAAAGAGAACTTCTTGCACAAAAGTTCAATGCATTTCTCGATTCTCATTTTCGAGATTACATTGTTCTATCTTTTAGAGTGCTTTTCCGCTTTTCAACTTTTTTCTTCCCCCTGCTTCCAGTCAGATCTATTCGATTCCTTCGAGAACACTTCCTACAACCATTTTCTCCATTTTCCGACAAACTATCATTTTCTAACGCGTACCCATTATTTTTCGTTTTGTTTTCTTCTCACCCCTTTTTGTTCCCTTTTCACCCATTGGTCGTTGTCTTCTTCTTCTCAATTGACTTGTTCAGTCAGTTTTTTTTTCGAAAAAACACACATGATATGCGTTATGATGGATGAAATACTTGACACTGCCGGAAAGGCTCTCTTCGTTCGACGAAGAACACGGAAAACCAAAAACTAAAAAACTCGAACCGAGACTCGTATTATTGATGTATTTGTTGGAAACCGAGGAAACACAATAGTGAAGAACATCGTTCCCAAATTTTAATCACTTTTTTCAAAACCGGTTCTTCTGGAATTCTTTTGAAATTTCGCCTGCAAATTCAAAATCGCAAATTCGATTAAAACCCATCTCATTTTGTATCGTTAACCAATTCTCTGATCCTTTTCTGAACGTCATCTTGTTTAGTTTTCTCGTCTTGAATTCAAGAAGAATCACATCATAATTTGTTTTTAATCTCAAGATATATAATCTTCATTTTCCTATCAAGACACAAAATATATAATCGAAAGTGACATCTCTCAATTCTTTGGATTCTTAGTACAGAATCCTTATAACCATCTAATTTGAGGAAAAAAGTCAGATTTTCAGACTGAAAATGTGTTCAGTGGCCACCTTTAAGTCAGAGATAATCTAATTTATCTCGACTACTTTTGGATTTTACACCATTGATCAGCATCTATCCTCGCTCTCTGATCCCAGACCAGCCCGATTCATCAAAGAACTAACTGACCTTTCCGGTTTTCAATTTTCTCTTCTCCTCCCACTCCAATTTTCTGACTCAAAAGCTCTTTTAATAATTCTCTCAATATCAATTCTCCCTTCTTTCTTTCTAGTAAAACCTTGTGTGTATGTGCCATTCATGGATGGTTTGTGGCAATTATCCGTCCACAAAAACGGCATTACTTCGAAGAGAGCACGCCTTCTCTTCCCTTTTCTTCCAACTTACCTCCTCCTGGCTTCTGCTCTTCTATTTTCTTCTTCTCTTTTCAGACGTCTTCTTCTTTTTTCTTTTTTCTCTGAAGAGTCGAGAGCGTTAATTAAACGCCTCGCCAATCGACGGGGGCTCAACGGAAACGGACGGACGACGTCAAAATAACATCTCATTTTCCATTTTCTTCCCTCCTATTTCCTAATGCTGACGTGGCGGAGACTGGCTCCTTGGCTCCAGAGTTGGCCCCAATAGATGACAGTGGCGTCAAGTTACAACTAGAATATGTATGTGTTCCAAGGAAAGAGGATCCAAAATGAGACCCTTGTCTCTGAAAGGACATTCATCGAGTCATCTGTGGAACAGAAAACGTCGGAGAAAAACAAAAAAGGATGCCCAAACGAAGGATTGCTCCTTCTAACTCAATTCACACTTATTCGTCATTCCTATGTCTCTATCTGACATTTTGCTCTTTTCTTGCTCCCTTCTTTCTTTTTGTCGCATTTTTCTCTCTGACACGAAAAAAAAGAAGAAAAAGGAGTCAAGTCTTCTGACGCCCACCACGACGCCTCCGGGGCACCCCTATTCTTCACACTTTTTATCGATCGTCGTTTGAGTGAGCATATCCGGTCTTTGAATGACTCAGAGAGAGTCGGTGTCATGCCCCTTCTATTCAACAACTTTGAATGGAGAACACCATATTTCCTCTCTCATTTTTTTCCTTTTTCCTCCCTTCCACAGGTGTGCTCATGCGAGCCGAATCGGAAATTGAACGATTTTCAACCTTCCAGATAAAAGATCAATTCATGTTTATTTCATGATTCGCATCAGTTAATGTTGAAGTTTGACCCACGTATCTCTGATATCTTTTGAATTATTCGCCCTATTCAAAAAGTTCAGTGAAATCAAATGCCTTTTGTGTGGGTGAAAGTTTTCATAAAATTCTAGGGAATATATTATTTATCAAAAAAAAGTTTCTCAGAAAACATTTCCTCCCACTAAATAATATGTCTGCTCTCAACATTCATATTCTTGTTTTGTTTTTCATTTTCATTCAACTTTCCGTGAGCCAGTTTCTAGGAATATCTAGACAAATGTTCTAGAATTCCCAAATTGTAGAGGTAATTCTAAAAACGTTACTGTTCGTTCTTTCCAGTTTCTGACCAATAAATGAAAGTACTCTCCAAATGTTCATATCTGTAGCCAGTTCTCTTTAACGGCTTCATAACGTCTTCGCCGAATCAGAATAATTCTGGACCAAGTTTTGTCGATCTCTTCCACTGTAAGTTCCCATGATGACATGCATAAACATTTCCCATTTTCTTCAAAATCCTCAAAACATCTTCCGTTATTGTCTGTTGGACAATGATTTCAAAACTCTCCATCCTCCTACTTGATTTAGCTGAATCTATAAGCCTTTTGAATCGTCTATTTCTTGTTTTTCTAAATAGAATTGTTCTTACTTAATTATTTCCTCACATTTCAACACATTTCATCGCAACAGCTTTCTTTCTGATGAATTTTTATTTTTGATACATTTCAAGGCAAGTTGTCATGAATACAAAAACAAATCGATCAGTAATCATTATCATATTTTTACTTCTTTGCCTTCTTCGTGGTCTTTTTGGCCGTCTTAGCGATCTTGGCTTCATCGGTCTTCGTTGCGCTCTTCTTCTTTGCCTTTGTTTTGGCTGGAGCAACCTTTCCGAGATTGTAGTTCTTCGGAGCGCTAGCTGCAGAGCGCTTGGTAGAAGATGATGGAAGGTTGAACTTCGGATTGACGATCTCTAGGAGAGAGCTCTCATTGCGCTGAAACCGATTGAGTTAGAATGACTCAAATCAAGTTTTCAATTAAAAACTAACTCTCTTGGCAGCGGCTTTTCTTGCTGTAGACGTCGATGGTTGAGCCTCGGCCGGAGCAGCAGCAACTGGAGCTGGTTCCTCTGCAGTTGTAGCAGCCGGAGCAGTTGGAGAAGCTTTCTTGGTAGCTTTCTTTGGTGCCATTATCAAGAGTTGAGGTCTTACTGAAAATCGAGTTGAAATTAGATGAAAGTAGAGAAAGTAAGCGAAAACGTTAAGAAGCAAGAAGAAGCAGGGGTCAGAATTCGAATTCCGTTGTTTCGCGGGTCGCCGCACCCATTCAAATAGTGGTGTTGACATACGCAGTTAGAGAAGAAAAGTAACGATCAGAGACTGCGATGGTGACAAAAAAATCGATAGATAGTGAAGTGGAGAGACGGAGAAGAACGAGCAACATGCGTTGTGAAGAGAGAGAATAGACGAACTTGAGAGTCAGACGGAGGACCGTGCGTGGTTAGGACGGGGACACATCGAGGTGGGAGAATACGGAAAAGCGACAAAATTGAAAAAAAGGAGAAGGAGATGGAAGGAAAAAGTGGAGAGAAGAGGGAGGGAATGTGTGATAGTTGCTACATAATATCGAATAGGCAGAAGCGAATCGGGGGACAAGCATTCACGGAAGAGAGAAAGGGAAACTGATTGTGAGATACAGACAAAGAAAACGGATACAGTATACCCGTGTTATCTTTAGCAAAGTTGGATATCCTTAGTGATGATGATATCTGGCAAGATCTTGCAACACCTCGTCGCAAATCATCTGATCGTGAAACGACTGTTTATCTTTTGAGAGATGGATTGTTTATTACATCTCTAATCTACCTTCTCTTATCAATTTACCGAATCAGTTAACAAGTTTGTATGTTTCGGTTTTGGAAATTCTGGGTATTGGTTTCTTGTTTCTAACAAATTGTCAGTAATGTTGAATGGTGAATTGTGAATTGTGTCCAATATTTGATGTTTAAGTAACACTGAGAATTGGTCAGTTCGTTTTGGTCTACTTTGAAGAACACAGCTTCCCGAGCATTTCTTCATTTGCTGCTGATTGAGGTCCAATTCAAAATTGCGATTGTAAATGTGTTTCTAGCATAAGTACTCGCTTCTTATTAGAAAAGTCTAAATTTCTCACTAAAATCAAGGAAATTTTCTCACGGTGGCGTTCACATTTCTGACAAACTTGGAGAGTTCTTCATTATCCGTGGTCAACATAAACTTCCCAAGTCAACATAACTTCCTTTTAGAAACGTTCAATCTAACCGCTGTATCAACAATAGATGTTGGTTTTCCAACTGTTTTTCATTAGAGCAAAGTTTCGAAAGTGGAAGTTTCCGAACTTATACTACCACCTTTTCTTGGGAACTTTTGATTTTTCTATTGCTGACATTTAACACTCTCTTTCTCTTGCACAAAGCCCAGATTTTGAATATCTTTTAGGTTAAATGTTGTCCTCTTCCATATGTGATTAGACATCATTCATAAATCCAAAAGTACAATTCTCCGATTGTTTCCTGACGTCAAACAATTCCCCTGTCACCTTTTCTTGCTCTTCTTTCCTCTTCATTCTTCTCCCCGTCGTCAATTCTGTCCGTTTTTCTCTTCATTTTTTTTGTTCTTCGCATGTCCCGTGCTACCAATTATTGCGGCATGCCACAACAGCCAAGAATTCAACCTTCGTCTTCTTTGTCGTGTTCGATCGTTGAAGGACGAATATGGATAGAAGAAGCCAAGTAGCACACAGGCAGCACACGTTGTCGTATGTCAACATCAGGAGAGAGAAAGCCTCTAATTTTGTCGCCTCAAGGCGATAATTTGTGTTTCTCACACACGCGATTACGGGAGATGTTACTCTTTCCGTTGTCTCTCTCAGGAGCCGTGTGCTCAATCAGCAGAGAAAAACCATCAACATGAGAATTCTTCAGAAATAGCAGTAATGAAAGTAGAAGATGGAGTATTCCTGGGAAAACTCAAAGTTACGACAGTAACAGGAATCCTTACTCTAAAAACGGGTGATACCTATCTTTGATGAAATGGATTCCTCTGTGGAAAGTTGTATTTAGTATACTTTCTATGAACTCATATTGTAGAAACTAAAGTAGTGACATGACGTTAATAGGCGGAGCCTCCAGACTTCTGTCTTAAGTTTTCATAGACTGCTCAAATCCCACCTGAGCTGTCTATTCTTGAATCTACGTCAGGAAGTAAAGCTTTTCGTAATAACTGAATTTAACTCAAAATATCCGGGTCTGTGAGTTCTTTGGCTGAAAAAGCCGTCTTGATTCAATTCCTCTCGAAAATTCTCAAGGACACACGTATTCAGTTTTGTCACTTCTTCTCGTGATTTTTCTCAATATCCGGATAATAACATAACACCTGAATATATGGCGAAAACACTTGGGACATTTCCTATAATCGCTTGCTTGCTCGATTTCTCCTCGAATAATTACACACAGTTCTCGCTTGACTGAATGTTCTTGCTCTCTCGAATAAAGCGACATTTGGCGCTCCAGACTAACCTTATTATCACACGTCTTCTTCTTCTTACTACTTTCCATTCTTCCTTCTTCTTCTTTCCCACCAATTTGCATGTGGAGACATGTGACTAACCATTTTGTACTCTTTGCTTCGAGAAGTCTTATACCCTTTTTCAATCAACTTTCGATTCATAATCAAGTGGAATTCAAGAAAGAATAATGTACTCCTTCTCCAGCCCACTCCTTCTTCTTGTGTTTTCTTCTCCCTTCAATTCTGTCTCCATGACAATCGGAGGCTCGTAATCCGATCTTCTCGTTTTTTCTCGCATTTCGCTTCCTTTTCTTTGAGCCGTCCAACTCAAATCTCGATTTTTCCAGAATGCTCTTCTTCTTCTTCTTCTCGACACGTCATTCCAGCAATCTTCATCTCAAATCCGAGTCGGTTTCAATTCATCAATTCATTTCTTTTTCAAAAACCAGTTGGATCATATCTCTGTTTCTGACACTTCGCACTTTCCCGTCCCTCTTCGGCTATTAACGCTGCTAACTGCCTGCCCACACAGGCATACCCAGCAAAAACTCATAATCCGATAATCGAATTACTAAAAAGCGCTCTCTTTCTCTTCGGTCGTAAAAATTAACGAGGGCACCGCTCCCCCTTCCCGGTGTCCGTTGCCCGCAAAACGGACAAATTTATGACTTCCTTCACTTTCCGAAGAGTTCTTCCGGCTTCATCTTCTTCATCTGACTAAAAGAGCCAATTCTTCTTATTTTCCTTTTCTCAAACCTCTGATTCATTCTGACCAATTATCCAGAACTCCCCACCTATTCTTATTTTTTCTTTCCCTTCCTCGTCACATGACACCCTCAGGTAACCGTGTTCTCTATCCAGCTGGCTGTTTTGCCGGCTGAGAGCGCTGATAAATTATGAATGAGGAATAATATTTATTGTCATCCACGCGTCCTAGTATATCGAATGTCTACCTGTGTTTTCGTCTTCTATCCACCACTACTACTAGACATTCAGGAACTGTTTCCATCCGTTGAATCAATGGAATGGAAGTAATTCGACATTTATAGAATAAAAAAACAACTTCAAAACATGTTACGTAGTGAGGATGCAGCTGAAGTTCTGAATCTGAATTGCTGGATTTGGATCCAAGCCCTTGAATCTGGATTCAAACCCATCTGCGCCTATTTTGAATCTTGTCAAAATAAGGTAACCTACGCTGACACATCATCAGTCTTCAGTTTTCAATCGTTTGGACTTCTTGACTTCTTCTTATTCGTTCTTCTTGCCATCGTCGTCCCCTTTTCCTCCTCCTCCTTCCGTTTTCCTCGTCTTCCCGAATGCTCCACCTCTATTGACACATGCACAAGAAGAAGCTTTGCTTCTTCTCAACCTCTTCTTTCTCTTCTTCTTCCCTCGATTTTTGCATGTTCGGACCTTCGAAGGCCTCCTTACCTAATTTCCAATTCAAGCCAAACATGGCATGCTTGAAAGAAGGAAAAGAAGAACAAACTTCTGTCTTCTACATTTTTCTTCTTCTTCTCAGATTTTTTCATCTCTTTCTTCTCTTCTTCTTCTCCTTCTTTTTCCCCATCTCGAATTTTCTTGAGCCTGCCTGAGCAACCATGACAACCACTTCTCTGTTCCCTCCTCCACCTAGTCTACTATTTCTGCTTCTTGCATTCTGATAATCGGATGTGTGGAGAAGATTAGATGGTTTGAGAGTAGGAGGAGCTGACTCTTTCTCTTGCCACTCTCGCATGCATCGAGCCTCGATTCCAGCCCACTTTCTCCATTTTTTCTTCTTCTTGCTCGCTCCTTCCTTCCTTCCTTTCAATCATTTTTTTCTATGAACGCATTCATTTATCAACGTCAGGTTTCTTTTTCATTTGCGCTTTCAGCTTCACCTCCTCAGGATTTCTCCTCCGTCTTATTTCCCTTTTCCTTTTTTAGATATCTTCGTCCCTTTAGATTACGGTGGCCTTCTTGCTCAAGACACCATGGATGAAGACATCCCGATTCCTTTGAATTCTTCATCCAATATTGCCATTTGTTTTTAGTTGAGCACAGCGAGGATGGGGCTCTAGCAGCCACATGCGACAAACGAAAACAAACCTTTTCTTGACACCTAATTGAAAAATTCTCTGCTTCTTTCTTGCTCGTCTCGTGCCATCCACCATTTCATTTCAAAATGTTTGTCCCTTCACACACCGGAAAAGTATGGCGTGACCAGTGCCAGGAGCCATTGCAGGATAGAGCTGAAACGACGATTCTTGAAAGGAGAAGATGATGAAGAAAATGACGTGGGTTGAGGAGGAATCGAAAGGAAACGAGAACGATTGAGTCATGGAGTGTGGTATAGAAGAGAGAATGTAGTTCCGTGTGTGTCTTTCTGTCTTGATTTCTTCATATTTTATATCTATGAAGACAGAAACCTACAATTTACTTTTCTTTCTTCTCAAAATTTGTTGAATCCTATACTCTTGATCTTCTGACTACCATATCCCTCATAGGTATCCCTCTTCTTTTTCTTCACCACCTCTTTAAGCTCATTTTGAATTCCCGCGACATTGTTCTCAACTTGCACTTTTTGTTTTTTGACACCTTTTCTTCGTATTCAGAAGTCGTACCCGCCGTCTGTCATTGTCTTCTGAATAACTTCCTTTTTTCCAGACGCATATTCCAACGAAGCTCTCTTACTCTATATGCGAACTGTTCACCTTCTTTTCGTCGGCGCCCTTCTCGGCGTTTCATACGCCAAACATCACCATGCTGCACGCGGTAAAACTTGCAAAGATTAATCTGTTAATCATATTTATCTCTATTTTCAGCTCCAATCATAAATCTGCAAGGGGCCGAAGAGCTGGTGGCTGTGGTTCGTGAGGATGAGAATATCATCTCGACGGTGCCAGATTTTGCGATTCTCTCGGAAACCGGTGAGCCTCTCGGATCATAACAGATTGTCGTCTTGTGTGGGGAGATTAGGGGAAAACTGAATCATCCTTCTGAAATCGAACATAAAACCAAAGAGCACAACACACAAATTATTTATCTTGTTGTGACGATCACGAGTACTCAGAGACTACAATCAGAAGACTACAATAGAGATCTCGTGTCTCCAATTTTCTTTTCAATTTTTCTTTGCATATTGAATTCTTAAGATCTAACAAAACTAATTAGGTGGGAGGACTAGAATCTTCTCGAAGAATTCATCTACTTCCTTTCTCAAATAATCATGCTCATTACTATTCATGACATTTACATTTTCTATCGTATCCCGTGTTTCCTTCCTCACCTCATTTACACAAAAATCTCATCTAGAAAGCAATGCAGCCTACTCATTAATTGTTTCTTCTTCTCTCCTTTTTTTCTTTTTCTCCTTCGTTTTTCATCGTCGTCAATGTCAGCTTGGCTCCAAATACGCACGGGATTAGGAGCCACACCGACGACGAAAGAAAAGACGAAGAAGAAGACGTTAGAACATGAAGGGATTGAAAAAGAAGTGGTTGAAGGGATTAACTGTGACATGACATGACAGACATGATGATTCGAGAGAACATGAATTGAGAAGGGACACGGCGGGAAGAAAAAATACAATTTTCGGAAAACAAAATAATAAAGATTGGGGATTTTCAGGACCAGTCTGCAACTACATAATCACTTCCCAAGCCAATGAAATCATCCCATTCGATATCCAAGTCGTCGATAAGTACACAGGAGCTGCTGTTCTTAGAGTCAAGGTGAGTCATCGTTTAGGTGCAGAATATATATTCATTAGAAAATTACAAAAAACAATGAGTCATTCAATCTTTAACTCTTTAGGATGGAAACATGCTCGACTGCAAGAAGCCAGAATACAACCTCCAAGTCCAAGCTGTGAAATGCGACAACGACAATGTTAAGAGCGAGATGGTCTCACTCAAGATCCGAGTCAAGGACACCAACAACCACGCTCCGGAAATCGAGAACCCATGGTACACATTCCACGTGGAAGAGGGAAAGATCGTTGAAGAAGTTGGTGTCCTCAAGGCATCAGACAAGGACTGCGGACATCCAAATGGAGAAATCTGCGAGTACGAAATCACCAACGGACTCAAGGAACTTCCATTTGCCATCAACAACCAAGGAGTTCTTCGCACCACCCAGCCACTCAACTACACGCAATCCAAGTCATACATCTTGACTGTTGTCGCCATCGATTGTGCCATGCGAAAGAGCAAGAGCTCTCTTGTCACTGTTCATGTTGATGAGAAATGCGTTCAAGGAATCACCGCCATGAACGAGAGAGTCAACTATGCTGCTGGAACTGGATCCAAGCTTCTTCTTCCGGACGTCGCTCTTGAGTTCTGTGAGAAGGAGACTGTCTGTGAGCCAAAGAGTGTTCAATCGATCATTGAGCTCCGTGCCGGACATGTCACCCAAGGATGCGCCAGAGATACTGTCTACGACAATCAGACCATTCAATCCTGCGGACTTTCCACCGCTACCGTCAAGTTGCTGAACGAGGAAGCTCTCACTAGTTCTGCTGAGAATCATATCTTGGCCGACCAAGGACTTGAGTTTGATGGAGCCAGAGGATTGACTGTTGCTGATGATGTTCACACCGGACTGATCCCGGATCATTTCACGTTGAGCTTCTCAATGAAACATGCTGCTGGCACTAAGGACGAGCAGAGCAACAAGCAGAATATTCTCTGCGAGAGTGATGATTTCAGTGAGTCAACGATTCTCGTTCAGACAAGACAAATATCAATTATCCCCTTTAATTTCAGACATGAACCGTCACCACTTCTCTGTCTACATCCGCCACTGCAAATTGGAGGTTGTTCTCCGTCGCGAATCAGGAGCTACTGCTGACTTCCGCGCAGCTGAATGGCGTTGGTCAATGCCAGAAGTGTGCGATAACGAGTGGCATTCGTACTCTCTTCTTTTCAATGGAATTGATGATGTCAATGTTATTGTCGACGGAAAGAGCTTCAAGGCTGATGAGCGCAACCCTGAAATCCTTGACGACTGGCCGCTTCACAAAACCAAGGCCACCAAGACAAAGCTTGTTGTCGGAGCATGCTGGCACGGACGTCAACAGAAACTTGCTCAATTCTTCCGCGGACAACTTTCGTCCATCTATCTTCTTTCCGGAGCTGTCGAAAGCGAGAGAGCCATCAAGTGTGCTCACACCTGTCCAGAACAACTTCAGTTCACCGGAGTTGATGAGCTTCTTGATGGACAGAGTGCCACTTTCTCTCCAGATTTGACAACTTTGACTTTGAAGGCTGAAACCTCAAAGCAAATTGGACAAATGCTCAAGAGAGTCGCCTATGTGAACACCCAAGAGAAACCAGTTCCAGGACATCGTGCATTCAACGTTGAGACTGAAGTTACTTGCAAACAGGGAGACAAGAAGGTCAAGCTTCCACCAACCAAGGGATACGTCTTCGTTCAACAAACCGCTGAGCCAACTCTCTCGATTTCTGCATCATCCCAATTGAAGAGCACTCAACACCAAGTTAAAGTCGGACAAGCCATGGTTCCAGATCTCACAATCACCATCAGTCAGAATAATGCCGATGGAGAACTTGAGGATGTCACCCAATCCCACAAGATCGATTACTGTAAGATGCACCTTCAACCAGCCCGTGATATGGATGTCGAATACTTCTCTTCCCCAGCTTCTCTCATCGCCGCTTTGAACATTGAATTTGAACATGACAAAGACGTAAGGGATTAGAATCTTCTTAGGGTCATCAGAATAATTTCCGGTGGTTTAGGGAATCCTTCTTCGTGGGGAGGAAAGTGCTCAAGGGTATAAAGAAGTGCTCTCAAAGGTTCATTACTTCAACACCCGACCAGAATCCTATGCCAAGAGAACCTACACCGTCCAGTGTGCCATGCTCAAAGGAAGAGTTCTCAGCAATCAATTATTTGTCACGGTTAGTCTTTTGATTTCTTGAGGAACCTGAATTTCTCAGGGAATACAATAGAAGTTCACAAGACGGTGGGAATGTGTGGGTATACTTTTTGATTTCTGCTCACTTATGAGCTATAGGGCATAGAATGCAAACTCGCTCTTTTGAGAATCGGCAAGGTTAACGCACGTCTAAATAACTCAAGGAATCATCAATCTTTCACATTCCACACTCATTACTCATTCATTCATCTATTCTCCTTCTTTTTCTACTTTTCCTTCTCAAAGCTATTGGCACATTCACGCACAGAAATCCATTTATGTCCTTGCTCTTCTGAGCAGCTATATAATGACTTGGCCCGTCTGTTTTCATCGCCTCGAAATGGGTTTCGGGAGTGAGAAGAGAGACGTCTTCTATTCAGAATTGCCCTCATTTGAGCTCCAAAAACACGCACTCGACTCGTCCTTTTGCTTACATAGTCTCAATTTTTGTATCTTGTAGTTCATTTTCAGCTGAATATTATTCCGTTATTTCAGTTTTTTAATCTCACGTTCAGAAGAATCATCTCTTCTCAAAAATCATACGCATTAGTGCCCTGGCACGATGACATAATCTTCTAGAAATCAGAGAAAAAATTAGCTGTAATCTTTTGCCAAGAGATCTGGATAATCCTCTCAGTTTCATCCTCATCTCGCCCACATCCTCATATTGCTTTCCGGATGAGAGGATCACAAGACTTACCGGAACTCGCGCATTGAGACATTTGCTTTTGCTCACATCTCACATACAGAGCCATAATTGCTCTACTTTGTCGATTCCTTCGATTCCCAGGAGAGCGATGATACATTCAACATGTTGAGAGAAGAAGGAGGAGACTTGTTTCTTCTCGCAACTTTCTGACTAGTCAGAAGACTTCAGAAGTTCAATTCTTGCTTTTTTCGTATTTGCTCTCTTGTAGTTTGGATCTTCTAGAGTTTTGAGAGTTTTAGCTGATATTTACTGAAATGTTGTTTGAGAATTGAGTTGAGAACGACCGGTATTCTTCATACCTGCTTGGATCTCAAGTCTTTTCGAATTTTCGGTGTCTTAGCTGACATCGATTCCAAAGAAAAAAGTTAGCCATGGCTTACACTGGTCAAAAAATCACATTTTGTCAATAACTATCCCCATCTAAAATTCAGTTTTTTTCCCTCCAGTGTGCTTATTGAATCCTAAAAGTACTAACCATAAGAAAACAAAAGCTCGTTTGATCCAAGTCAGTACATTTTCCCATGCGAAATCTCTTCCAAAGACTGACCAAAACCAAACTTGCCCTTGAGTTTCTCTCCGGATTTTCTCACACCTTGAAATTCCCGGAATCCAATTATTTTACTCTCCACTGATTCATCGTGCACTTTTTCTTCCTCTAGGATTCAACATCTCATTAATTTTTCATCGCCATCTCTTCCTTTTCTTTCTTCTTTTTTGCGAATCTGCGACGGATTCAAAATGCGCACGAATTTCAGAGAGGAGAAAATAGAATACATCTCGCATCTTAATTGGCATAATTATGATCCCTTCCCCTTCTCCTACATACACCCACACGTTTCCTCTTTTTTCATCTCATGTTTACATCAAATATGAGTAGTAGGAAGTAGAAGAATGAGACTACGGTACTTGTTTTGATTCGAGAAATTCGCATTTTCAGATGACCATCGAGGGAGTTACCACTACTACAACCACCACAACCGAGGCTCCAATTGCCGCAGTTGATCCGATTCAGTTCAACTTCAACTCAGGAGAGACGGCTCTTGACAGCTTGGAACTTATCGAGCGTCACTTTGAGCCAGCCTTTGATCAACTCGGAAGCTCACGGCTTCAGGTTAGTTTTCAGATGATGTTGTGATTGTCTAGCTGAGTATTGAATCCTAAGAATCCAGAATCCATCGAGAACAATGAAGTGGGTGGTTGTGGTGGAAGGGAGTAATAAAGGGAAAGGGAATGAATAGAAAGTTATGAGCAAAAGGAAGAGAAGAGGAGAGCCAATGAGCTCTCTCGGCTTCCCTTTTTCGTTTTCTCATTTTTCATATTGCCTGCTCATTCGTTTCCCCTTTCATTTTTTGCCTGTCACCAGTGCAGTTATCCCAATTGGTTGTTTCCTTTCAGAGCACTTTTTCTCTTTCTTTTGAGAGAGGCTAGCCTTCTCTCTGCTCACATGTTATTCTATTCTCTAACTTTCAGCTTTTGTGTTTCTCTTTGAATTTTTAAAAAATTGCTCCCAAAACTTCCTTGTCGTCAGTCATCGTCGCAGTAGTTTTCTGTCGAAATATCGGTGTGCTCATTTCCTATCTCTCAAAAACATGTGAAGTGAGCAAAAGAGAGCACACGCACGTCGCCATCAACGTCGTCGGCGTCAGATGCGCGGAAAAAGCAGAAACACAAAAAAATTCAATTAAAACCGACGTCTCTCTTCTCAAACCATCTGTCATCGTCTCTCATCGACTGAATGCCCGCAGGCAAAAACCAGGTCAAACGGATGGAAGCGCGCCTTCAGAAGCTTCTGGAGTTCTAGGACGAAGGACTTCCCATTTCATCTCTCTCATTTTTCAGTCGTCAGTCTAATTCATTTTTTCATTTGGTACCACACCGGAGGATCGTTAATTATTTTCTCTTTTCTCGCTAATACTCCTATGCATTCTTGAGTATTTTTAAGAAGAAGACGATGGTGGTATTCAGAAGAAAATGAAAAAGTCTCGCCTTCTCCGGCACAAAATACGACTTCTTGATCAAAAGAATTCGGAATCAGAAAGCTTGCTTCTCCTTCGTTACAACGCCTTCTGAACCGTCCATCATCTAGATCCATCATTTTGCCTCGAGCTCCCGGATTCGGCGTTTTTTTTTAATTGAAAACTTTAATCAAACGTTTGCTGAATCCCGGACTTGAATCTCGAATCCATCATTTACTATACGAAAATCATTCATTCTGTTTCATTTCCACCTCTCCATCATCCACGTCTTCGCATCTCCGGATCTCGAGACTCCTTCTAAAATGAAATTCCATGGAATTTTTCCATCAACTCGATAAAAAATGATGACGGCTCAAGAGAGGGAGAGGAAGAAAGATGTCCCTTCTATCTTTCTCTACTATGAATTATAAATGCGACTTCTTCGTCTTCTTCTTTCTATTTTTCACTCGTTTTCAATTCCTTCGAATAGAATCCCTCTCGATTTTTCTATCTTGTTTTTTCTACATCGTTTGTATCTCGACTCGACAACGTTTTCGGTTCAGTAAGCGACCTCTTTCAATTATTTTTCGATTAAAAACCCTAGTGACAATTGCTTTTTCGATCACTATCTTGTTTGGGAATCAGTCCCTCTTCTAACTTCACGTCATCTGCTCTTTTCTCTTCTTCCGAGTCAATTCTGTTTCTCTAGGCAACGTATATTAATTTCCCTAAAAGCCGTCCGTGAGCTCCACCTGGCTCACTTTCATTTTTTATTTCTCCCCTGACGTCTTCTCGTCATCTAGAATAAAAACTCACGTTCAGAATCATGTGATCAAAAGTTTTGTGAGCTGGTCATGGAGCACACACGCTCTCATATTTTCTCTCTCTCTCTCCCTTTCATCGCTCATTTCGAATATGAGGGTAAATATGAAAAAAAAGAGCAGATGAAAGAGAGAAAAGTTCGAAAATTGAGAAAAGTTCAAAACAAAAGACCAGTGCATATCTCACAAACATGGTTTTGACAAGTTGCAACTCTCCAGGGACATCTTTTTAAGGATTCACATGGTGGCGGGGGTGGATGGAATTGATATAAAGAAATGATTTGCAAAAAAAAAAAAGATGAAACCTTCTAGTAAACTTCTGCAAAAGCATCGGTGATCCGTATCTTGGATGGTCTCATGTGGATCAGAATGTTCTCTTCTGAATCCACCTGATGCTCTTACGTCACTCTCATCGACATCCTGTCCAGAAGAAGACCATCAGAATTTCAGATCAGAAATTCTCATTAACCTTTCGTAGTCTCTACAAGTGCATCCATCCTCTCTTCTTCTTCTTGTCTGATCCCATTCCCTGAGAATGTGTAAAACTCTTCTCGGTGTTTCTTTCGTTGAGACTACAAGCAAAAACATGCTTTCTTCTTCTTCTTCTTCTTCTGGAGGAATCTGTGTTCTCCAGAATCCATATGAAGGGGAGACGCAGAGAAACACCTCGGACTCTTTCGACTCCAAAGAGGAGCAAAGAAACGGGCACAAAGAGTCTCCCATATACATACAGAGAGGGAGAGTGAAAGACTCCGGGGCTCCCAAATCTATAAAACTGGAGGAAGAGGGCGCAAAGGAAAAGGAAGGGCGCGAGAAAAAGAAAGCAGCGCCACTTTCGCCTCTTCTTCCTTCCATCTGCCCCGGAGCGACAAGCTGCTTCCAGAATAAGAAGCTCTTCTTCTTCGTCACTCACCTTTCTATTTCATCTCAAGAAGACCCCTCTTCCAGAGCAGAATTCTGAAGCCAATACTTGTATTCCAGAATGTTCGTGGTAAGTGTTTTCAAGGACTCTCTGAGGAGAAAGAGTAATCAGTGTGTGAGCAGTACTTCTGAGTTCTGAGAGTTTCACAGTGTTCTTCTGAGAAGTCACTGTCCCTGACACTGAAACTATACATACACCAAAACGTACTTAACAATTCATTCAAAACCAAAAATTTGTCCGAGTCTTTTCTTGGCTTACCATAAGAAGAAAATAATTGTAAATGTATGTCATCTCTTCCTCGAGACCAGCTGACTGACCACACAAGTTTAGTTTTCCTCATCATCATCATCGCTTCCTCATTTTTCTTTTTCTCTTTTTTCCACAACTTATTCAGGAAGAAGAGACGACGTGTCCCCTGGTTGAAATATGATCTTTCGGCACAAATTGGGCCAGCTCATTCTCATTTTCTTTCGCCATGGCGCCCTTCCCTTACGCATCAGATTTCTCGACAGCCCAAGGCAGGCAGCTCTCCAGAATTGTACCACTTCCCCTATATTTCTTCTTCTGTTTTTCTTCAAGTCCATTTTCTGAAAATGTGATCGTTGAGAGAAAGGTTCTAACCACCCACTATTCATCATTCACCATCAACACCTCTTTTATATATATATTTCGAGACGCCAGGAAATTAGTTTGCGCGATTTCCTGTTTTCTTTCGTGAACCGTTTTTCTTGGCACCCTTCCCTTTCTCCCCTCTACTTTCATTTTTTCAAGTATGTCCATGGTCCCCTCGGGCGGTCTGAAACTTTGTCACGAGAGATCTATCATTCTCAGTAACCCCGAGTCTCATCGTTCATTTCAAAGCAGATGTTTATGAGGGAACAGGGCGGAGACCAGAGCAAAAGAAGAAAATAAGAAAACTTTTTGATATTCTGATTTTCGTAACGACGGTGTCGCTGAAGCTGAAGAAGGCGAGAAAAAGGAGTTGACAACAAAAACATCTTCTCCTCTCCACAGCTCCTTCTTTTTTTGCTCATCTCACACTCTCGCTACGAAGGAGCATCCTCAGTCGTCGTCCATCCGAATCTGATTTAATCAAACCATTCTCCTCCACCTCTTCTCGTATTTCGCTTCAATTCCTCTTTCGTCCACTTTTTCTTCTTCCTTCTACACGTCTTCTAAGAATGGCCTTTTGGCATTCTATGTATTCACTAGATGAGGCTAAAATCAAGGTGATAATGTGTTAAGTGGATTCTGGATTTCTTAGAAACCATTAGATCGTGTTACCAAATATTCAATTTCTATCTTTCAGAACATTCTGGAAATGGACCTCCCACGTCCAAAGGCGTTGCTCTCTCACCACGGATACGACGTTGGGCAAGGAGCGATTGCTGGTAAGAGAGAAAACAGATTCTGGTGATTCATTAGATAACATCTTCTCAATTTTCAGGTGGCGCCGTCGCCGTCGTCGTCGTTGTTTGTGTTGGATTCCTGCTGGTTCTTCTCGTCATCGGAGTGCTCAAAATGCGCGATACACCGATGCCACGACGACGAAGACAGAAGAGACAGGTGAGAAAAGATGTCAGAGATCATGAATTTGCATTTGTATTTCATAGGCAAATATCAGAAATCAACACTTTTCTCCTTTCCAAGAAGTGTTTGATTAGTCATTCCAGAAAAGCTAGCACACAGACTTTTTGATCGTTTTGGTTGGTCAGAAGCGAGACCATTTAGTAGTAAGGGAATCTTTTTCTAATCGGATCTGCTTCGAGAAATCCGAAATAGCAACGAATGCACTTTGACTTCTTGCGAAGAACCACGGGAAATTGAATCTAAACGGACTTTTGTTGTATTTCAGAGCGACGGAGGAATGCATTGGGACGATAGTGGCATGAACATCACTGTGAATCCATTGGACGATGTTGAGAAGAACGGAGGAGTTATTGATGAGTTCAGTGATGAGGAAGAGGAAGAGGAATCCGATGGAGAAAGGTAAACAATTATGCTTGTTTGAGCATTTCTTTGTTTGAAAAACGGGGTTTTTGTGGTTTCTTCAAAAAAATTCAGAATTTCGTATTCCGTAGCCATCATCTGAAGTTCCTGTTCAAACACCTGTTCCCTTTTTAAATGAACCGGAAGTTCAGGCGGTTGACTCAGACTCTGAAAGCTAATGCATGTCTGTAAATGGTAAACACATTTACCATGAATCACGGCTTCTAGAAAACTCGAGCAGATTTGGAAAAAAAGAAACATGTCCAAAAGGTTACAAACTAATCTAATGATCAATTATTTCAGCGAATGCTCATACCGCGAGGAGGACGAAGATGTTTCTGAGGATGAGGAGGATCAGACCGAAGTTCTTCCACACATGGATGCCAATCAACGCGTCGTTGGAGGTCTCGAGTGGGACGATGAAGACGCCATCTCGACGAATGCTCGTTCCTATCGTGTCTAAATCGTGTTGAATCCCTCATTAAATTATGATCATTTTCTTCTCCTATCCATTATTTAGCCATCCCCATCCATCCCGTTTTTTCTCATCGATCTCTTTTTCCTCCCCAACCACATGACTCTTTGATCCAAACGCACACCCACTGTACCATCTCTTCTCAGATTTTTTCTTGAAATATTCTGTACATTTTGAGTCGTAAACTTCTCCCTTCTCTCTCTCCACTTCTCACTCAACCCTGTTGATTACATCACATATACTGATACAGTTTTTGAAAAAACATTACTCTCCAAGAAACAAAAAAAAAAACAAAATAATAATATTTCTGTCTGAAATCTAAATTTTGATGCAAAAAAAATCCCCCTATCTGTTTCCATTTTCCACTTCTCCCCCGTTCCTCTCTCTAGTCTCATCCCATTTTTTCAGTTTTCTTTCCTTTCTGAACAATAAAACCGTCCATCCAAAATTGTTGTCGACCAGAGAAGAACCTATTGAAAATAGCTCCATAGCGAGAATCTTGGATATTATTTCCTGGTTTTCATCGCTAACAAAATAATAAAATTGATCCTTAAATGGTTTTTCAAACCCTTTGAAAGTCCATGTTTTTATGGTTCGGAGGTCTTAAAAATTGGCCACGGAAGACGAATATCGAAAAGAAGACAAAAATAGATCTCACGGCACAATTCGTCATTTGGAATTTTTAATTGAGCTTC
Organism: Caenorhabditis sinica; assembly: GCA_963932045.1. Lineage (NCBI taxonomy): Eukaryota > Metazoa > Nematoda > Chromadorea > Rhabditida > Rhabditidae > Caenorhabditis > Caenorhabditis sinica. Next base: position 10,244,970 of record OZ009941.1, on the reverse strand, counting down.
GCATCATTTTGTGCTCGCGGGAGAGTTTTAGATTTTTCTCATAAACACGAACTTTTGGAATTTTGAGGGATCCATAACGTGTTTAGTCGCGAAGTATAACCGAATTCGACGTTTATCATAATGCACTAAGGTTTCAGTTTTCAGCCTATTTTTGATTCCAAAATGTGGTTCACACTTCGGCAGACGACTTTTGCAAGATATACAGACAAGGAAGTGCTACACAAACATTACAAAAATCAGGGAAATAAAACGACAAAACAGGAGAAAACAGAGTTTTATTCATCACTACCAAAACACTCGAAATCTCTCATTCATCCTCTACTTGCTCGTTTTGCCAAGCTTCTTCAACTTCTCACTGACGAACTCGATATCCATGGTTCCTGTGGCAGTGAAGATCAGTGGAATCGAGATGGCGATGACAAGAACGATGAAGAAACAGACGAGTGCCAACATGCAAGTGTCACAGCAATTCGGTCTCTGGTGTGCACCTTTTCCCTCGTCACCGCTGGCCTCCTGGAAAATAAGGAAAGATCAGAATTATTAAGAATGCAAAGAAGAGTTCAGAAAAATAGTTTACCTCCTGATCGGTGTCTTTTGATTGCTTTCTCTTTCTTCGATTTCCCATTGCTCAAATCGATCGAGAAAACTAGTGAAAGTTAATTTTCAGTAATTTGGGAATACGGGAAAGACTGTGAAAGATTGGGAGGATTGCAATGTGGATTGATTTTTTTAATACGTGGGCTCAGAATTTTTTCTACGATAGGGCGGCGAGTTGTTCGATGGAGATACTAGTCGATGAATTCTGAAGCATATGTTATTATACTGACCTACATTGTGTCTGAAATGTTAATTTTCTCATTTGACTCTGAAAGTTGGACATCGCATAGAAAAAAATCAATTTTTGTCGTTTCAGAGTATTTGACTACCTCTAAAGAGGATGACATCCACCTGAAAAGTCCTGCTAATTATTCATATTTCGTGCCTAATCACGTTCACAGGGGGAACCCTGCTTGACGTTTGACCGAATAAGGACTGGTACGAATCAAAGCTAGCTCATTATCGAGACAAAGAAGTATACATTGGGAACACTTGCTTTGAGTGAGAGCAGAAGACCTGGCAGTTTTGTCACAGTTCTGACAAAGTAGTAGTTCTAGTAGTAGTTCTATATGTAGTTCTGATTCGGGATGTTCTGTTTTGACCAGTTCTTATATGTACGTACCAGTTCTTCTTAGAGTGCACCCTTCGCAATTCAACTCATGAATTTGAGCTTTTTTGGATGCCTTCTGAACTCTAGCAGTATATATTTCTAAGAGCGTTTCATTGAAAAACCGTTTTATTTCAGCAGACTGTGAATTATCAAAAATCAGGAAATATCGGGAATCGGGGAAAACTGAACTAAAATCACCTTCGAAAATATCATTATTATATGTATGTACAATAAATGGTATGAGTGAAGATCACAAACTTACAAGTTTAAGTAAAGAGAAGTTGTCATGTGCGAGAAATGATGATGATTCAATTCATATTAAAAGATCTAAGATTTGAACTACGCGTAAAATTAGAAATCATAGGTACAAGTAGAGGTGGAATTGGTATCATATGAGATTGACTATCGTAGTAAGTTTACAACTGGAGCTGGAGGACAGCTGAGCTCAGGTCGACTTCGGTTGGGTCCTGGCTTGTATTCTGAAATGAAAACAAATATCTCAGTTTGAAATAAGAGGCAGAATGTCTTACCGCTTTCTTTCCAGCTTTCTTCTCCCTTTTTTCCTTTTTCTTCTCTTTCTTCTTCTCTTCCTCTTCTTTCGAAATCTCTTTGTTCATTATGATGAGTTGTTGTTCGAGATACAATCTTCTCTGCTCCAACCGTTTCATGTAGACCTTTTGCTCTACCATCTGAGCTTGATAAAATTGAACAAGAGTGTCCTCCTTACAGCATCTCAATGTGCGGATCGCAAAATCAGTCTCCTCGAACCATTGGGTGAGTCTCGCAGCTATTTCATTTGCGAAGTTGTCAATGTTGTCCTTTTCATCCTCGAACTTCTGACGCCATCCACGAATGTCTTCTTTGTACGAGATGTCTCCTTTTTCAATCCGCTTCCAGACGGCTTCTGTGAGAACCTGAAATTAGATCTAATTGATAAAATCAAGGATGATACGGTATTTAAAGATAATAAAATGGGAAGACCATCATTCAAATAATTCCTCCTCAAATTATCTCCAAAGATCTAGGCGTCTGCATGTGGTTTTTATTCTCGTTCCCTCTCGAATTCAAAAGTGAAAACACCACTTACACTTGGGCAGTACTTGTCGTCCAGTGGTGGTGTAGGCCCTCCAAACTCCATTTGGGAGCCAAGAAGACTCGATTCCCGGCTGGAAAATGAGGGAAATCGTATTTCAATTATTGTGATTCTCTGCATTTTCGAAACAAATAACAATAAAAAACACATTGAAAAGGAAAGGAAAGAGGAAAATAATGTAGAAATAGAATAAGAAAAGTGGAGAAAAAACGAACGAGGACGAAAACTAGCGAAGAAGCGGGAGGAGCGCGCGCCCTCTCCACCGGCCTGCAATGGAGATGTGTGACGAGAAAAAAGAGAAACGAGAGAGCATAGAAAAATAAGAGATTATATACATTAGAGATGAAGAGGTGACTCGAAGTGCACATAAGTCGAGGCATGCCGAAACGTATGAGATTGATTAATTGGTCTCATTTTGAGTATATGCACTTGTTGACAACTTTGAATCTATCAAAAAAGTCGGATTCAAACAATAAGAGCACATACAGTAAGACTCTGAAGACACAAATAATTTGAAACTTTGTACATACATCCGAAATTTGTATAGCTAAAACCCAAATAGTACAAACTATTCTCATCTAAAAGTGGTTTTCTTCCAGGAAAAAATAAATTTACGTTTAGGAAGGTTATGTCACTTTAGAATTGCACCCGAAAACGAGCACATCTCTTATCCTCAAATGACTTTTCAACTAGCTTCTCAGCTTCTAAATTATGATTGAAAAAAGAGTGGGAACCAGAAGTTTGGAGTATCGATAACAATATTAGTTGTTGCAGTAAATGAGTGTCGGAAATTGAAACCTACTCTATATTGATTCTTCTTGTTTTCCATTTTTGTCTGGCGAGCTCGTGAGCCGTTATTATCTCAAGATTTGTCAGGTTTCTCTTTTTTTAATCCGTCTCCAGAGAGATGCTCTTTGTGGAATGTCGCCGGAGAGCAGACACATGATAATCATTTCAATTCACCACAAGGACGCTTTGAAATTATAAACAACTTTCTGAGAACAGAAAAGCGCCGAAGGAATCGAAATAGACAATAGGTGGGCAGAGAAGGACAGAATCCTTTCGATTTCAAAACAATGCACTTTCAAAATGAAAGGGTGTTTAATGGACACCCAGCTGTCTTCAGATCCAGGTGGTCCTTATTGACAGTTGGGTGCAAAAAGTAGAGATGAAATGGAGAGTAGTCGGTAATCAATACTCCTGTGGATTTTCTTTATTAGAGTTAGTCTTATTAATCCAGGACCAATGCGCTTCACAACTGAGTTGAAGGCGCGTGCTGATCCTGGAAAAAAAAAACAAAAAAGATACAATTCAATTATAATTACAATTTTAATTAGTCAATTCAATTAGCTGATTTGTTTTGTACAGGGACAAATGATACAGTGAAACATTAAAGGCTCAACGGTAGTGATTAGGGTTCATATAGGACACTATAAAATAATTTGTGTTTTTTGAGGTTCCCGATTTGAGGAAAGAGAGGAGGCATGAGTTGTTCGGCAGAAACGGACTATTAGATAGTTACGACGTTGTATTATGGAGTATCAGGATGCAGAGAAGCTAGTTCATCTGAAAGAAGAATGGACTTATTAAGAAAGGCTTGTACTTTTCACAGAAAAACTACTTTGAATATCTTGAATCTACGGTCTTCCTGCTACGCAATGGCAGATTCTTCAACTGTTTCCGTTGAACTCGGCTCTGTTGGTGATGTCGCGGAATGGAAAGTGCCCACCCTGAAAATGTTTCAATTTATAGAGTAACTTCAAGAATATTATCTCACCATCTCTCTTTGCATAACCAGTCGTCTGCTCAAAATCTTCCCGAGGTTAGAAAGACGCTCCTTCGCAGTTTTTTGTTGTCGCTTCCTAGCGAGAAGTTTATTTTTCCATTCAACCATCGTGTTGACCGCATGTTGGTAAACTTCAGGTTGACTCCTAACACGTTCACAATACTCCTCTTGAATTTGGATGAATCTTTTGAGATGCATGACACTTTCGGTCAAATTGTGTTCCTCTTGCCTCATTCGATTCAGTGTACGGGTATAACTTTCAGCAATACGATTGGTCTCAGTAGATTGTGCAGCTCGGTCATTAGCAGCCATATTCGAATAATTTTAGTGAGAATGGTTAGAATGAAAGTATTCTGGGTTGGTTTATCTTGTTATTGGTACAATATAAATTGTTTATTTTATCTCAGGTTTTATCGGATACTGCTTTTTTCGCGCATTGAGCAAGAGAGTGAAAGTTTATGGTGCGGCTGCTATTGATGTCACCGACAAGACTTACGATCGCGCGATGAGCAGAAGCCGCTTTGACAGTAATGATATAAGCAAATTGGTCAGCTTTGCATTATGATTTGTATTTCTATTGGAGTTGAAAGGGAAACATATTCTCAAAATGCTTTGTTTGATTGAAGAGAGTGAGAATTTCAACTTATATAAAAGAGATGTATTTTCCAATCTAATAGTAAGATACAGACAACTTTAGATGTGCGGTACTGATTGTCCTGGAAAATCTCCACAGGATTCATCTAATTTATCATCATCTGCGTCTTGAACTCCCGTCGGAGACAATGTTTCACTTTTTGAACATAAGTATCATTTAGAATACGAATAACATGGAAGCAGAAATCTAGAAATCAGAATTTATTGAACTAATCAAATGGGACAAGTCGATGGATGAAACATGCTGAATACTTTTGAGAAATTCATTCCATCCTCCTTATGATCACACATCAGGGTACAGATTTCAGTCCGATGCGTCATGGTCTTCACAAACGGGCGGATCCATCTGAATATGTTTTCTGATTTCACTCTCTCGCGCTTCGTTTGCAACAAACCCATAACTCTCCGGCATATGATCATGAGAATGCATTTTGAGTCTCCAGTATTTCTCCGGATCCAACGTCATCTCCTCCAGAATACTCTTCAGAATAGTCCGTGCGATTCTTGTGTCATCCGCGTACATCGGAGTGATACAACATTCTCCTGATTCATAAACGGAGACAGCTCCGAACCCGATGACGTCACCGTGATCGTCGTATGCAACACGGCCGAAGTCTTCTCTCAATTGCCCCAAAACGTATTTTGAACGTTCGTATTGGAAGATTTTGGAATCGTAGTTGATTATATCCTCATCTGGAACATCACGAGCGTTCTGAAATCAGACAGCGAAAGTTTTCAGACTCTGGAAAGTGCCCACCTTGATAAATATTCCATCAGTATTCAAATTCTTCGGCATGCACAATTCTCCAAAATCGTAATGAGAGACGTAGTACTTCTGAAGAGCATCTGTGGATCCGAAAATCTCCTTGTAGGCTTTCTTGTTCTGGTATGGTCTAGGGGTCACATATCCCATTGAGTGGTTTCCGACAGAATATCCAGCATCATAGGATTGGTCGGCAATGATATCAAGCATTTCCTTTCCACGAACATCAGAAGAAATCCAAAGGTTTCCTCTGAAAACGAGATTCTCCCATCCTTCCTCTTTTGTCAGTGGACGAAAAAGGACATGAGTATTTCTGGCAACCAATCGATCCGTATTCCTGACAAAAGTTAACGCCTGATGATAGTCTTCTCCGAATGCCTCTTTGAGCTTTTTCAAATCCGGTTTCTTGCTATCAGAACGATGTGAATCAACCTGAAAGTTTCTCCCTCAGTGCATGTAGTAGAATTCGATCAACTCGCAGTATTCCAGATGACATCATATTCTCGATCCTGAATGTTTTTGACGACATGAACGTTGTTGTAAGCAATGGTGATCTGCTTGCCACAGAACGCAGAACGAGAGAAGAAACGTCGGCCGATTGTGAGCATCAGCGATGGAAAGAATCGTTGAACTCCTGGGGAATAAACCGAGGAGCTAGGGATGGGGAGGATAGAGGGGATAAAGTAAAAAGTAGCCACGTGGATTGATTCGTTGGTGAATTTTTCTCGAGGAGACGTGGAATCAAAAACTTACAGTTTGAGCTTGTTCAACTTACGGTCACGAAGAATTAGGTCATCACATCAATAGTTCTACTAGTGTTCCTAAAATGTGAACGACACGCGCTACATCAATCTTAGTGCGCGTGCTTTTTATCACTAGGAGAGCAAAATTTATAAACCAGTTTTTTCAAAAATGTCAATCTACCAGTGATAAAAAACCTTTTGCAGTTCCCGCAAAATCCATTAACTCATAACGAACCAAAATAAAAGAACAGTTTTTGTTTGAATCATTTTTTTCTTTTTCCAAACTTCAAAATAATTTGAAACCTCTAAAAGAGCACAACAAAAAGTGCGAGGGGAATGGAGAGAACAATTTTGAAACTATGTGACTATCGAGAACTGAAACCATAATGAAATGGGAAGAGGGAGAGAAGGAGGAAAACGAGACAAATGAGATTTTGTGGAAGGGAGGAGAAGAGGTTGGATGAACTGAATCGGAACAAGAGAAAATGGAGAAGAGGGGAGACAACTCGTACTAGACACTGTATGATGGATTCTCTGGAATTCGATTGGGGGGACTGAAAAAAGCTCAATGAGTTTTCTTCTGGGTGGTTGCACGCACGATGAGACGAAATACAAAATAGAATAGGAGGAAGATGAGGAGGGAAATCACGGGAAATCTGAATTAATTATCCAATTTGAAAAGTGGGTTGAGGGTGATACGGAATGGCTGAAAACGTTATCCTAAGTTCAAATGAGTGTTGTGACCGAATTGAAAGAGAATGAAGGGGAAATAGGAATGAAATGGGTGTATAAATTAATATAAAAACACAAATATGGCAGTTTCAATGAGATTGTTGATTTATGTTTCAATCATCAGAATCATTTCCTCCATCAATGAGTCGGTAAACTGAACATGACGGCTCCGGTTCCTGAGATACTTCAAATACGAAGCAAAGAACCATTAATAACTCGTCAGTTTCACTGTTTGTCACGATCTGAAAATGATATTATGTTTCTGGAAACCTTGCTTGTTTAATTTACCTGTAATACTGTAAAGTTCTCGAGAACATTGTTCATTGTCTCAATCGCATTCAGCTTCTTCAGCTCAGCAATGAATTTGACCATGTAATCGCACATTGGTGAATTGTTGAGCATGAATGAGTAAGATCCATCGAGTTCGATTGGTGAATATTGCTGAAATCGCATTCTTTATTTAGTTACCATCTCTCAAGAACAAACCTCGATCTTCTCAACAGCTTGAGATCCAAATGAGCATGCCATCGTTGACACTTTCAATTGGAACCTTTCGCGACTTGAGTATAGGGAATCGACGGCATATTGGCAGTTCCTTAATTACCATTTGTACTTTGGTCAAACAAGAAAAGCTTAACTTACTGTACGTCATCAGATACATTGATATTCGCCCAGCATTTGGCCAAGAAAAACACATCCTTCTTCTCAGAACTCTCGAAAAGTTCTCGAAGTAGTTTTGGATATTTTTCATAGAACACAGAAATATTTATGTGATCCTTCTCCAGAACATTGTCTATTTTCACTAACTCCGTCTTCGCATCCGTTTTGTTACAGTGGACGAAGGCGGAGAATCCGAGAAGTGTCAGTTTCGACGAAGCGATTTCCCTGTTGTGATCAATAATGATAGAATCTGTCTTCTCTGGAGTGGATGCTGGTTCCGACTTTGGAACGAGTTGCGATAAATCCATTCCGAATGGGAGTAGATCCATTCCAGGTGTGAAGTTTGACCAGATGTTTGGAAGTGCTGAAAATTCTACAATATTTCAATAGGTTGAGTGCCTAAAGTATTCTTACCTTGAATTAGTAGCTGTGGAGAAATATGATCAGGTTCGATCTTGGGGACTATTGTTGGATATGTGCTTCTTGGAGCAATTGCAGCGGCTGCCGCTACTGCAGTGGCTGATGATGGAGGATGGATAACAGCAGATGGAGATTTAACTCCAGGAGGGGATGCTTGTTGAAGAAGGCTTGGAATGTCACCCTGCAAACTCGAAATAATCAGATGAATCCCAAAAAAGAAAACCCTCACCTTCTTCTTGGCCTGTTCGTCTCTGAGCTTCTTCCTAGCAAGTACTTGAATGTGCGATGAAACTTGTTTTCGAGTCCTCGTTTTTCCACATCGCAATTTTATATACCTAGCGATTAATTCATTCCTTCCTGCAAAAAAAGTAACGATTTTGTTTTGAATAAATTTTGCTCGCAGCTGGAAAGTTATGGGCTCAAGGAAAACATCAGCGGGGAGAAAGAAACAGCTGAAAATTGGGAGATCTGACGCGCGAATAACTAATATCTATTTTCACAAGACGTCAATTTTGGTTACTAATATGTCTAATTCAGAATCGAAATCAGGTGTTCAATATTTTTCTAACTGGTAAGTGATTCAGACTGACTAAAATTAACAGGTGATAATATTCTTGCAAATAAGAAGAGTCAGGTCTAACATTACGAAATGACGTTAGTCGAGAAGAAATAGCTGTTCTACAGTATCCCAAAAAAGCCTCCGTGTAACTTTTAGTTGTCGCTGCCGTCCGAGAAAAGGGTTTTTTTTGGAAAATCAAACAAATGTGCAAAAGGTTACTTTGTTTGTTAACTTTTCACCCAGACAAAAAACTCATTTTGTGTTTTGTGACGTGACAAAATAAGAAAGTTTGGAGAATACAGAATAGGCACATCTGAGATTTAGGTAGGCTGGAAGTTTATAAGATCTGGGATTAAATGACATTCCGCCACCTGTGTAACATATTACAACTGAAGAAAGCCTTTTTGAGCTCGAATTTTTTGAATACAAATATGAAGCTATGCATGTCAAATCGTCAGATTTTCCAAATTATCCCCACTGAAACCTTCACATTTTCTGCCAACCCCTCTGTGCTCAAAGTATGTTCCAACATCAAATCCAACAAGGTCTTTTCTGTTGATTCAAGTTAGTAGGGTCAAAAAGTCAAGACTCAGAGAAAGAGAGAGCCGCCCGTTTGGGGGTTTTGGTTTCCCGCAGCGAAAATAAACAAATATGAGGAAATGGTGGGCTCTGGCAAAGATGGTCTACACTAATCCCCCTACACTACCTTTTGTCGGTTTCAATCCGTTTACATCATAATAAATAATAAGACAGAAAGTTTGTGTTCAACCCCGCTGAGGAGGACTCCCTAAAAGAGCAGATGTTAGGATGGAGAAGGCAGATGTACAGTAATGTCCTACTTGATTCCTTCATTCAGTAATTATGAATAGAAGGCACTTCTCTTTTCTATTCAGATGGACTACCCTCTACTCACCATACATTTTCCCTTCGTCACTGATGATGATTTTCCGTCGTCCGCATGGTGGATAAATGGCTAAAGCTTCTTGAAAGGCCTGATCAATATCTATGCTCCATACACCTTCTGCATCACCTGAGATATCAGACACAGAAGACGTCGATTCCGGAGCCATTGAGCCAGCCGAACCGGGTCCGTCGCCAGCGGGAGGGGATAGCTGAAAATGGAAAATTAGATGCGGATGTTGGTGACGGAGTTCGGAATGATGATGGGATGGTATTGAGGATTCAGAGTATCATAATTATTTGAAACATCAAGAATCAAAATTGACTGAAATGGCAAAAGGCAAAATCACTAAAATTCTTGTAGTTACTTGAAAATCAACAGCTCTGGTGTTCCTTTAACGCCGTTCTGTCATCCAGCCTGCACAGCGACTACAATGTGTATAGAGAGAAGCACTAAATCAAGTTTCGAAACCTTTTCAAAAAAACCTTAAGGAGAAGTTCCGAGATTCCTTTTTACCGTAAAAAACTGTAATAGAGCGACACCCAGAATTTTAACTTTGAGAACTCCGTATGGAAACAGTTTTGATAAATTCGCCTCCAAATTGTCAACATACTACAAAAAAATCTTCAGCTACAAGAAACACAACGTTTCTCAATTTGAGGTTAAAAGGTTTTCTCAATATTGAGCTTAGAAAACAGTTGGTTGAGTGTCGCTCTATTACAGTTTTTACGGTATCTGTATAATTTTTGTTACGTTTGGTCTGTTGGTAGCACGAAAGTGTTACAGAGCCAATGATGGAAGAGAAAGAAACTTCTGGTTCAGCAAAAAAGGGTTGAAACTATTTCGAGCATTTTCAGAAATTGGTAGTTCCTACGATTGTCAAAGCAGAAATCTATGGCATATGCAAAAACCTAATTTCATCAACCTCTTTACCAGAGAACACAATCTTCGGCAACGTATAACAAACTGATATGTTTTTCCCTCCATTTTTTGATCTATACCAAGCTCTAAAGTCAATATAAATTCTCTCTCGATGATGGGAGACAGAGAGGTAAAAAAAGCAAAAATGTATTGTGTTTTATCACAAACCGTCATCATTTGTCCACCAGAGGTCGTCGTGGGCGTTGTCGTTCCTGCTGCTCCGGCGAGCCACTCTTTCCGAAAAGGATGATGGGGCGGGGTTCTGTAAAATCGAGATGATGCTCTTCAATCTGATTCCTTCTTCTTCTTCCCCCTTATTCTTCTGACACCTGCTCACTTAGGATGAGCTCGTTCAGACTCCGCCCCCTTATTTCTAAAAGAGTGAAAATTCGAAGAACTCACCCATTCAGAATCGTTTGTGCAGTGACTGCGACGTCTTCTGACATCTGAAATGTAGAAAAGTTAAGAGGGATACCGTAATCCATCAAAAAAGTGACTGGCAGGCGGTAGAAGATATGGAAAAAGAGGGAAAACGAGAGGAAAGGAGTTTTGCTTTTTTCCATTCGTTCGGTATCTAAAATTACAATCTCTCCAGAAGAGGTCCCCCCTTCCGAGAGCTCTTTTTGTCTCAAAAGATGAGCGAAATGTGATAATGTCTAGAGAAGGGATGTGACGTGGAATGTCCGGGGTACTGAAAGTTAGTGTTGTCATGTGACAACAAATTCAGATAGGTAGTAGGAAGGAGGAAAAAGAAAGAAGAGAAATAGGGAAAAAGGAAATTGATAAGACAAGGAGAGTTGTGGGTAATTGTGTTGTGCATCGTTTTTTGAAAAGGAGCAAAGGAGGAACATCAAATTAAAATGATGGTAGAAGAGAAATCGATTAGCAGGAATTGACTAGGCTCTGAATCACTTTTTCATCAGACTTAATGGAGTTTTGTATTTATTTCTAGACTGAAAAAACGGAGAGAAAAAGAAACGGGAGGAGACAGTATTCTTGTTTTCTGGAGAATTGTATATGAGGAGAAAACAGAAGAAAGAGGGCAACCAGGGGGCTTCATTGTTTCATTCCAGACGGTCATCATTGTGTCAAATGAGTAATGGTGGAATAGAAGAAACCCAGTAGAAGAAACACAGGAGAATAAAATAAAAGTGTAGAAAAGGTTACGAAAGACAGGAAGGTGGCTGGAATGATAGGGAGAAAAAGTTTTGAGTGTCGAAGGGAAACGGATTTCGACTATGAAGAAGTTTGGAGGTTCAGACAATTCCTAACAATAGGGGTTTCACGGAAGACGTCAAAATTTGAAATTTGAACAAAACTCAAAATATGAAGAAGACAGGTTCCCATTTCTTCCCTATAATTTTCGTGTAAATCAGCTCTTGTCAAAAAAACAATCGAGAATTAGGAATTTCAGACACCGGAAGTTTAGAAAACTCAAAAGTTCTCAGAATCTTATTCTGGAGAGAATATCAGACAAGATCGTGGTTCACAATTTTTATAAGCTCAGCGCCTAGTTGCTAAAACCTGCAATTACGAAATAAAGTGCATTAAGGATCGAGATCTGTTGAAAAATATTTGAGGATGCTAAGAAAAAGTTTAAGAGTAGGTTTATGGTCTAATAACTGACCATTGAAGTTGCTGATGCGATTTTTTCTGGACAAGCTCTTTGAAAATCATCAAATCAGATCCATAGGCAATGATCCATTACAAAACCACACAGATCAAGGTTTCACTCCAAAAAACCTAGTCAATCAAAAATCGAAAAAGACAATTAGAACATGGTTGAAAAGTGGCAGAGAACGTACATGGTTCTCCCTAACAGGTCTGTTAAACAAATAAACCAGACTAAATAAATGAAGCTTTTTGGCAGAAAACCGCTGCTGATGGGGCAGGTGGGAAAAGAGAGACTAATGGAATAATTAGTGATACTTGATGAACGTCCCAAAATAGAGACGAAAAAGTAGAAATCAGGAAGAGGGAAGAAAAAGAGATGTAGACACACTTCTGAAGAAGAGGAAAAACGGAGAAAAGCGTTAAGGATGACGCATCGTTCGGATGGATCGTCCAGATCGACGGAGGAGAAAATGAAAAGAGATGAGAGAAAGATAAAGTTGAAAGAAGGAAAACGAAGAGGAGATAGGCATGGAGAAGAAACGGGTGAACGCGGGAAAAGTCAGAAAAAGAGATCAGTACCGTGACGGGAAGAATTAGGTTTTATGGACAACACTTTGTAGGAGGATGTGGTTGAAAAATCTGAAAAGCTTAGCCTAGAATTTAGAGCTTTGAATGAGAAAAAAACAAGAATACGTTTTCAAAAAAGAAGAGGTTGAAATCAGATTCATGTTCAAAAAATAGATCTTGAAAATTGAGCACCACCGGAAGACAACACGAAATTTTTACAGACGACCTAAAAAGTCTGGAGGTTTCGGTGACATCTACCTCCATCATCTCAACTATCGTAAATTATTCTGTTCTCGGAACCATCTGCTAAGTTATCGTAATGTTTACAAATGTGCTCTGACGAACTCTTTCCTCTCTTCTTTCTCCACTAATTATGCAAATATTCAGTCGAGATTGACCCGGGGGTGTTCAAAAAATATGTCAAGCTCTACACCCTTTCGTCTCATTTTGATTGACTATCCGTTTCTCGTAGGTTAATTACTCCGGGATTAGATTGACTTGGATGTTGTGCTTTTCAAGGATGTGTCAGTTATTCAAATGAGGAGGAGCAATCAGAGATTTTGAGTCATACAAACAGAAAATGAAACTGAAGGCGGGAAGAAGAAGACGAAGGAAGATTCATGAGGGAGAAAGAGGAAAACAAGGGATAAGATGATAATAGAGACAGCCAGCTGTTCGACTAATCGATAAAATCAAATCGGTGATAAGGACCACGAGACTTAGAGTGTCAGGGGAACTCCGTTTTGTGTCATTCGAGAAACTAGGCGGTCGTTTTCTTGTTCTACTACTCTTTCTACACTGCGGTGATATTGCGCCAATGTCTCCGAAAATGGTGACCTTCGATGAAAAACAGTACAAGAATTAAGAGAGACTTAGACATCTCGCGCAAGTTGTCTCATCTTTTGGAAAATAGTACGCACGGATGGACAAAGACATCATAAAGTGGTTGTTGTGTTGGTGGTGGTGAGTAGAAGGAGAAGGAGTGGAGAGAACCTCCAGATATTACCAAAGAAAGTAATCAAAATGGATGAGATAGTATGGATACGGAAAGAGAAGTGCTAATTAGACAGAAGTTTGGTAATTGAATAATACGGAAAGGTTCTAGAAAAATCAATCTTTTCAACAACGTTTAGTTTAATGCAATGGAAAATCACCTGTCAAATCAAAAAGTCTGAGAAGTTCTAGAACAAAAGCTTCTAAAGTTCTCGAAAAATACGAAACCCAGAAATCAATCTCGAAACCCAACGTCTTCTGAGAAACCACGTGGTTTGGGTTAGGTAAGTCATGTTATATTTTTAACTGAAAAAAACATTGCAACGTGGAAAAACCACGAGGAGAAATACAGGTCAAAACTGTAACCAAAGGCTTCAACAGAATCTCAGTCGGAAATTTCATATTTGTTTTGATATCTGGGAAACTGTACACTTCTCAAAATTGTGATGGGAAATTTTGGAAAAAGAAGTGCTAGCGTTTTTGCGAAAAAAGGGACTCACAATACAAATGGTTTCCTCATTTCTAACTCACCTCGAAGGATAACTTTAGACGTTTGAAGAACTTTGTGAACTATCAAAATTAGAAACTTTCTAGTTACTTTTAATAGAAAAACAATACAAGGACAGCTCTATAGTCTGAAGCTAGGTTCTACAACTCAATCGCTTGGAGCCGACTACAGTTATAATAACTATCACTTGAGATGATCCTACTTGAGATTACATAGCCTCTAGAGGAATTTGAAAACCCTACATGGAATTATTCTCCTTCCGGGAACTGGTAAAAACGACAAAAGGAAAAGAGGGAGAAATAATGGAATGGTATGCAGAGGCGGGTGGCCCAAGTGAAGAAATGCAGATGGCAGTGGAGTCCCTTCCCTTCTACGGTCAATCCACCTCCTCCTCCTTCTTCTCCGACACAAAGCATGGACAGATGGTTTTCGAATGGAGTGGATATTTGAATAGTGTATGAAATCGCGAGAAATAGAGATACTGGATGGGTGGGGGAGAGGGAGCACATGCTTGTGTATGTGCATAGGCAGGCATACAATCTATCACATTACTGTATTACTCCCCCCTACTGAAGCATGTGGACCGGCCAATTCGGGTTCATGGTTCTTTGATAAACTGAATGAGGTGAGAATGAGAGGGGAGGAGGAAATAGGCATGGAGAAGCGGCAGAGGGGAAACACCAGCTGACTATGGGTATTAGGATCAACACGGATTTTGATGGTCCTTTGGATGCTGAACAAATATGTCCTCTCGGATTCCCAGAAAGTCAAAAGGTTTTCAATGTCTTTTTTTGTTAGACGATCCCCCCCCCCATAGTTTGTAAAGTCTGAGGGTCTCCAAATAAACACAAAAACGTTTCAAATTGTCTCACAGATATTAACCAAATTCTCCAATTCGTAAAACATGGATTTTCTGTTTCAGTGGTGATGGGTCCTAAGATTTCTATTGATGGCTTCGGAAATTATTTAAATTTTTCATTGATCGAATGGATTACTATTTGGCAGAGAGGAGCGTATTGTGCCAGTTTTTAGCTCTTAAGAGCCGATGTCCCAGAAAGCCAACTTCGCCATGTAACACATCCCCCAAACTTATCCGATTGGGCTGATTTTTGGCATGGTGGGTACTTGGGGTGATGTTAGTAAAATGCAATTTCTGAAATTAGGCTCCGCCCCTTTTTGGAAAAGTTAGTACATATAATAGGTGCAAAAATGAAAATTTTTGTTTTTGAAGATAGAGTCGGAATCTTTTCAGAATTATGTTTCTCACATGTTTTTGATCATTTTTTGTGTTGACAACTTTCTTTCAACTCTGTCCCATTCAGGCGAAAAAATTGATTTTTCATCTAAAATCTCAACTTTTTCAGTTTTTCCCATTTTTGAAATGGTCGAAGTATAGACAGTCAGCGAGTTTATTGCGGTTAAATGTATGCCATGATGCTGTCCGTAAAAATTGACCCTAAAAACAGATATTCCCCAGTGCCCCATATGACTTCTACCTCGATTTAGGGTCCAAAATTCGAATTTTTAACGTACCCCCCTCCATGGTCAAAATGGTCATAGTCTCAGAATCGGATGAAACTTAGCCAGTAACCATTATTTGATGAATTTCATATGTCTGCAAAAAATTATGTTAGTCGGACAACATTGAAGGAAGTTACAGACACAACGCAAAATTCACCTACCTCCAAGAGGTGGGAATTTCGAACGCCAACAACTTTTTCACTTCTGCTCCAATTTATCGGAAACTTCACAATAATAATGAAAAACGTTCGAAAATGCCAAAACAGTGTTCTTATACGGAATTCGTCACCCTTGAACTTTCTCGCTACATAATGAAAATCAGGAGAATCTCAGACGCTCAAATTTGAAATCCAAACTTCAAACTATGAAAAATGAAACATATTGCTTATTAACAATCCAATTTCATTATTATTGTGAAGTTTCCAATGAATCGGAGCAGAAGTGAAAAAGTTGTTGGCGTTCGAAATTCCCACCTCTTGGAGGTAGGTGAATTTTGCGTTGTGTCTGTAACTTCCTTCAATGTTGTCCGACTAACATAATTTTTTGCAGACATATGAAATTCATCAAATAATGGTTACTGGCTAAGTTTCATCCGATTCTGAGACTCTGACCATTTTGACCATGGAGGGGGGTACGTTAAAAATTCGAATTTTGGACCCTAAATCGAGGTAGAAGTCATATGGGGCACTGGGGAATATCTGTTTTTAGGGTCAATTTTTACGGACAGCATCATGGCATACATTTAACCGCATTAAACTCGCTGACTGTCTATACTTCGAACATTTCAAAAATGGGAAAAACTGAAAAAGTTGAGATTTTAGATGAAAAATCAATTTTTTCGCCTGAATGGGACAGAGTTGAAAGAAAGTTGTCAACACAAAAAATGATCAAAAACATGTGAGAAACATAATTCTGAAAAGATTCCGACTCTATCTTCAAAAACAAAAATTTTCATTTTTGCACCTATTATATGTACTAACTTTTCCAAAAAGGGGCGGAGCCTAATTTCAAAAATTGCATTTTACTAACATCACCCCAAGTACCCACCATGCCAAAAATCAGCCCAATCGGATAAGTTTGGGGGATGTGTTACATGGCCCTATAGGCCCATAATCGACTTTCTGGGACATCGTCTCTTAAATCTTCTTCAGATCAGCCACAGAAAACAAAGCATCAACCCAAAGATCATCCAAAATCGTATTCATCACACTCAGACACCTCAACTACTACTCCTTCATCTCATCAATTCAGGTCATCACGCGGTCTCGAAGGCTTCTCTTTCTTCTTCTTCTTATCACACTCCCTCTCACTTTTTCTGATTTTTCAATTTTTCAATCAATCCACGTCAAAAGAGAGACATGACGCGTCTCCTCATCGTCTCGAAAGAGCCGCGAACTCTTTTTTCTCACTTTTTGCTGATGTGCTCCATTTTGTTTTCTTGTCTGATAGCAAGAGATAAGATCCATGGAAAGAGAAGATACGAGAGTGTAATTGTTTAGAATCGAAAGATTGAATCGGAAAAGAGAGAAAGATCGGGGGAAGACGAACAATATTGGAAACATGATGGCTGATTTGGGGAAAACCCAGAAATCATACTGTAACTAATCCAATTTGGTAATGAGAAGTACTTGAAACCAATTTCTCTATCATCATGCCATTAAAGGAATGGTAGAAGACGTCAAGAATCAAGTATGGTGACTAATATAATAAATTGATGACGTCATCAATGTCCTTCATTGTTCAATGGAGCGCATTTGATAGCAATTAGCTTTTGAAATCATACTGATAAGGGGTGAAGAAATCAGAGACGGAGGGTGGAAAATGGGTAAAACGGGGGAAGAAAAGGGGGGAAACGACAGTTAAAAAGTCATGTTCGTGTCACTCATGTACACACACACACACAGTGACTCTCATACACACTCCTGACAGTTAAACAATCTTTTGGTCTAGATGAAAGAGTTCAGCCAAGACTGCCAATTGAGAAGTTTTGAGAAAAACGTTGAGAGGTTCAGGAAAGGTTTTTGGCAGAAAAAAAGGTTTTCTGTCGATGAGACAAAGATGGCTGGGAACGCTTTTGGAACCAAAGGGTAGAGAATACCAGAAATAAAAAGAGATGTTACATAAAAGACCTACATAATTTTAGCTAATTCGGAAAGATTTTTGCAAGGAGTTTGTTGAAATATGGTTGACAAACTATTATCGTAAGAAGATGTATGAAGAAAAAATAGGAAACCCCTAAAGATATCTCTACGGCCCTAAAAAACCATTAAATCTGAGGACAGGTGAGTTGGAGCATAGAGCATGAAGCTTGTCAAATTTAAGTCATCACGGAAGCAATTTTTATACTGAAGTTATCGAGAATTCCACTCAGTTTAAACTCCAAAACCATACTTGTATACGGTAGGTTTGGAAGTCCTAACAAGTCACATTTAAGTTGAAACATCAGAAGTATAATCCTAGAGATCGTCAAAACATTCGAGACCTAAAATCCAAGTTGGTGTTTCTCGATCTCATTTCAAGAGCCTTTCTCTTTGCAGAGCAGGTTCTTCCTGAAAAGGCAATGTTGCTCTTGCCGAAAAAAGAGACACAAATCGGAGGAGAGTTGGCCTTCAGGGGCATGTCGTCTCTTTGGGATGTATCGAGGATGGATGCTGCTGGTGGTAGGTTAAAAAGAGTGAGTCGTTCGCAGAGAGTGTCTCAAAAGTCAAGACCACCCCGAGAAAAGAAGAAGACGACGATTGTGTATGTTTTGCGAAACACTCTCTCCATCTACCTCTCTCTATATTTTCTGTCGCCCCGGGAGCGTGTCAGTGATGTGAGAAAAGTGAAGAACCGATCAAGAGACTTAGAGACAAACAGTCTCAACAGTTTCTTCTTGTCCTTCCCGTAGTCTCGAAACCCGTTTTGTTCATTTCATTTGTTGCTGACTTGCCCTGGGTTGACGACTTTTCGAAAAGAGGAACACTTGTTGGCTCTCTCCCTGTTTCTTGAGAAAGAGGAACAGGTGATGACACTGTTTCATGCAATAGTCAAAATGTAGGTTATTGTGGAAACGAAATGATCAAGTGTCCAATTTGGCAGATGACAGGAAAAGAAGGAGAAGTAACCTTGAGAATCTAAGGAGCCGAGAACCAGGAGGATGAGTTCTAATTAGAGTGTGGGGCCGCAGGTGGGAGAGCAAAAGAACAAAGAAAGGAATTCGTGGATCTTGAAGAATAGTCGGGTTGTATTCACCTTATAATGAAAATAGATGCTCTTTTATGGAGCTGCCTTCCGATTCCTCCTTAACCGTAACTCACAGGCTAAAAGATTTCAGACTAGCCTTGATAGTAAGAGACTTGAAGTTTATGCATGTTCCAAATCAAATATTTTGAATTCCCTATTGGTGCATACCTTCATAGAATGCTAGAATATAATAGTTCTTGACCCAGAAGCTTCCGAAGTTAGCTAACTCAAATTGCGGAAACGCCTTCCTTGAACAGAAGCATTATGTGAAATGTGAAAAGAGCCCTGACTACCGAAATCTAGACGATTAGAAAAAAGGTTTCTGAAGTTTCAGAAGCTCTCGATTTTGGCACTAGAAACTTGATGCCTTTTATAGTTTGGCTGCCCATTTCAGTCTGCCAGAAAAGTCGTAAATTCAAAAACCTATATTATATAGACTTATATGGGCTCGGTTTGGAAATTCAGAACCAACTTATCACCAATGTACTGTTAAAACTTTCCATTTTAGTTGACTAAAGTATTTTTAAATTAGGATGACAGGTTGATTCGTTTCTGAAGATTCAGATATTGCTTATTTTGGAAAAGGGTATGTCTAAAAGTTATGGCTTAACTGCTCGCCTTAATCAGCCAGAATTCTTAGACTGTGAACTTGGCTCTGAACCTGCGTAGCCATATTTCGAACCTGCAGGATATCTTCAACTAGTCAGCAAACTACTGTTAAACGCTGAACTTTCTGCCAGAAGACACCAGGAAGAGAATCAGTGAGAAGCATCAAAGGCAGTCTTCAGATGTTTTCCTGAGTGCTTTTTCTTTCTTCTGTTTTGTTTCTTTGTCGCTTTAAAGTGACATTCGATTGTCAAATGACTCATAAAAGTCGTGTGGAAGAAGAGAATAATCGAATGTTTCCATCGTTCGCACCATCACAATAACGTGTGTGTAAAAACAAAATATCAAAAAAAAAGTTTGAAAGAGCTGGCACATTGTCAGGAGTGCATAGAGTGGAGGAGCAATAATTCAAACACTTTGTTGTTGTTTTGAAGACTGTGCTCTTATCAAACACCTTTTTGATTCTGATCACTGAATCTCCTCGTAACTCCTATTTTGAAATATGAAAATGAAATAATTCCTGAAAACGGAAACAGGAAAACGAACCAGAAATGAAAGTGGTGATGAATCGGAGATAACAGTGTTTGCCTCCATATATGTGCCGTTTCCAAAAATTGAAACGATTAGTGTAAAAAGAGCAGGTAAAATTGTGACACAGACAAAAACATGGGTGGGAAACAACGTGAGAAGTAGAAGGGCGACAAGGAAAAGTTATGCATTTTGGAAAGAAATGACCATCTTGGGTCAATAGGTATTTGAGACGAAAATAGAGACTGAGGATTGAAAATCTAATATTCATCGGGAAATCAGGAGATTTGAAACTTCCAACCTACGCTTTTTGATTCATAGGGTTTGACATGAAGGGGTCGGATTTCAAAAAAGATCTATTCAGAGTTTTGATTCTCTAGGTCAGCAAACTCTTCACTCTTTTGAACTCTGAATGCTGAAAATCGAAGCGATCAGGACAAGTTCAATTTTTGCACTTCTAACATCTTCAGGTTCCTGTCTTTGGAACATTTAGAATTCACACCTGAACTGAACTACTGAATTCATCTCGGCTCCAAAGCGTTTCCCGATTTCTGCTTCTGAATCAGTGTCAAGTTCCAACCTGAACACAAACGGACTACAAGAGGTTTTGTGAACTCTTTCTAGGTTTTGTTGAGTCATGTTAACTCGTCAAAAAGTCAAAGAGGAAATGGAAAGAAAGATGAAATATGAGAGAACAAGTGACACTCGGTGAGCACACATCGAGACAATTTGTAGAGAAGAAAAATGGAAAAAGTAGAAATAAAATGAAGAAGATGAGAGGGAGAGGTGCATAGAATCTCAGGTGTTTCTGGGATTTTGAAATTTTCAGAGGGGGACTGTTGTCTTGGGATTGATCGCAGATGTGATCGGCATTGAAGGGATTTCATTTAACATGTTGCATATAGTCCGGTATAGTCGAATGGTACTGTATCTCTACGAATATTCTGGTCTTTCTATGTTAGGAATGTCGAAATCATGGAAACTCGTTCAGGAAATTTCGCAACTTCTCAAACGTCTCCATCAAAGAAGAAAATAGACGCCTAAAATTAGAAGGTTGCAGAAACTGTATGTATGAACAGTGGCTTTTTTAGCTGTAAATACAGCTGATGTCGAAGTTCGAAAATCTAATGAAGAACGAACTGATTCGAATTCAAGCTACAATTATGTTAGTTACAAGAGAACTTCCTTCATTCCGAAAAATTTAGTCTCACTATTCCAATATTTTTGAGAGTAAAGGAGCACATTCAAACGAAAGGGCTCAAGATCAGCGTTTGCTGACAGATTCATCTGGATTCAGTTGGAGTCAGAAGTATGTCTAGTTCTGAAATTGAACTCTACAACAGGTCTCTTGGATACGGAAAGTTCCATCAGACCAATTCGAATAGAAGAATATTCAATAACTCTACTACCGTATCCAAAAGCTATTTTCCCGATAGTCTATTATCTATACTCCATTCTATGAACATAATTAACCTATAACCTATTCTGAATTCTTCTCCTCCTCTTCCGATTCCCCTCCGATATACACCATTTCAACAACAAAGCCTTCTTGGCGCGACAACGACGACGATCAAAAAAGAAAGAGAGCTATTTAGAACAGGTGCCTTTCTTCTCATTTTGGCCCTCTCCGTTCCATTTCTTTTCCGTTAATTGAACGTTTTCTTCAATGCCTTCCAATTTAATGCTACTACTACATAGTCACCCAAAAAAAAAACAACGACTCACCAGAAATGGGAGCGACAGAAGGCTCGGGAAGATCGAAGACATCTCGGATGGAAGTAGTAGAAGGTTGGGTAGAGAGGGAAGAAGAAGGTTGAAGTTCCAGTCTGGAATTGAAAAGTATTTCGAAGGAAAGGTATACGGAATGGGAGAAAATTGAAGGAAGGTGTGTGGCTCCATAAAAATATGTATCGAATGCATAAAAAATCAGAAAATAGTGAGAGGCGGGTGGTCCTCCTTTCCGTCTTTCCGAATGAAGCTTGAACAACACGTTATGCATATTCAAGAGACCGCCCTTCTTTTCGAATCGACACCACTATTCTCGGCTCCGCCCATATTCCAGAGAAGGAGGAGTGGCATGACTACGAGGTATACGGTGGGAGGATGCCACAGCAAAAAGATGGATGAACGGAAGGAGGATGGAACGTATCAGGGAGAGAGGGGGAGACGTCACGAGGAGACAATTGAAGACGTCGGGAATAGGAGATGGGAGCAGAATTGGGATTATTGTAACTAGAAGGTTCAGGAAATCAATGAGTGTAGAAGTAGGATGTCCAAAAACTGTTCAACGCTTGTAGGATCATTTTTCCGATGCAAAACACTTCTAATGGACATTTTTTAATGGAACGGAGCAGGTGAAATGTTTATTACTGGTCTGAATAATAATATTTTCAAAATACATATAGATGAAGTCTTGATTTTTGTTACAAACCACTGGAAGCTGAGATTGAAGAAGGCGGTTCCAGAGTGATATCATTCACGATTGAATTTGGTTTCTCATTAGGAATGATGAATGAAAAATTAAGAAAATCGTTTCCTAGAAACATGGATTTCTATTGTTAGAATATTTGAAAATCAGAGAAGTTAAATGCACGAATGGAAAGTCATTCAAAGCAGAATAACGTGCCGCTTCAGTACTAAATTTATCGACTTCAATCTCCCAAGTTTGAGAAGTTTTCAATGACTGAAAAAAACGGAACTGATAGAAACACTATTATCTCTATCAAATCATATAACCCTCCGGTCTCGAACTAACAGGTTGTGTAAGTAATCTCCCAGTCAGTAACTGTCATTCTCGAAGACTTCTGCAACTACGGCTCTGAGCACGTTGCATCCTTGCGCAGAACACATGACATCGCTCCTTTATGAACTATTTTCGTCATCCAAAAATGCTCAAAAATCTCTTCCCCGCAAAAGAAAATATTCGGAAGGCGAAGTGTTCATCGCATGGATTCAAAAGTGCCTTTTCTCAAAGTGTTACCTTGGATTCCATCCATAGTCCTTCTTCTTCCATTTCTTTCTTCTGTCTCTAATGGACTAAAACGGGCACACCGCCGATTCATCGAAATAGTGTGCGTCGCCATGAGAAAACGACACGTCACACTTTGAGCCACCCCATCTCATGGCTCCGTTGACCTATTCTATCATCCAACGGGACACAAAAGCTTTTTCAAAACGCAGGACCCTATAATTTTCGAATGCGATACATCTACTTATAATAACGATTTGTGCCGCCACCGCGTCACCCACATACATATATGACACACGCAAGACCAATTTCAAAATTACATGCTTCAATGGGGTACGGTAGCTGTAATAAAAAAAATTGGTTCAATTCTTACGGTGGACCTTCCCTCTCTTTTGTAGGAGCTGACCGAGAGAAATATGAAGGAATACCGAACGAAAAAATCAAAAACACAAATGCGAAACATGATACGAAATTGAAATTGTCCGTCTCTCCGACGATTTGTTTTTGAAATTTTTTTGTGTGTTTGGCATGTGTACTGTATATTGCACATAAGAAGAAGAAGATTGAAGGATAGATTGAGACGATTCTCTGTCAAAACATTATTCAGGAAATGAAATTGAAGAAATACGCAAGCATTCTGATGCTTCTCTATTCTGGGTGAGCTGGGTTGTGCTTTTTGCGATGCTGAAATTTTTAGTAAGTGTTCAAGTCACAAAATTTCAGAGCACGAGATTTTTCTTTAGGGTTACAGTGTATAAAGGTGGGATGAACTTGGAAATATTTTTGCTTGTCGAAAGTTCTCGCTGCCTAAAAAACAGCTAATCAAGGCGACTCCGAGCATAAACCATTAAAGTCTAGCTTCAGAAATTTAAGCATTGGAATTCAGACTAGAAGTTATACATTTGCCTTTTCCATACCTTCTACCTCTAATAGCCCACTTACTTTTTTATGCTCCAAGAAGGTTTTCGAAATCGAGACTTTTTGATTCTTCTATTCCAAATAGCTAATATTGGAATGAACAAACAAATGAGACAAAAAATCGGAATGGTATAGTTTTGAAAGTCTCTCTTTTCCTTTTTCGACATGTTTATGATCCCTTTCGGGGATTTTATCATCGTGGTGCTTTGAGGGTTTTGACACCTTTTTATGGGCACGAAGAATTCAGAAATTTTGGGTATGATTTCTTCGGTATTTTATGATTTGCTCGGTGTTTTTTGCACAAAACAAGGGTCAGGCGCTGCAGATGGTTAAGATGGGTGCGGTGCCGAACTGAGGGGAAGGGCTGCAATCAAATTATGGCAAATATGAAGACCATGGAGACGGGGGAAACTTGCGCAATAGAAGTTCTTCTAACTTGAGTTATCAATTGAACTTTCTGAATGTTCCACCAGTCCTAAAGTCTATGATTGATCTAACGAGGAATGGACAGGATAGCCCATGGGCTAGAGACAGACGGCAACCTTTATCTTCAGAATCGAATTTCTTGAATCTCTGAGGTCCTCAGCGGAAATTGATGACGAATATGAAAATGGTATTGTTTTCTCACTCGAATGATGTACCATCCAAATCTCTAGCCTACAGACTGTCCGAGCTATCCCCTAGTAAGTCACAATGATACGAAATTTGCAAAAATAGATTATCAAAAAAGTGGGTTAACTTTTATGACATGGCAAATGTTTAATCCTTGAGATGAAACTTATATTTTCGAAATGTTATATTTGAATGCTTTGACTTTCAGAAAATTTACAGAACTCCAAAACTTGCAGGTTACATTCACTGTCTAATTTTAACTCTTTATTATATTTAGATCGTAGACTATATGGATTGTGAGAATTCAGAACCTGCAGTAAGATGCTACATATTTCTCACCAAACCTGAATGATGGTGTTTATAAGAACCAATCAGCACTAAATTAGAAAGTTTCTGCGAACTTGTATCTCAGTTATTTTATCTATAATGTACTTTCGGCCATTGATTCCGAATCACCAAGAAATAAGATAAAGAAAAACCTAATTGTAAGAAATTAGGAAAGAAGATTTCTCAAGATCATTGCCAAGACAAATCCTTGAACTTGA
This sequence comes from Caenorhabditis sinica, assembly GCA_963932045.1. NCBI lineage: Eukaryota > Metazoa > Nematoda > Chromadorea > Rhabditida > Rhabditidae > Caenorhabditis > Caenorhabditis sinica. The sequence goes on along the minus strand of OZ009941.1, from coordinate 10,219,926 downwards.
AATAAGTTGATCATAAAAATTTTCTGAACACAACACAAATATCTAAATCTTTTAAAAACCCAGGAACATTGACTCACCATTATTCGAGTTAGATGAACTTCTTGTCATTTGTTATTGAAGATTTGAAATTCTCACAATCTATATAGTCTATGATCCAATTCTTAGTAGTTAGAAAAAGACTCTTGTTGAGTCGAAAAATTTACATCTGAAATTCGAATCTGAAATAATCCCCCAAATAACTTTGAACCATTCTGGAAACTCGACATAGGACCTGTAGGCTTATTCAGAGTCCTATTCTGAAGTGCGGATCTCCAAAAACTAGCCAATCGTCCCCGAGAAAAAGGAGACTCCTCAAGTTCGGAAAAAAGTTCGATTTGCAAAGAAAAATCAAATCGAACTAGAATTTTTGGTCTGTGGGATAGAGAAGTGTTTCATCATTAGCCGGGTGGAACACTATCTCTTCTTCTCTATTCCTCTCGGTCTTGTTCGGTGTCTACAGTAATCAAATCACTGCCACTTCTTCAAACAAATCACTGTTTTGTTTTTTTTCTGACGAAGAGAGAAGAAGAATAAGAAAACTGTTGGAAAACAGTGAAAAACGAAAATGGATAGCATTTTAAAAACGGTGAAATTCCCGTTTTTCGATGCTTTCTTACACTGTTTTGTCTGGGTGATGATTAGAGGAACAAGGAGGTCATCAACGATCATTATGACAAAAAGAACGAAAACAAAGAGAGCCGAGTGTAAAAATGGAAGCAGCAGCAGCGGGAGCAGAATCAGCAGGTTCTGGATTTTCAGCTGCCGACAATCGTCCACCCTCACACGATTTTTCGTCAATCGAGAAAGAAGTTTGGAAGAGAAAAGAAACCGGAACAGAGAACCAGTTTCTCTATTTCCAGCACCCCGTCTACATTGTTAATTTCCTGATTACTTCCCGTTAGGTTTTCGACCCGCTCACCTCACACGTACAGTTCGTGGTGGGTTAAATTCATCAATGTGATCATCAGTAATTTCAAGAAAAAAACACCAACGGACAATTTATAGGAAAAGAGGATGATGGAAAAAAGTGAGAAAGTGGAGGAAAGGAAAGGAACAGACAGAAGTGGACTTGAAGAGGGGAGGATCGACAAAAAAGAGGAACTCGTCATTGGTGTGGACATCATGATACTGATGATAAGCCAAAAGGGGACGGAGAGATGGACAATTTATAACAAGGGAACACAGAAAAAAGAGACAATGCATCAAAACAGAAGGAAGACAGATAGATGTGATAAATTGAGAAAGAGTGAATGGAGATCTAAAAATGAGCGTTATAGAGGGGAGAGCTTTAAAAACTCAGAAGAAAACATTAGATAAATTGAAGAATGCAGTGATGGGATCCCATGTGATTTTTACACTTCGGAAGAGCAGTTTGAATCATCGAACGTTGGTTTGATCTGGCGAGCTGCTGCGCGCTTTTCCTGGTACTTGGTAGAGGTCTGTAATAAAATATTTAAAATAAAATAGGGCAATTTGATTGTCTAACCTCTTTGATAATCATGGATCTTCTTCCCTTTGGGAAGTTTCGGACTCCTGGAACTCTTCTCAATTCGGTTGGGCTTGCCTTGGTGGCCGAAGAGATGCCGCTTTTGTACTTGGCTTCTGGAACGATAATCATTTTTTAGTTGGGAAATATCAATTACTTTTGACAGATGAAGCGACCATGACAGGAGTTTTGAGTTGAACGCTGTTTTTGTTTCCTTCTTCAGATGTTCGTTTCTTGCCACGTCCAGAAGAAGTGCTAGGTTCGTTAGATTCATCAGAAAACTCATCTGAAGAAGCATCTTTTAAAGGGTTTCGGTATTTCTTGGCCATGCTTCGCTCGTACTCCTCTCTTATTGCTTTTCTGTAAGCCACTCCCTCAGTTGTTGTTATGCCTTTAAGAGGTCGAGGCCCGATTGGAGTTCTGATTCGAAACTCTTCATTATCATCATCCTCTTCTGAAGAAGCAGGCTTTGGCTTTCGAGATCGTGCTGACTTCGGAATGATTACTTCTTCCTCCTCCTTCTCCTCGTCTTCATCATCATCACCGGCAGCTTTTCGAGACTTCTGCACTCTTGTAGCTTTTCTTTTAGGCTTAACTACAACTTCTTCGTCGTCTTCATCCCCACTTTCCACCTTTGGTAAAGCTTTACGAGCATTTCTCTTCGGAGTAGAAGCGCTTGAAGTTCCTGCTTTGGTCTTCGTTTCATTCTTCTTTCCGGCCCCTGGAGCAGATTTTATCGCGTCAGCCACCATTTTCTTGAGCTTTGCCATATCGACTTTCCTAGTGTACGCGGTCTCCATTGCCACATTGAACATAGCGGTAATGCAAACAATGACAGCTGTCGACTGATTCTGAAAAATTGGATAATTGGAATAGGATCGCGTGAGTGCATCCGGGCATATTCTGTGTTTTCTAGCTCTCTAACCCCTAATTTAACATTAGGAAGTGCTCTATAAGGTTACTACCATAGGTATAACACAAAATTGCTTTCAATGGGGTGGAAGATGTGAAAAACTAACCGTGAGTACATTCTGTAATGTTCCTGGCAACCCCGAAACGAATTTTTGTTTCGCATCGAAAACTTTATCAGGGGATGCCTCGAGAGCAAGCCATGGGAGAGAGCCGGAAATCCACATAATCAAATTATAGGCGAGAATTTCGACGTCTCCACGGTATGACGGACTATTTCCAAGGTGAGCATCGGTTGATGTGAAGATGCATGTACCGTTGTGAGCCTTTTTCTTATCTGGCTTATCGACGTTGTTGGTCGTTCGATGAGCCAAACCAAAATCGACGAGAATCGCAGAAGAGTAGACATCTGGCTTCTCGAGAAGAATGTTTGCAGCTTTAACATCAGCATGAGCATAATCCTGCAGATAATGCCTATTTTAGTTGGCATTACTTTTGACTGAACTAACCGAGTTATGCAGATACTCCAAAGCTCCCAGAACAGAGTGTGCAACTGTCAGCGAATCCTTGACCGATAGCTTGCCACCATTCGCCTCTCGTGCTGCTTCCAAGGACATCGCATACTTCGGAATGATCAAGTAGCGCATTTTTTCGTCGTTGTAAGTGAAATAGCCGTTTGCGATCTGATGAGGGAGACCAATCCATTGAATTCCGTGATTTCTCTTGTAAGCTTCGATCATTTCTTTTTTCAGAATTCTGTTGAACACGACGACTTCTGTAAGTAGTGGTCCGTTCGTCAATGGCTCGATTTTCATGACCATCTGATGAGATTTCCCTTCTTCTGTGCAGGTGTGGATTCTTCCAAAGCCACCAGTTGCGAACTGTTTTCCGACGATGTACGTTTTCTTGTCGATAGCGACGATTTTGAATCCCACACGGACTTCTGGAGCCAGTACGTGCAGCTTCTTTGGTGGTGCTTTTTTCGGTGGCATGGTCGAACCTGAAACACTTGTTTATTGAATGCCGATATAACTAAAAATTCTACGATGTTTTTCTAACGCCAAGAAGGTTGACAACAAAAATTCACACAACTCCAAGTGTAAAAAGTCTTTTGTGACGAAATACGACGAAGTAAATTGTGTTTGAGAACAAATTTCGACAACCTTTGAATGCCCGCGACTTTCGATAGTACGAAGGAGCGCAATTGCGTTTGGGGTAGGTTTTCTAAAAATGCACATGTGCGCACACGAAAAAGATATCTGCTCGAAAAAGGTCTGCTCTTTTAAATTACGCACTTTCAATCATAAAAATATTCTGGAAATAACAGGCAATATGATTCAAAACAAGTTCCCATATCAATTATTTATTGCAGATTTGAAATGACAAACTGGGGGGTCGAGAAGATATGGGTTATTGGGGGAATCATTTGAATAAGACAACAGCGCGATTCTGTTTATGAAAGTTCAGAAAATAAGGCAATAATAGTACATAGATTCCAAGAACAGAGTGGGTTTGTGAAGAATCATTTGAGAGGAAGTAATGATGTCACAGGTAGAATTGAAGATTCTACGAAATGTTAGTAAAACGGGGAAGAAAAGACTTTGATGTGTGGAATTGGGAAAAATGAATGATTGAATACCGAAATATCTAAAACCGGAGGATCTAAAATGGGGTATATCTCGTATTGACTACAGTGAAAAACAAACAGCATGTGAAAAATAGAAAACACAAGTTGATTCTACCCTGAGTAAGAGAGAAGCATAAACTGATCTTTAACATTCGTAGGAGGGAAGATTTCAAAGTTGACACACAATATACTTGTAGAGACGAAAAGGGGGAAGAATAACAACTATGAAACGGTTAAGAGCAAAAGAAAACTATCTGGAAAATGAAAAATTGAAAAATTTATAGCTATAAAACGGTCAGCTAGCGATTCACTTTTTGGATGATTTGAGTAGAGTGGACGGAGATGATGTCGAAGAAGAACTACGCTCTGGAGTTGCGTCAGAGTGTCCGCTAGTTCTCGGACGAGAATGAGCGCGAGAAGAAGCAGATGATGCTGGACGTGAAGCAGTTCCTGGTCGGGAAGATGACGGGCGAGATGATCCTGGAGCCGGGCGAAGTCGTCGTGGATAATCGAAAACATCAGTGTCTCCATCGACGAATGATTTCGGAGGAAACTGAAACGTCTTTCGTGAAAAAAATTTGTTTGATTTTATAATTTACCGGGTTATGACTTTTGAGATAGAAAGCTAAAGCTTTGTACAGGAACTGATATTGTTGCTCCGTTTGGACGAGTCCTGACCGATATGTTCTGACATACTTCACCATCTTGTAGACATCCATTGGGCATAATAAGCCAACTTTCTTTACTTGTGTCAAAAGTGCATCCAATACAAGCACAGTTCCAGTTCTCCCGATTCCAGCACTACAGTGAACGATAATTGGTCCTTGTGGTAGAGTAGCAGTGATTGGTTGAGCGTTGAAATAGTCATACTCTCTATCGACGTCTTCCAAGAAATGGAGAACAGCATATGGATGCAACGGACATCCGTGATCCGGCCATGTTAGATACTGTAGTTGTCGCACTTCTCGGGTTTCTTTTCCCTTCTTAATCACGAGAGTTCGCAGAATATGACTCACGCCTTCGATATTGAGCTCTGCTTCTGGGACTAATCCTTTAGCAACTCTGATAGCTTTCTCTTTTTCTAGTTCAACTTTCACTTCCTCTGTCACAATTCTTTGCACTTTCCTCTCCAGAGTACAAGTCACCGAAATATCTCCGTTTTTCATTTCTTTACTAACTTCAGCAGGCCAATATCTCGCACATTTCTCCTTCCGTTCGTTTTCCATCGTCGGCATGACAATGACTCGAGAGTTCTCTTGCCAAACCATTTTCCAAAAATCATTGATAGTCGATTCAAGGCAGCCTTGTGTGGCGATAAACGATTTCTCGCAAGCGAACGTAACATTTTTCGTCCGCTGACTGTTCTCGAATCTGACGTAGCTGGCATTGATATAGTCGCTTCCAGGAATCTCCTTTTTCTCGTTTGGTGGTGGGGCGAGAATGACTCGAGTGTGATCGAACGGAACAATATTCTTGTATCGGTTTTTATCTGCGTTTACTGGCCTCCGTCCTTCTCGTTTGGATAGGTATTGTTCTGCTGGCAGGGCTTCTTGAGACAGGCGCTGTAAAGAAATCGATATAACAAGCTTTTATCATTTTTCTCACATCAAATTCTTCGGAAATTCCAGTCTTCTCTAGCGACTCTCTTGGATTGAGGGGACGGCGAATGATCTCATAACGATCACAAAAGAGATCTGCTTCGATGAAAGTATTGAACATTGGCTGAAAATGAAAAGAATAGCGTAAGGCAATTCGCATAAAAAATACCTCTTCCAAATACAAAACGCGACTTGCTTCTCCTTTTTCAACGATCGGATTTTTAGAATACGAATCAATAAGTATCCACGCAGAGTTGAATTTAGCCCGATCGCCATCAATGTTGTATCTTCCTGTCAGATGATCTTGATAAATGGTCAAATGAACTACGTGGCCTTCCGTTTTCGCTGATATAACCAAAGCTCCGGGGATGTGTTGACTGGCTCTCAATAGATATGTTCCATTTTTCTCATTTTGAAGACACTTGTTAGCACTGCTCGCAGGTAAGTTTCCGTGCCACCACCGATAAAGTTGAGTTCGCCGTTGCTCTTCGGCCAAAGGTTCAAGTTGGTAAGGAATGTGAACGGGTTTTTTGAGCTCAAGGAAGACTCCATTTTTCTCTCGAAGCTTTTCCGGGAACTCCATGTAAAACTCGAGGAGCTCAGTGATAGAAGGAAACATGTTGGGAGCTGCAGCTGGATCATCAAAAATACTGAGCATGTCATTTTCGAACTTTTTAACTTTGATGTGGAGGATTCTTTCGGCATTCACTCTGTAATAAAAATTGTGAAATCAGATGGGACTATAGAGTTTCTGAAACTAACCTAACAGAAACAGAGAAGTTCTGAGGGTTCGATTCGCTGTATCGAACGAGAAAGTCTCCATCCTCCCCGTACTTTTGAAGCCATTGCTCGGCCGTCTCACCATTGACGCGGTAATAGTAACTGTACTGTCTGAAATCGAATGATGATGATCAATAACAAACAATTAAAATCAGTCTCACCGAAGCGCTAAGCGCGGCATTTGCCCAAGGAGAAACGGCCGGCGTATAGAGACTTCTGTTGCTTTTCGCTTCGGAGGAAAAGTTACCTAAAATTTGTAAAATATCATGTGCACTCACACGGTTACTGAACGAAAATACGAGTGAAGAGGTAACCGATTTCGAGCTTTTCAAACCACTAAAAACAAAAAGTAGCGAAAACGTATGGATCAATCAGAATCATGAAGCATCGAGCGGAAGGCAGAGACATGTGAAATTTCGGATTTAGTACGAAGCTCCGAAATAACGCATTGCGTGTTGTTTAGTGGCGCCAAAACGACCGATAACTTTTTGTCGGCGGGAAAAAGTGCGCTACTTCGAGGCGGGCGCTTTAGATCAGATAATAGAAGATTTTGATCCACTCTCTTCTTTCGATTCGAATAATGTTTCAGGCAAGAACACTTTACCAGAACATCTAATGAAAGGAAGCAAAAACATAACTGAATAAGGAATAGGGTGAAACTACATTACATGAGAGACATGATGATACATCAAATATGCAAGAAAAATCGAGAGAGAGAGAGAGAGAAAAAGAATCGAGAAGACAAATCACATGATATGAAATCCGGATTAGACGTGTCGCGAGAAATCGACTCGGTCATCGCCGAGAATCTTGCGGAATTCACGATTCAGAAGTTCGTCCAGTTTCTCTCCATCATGCGAATAAGTCCATCTGTAAAACATTGAGACGTTTTTTTTTTAATGTTCTAACTCCGCCCACTGCACTTTGCGTAATAAGAGACACTTACTCATCTCTTTTCTCTAATCTCATGTCGTCTGCAAACGGATATACATACAAATCTTCTCGTTTTCTCTTTTTATGAATGCGAAACCTCTCGTTTGATGACCATAGAGATCACATTCGGTCTGGTGGATTTTGAACGTTTGACCAGAACTCAGAAGAAGACAAAAGTTCAAAACTTCATCGAATTTGAACAATTTTCTACTTTTCGATTTTTCCCATAGTACAAAAATTGTAGCATGGACTTTTGGCCATGTAGAAGAATCACAAAGTCAGAAACCAACCTTCCTCCCTCCTCTAAATCATATCTTTTCGGACCAGACATTGGACTTGACAACCAAATTTGCTTATTAGGTGATTGCTTATTGATAACATACGTTCCTAGAATAAGAGAAAGATTATTAAGATTCGGAAGAGATGGATTCTTACCAACAGACTTCGAAACGCTTACAGTTAACACTCCCATCGCATGGGAAACGTCAAATTGGTCCGAAACTGGGTAGGAATCCGCGATTTGATCGAAAAAGTCGGACAACTTTTCTAAAGTTGAGTCAGCTGCTGTCTCATATTCATTCTGACTGAAAACTCTCGCCGAGAATGTCCTACGTACTAGATGATTTCGGAGAACACTGGACAACATCTGAACTTTCCAGATTACTTCATCAAAATTCACAACTTTTTATTGATAATACGGGGAATGTCTGAAACCTGTTTCGAGAAAGATACGGATAAAGAGAAGATGCAAAGATCATGAAATGTGTTTATTAATCATGCATTAAAGCACTTATACAATTATTACAGACGACGAAGCGGTGGGTTTCCAGATATCAAGCTACCCGTACTATTATTAGGTTGGTGGAGAGAGAAGATAAGAAGATAACTGATTTGACGATTTGATGACCCGAGATGTAAAGATTCAGATGATGTGATGGTGAGAGAAGGACGAGTTGATAATGTATAGGGGCAGAACAGAATCACAGAGGGAAATGAGCGATGTGTTTGGGAGGTGAGAGATGAAAAAGTGAAAATGACAAGAGTATCCGATACGAATCAACACTTTGGTGGCAGAATTTGACCACCCCATGCTAAATGGAACACATTGTTTCTCCATCGAATCGTTGGCTCCATGATTGCTTTGATGAAAACGAGAGGAGCAGAGAGTTCACGGAGCAGCCAGATGAGCAGGAATCGGAATGGTGAGAAACTGAGGTTTCCATTCTGTAAATTGAAAAAATACAGTTAAGATTAAAAACCCCATCGTTAGCTTACCTGCATACTGGTCATCAGTGAGTAGTCCATACTAATCCAATATATCGTATGAAGTATTAAAGTAGGCATCACATTGAAACCGAACAGATAGTTCAAACTGTAAGACATAATCAAGCCGGATGGGAAGCAATCCTATAATTATTTCCTGATTATATATTTGATCTGAATTGAATAATTTCACCTGTAGTGGCTCAACAAGAATAATATGAGGAAGCATGGCGATTCTCAGCTTGACCCATCTGCATATCCTATCGAGAAATGATGAAACTGATACAGATGAAGAGTTCTGCAGAGCTGGATGAGTGGAGATTGCTGATTTGTAACCACGATTGGCTAGTTCTCTTCCGAAGAAATAGTCTTCTGCCAAGTATCCTCCGAAATTGGCAATTCCTCCGCATTCGTCAAGAGCTTCTTTCTTCATCATAGATGACATTCCTGTAGAGCAAACGAAGTCCATGCAATTACCAGCAAGGTAAATTCTTCCGTGAGATGTTCCAAAGTACATTTGTTCGAAGGCGGCATCGAAACTATCTCGATCTTTGCAGTAGGGAGCTTGTGTCACCAGGGCCATCTTTTCATGACTCATCATCGTGGTTGCCATATCAAGAACTCCATCTGAACGCATGAAGATTCCACTGTCACTGACCAAAATCAGTGGGTATCGTGCAGCTCTATATGCTGGCATCATATTGTTGATTTTGGGATTGAGACCAACATTTTCTCCTTCTGAAAATAATCGAATAAAAAATGATATTAAGATATCATGAGGATAATGGTAACTCACTAAAGAACATTCTGGCATCTATCTCTGGATACTTGGACATAAGACTTTTCACAACTTCTACTGCCTCATCATCTTTGGAATGGAAACAGAAGAGGAGCTCAAATTTGTGGTATTGTGTAGTGAAGAAGGATTCAAGATTCTCATAGAGGTTTTTGTCAGTTCCAACTATCGGTTTTATTACTGACACTCCGGGTAGTGATGAGTTTGGTTTGACTTTGTGATGTAACCGGTATTTTCTGAAATTAAAAATAAGTAAAGGATGCAGCAGGATAGCGACAACTCACGAATAGGAAAGTGCAATAATGTGAATAAGGTAGAGGCAAAAGACGAAGACGAAGCCAACGATGGCCAGAGTTGTGGTAACATCAAGATGCGCGGCCATCCGCCTTGTACCGGCAATGAATGATGGTGGAGGTTGTAGTCGAAGCAGTTGACGGAACGGCAATTCCAGCAGCAGGAATGATGAAGAGCTGGATGAGGAGGCTGACGGCTGTGCCTCGGCTACTGCTGCTGCCGCCGCACCGATGATGGACGATGTTGATGACGCCACGGCTGGAATACAAAATTTTGAGATTTGAGAGTGTGAATCCGAAATGACGATTATTGAGGGAGAAATGAGGAATAACGGCAATTCAAGAAAATAGGGTCGAGGGTTTCTCGGTCATTTTTTTCTCAAAAGGATTTAATGACACCTAATTTATGAGAGTCCTTCTATTTGTCTCACTCACATGATGATCAGAAAAATGGAAAAATCGAAGAATCGGAGGAAACTTAGAGGCAAATATTTGAATGACAGAAAGTATTTTGTGCTTGATCAATGTATGCATATCAACTTATCAGGCGTTTCTCAAGTTAGAAGTGAAAAGAAGAATTGACACGTTTTGTTGCTGAAGAGCAGTATAGGGTTTCAAAAATACAGAACGTTCTATGTATGTTTGAAAAAAAGAACATTGATAAAAAAAAGAGTTCCTCTTCTCTTTTTCTCTTCTCCTTCTCCTCTCCTTTATTACTTTCTGCCATTTGTTGCCCTATTTACACACACTCGATGATTGCACTGAAAAGGCGCCGCTTTAACGACGTTTTCGACAACTTTTAAGTTAGGCTATCACATGAAAAATATGTTGTAAACGACAACAGACATAAAAAGAACAATAGAATTTTCTATTGATTTATATTGACACGGTTAGAAGGAGAAAGAGCTAGAACTACAAAAATATGACAACTGATAACTATAACTATGCGTTGTCGATCATTCAATCAAAACTGATAAGAATGATTAGAAAAAATCAGGAGAGGTTTTACATTTCGAAATTGACTCATTAGACTTTGATTGGTATAAGTCCATAGTGTCAACTAACCTCACTGTCTACAAAAGAAGATCAAAATGGTCGATAACTATTCAATGGCGAAGATACTGATCTAACCTTAATTTAGAGTTGAATAGGAGAGATTGTTTGAAATGAGAAATACTATATTATTCAATCCCTCTGAATACAAAAGCTTTGGAAAGAGACTTTGCATAACATTATAATCAAGTTGCTCTCTACGGGAAATTGAATAAGAACGGAATGAGAGAAAAGGAGCACAAATAGATAGAATATTCTTGTTTCCATGCCAAATGAAAATGCGATGTTGATCTATGTATAGTAAGGAGGGATTCCGTTTAGAAATTGACTTTTAAAAATTGAGAAAATTCGGGAATGGGCTGTTCTAAAAAGGTTTCGGAGGGTTGAGTGACAAAACTAGTTACTCTGAATGCCTTTTGTTTTGACGCAAAACGATTAACGGTATAGAAGAGCGGGCACCGTTTATGCAAGAGACTACAGCCTGGAGTTATAGTTTTTGGAACTATTTTTCGTGGTGAAAGCGATAGAAAAGTTACTGGAAAAAGTCACAGTGTTTAAAAAAGTGATACAATATGAAACATGAGAGAATTAGTGATGTGAAAAAGTGAAAACGGTCAGCAAACCAGTTATTTTCGGAGAGAAAACCGAGACAAGAAAAGCTGGCATAACGAAAAGGGGATTTTCTCGAGTGAGAGCTTCCTCTTCTTCTCCTCATGTTGTCCAGTTAATTTATCGGATTTCCCTTTTTGTTTATTCATTTTCTCTCTGCGTCTCTCAGTCTACTTCGGATTCTAATTCTGCCAAAATTTATCTTCTGTGTCGAAGGATCTCAATTTTAAATTCACAAAAAAAGAAAGAAGGGGGTTTGTTCTCTCCAAGCTCCGCTTTTTGTTAGTTCGTCTAACTCTCTAATTCTTTCTCGCGGTTTCTATCGCAACGTAACGGAGCGGGTGCGAAACCAAAAACAGAAAAGGAAAAAGGCTTACTTCTAAGTACTGTCGTGTTGCTTAGATCCGTGGCCACTGATCTTGCCGCTTCCATCGAATGAAAACGAATTGATTTGGGTGATTAAATGGGGTCGAGTCGATCTGAAAATAATCAGTCTTGAAGGGTTTGAAAAAAGAGTTCAAAGACAACATATGAAGATAATCACTACCGTAATCCAATACGATTGGCATATAAATAACTTAAAAACGATGTTAGAATTTCGTAGAAAAAGTAATAAGTGAGAAGGAGAAGCGTGTGAATCACAAGTTCTCTGCGTCTCAACTTGATAACAATTTCTCGCTTCATCTTTTCCCTCCGTCATATTATAATTTGGGAGTTGGAAAACATATAGTTAGTGGTGCGAAGTGCTGAGTGGACAAAGACAAAACCACGCCACTTTCAGGTGTATCAACTAAACTTTTTGATAAGCAGTCACAGCAAAAATGCCGTTATTAAAAAGAGCAAAAAGATGGGGGAGGAGAGAGAAACACACCATTTCTGTGCTGCTATGGAAAAGTTGAGAAGTCAAGATGAAGGAAAAACAGAGAGGAATCGAAGTGAAAAGAGCAAATATAGTAGATATGTAAACATTTTCGAAAGAAAGGGGGAATACGGTCGTGAATCACGCATCACAAGGCCTTCAGCGAACAAAACAAGACAAAGTGCGCGAGAGCCCAGAACGATTGTTTGGAGAAAGAGACAACCATGTTGATATTGGCAACACAAAATACACGGTTTTGTGATCAAAAGAGGAGCAAATGACTTCTTGTGACATTTTTATGACTTCATGCTTTTCATTATCCAAACAAAAAAGTGGGAGCTTGGCAGGAGTCTTTAGAAGTCAGAGAAAAATCATAGAAACTTTAGAAGATCACAAAGTTCTCATTTTCAAAGTTCAATAACTTTTTGACAACCACGACATGGAAGAGGTACTGAATACAACTTATGGTGCGTGCTATGTTCTATGACTCAGAATGGCAGAATGTATTTCCCTCAGGAGAGAAAAGGAAGAGAATAGTGACTAACCGAAAAAACTAGAGGGTTGCTGCCCAGGAATTTCAGATTTTTTATATACTCAATTTTTCTTGATAATTTCTGAATAATAGAAATTCCCTACTATCTAATGTTCGTCACTCAATGTGTCATTTGATTCGGAGCAACGGAGTGATTAGAGCAGAAATCATGAAAAGATGTGATTTAGTGGAAGGAGCAGAGAGGCAAACAAACAGTAAGAATGACGTGGCAAGGGATACTAAATATTTGGAGTTTGAACTGTTTGAGAGCCACTATAGAAAAACTATAAGCAGAATACCTTTTTGATCACATTGTATTTTGAAATCCGTTTGTAATTTTTGAGATCTTACCTTTCTACTACAGTTTCTAAGCACGGCACCCGATGTTCCTACCATGCGTTCGTTGTAGATCTGTCAAAAACCATAATATTTCTCTTGTTCGAGTAATTTTCAAGAAAATATTTTCAGATAACTGCTTTTCAACAGTTAATAGATTTCTGCCTTGCTTTAAAATCTTATGAATTCATTTTATCTTATCTTCGAGCAAAATAAATAAAAACACCACATCCAGTGCAATGGGGTGCAATAAAACGTTAGAAACTCTTCTGAGGGAAAGTTTGGGAAATCATTCAAGGTTAAGTGCACAAAGTGGACGAAAAACAGTATCGGTGCCATTCACTTGGAAACTCATATTTCAATAATAACTACGAGTTATCTCCATGTAATTTGAATAGGAAAATGAACATGATATGGCAAGGTGGGTGCACACAAAGTATAGTATCTATATTATTGAGAAACCGGAAAGGTTGGCTAATAATTTACGAGAGGTGCAGGGGGTTGGGACTCTAATCACAATTGTATCGAGACATCATTAATGAAAATCTATCACAAATTTGAAACGGATGGACTGGTGAGGAAAAGGTAAGCAATGGGCCGGTGGACAATTACATTTAAAAACGAATGCATAACACAATTTGTATCTAGAGTCCCTCATTTTCAGATGGTGGTTGTGGAAGATCTGGTTCTGATCGGGGAGCAGTCGATTGGGAAGCTGCCACGTCAATTTTAGCAAGTTGAAGTCTTCGGATAGCTTCCCCAAGCTGTTTCTCCAAACTATCAGCTTCTGCTGAGACATCCAGTTGAACAGCGTTGTCCTGTGTTCTAGAAATTAGCTCTTCGATGTGATCGACGTTGATCTGGAAGAACAAAAAGTTAATATATCTTCTAATTGAAAGAAAGGCAAACCTCTAAGCATTTATCCTCGTAATAGTATATGTAGGCTGAAAGCAGCTGAACGAATAACTGCTGCTGGACCAGCGGCTCCAAACACTCCTTAGCGATCTTCGCAGATTTCCTCAAAATGTCGACCACCTTCTTCCCATTTCTCAACTTCTCTCCATTTGTTTCTAAAGTTTCACCGTGCCAATACAGAGCAGCAACAGTGATAAGAGATCTAACTTGATCTGGCTTCTTGAACATTTTCGTCGCAGCGAGAACTGTTTGGTTAGCTAATGGCTGCCAGTTTTCTTCCGGAAGGTGAGTTGTTTTTAAAAGAGTTCCAACAGTCAACTGAAGACATCTGACACGATCTCGGGAATCACCAACATCGTCTTCAAGAATCGACAAAGCTTTTGAGACGAACTCGTAGACAACTGTATGATTGTCCTCAAATGGAACTCGATCTGCAGTGATTGCTCCCTGTAACTTCATTTTTGAGAACGAAACACGAAAGTCAGATCTTACATTCAGATACAATTTCATAGGCAATTCTGCCAACTCAGCTGTTGAAACGAGAGCTCCTATCGTTCCCATGGCGCAAACGAACATCTTCTTGATCTTAGCATCCCACTTCTCATCTTCTTCTTTCATATCAGCGAATTGAAGTACAAGCCGATAGAGTTCGAAAATGATCGGTGGGAGAGTGAAGCGAAGACGATGTTTGCCACCTTCTCCGAGAACTTTCCGGGCGCTGTTCAGAAGCTGAAAAAAGTGAATTTTCCGAACCACAACTATTAAGATATTATCTTATTGACTATTTCGAAGTTTTTTTCCGCGGATGATCTGAAAAATCTATGCGTAAACTCACCAAATACTGCGAATCCACATCATCAGCTCGAATCAAATGAAGTAACCTCGCCACAAGATTCTGTTCATCTGCGAACTCCTCGCAATCGTGCGCATTATCCGGTTGCTTCTCTTGATCTTTAAGCAATGCAGTAATGAGTGAGAAAGCAGCATCAACGTCCTCTTGATGACGAAGAATTGTTTCTTCTTCAAGCATGTTCTGAACCATATAAGCAGCAATGTTGCACTGCCCGCGATAATCGAAGTAGTTCATCACTTTGATATATTCAGGAAGTTCAGAGAGACGAAGAACATTTTTATACTCATCGATTGGAATGTTCAGAAGCTTCGTGAGCTCTCGACCAACTTTTCCAAATGCTTCGATGCTGAAGGTTATTGTTTTTACACCTTTGTTCAGACCACTTATGAAATATTTCAAAAAAAAGTACAAGACTTACTCTGTTATTCCTTTTTCTTCAATCACTTGTCTTAAACCAAGGAACGTCATGTTGGCGTAATCCAGTCTGTCTGGGTAGCACTTCACAGCAAGTGAGACCAGAGAAACGTGAAGAGCAACAATATCATCCATTGGCATCTCTGGTCGATTCTTTATCAGACTCGTCGCCTGCTCACTGAAAATTTCGAACAACTGCATCTTCGTGGGGGCCGGCTGTGCTTCGATCGAAGAAGTATTTGTGTAGAGAGCGAGACGATCCACAAGAGCGATCAGAAGAATCTTGATGTTAACTTCTTGTTGCAATTGTCCACACGCATTCAGAAACTCGTTTAGCGTTGCCAAATGGAAGTCATCCGCGAACACTTGAACGACACATTCCATCAGATACTCCTGGGAAATTGTATCACGACAGGAAACAATTTGCTCCAGAATACTCGGAAGAACATCTCGAACGTACATTTCTTCTGTTAGCGCATCTAGCTGAGCAAGGCGAACGAGATTCGTGCCAACGAGAATTCGAAGTTCCAATCTATCCTTTTCTCGCTTTTCCTTTTCTTTCGATGGTCCTTGATGTTGCATTCTCACCCATAATTTGTTCATCTCGGCGAAATTGATCAGAACAAAGTCAATAGTGTCTTCAACAGTGCCGTCTCTAGGTTTCAGCTGGGGAGTTCCTTTTGGGAGGGAACTATTGTGTGCTACAAGCATCTCTTCAGTTTCTGGGGCGTCTGGAAGCACTGAGCGAGTGCACTGCATCAAGTAGTTCCGAAGAAAAAGACCGCGAAGAGGATGTTGAACTCCACGGCACATTTCCACAAGATCTTTCAGAATCTCCTTTCGAGATCCCAGTCCGCATTTGATGAATACGCCGCCAATAGTTACGAGGAGATATCTTAGATCAAGATAATCACTAACTTTTTCTTTTTTTTCCAAACTTACAATCTGGGAATGATCGCAGATGCGTATTGGACACATTCGTATAGGTTGCCCAGTTTCGCTGGCTCGTGTGCAAACTCTTGTATCAGATTGACTTCAAGACATTGTAATTCGTGCATTGTGTCCATGTCTGGGTATTTCAAATATGTTTTTCGTTTATTTTTTGCAAATAAGTAACTCACAAAGCCTATAATAGAATTTCGGCGACAATTCTGATGTTCTCATTTCATTCAGCATCTGTAGAGCGTGCTTCAAGGCGTCCATCGTTTTCCCCTGGAGAAAATCAATTATAGCGGAATTTTTAACATGTATTTAACATGTAATAGAATATAATAATGATATAAAATGCATTACCTTGTCGAGACATCGCTTCATCTCGAACGATTCGGCTTTAACCACACGAATCGACTGATCCAAGCATTTTTCTTGGTCCGTCGTATTCCCCGAATTATCGTACATTTTGAATACTGAAAGAAAATCGGTTGAAAACTATGTGAAATTGAAAACGCCGATGAGTCAGAGATCAGAGAAAACATTGGTTGATGTGGCTGCTTCAAAGTTGCAGTGAAACTAAACATTTTCTCGCGAAATAAATTCTTGTGTTCGATAGAGCGCAACTGCACAGATGAGAAACTGGACCCCAGAGAAAAACACAATCGCAAAAAATACTATGTTTTTATAATTTTTATATTTCGAGCTGATGACACATATGCATTAAAATACACTACATATAAATAAAAGTCGTCGAACAAAGCTTAATTAACGAAATGCGGTAAAAACAGTGAGAAGATCATGAAGTCGAATCGTCGCGGTTACTCCTTATCATCGCGCTTTGTGAAGCAATTGTCGGCGAGCATCAATATTTTTCAGAATCTGAAATTGTTTTCATTTGAAGCTTAAAAATTCATTTCACAACTCACGCATAGCCACATAGAAGGTTAGCTTTGCCGACTTTGGAAACTTGTACTTGTGCTCTGTCGTCTCCTCGTACTGTCCTTCGTGAACCCGCTCTACCGTTTTCTTCTTCGTGACTCTAACATAATCATCCTTACTTTGCTCTAAAAAATCGAACTGCTCAGGGAAATTCGGAAGTTTTCCATACCACGATTTTCATAATCTGACTCATACGATAATGTATCTTTGCAATATTTATCCAGGGTATCGAATCGGTCTGAATCAGCTATTCAACGATTTGAAAAACGCTTCACCGCAACTTCTTACCTGGACAGCAATTTATGTAGAAGATTCTCGCCTTCTCATCGTTCACATAATGAGTCTCCTCTACGATTACGCTCCCGATCTTAATGTCCATGCTTTGCGAATAGTATCTCTTCGTCGAAATCATCACGATTTCAAGAATCTCTTCTGAATGAAATTATATCTAAATTGCTTCGATTCACATTTTTACCTGGCTTTCTTTCTTCTTCAATTTGATTCATCTGATTCATACTCTTTGGTTCAATGCGACGGCTCATGAGGGCCACTGGAGCTTTCTCTTGACTAAATTCCACTAGCGACTTTTCTGGGATTCCCCAATCCTGCCTTGTGTCCGTAGGCTGCCACCAGCTCTCACTTTCCGGGAACCTCTAGGAACATAAATTGATTTTAGATTGTTTTCTGATCAGTCTCAGATACCTCTTGAGCAGACGATCCCGGCTCATCTGTGGGGCATCCTCTATATTCGTACCGTCCTTCCATAGCTCCTTGTGGTCTCACGGCGGTGTGTGTTGTCCAGTTCATTTCGCCAGTTTGAGCGCCGCCAATCTGTAAGCTGACGAAGCTTACGATTAAAACACTGAGAACGATAGAGAAAAAGATAAAAACTGAAACTTCAGGGATTTCGAAAAAAGGCTCGTCTCCAAGATACCGATGCCAGGGAAAAAATAGGCGGAGTTTCGGCTGTAAAACAGTGCCACAAATTGCAATTTCCAGATTTGAGAGCAACGAGCACATTTTTTTCAGTAGAAACGTATATAACCCTTTTTACGAAATCGCTGGGAACCCCCCAAAAACAAGAAAGAAGACTTCAAAAATGAACGAGAAAACTGGAAAGAGTCTGTCTTCGCGGGGCAGGCATGATCTCCAGCCTGGAAGGCGCATCAACCAACGTGGAATGGTCTCGAGAAGAAAAGACATTACGGTAACACTGTCGATTTACGCGTTACATTATTGAGCTCAACGCTTTTCGTTGAATAAAATGTTGAGTGGAAATTTGAATAATATAAAGAGAATAGTGAATTTATTATTTATAAAAGATCATTAAAGAGTTCGAATCGAGTCACTTTTTCTTTGGCTTGGCTGCAGGTTTCTTTTTCTGAGGTTTGCTCTTTGTCGCTGCCTTCTTTGGCTTCGAATTCTTCGTTTTCGAACCACTTTTGGAATTCTTATTTGGTTTTCGTTTAGCAGCAGCAAGTTTTTTCTTCGGAACGTTGGATTTCCCTTTACTTTTCTTCGGCTTCGGCACACCTCCTGGATTTTCGGAAATTTTCTTTACAACTCCGGTGCCTGAGTCATAAATCAAAACTTCGTTATCCGACAGAGCTGGCGGTTTCGCTAGTGCACTCGCACCATCATCACCAACTTCAGTAGCCGGTTTTTCCGTTGTTAAGCCGGTTTGGCTGGCCATTGTTCCAGAAATTCCAGAAGATGTTCCAGATGCAGTTTCAGTGTCTGTTCTCTTTCCTTCCAGCAAGGTGGTTGTTTCTGTTTCGGTAGTTCCCGCATTTGTGCTTGCATGTGATCCAGTTTCTCCCTCTGCTTCTTCCACTACTTCCTCCCCGACACCATCTTGCTCCGCGACCCCCTTCTGACTAGTTGAAGATCCAACTTCGGATATCGCCAACTCTGGGTTAAGTTTCTGAAAAAATAATTAGGATGCACACATTAAGTTTAGTTCGATGAAACCTTTATGAGACTGGCTCGATCAGGTTGCCCAACATCAATAAGCCACGCGTAAGAAGCCGCAGAAATATCCAGACGAGCACCGTGCAACGAGGCACTTGCTGTAATCAGCATTTGTGTCAGGAGAATCGAGCAGAAATGAAGTCCCAGGACTAGAATCATTATGAAATCTGTTAGATAATGGGTGGGCCAGTTCCAGAATAAGTATGCAGTGTTCATCTTCTCTACACAACCTGAACACAAAAATTATAAAAGAAGTTTGACTAACCTTACTAGGCCACTTACCTTTTCTGTTGAACCATTTTTCAGTTATATTCATAGTGTCCCATCCATCTGCTAGAAGATGCGTTTTCTGAGAGCATGATGTAGATTTGCAGCAGCTCAATGGCACTCCACAGTATTCCCATTCATTGCATAACCATAGTTTCGTTTGAGTAGGTAGAGTCTTATCTATTTCAGATAAATCCACGAAGTCATCAATTGATTTGACTCCACAACAAGAGTATTCAACCTGGAACCCAACTCAAATGAATGTTCGAAACTTTGTCACTAACATGAATTCGATCCACAAGACGACGGCTACTTCTGGATTCCCCATACACTGAATAACTCTGAAAGAAAACTAATAGATAATGTAACTTTTAGCTTTTTACTCACAGACATCAACAAATTGGTCATTTTTGAATCGAACTCTGCGGACATACGAAGGGAAAGTGTGTAGCTGAGAACACAAAAAATGAAGGAAACAAAGGAGAGGTAGATGGGTAGCTGAAAGTAACCAGATGTCTTGAGTGGGTTACCCAGAAGGTACCGAATAAGATTTAGAGCTAACATGAAAATGATCACTTTCTTGAGACATCACCACATCGAGAACCATGACCAAGAGAAACAAGGAGAATAATAGAAGTACGGAAGTTATCAAGTTTGAGAACAAGAAAAGGGAGTCTTGAAGCCAGAGCCACTCTAGAATTCCGATACTGAAATCTGGCTTGTTAGAATTTTGAAAAGGCTTTACACAGAAATCAAATTTAACTTCTAGTGAAAACACAGTTTCAAGCTCACTTATAAAATTCCAGAAATTTATCGGTCTTCGATAAAATCTCGGTGGACTCTAGAAGAATCAGGACGCCAATCAGAATTTCATTGAATACTCCGATGAGTTTTCGAGATCTTGAAGAAATTCGCATCAAACAGACAACCATTTCGCATGAAAAAGTTTATAAAGTTTTTGGAAAGTAAAAGTGGAAAGTGGGAAACAAAAGCCAGCATTTCAATAAGAAAAAGACAGAATAATGAAAAAGAGTACGCGTAAGAATAAAACTGAGGTTTTCGTTGTATTTCAGAAGAAAGATCTAGATTGAGTATCTGGCGTTCTGGCCACTTTTGGACGACTTCCGAACACAGCTGTGTAGTCTTCTGGGCTGCTGAAAGAAGTAAAAGATTAGAGAGATTTAAATTCGAATAGCAGGGTACCTTGTAGTTTCAACGGTATAGAAGTAGGATGAGAGCACGATAGTTTCATTAGATCCTTTGAAATCACTATTGTTATTGTTTTTTTCAGATGGAGGGGATCCACGAGTTTCGGATGCTGAAAATAGTCAAAGATTTTAAAATGGAAGTTGTAAAACATCTTGAGAGTTTATTGAAAATGGAGACTTGGAATCGAATCAGTACTTTTGCCGATTTCCGCTGAATATAGTTTACCTCATTTTTTTTCATGTTAGTTACTTTTTCTAACATTCTATCCGCTACTACTCGCAAGGCTTTGTGGGCGCTATTCTTGAGTCAATTTGTTGACTAGAATGGTCTTCAGTTTCGTTTTTAACGTCCATCCTGGTTTTGCAGAGAGTACAAGTTTACTAAAAATTCGCTTTCATAAGTTTTCAGACGGTTCGTTGGCTAAAAACGAATATTTTCTAGTGTCGCTGGTAAGTTGTATACTTCTGGTAAGCTGTACCTTCTAACCAAAAGCTGATAAAGGTGTGTCCCTAAGCCGACGAAAGTCAACTTCTAGCCAGAAGCTGGCTGTGATCCGATCTGAACCTGAACTCTTCCATCGCTCGACTAAATGTTTGAACTTGAGTTTTCTCATTCTGACTTGAGGAATCCCTCTAAAACCAAATTTGTTAAGTTCCAAACTACATTGACTTGCTACCATACCCGCACTACGAATTTTAACTCTTCCGATCTCATCTAGGAACTGAAAACTTGAAAAAATCACTCACGCTTTTTATTCAGAGACAATCTTGATCCATTTGCTGCCTTCCTTCCCATGAACTTCTCAATCAATGGTGTCGTTGATTCCGATAACTCCTTCTTCAACAAAGATGGTGCCTTCCGCGAAGTCAACTGAATATGTCTCAGCGCCTTCATTTTCTCCTTCTCCACTTTTTCCTTTTCCTTTTTCTTCCGATTCTCCTCATCTTCCTTTTTCTTATTTATCTCATCCTGTGCTTTCTTATATTCCAATGCTCCATCACTCAACCCAATACTGATCATCAAAGGTCTCCTCCGTTCAGTTTCAATCACAAATGTATGTTGAGACGTGGCTGTTCCGATCCTTCCATCTCTTCCAGTTCCCTTTCTTCCTCTTGCACTCATTCTCGATCCGATTCCATCTTTTGTCTCTATCATTTGACTACTTCCACCAGCTGTCTCTTTATAGGCCTTTCGGATGAGCAACCGAGCACCGCTGAGCTCGTTGGTCGATGGACGGAGTGGGTCAAGTGAGTCGATCTCTCGTTCGCAAGAGCTTCCACACTGGAAACAAATTCTATTATAAGGATCATAAATTGATTATGTATTGTTTTCCAACTTTCATGAATTATCAACAAAGTTTTTCGATAGCATTGTCATCAGGCTTCAAAAATTTTCACTACATCTGGATATAGAATCCACAGTCCTCTCTTACTTTTATCATTGAAATTTGGAAAGTACATCACTTGATACGCATGGATTCCAAAAAAGTCAAGTCGTGCCAGGCATCTTTGCACTTTTGCGGCTAAGCAGAATGAAAAATCCCATGTACTTTTAATGTCGTCTAATATCAACAAGTGTATACGATTCCCAAGTGAATTGAAACACCTCACTGGTCTGCACTTTTCACAGGAACCGATTTCAGTACCAGGTTATGCACTGCAGAAAAATGTTTGCACTTTTAGAGACTACACCAAAATATCTGACTGTGAGCAGTTTCGAAAACTTTCAAAAGTTGATCTAAATTTCACAACTCTCCAGCTCTTCAGGAGTTATTTGAATGCATCCCACTAAAAATATGGTTCGACTTGAAAGTCTTCATCTATCTGACCCTCATGAGGTGCAGAACAAAAGCTTTGGGTCTCCTTAACTTCACATATCAATCAACTTCTCTCATCGTAAACAGAGCTTTCGACGGAGGATCAGCTGATTCATTTTTGACTTGTTGCAACTTACCTTATCAATTTCTCCATCGGTCGGTGTTAGAGGAACTCGATTGTAGTCAATCTCTGAAATGATTAATTTATCCCTGATTCCCAAAATTTCCAATTTGGGAACCTAACGTACCGTATACGGTATACCAGAATCAAAACCAAAAAAGTATCTGCTCAGACCGTCCTGGTACCCAGAGAGCCCAGGTGTGAAGCATCTCATTGTAAGCTCACACTTGAGGTCTCAGGGAGCAGGCCGAAAGCATCAGGATACACTTAAACCAACCAAAACTTTGTTCGTGCTCTCAGTATATAGTCTAGGATTACTGTAGTGAGTTTGTTAGGAATTCAGGACCGATCGGAATCGAGGGACTAATAGTAAGAGTGACCGGTGTGGAGTGACTCTGGGAGCGATTGGGGCGGGATGGATGAACATGGGAGGAGTAGGGAAGAAGCAGCAAAAAAGAAGGAGGAGGATCGAAAGTAGAGAAGTGAAGAGACTGGGTCATTCGGCCGCTTCGTCGTTATTCTTTTTTTGCCTGCTGCCGCAGTCCCCTTCGTCCGTTTTCCAACCGCGCACTATAACAGAAAAAGAAGAGAGTGACAGAGAAGCGGAAAGCAGGCACACGCAGGGAGCACGAAGGGACACGAGCGCGGCGCCCCGCAAGCCTTTCCGTGAGGCTGGCACCACCACCGCTTGGCGACGCGTCCGAGAGAGAATGGGGAGTAGAAGAGACGCAGAGTACTGGTCCCCTTGGTTGTACTGGGGAGAAGTCGGCGTCTCTTCGTCTCCTATGGTCTATCAGTGGAGGGAAGCCAGCAGCTAGCTGTTAAAGGCGGCTGTTTTAGGGAGACGATGGGAATGAAGAAGAAGCGGTGCGGAGCGGAGTGCGGAGTGGAAGACGAAGAAGATGAAAACGAAACAGAGGTCGTGCAATTTTGATTGTCCCCTGTGCCCATTTCAACTAGACGACGGCTGGTACACTCTTTTTGAAATTTGTCGTTGTTAGGAAGTTGAAGAAGAAGAATGGGGTGGTGCCCAGAAGGGAAAATAATTGGTGGGAAAGGGAAATTCATTGGACGGTAGGCCAAAAGAAAGGGAAAACGGGCTTAAGGATTTGAATACGATAGGTCTCTATATGATACCTGGGTGTGGTAGATCCGAAGATCCCTACTCTGTTCAGAAGATAAGGCTTTTCTCAGATACACCAGATTCCTTTTCTGTAGAAAAATTTCATAGAAAGTTCGTTGCTCCATATCTTTGATTATCATAGGTTAGAATCAGAATAGAAAAAGCCAACGATCAAGGCAATAGCACCCCGACCTAGCTTTACGAAATTTGAATAGAAATCATAACCGTAAACAGTTTATCACCAATTTCATGGCGACTGTCGTGGCGGTGCTGGCGCCATGACTGCTTATCAGTTACCTCTGGCACAATGGCGAAGAAAGAATAAAAGGGGAGCAGTTTTGAATTCTGGGCGCTTAACTATTTCGAAACCTGACAGTATTCATTACCATCTTCTCATTCGAAACTGAGCTTTTCAATGAATCTAATTGAATTTTAATGATGCAAAAGCAGGTGGCTGGAATATCTCGGGGGCCTCTTTGAATCCTATGCTCTCTAGGATGTGACAGAAGGGATACGATTCAAATTGAATCCAACGTTGTCGTCAATGGCAGTACTCTCAATGGCGCGGCGTCCGTGGTCATGCCTTCTCTGGGTCTCCAGATTTCAAATGCTTTCTCATCAATCTCTCTATGGAACACCTTGAACACTCTCGTCTCTATCGACGCTCGAAACTATCGATCTCATTTTCTTGGCTGTCTCATTATATCCAACAGTTTCTCCTAGTTTGAAAAACACAAATATTTTCCCATTCTTTCTGCACGTGAGAGCCTGTTCAAACTAGGAAGGGAAGCAGGGTTACGGTAGGTGATTAGTTAAAATAGGAGAGAGGAGTAAGAAAGGAAAAATAAAAACAATTGGGGCCCCTGGTTCCCTCCATTTTGGGAGGCAAAATCGAAGCAAATCGGAGAAGACCTCTTCTACACTGGGAACAGTTCGATTATTATCAAAAAAGCGGAATGGGCAGGACACTGGCGCATTTTGGGGAGTGAGTGAAAGTGAAACCACTCCGGTTATCACTGTCAGGTATTGGAGAAGAGAGAGAAAATGTCATTTGAAGAGAGATTGGTTGTGGGAGATGGTTGTCGTTGCTTCGTCTTTTGAGAAGTTTGAATTTTTGGATAACCTACTATTATGGATAATCTATTACTGAGTTTTTAATTTGTGCTCCGTTGGAACAGCTTTCTTGCGTTCTATATCCATTATTTCATGGGACTCATTTTGAAATTTTATGGACTGTCGGTTCATTTGTGCATAAGTTTGCAATAATGCAAAATGAAAAAATGAATCAAAATCGGCCCAAAACGGTTCTTAACTTTGAAAATACGCTATGCACTCAAACACATTCTATCTCATTAGAATTTTTGAACCTTATCTCATCGAACTTGTGGTTCTATACAACCTAACCCATTCCACTCCCGATGGATTCTATTTCTTTCTGGATAGTTTCTAAGATCAAATAGTTTATCCCAATGCTCTTGAATGTTGACCTCTCTCCCAAAAACTCCTCTCCCGTATTTGCACAGCGCCGTGACGTGGCACTGGGCAATATCGCAACATTGGACTTCCTTATCGAGACGATTAGTCTATTTGTATATGTTTTTCTGCACGCTTCTCCATCCACCTAGTATCCGAACGGTCAGTTGTTTGAGTGCAAACGAGAGAGAAATCCTTTCACTCGGTTTTCTCCTACTCTCTCGTTTTTCATTCCCATCGGGGCGCCCAGTGCCGCGTCCAGGCACCCGTCGCAGTCGCGCCTGTCCCTCCTCAGCCCATTCATTTTTTCGGGTGATCCATCCCGGAGAGAAGAAGAGAAAGTAGTGAAACCAATTGGTCACCTCTCAATGGGGGTTCACTGACCGACTGACCTCAATTTGTGCAACGAAAAGTGAGGGAAGATGCAAACGAAAACGAACAATCAAAACAAACATGGGCACCGCGCCTTTTTCAAAGATTGTAAAAAAATGACATAGGAGAATGGTTTGAGGGGGAATTCACACAAAGAAAAGTATCAGAGTTTAGGAAATCTAGGAATGTTGAGCTGAACATGTTTTGGTTGGGTTATGTGTACGATGCTTTCTTTTTCCAAATTTGATCAGGTTTTTTTCTTACGCAGTTTTTGGCTAATCCCGTATATCTAACCAAATTATCAAGTACGTTTCCAAATCCACTACTCACCTTGATGGACAACTGCGATTAGAAATGGTACATGAAGATTGCATAGTGGGCATGTTCTTCGAGCTTCCAACCGGATGCGTATTGCTTCCAGAAGCTTTGTATCTTTGGCCCGGAGACGGATTCTTGGGCAAGAGAGGACCGAAAGGAGAAGAGTGTTGTACAGGGAGCATGATGGCTGAAAATGGAAAGAAATTGGAATAAGTGAGAGGGGGAAGACTATCAGTGCTAGCCGTATAGTTAGAATGAGTAGAAGAAAAATGAATAAGGGTCTGATTTGCTAGATTATCTTCAGAAATTGCTATAGCAATTTTAACTTCATCTTGGCTTCCTAAGCATTTCTTAATGCAGTTATATGATATAAATTCTCAAAATTCTTATCAATCTTTATCAAATCTTATCACTTCACGAACATAGAAATCTATACTATCCTACTCCTACACTAACTTAAATGCTTCTACATCTCCAGAAGCAGAAACTGAAGTTGTACACCAAAACTAGATTTGCGAAGGCGAAAAAAGGGTGGAGAAATATAAGATGTACAACTATTCGTACAACGGACGACTTGTTGGCTCGTGAATAACGAATGAGAAGGAGCACACTGAGGACGGGGGCGCCGCTCCTTACATGGCTCCTCATGGCACGAGAAAAACAAGGAGAAGAGGACGGACGGAGCAAAAAAGAAGAGATGCCTAATGAGGAGAGAGGAAAGAAACAGACAAGGGAGAAGGATGGGTAAGAAGGTTCCAGTATTTCTAATTAAAAATCTTGGAACGTTTTCTCCTAAAGAAGTGTTTGCTTTGAAAATGAATTTCAGAAGAAGACTCACACCATGGGACATTTTCACAACAAGACTGGCAACTGAATTGGCGATGGAATCGGCTAGTCGGGTTATGAGGGGATGGCTCAAAGACTGAAAAATAATTACACTCGTTAGAAAAACGCCATTATTTTTCTTAATGGTTTTACATTTGTGGATAAGTTGACGATGAGAGCTGCTAGATATTCAAACGCATAGTTGTTTAATTTTTGATCCAAATGGTTGACCGCCCATTCCAGTATCCCATTTTGTATGAGCTCTTTTTGGCATGTTGCTCTGAAAAGCTTGACATTGGATAGATATTTTCAGAATATGATCTCACCGTATGCTCATTTTCTGCACACATGCAATCAACTGATCATGAGTAGTCGATGGCAGTCTCTTGCCACGAAGAACCGCTATTAGAGTTGGAATGAATGTCTTGTGGTGCACTGAATAAATTGAATTCAAAGATCATTTTTATAGTTGGAACTAGTACCAGTAAAGTAACTGCGACCAGCAGTGTAGCTAGCCATTGTGTTGATAAGTCGAGCCATTTGCTCCCGAGCATCCACTCCATCGGCTTGAATGACTCGGGAAAATAGACTCTGAAAGGGGAAAGTTGAATAGGGGAGAATTAAGGAAAGGGGTTACATTTTTCTTAGATTTCAGCATAAGGACATCATGAGAGACCATCCATTCCAGGGAGTCTCGGACATATTCTTCAAGAGTTGCCACTGACATTTGCTGCAAGAAAAGTTAATGAGAAGTGTAATGGGTCTATAGACGAATTCAAGGTTATTAGAAGGAGTCATTTCTAAAAAATTCATATAACTGTGAAGACCTACTATTTGCTAGTTTTTCCGAGAAAAGTTCAATGCCGTCAGAACGTCCTGCACTAACCAACTGAAAAAATAGTCCCATATTCTAAGCAGGTAAATCCGACTTATAGTTAAATTTTTTGTTACCTGTCTCAATGCTTGTAGAATCAAAGCCGATGATCGTGCTGATGGATGCCCTCCAATCAAATTAGCCAATTTCTTATCGTCAATCTCTCGTAGAAGACAATGCACACTTCTGAAACCAGACATTCCCATATGATCCTTTTTCAAAACACTCACACATCTTCACTTCTGCTCCTTGCCCTGGGATCTGGTGGAGCTTCTTCAATATCTTCCAGTTCGGATCCACTTCCTACAAAAGCTCAATTGTTCAGAATTGTCCTACTAGTTATTCAACTTACTCTTAGGACATGCTATCGTAGTCGTTGGGCGTTTTGAAGGAGGTTTTCTTGCCGTTGGAGGTTTCATTGGAGAAAACTGAAGTCGAAAAAGTTCATGAGAGAAAAATGAGGGGAAAATGGTATGGAGAGAAAAGAGATGCTCAAAAGAGAGCCGATTAATTATAAATAAGGCTGAAAAATGCAACAGAACACTATTGTCTTTTTTCTTCTACTTTTTTGTGTGTTTCTTCTTTTTTTCCATTTTTCTTGAATTCCCATGGAAATCCGGAAAAGTAAAAAGTCGAAAATCGAAGGATGAAAGAATGGAAAAGAAAAGAAGACGGGCGGCACAAAAAGGAAAGTAAACGGTTGTGTGAAAAACGGAAACCTACGGAGCAATTATAGCTCAAAAACTTGTCGTCGGCTCCAGAGGGCTCACGAGGAAAAAATTGGAGAAAGACACCTTTGACAGGTGTTTTGAAATCTTGTGTGGAGCTAGTGGAGAGCTCAGAAAAAGCAAGTTGATAAGGAAAAAGTGAAGGAATGTGACGGAGAAGGGAAAAAAGGGAAAACGTCTGTTTCCGGTTAATTAGAGACGAAGAAGGCATCTTGGATGAAATGAAGGATGAAGAAAGAGCAGGGAAATGTTCAATGGATTGTGTTTGAGACAACAATTCGAGTCTAGCGGGATTGTTCTGAAAATACAATAGTTTTATGGGCTACAATAGTACAGAACTTCAAAAAAAGTACATATTTCTTCATTTCCTGCGTTTGCACTACAATTTGGGTCAGATGGAAGAGCGAGAAAAAGTACTAGATAAGTATAGAAGATCAGATCTTGAACCTTTGGGAGTGGGTTTGACAAGGGGCTGATTACAGACATACAAACTCTTGTCACATTTATCTTCAAAGCTATTGCAAGGAACATTTTAGCCTTCTGGGATCAAATGTATATCATTCAGTATAGTTTGCAGTACTGACGCTGAAACTAAACTGCGCTAAAACAGAACAGATTTTCGAAAGGCATAGGTAACTTCTGCATAATAGATAATGAAACTTTTTTGAAGGAATTTGTGTGGAATCTTATAACAAGCAAGCTCACTCTGAGCTGAAAAGATCAAAACTAAAGCAAGTGTTTTCAATCCAGAATATTTTCTCCCTGCATGTAATCCACTTTTCAAAATTGGATCAAGGACCTCCAGGCGTTGTTTTTAGTCATGAGTAAGAACGTACACAAAACCCGATACATAATTCATATTTCCGTTCCAAAATCTTTGTTATTCATTGTCTAGTTCAGAAGATTTCGAAAGTTTTCTCCTAATTACTGTGATTATCACAATTTCTGACTAAATCTTAAGACGATAACAAAGAAAGGGAATTCTGAGAAAAAAGAAAACACCAAAAAGAACCTGTCGAATAACACGAGTTAAAAAAGAGAGGCGAATTCAACGGAAGAGACGAATTCAAACACCAAAAAGAAACCGATCGTGGTCCATTGCGAGTCATCAAAGAGCAAGAAATGAGACCTTTTTTAGATTTTTATTATGTCAGGAAGGAATAAGGAAGCTATTTTTTCAAAAATCAAAATTGGATAGCAGTTGGAATAGAATATGACGAATGTTGAGGGATTTGAAAAAATCGAGTGCTAAAGGAAGTAGAATTTTGGCGAGGGTTAGACTAACAAACAGATATGAAAAGAGTAATCAAATCGGAATTCCGAGAACTCAAATGAAAAAGAAACTTTGTGAAGAACAGAAAAAATGCTCAAGTTATTCTTGTTCCCAAAGCTGTTGATGTGATCTATCTAATGTATGGTTTCTCTCCAAAACATGTCTATTAATTTGAAATTCACGAAGAGCCAAAATGTGAAAGAGAAGGGAAATGAAGGACCTCTCTAAAGGGACAGGAAAAGGGGAAACAGAAAGGTGTCCGTCCGTCCCAACCGCGTGCCTCCGTGCTCTTTTCCTCTTCTCCAGAGACGATTACCATTGAAATGCAAGGAGAAGCGGTGAGCCGGACACAATAGGGAAGGTTGCCGTGACGACGTGTTGCTTACATTTTCATCTTTTATCTTTTGATGAGACGATGTTTTCTTGATCAGGAAGTGGTTTTTCTTTTTTGTTTACCTAGTAAGAAAACGTCGAGAAGGTGGAATTTGTTGAAAACATGGTACTGGTGTATGTATAGATGAACGGATATGCTTGACAGCTTCTGATTTCAAAATCGTCTATGTTTACACTTTAAGTATTCAAAATTACGAACTATTGTCAACTGATACGAGTATAAAAGGGCACAACATTATTAGAAAATTTGAGAATTTGCTCAAAATATCCAACTGGTCATTACTAAAATCTGCTAAATGTCCACCACCTTCTCATAGATCACCTGTTTTTCAGTCCTGACGCTCTGTTCAATAATTGATAGTCTTTTCCTTCAGGATACTTCACTTTCTCTCTCTCTCTCTTTTTCCTCCAAATTGAAATTCTCGTTGTTTTTCAGAACTAACTTCTTGTTTACTTGAATTGGCGATGATCTTTATGCCCAATTCCGTATATTTCAGCAGTCATAAGACACAGACTCCGGGAGCCACAACTGGAAAAAACGGTAAAAACAACAGGTGATACTGAACGGATTACATTTCGTTAGGCATATTTTTGGAGTTGGAAAGTGTCTGGAACGGATTGACGCTGGTAGGTGGAAGGAATGGATGTTGAACAAATGATGATGCATGCGAGATTTGAGAAATGTGTTTCATGGGAAAACGGAATCAGAAGGAGGAGAAAGTCTAGTTAGTTTAGATAAAGTTAACATGGAGAGAAAGGAAATCAAGAAATTTCCAGAGAAATTCTGATCATGGGAAACCACAGCCCTTTGTTTCTTTGGTCCTGAAGGGTAACTTCCGAAAGGAAGGCTGATCCCGGAACCATACCCACGATCGACGACTTGGTTTTGACAGCCTTGTCTAATTTTTTAGGTTCCGGCTCAAAACATATGGGCGAGTTCAGCGTTTGATTCATTCTGATTAGTTATGCGGACATGTCACATGTGTCTTGAAAAAACGCTCAAGGTGGTTTTGGGGTGGAGATTTATTTACGAAGACATCGCATATTTCGTGTGACATATACGAATGAATTCCGATTCGGATACTTGTGTATAGAGAAGGAGCATTACTATATGTGATGGAAACAAGCCCAACTTTGACCTTGATTAATTGAATCAGTGAACATCTACTGGTCAGCGGCACAGAGTCGAAATTAAGGTTACGTGAAGAGTTTGAACATCATAGAAAACATGTGAGCGAATAGTTCAGCATTAGTATTCACTAACATAAGATCCCTGATCATGCTTCTGAGGATTCAACAGAAGTTCGATTCTCCAGCTTTACAGCGAGTACCCGGAAAAACAAAAAAGCTAAAAGGCAGATATTCCTTGTATAGTAATGCAGTTTTTGCTGATGAAGAAGTATTGGCATCCGCATCCTTCTACTCCTTCTTCACTTTCTGTCTAAAGTTTCTGTTTTCATTTAAAATGCATGGATTTGAGAAAATGCATGTTTATTCTTCGTTTTTGTCTTTTAGTTTTCCAACTTTTGAAACTTCTTCTTTGTCTTATTCTTAACACAAAATAGCGACACCAAAAAGCTCGATTGTTTTGAAAATGTTGATGGAGAAAGGGCACAGAGGAAGGGGGAACTATTCACTAACCATTTGGGGGCGGGGGGAAGAGAGGGAAAACATCTTTTTCTTGACAAGAATTTCAGAAAAGACAGAGCACAGCGGACAAATACAAACATTGAGAGAGAAATGAATATAAATTATGAATATAGGCTTTTGTAGACGGGAAGAGAAAATGAAGTGGATCGGGAAAATGCTAGATATCACAAAATGTATGGATCATCAATGGGGAGCGAATGGAAAATTATCGTTGGGCAATTGAACGGTTTGAAAATGTGTGGATTTATCACGGGGATTTTGTGGATTCCAATGGGAAACAATGAAAAGTAAAAGGGGGTCGGAGTGGATCTCAGTCTGTACATATTATGGATGTTATTCTACCCGCAAACGGGATCTCTTGTGACGTGGCACTGTAAGGGAACAAATACTGATGAAGGAAGGGAGATGTACAAGAGAAACGGGAAAAGTAAAGCATTCAGAAAATCACAGGGGTGGAGATGAAAGAAATCGGTAAAGAAAAGACTAATATATGCCACGTCACAAGATTCTGAATTAGGCCAATGACGTCTTCATCTTGGACTATCCCCATCGAAGAAACGACGATGGAAGATAGGCGGAAATTCTGGCGGAAAGAGTCGGTGACGATGATTCTTCCTGGGATGATGACGACGTTGGCGAGGACTGAGATTCTCCGGCGCACCGTCAACTTGGAGACGATTCCTGGAAATCGTTAAAATAGTTAACGCGTCTAATTCAAAAGAATGTTTCGATTTCATTCCGCTACCACTTACCCCTTCTTCTCCAATCTCGAGGATTTCTGGGTGTCTCTCGATGACCCGCATCAGAATTCCATTGATGTAAACTCGGAGCTTCTGATTGCAGATTTCTTGCTCACGGAGTGCATCCAAAAGTTGAGAAGAGTCTCCTCCGGCAAGTTCATCGGCAAGTGATGGAGCATCAGCGAGAAGGGTTCTGAAAATTAACAGATGTTGTTTCAGAAGACTTTCTGAACTGAACCCACCTTCCCCTTTCTACAGAAGTAGCCAACAACTGATCAGCCATTTCCTCTTTCTCTCTCATCAACTCTGCCACTTTCGCCTTCAATGCATCCATTTCTTCATGCATATCTCCAATATGCTCAGAAACACTTCCAGATCTTGGACCATCAACCTTCCTTCTCAATTCTTCTGTTTCCAATGCCAATACTTCAACCATTTCACTGCTGGAATCAATATCTTGTTGAGCCTCTTCCTTGAACTTTTTGAATTGTCTCTCCAATTGAATCCTCTCTTCTTCCATTCCTTCGATCAGAAGTTGAGCTTCTTCCAACTTGTTCTCAGTCTTCTCCAAATCATTCCTGACTCGTTTTGTCTCATCATTCGCTCGCTCAACATCCTTCTTCGTTGAGATCAGGTCTTTTTCAAGCATCTGATACTTCAAATTCCAACTTTCAGTTTCCAATTCCTTTTCTCTTTTCAGTCGAGAGATCGCTTCAGTTCCTCGTGTCTTTTCACCTTCAAGAAGTTGCTTGAATCGATCCTCATTGTCAGTCAATTGCTCTTCCAGATTGTGCATTCTCTCTTTCAGAACAGAATTTTCGGTTTTCAGACGAGTTTTCTCATCGGAAAGAGACATGTTGCGCTCCTCGAGCTCCGAGTAGCGCTTTGTGAATGTGTTGAATTGATTCATCTGGAATAAAATAAGAGATTATCCTTGAGTTAAATCAAAACTAACAAGCTCTAGTAGGCAAGTGTTATCCATGGTTTTCAGGATATTTCGAAAATGAATCAGGAAGTTTTGAAATGTGGAAAGTACTATTCCACATAACTATACGTTGCGGTCTGAAGAGTGAGTACTAGAAAAATAGAAACAAACAAATCTAGATTTTATCAAGATTTCTGGGTCGCACCTAACATTTGAATACGAAAACTGCTCAGATAAAGCTTTCCCAAACTCACTTGTGAACTGAAATCGTTGAGAGCGTCCTGGTCTCCTCCGAATGCAATCAAATCACTTTCTGAAGAGCTTCCACCAAGAGAATCTCTTCGGGATCTTGTTCCGTACAATCTGGAGGCGACCGACGCGCTGCTCGCCGAGCTGCCTTGTAATCGCATAGGCGAGTCCTGAAAACATACAAAATGAATATAAATACAAGACGTTTTTTGATTCATTTGAATCGTTTTAGAATTTGTTTGGAGAAGGAATGAAAATGTAAATGAAATTGGAAGTGACTGATTGACTGATCGAGAAGAAATGACCAAGATGAGAATGGAACTAGCGGAAACCGTATCAAATTAGCATCTTCTTTTTCTTGAATCTCCCGTTTTCTAGTTCCGTTCCTCCCTCCTCCTTTTCTCCTCAAAGAAATCTTCCAAAATGAATTCCTTGACAAGGATGAAAAAGTAAAAAATGGTGGGAAGGTGACTGGTAGTTGAGGGGTCCAACAGGAAGCCAGGTTGGCACAGCTGCTCAAATTGTGCTCACTTCCTGTGAAGCTTCTGTGGAGGAGAGTACTCTCGAGCTATTGTTAGAAAATGGGAGGAAAGAGCATTATGATGATGTATTTATAAGCACTTTTTTGGTTCGACTATTCTTTTTTGACAAGGGTAGACTAACATGGATAGAGTTACAAAGAGAGGGATGAACTGGTCTAAAGGATTATTTGATCCGAATTGGGAGGGATAGAAAACATTGGATTAACAGAGAGATTAGAGACAAGTTTGATTTAATTATAAAGAATTCGAGAAAGAACTTTTGGTTCATTTCAAGTTCTTGTTTGAAAAGGAAAAGCCTAGTTCTAATCACAAGCTATACCTGAAGACGTCAGATGTTTTTCTCTGAAGCGTTCCTCTGATTTGAAAAACAGAAACCGCGAAAATAGCGCCCCTTTTCTTCTGATTCATAACAAGAACTCATACCTCCCTTCAAAACTCACATCAATCAGATAATGTTCTTTCTGAAATTCTTCAATTGTGAATAGAGAAGGGCAGGGACTAGGCAGAAATAAAAATGGGAATGACAGAGAAATGGAGGTGGAGAATTGAAAGAAGTGAAGAGAACGAGTGGGATTGCGAAACCAAAAACTCTGAATCTCTCCTTCTTTTTATTATATTTCTCTCTTTTTAAGCTCTTGCTTTGAGCCGCTTCTTGCTCCGTTTCTATGGAGACTCACACTCCAAATAAGGGGAAAAAGCAGACACACGACTAAATGACGCACGTGGGAGATTCAGAATGTAGCTATTGACGATGCTGGGTGATGATGATGTTAGTAGGAAGGGAAATTGAATACCTTGTTATACTTTCAGGAGCAAAGAACCCTAGAAAAGTTGGTCCAAGTCAAAATGCTTCCCCGTTAAATGTCATGTCATGTCATGTTCTGACAAGTTTTTCGTGCCACCTGAGCAGGCGGTGATAAAGTGGAAATGAGTGATAGAGAGACGCAGATTTCTCAAAAAAAGATATGAGTCAAATTTTCTTCAGAAAGGGAAAAGGGGCGTAAGAAGAGAGAGGAAAAGCTCTTCATCATTTTTGACTCATAATGGAACCTTGCTCTTTTTGAGAACATTGACACGTCATCAATCTAAAATTTTTCAAGAGATTCTGAAACAACGGAAGTGAATCATTGAAAATAATGGTCGAAAATCGGATCCGACTACATTGTTATTCAATACTCAGAGTGTGAAATCAGTTGGTTGAAAAAAGAGAGAAAGAAGATTAACGGATCAGAGAGATCTGTGAATATGATGATGGGTGGGAAGGAAAGAACATGGAACTTTCGAAATAAAAATAGGTGGGAGTTGTGGGTTTCGGAGTTTGGACTTGAACATTGAAGGTTTCAGGTTTCTTTTTTCAAGTTCAATATCTAGGTGACCAAGAGAATGTGAAATCATTCATGATTCTCAAAAGTCTTGACTTTTGTGCTGGCTGATGAATGCCGTCATAGTTAGAATCAGGTGTCGTTCAGTTATGATATCATAAATTTTCAAAAGGAGCTTTCAGAGATCGTGAGAACTCATATATGAAGTAGGAGAACCATACTTGTCAAACGGGCCGGCGGAGATTTTCGGTTTTTTGGATTTTTCTCAAAAGTGAATGAAAATGGAGCTTAACTTTCATCTGGAACCCCCCGGGCCCTTTGAATATCTTTCGAATGCACTTTGTTTCATAGAAAACGGATAACTCGAAGCTGAGTTATGAGCCAATTCTGAGCAACGGCCCGCCGGGCCGGGCCGGGCCGGGCCGGGCCCTTGCTCATAACTCAGCTTCGAGTTATCCATTTTCTATGAAACAAAGTGCGTTCGAAAGATATTCAAAGGGCCCGGGGGGTCCCAGAAGAAAGTTAAGCTCCATTTCCATTCACTTTTGAGAAAAATCCAAAAAACCGAAAATCCCCGCCGGCCCGTTTGACAAGTATGAGGAGAACCAAGACTGTCCTCGTCACAGACAAACCAAGAAATTTAGAACCATGTGGGCGTTGCTCAGAGTGAAAATCTCACCTCGTATAGTTGGAGCATTCACGTCTCTTCTTTTGATCCTAGTAATCAGAATGAAACACAGTCGAATAACAAAAGAAAATTAATGAGTTCTAGTGGGAATATTTGAGTTCTCTCTCCACCTGAGCTCTTCTTTTCCTAAACTCGGGCAATACGAGAGATATCAAGTGACGAGAATGACGCGTAGCTCTCTCTATAGCGGCAGAATGACTGCCTTGTCCGGAACACGACGTATTTGTCGTTCCGCCACACGGTTTTTTCCTGCGCAGGTCTCTCTCGCATCCCGGAAGAGAACAAAAACATACATAAACATACAGGCAAAACGTTTTGGAAGCGAATTGAGAGAAAAAGAAATATGACGAAAAAGCATTGGGATAACAAAGAGCGCAATGGCACAGAAGGACAGAGAGAAATGGTTTGTGATGATGCTTGCGGTGTCTTTTTTGAGGAACGAACGAAGAAAAGAGAGTGCGTGAAGATTACGGTAAGTGGTTTGGATCCTAGCCATGGAACCGGACTACATCTAGAAACTTACATTCAATGGATGGAAGAGGAATGAATCAATTTGAGAAGGACATTTTGTTAATGGAGATGTTGAGGATGGCAAAGTGGAAAGTGTTACAGAAGGTAATGGCAGGCGAAAGTCAAAGTCTAGGATAGCAGAAAATGGTAGTCTGCTGACAGCGGATTCAGAAAACCAGAGTCAGTTTTTGATTCTTTTTTGACTTCAAGATATTCGAAAAGTGCCCAAGGATTTGATATTTTCAAGTTCAGAATGCTAAACATCGGTGTTCGCATCATTTCAGAATACTAAAACTTATGTGATTTTGGAGCTAACTATGTATAGGAGTATCCTCAAATTCCAGTCTCTCCAAAACCAGAGGCTCACTTTACACCAATCAAAAGATCAACAAGACCGAACGACTCATCTTCGATGATCAATTTTGTTATCTGTTTGTGTTGTTCCACCACGAAAAACAAATAAAATCGAACCCGAATCGTTCTTCTTTTTTCCCAAAGTGGTTTTTTAGTACTTCTAGCTTCTCGTTATGACGTGGCAAGCAGATATACTAATGACTCAGAATGACGTTTTTAGGAAAAAAAGATACAGTTCATCAGAGATCATCAACAAAAGTTGTTTGACAAACAAAAAACGGGAAAACTTTTCAGTTTTTTTAGACTAAGCCATATGACTTGGAAATCGAAGGTTTGTCCTACTGCTTTCTCTCTGACTTCACACCATAATTATGTGCTAGAAGAAGATGGTGAAAACGGGAAGAAGAACGTCTCAGTCCTGGTCTCTCTCTCTTTCTTTTCTTCAGCTGAGAGTGTATCGAAATACGGTTTTCGAGTGGTTGGAAAAGCTTCCACAAAAATGAGACAGTATTCGAATTCCCGAGACTTAGAGACCAAGAGCAAATACGGGAAAGGATGGTCTTTTCAAAAAGGTGGGAAGACAGTTTTTCAGTGACTCATCTCTGAATGTCCCAATTTGACAGGTTGTGAGGGAAAAATGGTCAAAAAAGAGGGACGGTGTGGATAATTATGTCGAAAAAGGAGTGATCGAACTGTTCTTTTTGTTCAGAAAGTACAGGGGTCACGAGGGACAGAAAGCAAATTTCTAAAGTTTCTAGAACTACCAGGGTCTAGATAGAAAAATTGCAACCTGGAGGCAATCAGTTTCTAATGAAACTTCCAATTTACCTAGAGATATCAACAATTTACCAAACTGACAAATTAGGATTCGGTCAATTGGGTAATAATGTTTTTTTCAGACATCAACAAATAGGTCACGATAAAAGTTTTGTGCAACCAATTTTCTATTGAAATTTCGCGCGATTCCTCGAAAGTCAAATAAATATAAGTAAGTACTTACCACATACTTGGACTCCTCTTCTGACACGAATTCCGTGGTCATTGTTTGAATGACAGAAACTGAATCAATAGTTCAGAAGGAGTAGTAGTAGAAGTATATTGAGAGGGAATGCGGCAAAACTGTATTGAGAAAGAGAAAAGAGTGAAAGAGAAGTGAGAGACTGTTATCAATTTCGAAACCGCCTCCTTTTCGTCTTCAACTTTTCTTCCTTTTCTTCTGCGTCTCTTTGACTTCTTCTTGTTTTTCGTTATCTTTCAGACACGGTCATCAGGTTGAGGTTGTAAACCCTACCCCCTCTGAAGCTGTCTAAAAAACGAAGAAGACGTTGAAGATGATGAGAAGAAATTGCGAAATCAGAGAGAGGGAAAACAGAAAGGAATCCGGTTTTTGGGATAGTCTTTCTTCCTCTCTTTTTTGTATGTGTTCACTTGTTTTGTACGTCTTCTTCCTCTACTTCTTTTTTCATGGAGTGGAGAACAATCGATAGTTTTTTGACGGGTTTTTCCGAGAAAAAAGTCCGAAGTTTTATCAAATGGTCACACCCAAAAAAGAAGTGATAAGGAGAAGAAGTGGACGATTTGGAAGTGATGAATTATGGGGTCATGACTTTTGAAAAAAAAATAGAAGATGATATTATCGTAGTGGAACAAGGAACCAAGAATTCAGATGGAACAGAAGAGGAAGTTAAATTGAACTTTGATTGTCTGGAAATGTTTCCAAAAAATTATGGGAAAGGAATTCTCTTAAAAGTTAGGTGGCTTTGCTTTTGGTTCCCATCAGTTCTAATTGATTTTTTCGGGATCCTGGAAAACTGGTCGAATCTTTCATAGTGACCTAGTTCAGATGGTAAGATTTGAAAACACCACTGGAAACTTATTTTCAGCCAGATCGAAAAGATATCATATCCGTTTAAAGTTAATTTTAGGATACAAAGTCCACAAAAAATTGAAACTTTTTCAAACTTGGACTCCGGAAGTTCAAGGCAAAAAATACCAGCCAAAAATTTGTCTGATTTGAAAATTTTAGCCATATACTGTATATGAAATGCATACAGTCAGTTAACAGTCTTGGGAAAGAATTGGGGATTAGATTAAAAACTGCATGAGCTGTGATGAAATTGGAATTCAGAGTCTTTGGGTTAGTCTAGTAGAATTAGACCAAGAAACTTTTACTGTCATAAAATCAAGAGTTTGGAATCACATTCAGACTGCGATTTTCAGAACAAGGATTGGGACACCTCGCAGGTGAATTGGAGGAAAAGAGTTCATGATTACTATTCTATCTGAAACCGTGTTCTAGAGAATTTTAAATTGAAGCTACTAATGAAAATTTAATAGGCTCTGATTATCCGTTGATAAAATTTCAGTTAGCTCAATCCTCTTCTATTAACATCACTAGAAAAATGCTAGTTTTCATCTATAACTGAACGCATATGCTCATAACACTCACAGGCTTGTTGGAGCAGATCTCCGCTCATTAGCACAGCACACACCAAATGACCAATCCAAGCGGGAAGGCAAGGATAGAAAAACCAAAAACAGAAATAGGACGGTAGACTGCTTTTGTTGTATGAATAAGGGGGTTGATAAAGAAGGGAAAAAGAACAGAAGAAATGGTCATTTATAGAGAGTCGGGGCGAAGTGGGATGACAAAGTGGAAAATGAGTGGAAGAGGAAGAGGATGAAGTATAATTTGAGAAGGATTGAGGACA
This sequence comes from Caenorhabditis sinica, assembly GCA_963932045.1. Classification (NCBI taxonomy): domain Eukaryota; kingdom Metazoa; phylum Nematoda; class Chromadorea; order Rhabditida; family Rhabditidae; genus Caenorhabditis; species Caenorhabditis sinica. Next base: position 10,180,305 of record OZ009941.1, on the reverse strand, counting down.
TCCTTTTGCCCATTTTCCATTCCATCCACACTTTACGAAAAAAATGAACAAACGAATTTTTCTTTTTGTTGAAGTCAGATAAATGTCTCCTAGTACAAATGAAATGCGAACATTCTGCTCTCGAAGACCGCCTTTTGTTGTTATGTGAACAAGGCTCAAGTTACTTGTACGGAGACGGAAATAGTGTGTGAGACGAAGAGACGCAGAGTCAGAATAGAGCAGGTAGACAAGACTCAATGTGTACTCGAAGGAGGTAGGAACAGAGAGAGCATTAGAGGTTGTATAGGAAGAGGAAAATGAGTAAAATGTGAAATTGAATAGATATTACATGCATGTATCATGTTTGTGAGTGTACGTGTATGTATGTAGGATGACTCAATCCATGGTTATTGTAATAATCCAGTTAGCTTGACCTAGTTTAGGACAGTAAAGAGGTCGGAAAGCATAACTTTATAAGGAGCTGTTTTTTAAAATAAACTCCTATAACTAATTGACACCCACAGTACCATAGTTCAACATCATATGTATATGTACTACAGCGGTTTTTGTGTTACACTAAATTGGCTCGAGAAGCCTCAAAACATACCAAAAATATCAGTCTGATCCGTCATACAAATATATGAACAGTGTTCCTCTTCCATCTATTACACACATTCTCATTAGTCAATATTGGCTCTCTTATCAAAAAATAGAAGAAAAAGCTGAAATAACAAGAAGCGTACCTCTCTGGCAGGCGACTCATACACGTCGGTCATGATGACGACGTCGTCGCGATTCTGATGAATCTCGTTTTGAAACCCAATTTTGAAAGATGACGTCTCTTTTCTGTTGCTTATCGTTCGTTTCAAGTTGAGAAAAAGTTCTGAAAATTGAGAAATATTCAATGTTTGCTCAAAAAGAGGGTTTGAACGAAATAAAAAATCTTGAAGAATAGGAAGAGTGAGTATACACTGAAAATAGAATGGAACGGTTAGAAATCGAGGTATGGAAAAAGAGGAAAATGAAAAGTAGTAACTGTATGTATGAATGTGTATGTATGTATGTAGTACATGTTGGAACTACCGGTACTCGAGCAAATATCAGGTGAGAAAAATGAAAAAGAGAGGAACAGAGAAGGAACAAATTGAAATCGCAAACTTTTTGGGATTTGATGTTCAATTCGGAGCAAGAAACCGCTACTATATTAACCAGCTATAAGCCATGTTTTCAATGTTAAACCGCCGCTCGATTGCTAACATGGCTCGAAATTTTCCTAGCCGTTTTCCAGGTTTTGAGGCATCATGCCCTCCTTGTGGACAATTCACAAGAATAACACGATAGCTCAAAACATTAAAACGGCAGCAAAGCCGAAAAATTCAAATTTCAGCAATAGAACAAGGTATAAAATTAAAAATATGGCTCTATCAAATCGCCAAAAATTCAACTATTTCTGATTCAACACACCCTAAAACATATGTATACCATCGAGAGTTTTTACCGTCCTCTATGCTACTTTGTCTTTTGGAACCTCCTAGGAAGTAAAAGTTTTTATGAATGTCATAAAAAGGAAACAAGAAGAAAGTGATACTACCAGAACATTTACTTACATAACTGAAATTCGGTTTCAGCTGATCATTTCAGAGATCACCGTCTCCATAGTGATGACTTCGTCAACTCGATGAAATATCAAATAAGCCAGCTGTTTTCAAAGAAAAAGAAAACTCTCGAAAGAAACCAAAGTGAGTCATATACTCTGGTGTGGTGCTCTAACGTCTTCTGTCCTTCCCTCCTACTTCTCAATTTTCAATTTGTCATTTTCTTGCGAATAGGGTGCGAAAAGTCAAGTCATCTTCTTCTGTCCTTCTTCCAATTTCTTTTTTTTCGAGAGTCGGTTCAATGTGTATACTATAATTTATGTGTGAATTGAGAAGAATCGAAACGGAGAGGAACGAAGAGAAATGGACTGAAGTGAAGTGAGTGGAAAATGGACAGAAGGGAACGGAAAGGACACTATTCAGCCAGCCAAATACTTCTGCTATGACTACTAGTTTTTCGGGTGAATTGAGAGAAAATGGGGAAAATGAAAATACCAATAAACTGCTATAGGTAGCACTGGTCATTTTGGAGGTTTGAGGTTTGGAGGGAAAGGGCAGAATGAAGTTTGAAAATTCAACTTTCAAAAGCATCGGAATTCTTGAGGTGATCAGAATTTCGAAAGTGACTCGATGACTCAAATTGCCTGGGAATCAGAATGATAACGGACTAAACATATCAATTCTAATAACTTGGAAATTTTCAAATTGAAAAATCTAACCCGAGTATTCAGTGATCTTGGCTATGGAAGTACAGAAACACTTGTATCGCCTAAATTAAACAATAAAAAAACCAAACTGACTTCCAAGAATAAGTGTCAACCGGAATAATTTTATGGGTCATTGTTATTTTCTGGAACAATCATTTCTTCCAGATTTCAATGATCAGATTCTAAATTGACCTGTGATCATTCCAGATCTAGTTGCTTTCTCTTGCCACGTGCCAATTGAAAGTCAACCAAACATAGAGCGAAAAGTGACGAATGACGCAAAAAGTTAGGGAATTTAAGGATCGAATCAAGATGATTTGGGGGAAATGCTTGCGCAATTGGCATGCATTCGCTCGATAAAATCTCGAAAAACGGGGCGAATCGCTTAGCTTTCGATTCCACCAACAACTTTTATTACACTTGGATGAGTTTTTCTCTCATTTGATTTTTCTCCTTATTTTTTAACTCTCCGCGGAAACCAAAAATATTTATGTAATAAGAAAAAAAGGATGTGGGCGAGCCGTGGGAGGGATACAGCTACAAAAACAGAATGCACAAAAAAATGAATAATGAATAGGAAGAAGAAGAAGAAAAATAAGAGAATAAGAGGAAGGAAGGGAACTATGGAAACGGCGGGGGAAAATTGGGAGTGTTCTTGGGAATAGGAATAAGGAAAAGTTTGTTATTCGTTGAAGCAGAAATCAAAAGAGCTAAGATGATCCGATAAGCTTCTAAGTCAACACCACAACACTATCATCGTTCTCTTGCACAAAAATGGAAAAGGTGACCATCATTTTTTGAAGAGAGAGAAACTCTGGGAATGTGCCATCTTTGCTTCTCTATCTTTCTATCTCTCTCACTCTCGCCCAATTTTTTCGGACAAAATCAAACATTTCAACGGTCGAGGAAACAGTACAGAAAGCTTCGGAAGCGCAGGAAAATATGGCTCCGGCAGAAAAAGAGAGCGAAAGAGAGAAGTAGGATAGACTGGATCTGCGCGCCGGTTGGGAAAAACTGTAGAAGGATTGATTTTTTTCGGAAATAATGAAACATTAGTGGATTTCATAATTGGAAGGAAACCAGTTTAGAGGTGAGAACTTGAAATCGATAAGTTTAGGAGTTTTGGTCAAAACAATCGGTTTTTATTATCCGAATCGGGAAGGTAGTCTCATTTTTCAATTTTCAGAATGAAGAACGGTTTTTAAAAATTTAAAACTAGAATTTTCAGTGTTTCCTTCGAAACTTTCAGAATACAGTTATTGAGAATTCAGAACTTTCAGAATTTGGATTTTCAGATTACAGAAATACTATTTTTGAAATTATTTGTTCGAATAAATTCAATCTTTGTGGATTTCAAAACCACATCAACAAGAACACAATGCACAGAAAATGATCTCTCAGCATCGAAATGATGAATTGCCGAAACACTGCAAACGTTTTTCTTCCCCGTTCCCATGTCTTGCACTTTGCATCGGAATGTCATGCTCAAAAAACAACAAAAAAGTTTTGTTCGAAGAAACTTTGTGGCATCAACTAAAAGCAAGAGAAAAATAATAATTCATGTGTGAATGGAAACGAATAAGACCCCCGGGAAAATGAAAGATGACTCTTGAAAAGACGATGAAGAAGAAAGTTGAGAAGTTGAATAAGATGAAGCAGTCAAATGAGAAATAATGCTAATTTGGAAACGGAAACCAAGCAAAACTTTGATTGGTTTCAGAAATACAGGTCATGAACTGGTTTTTTGAGGTAAGAACAATCAGGCTAAAGATCTTTGAGATGAACTTGGGAAGATAAGGGAACACGCGTTCATTCCGATAGGTTCTCTGGTTCTACTTTTTTTGCGGAATATCACATTTCGACCGTCAGGAAAAAACGCCTGGGGACAAAAGGCGATTGAAATGCTTTTCCCCCAATTGAATTGATATAAAAAGTTGTTTTATCGAGCTTCCGAGTCCTTCCTGTTTGCTCTCGGAGCTCTCAATCTGTTTATACTTTTTCTCTTTTCATTACTCTCTCACTCCCTCCACCAATTCATTCACACGTCTAGCTCACCGGCCGGAAATTCGGAATATTAGCATGGAAAAGCAGCCGAAAAGTGCCACATGACAGTATGAAGCAGTGAGGAAGTCAAAGTCAAAGACACCAGAAGTTGAAGGAGAACACGATGGGTAATTTATAAAATATGCATTCAACGACCCCCCGTTGGAAATGGTTTCGAGGCAAAGCAAAGCGGTAAAAACAGCCAAATAACCTAAAGGAAAAAGTGGTACTTGACAGTCAGGACGAAACCGCAATATCGGATAGAGTTAAAGGTATTGAAGAGACGGAGACACATTCAAATTACTGTAGATGAAGGTCACCTTGGCAGTGGAAGAGAATGCGGAGGCAAGGATCTGATGGAAGAAGAGGACAATTAAGGAATAGAAAAAGAGGAAGAAGGCCAAGATGATGAATAAATGTGTCGATGGAACACAGCTTCATTAGACGTAGATTTAGGAGAGAAAAACTGACATGAATACGGTAGTTGTGAATGAGAAAATTGGGGAAAGTGCAGGGAATGTGGTAGATTAAGTTTATGAAGCTTTCAGGAACAAGAAATGCAATATTGAGAAGTATTATAGCTTATCGCTTAGATATAGCAGCTGAATTTGGGAGCTCAATAACATTGTAAGCAAACTCTCAAATTCATAAGGCTAAGAAATTCTGTAACCAATATGTGTCCTTTTCCCAGACCAAAGAATAGTTTCCACCTTAACCAATTCATTTGAAACATTCTCAGGTACCTATGATCCCAACCTACATATACTTCGCACTCTCTTTTGACTTAAAAATGAGTCATTTCCTGAGAGGTTCTCTCAAGATCTCTCCTACTTGTTGGGTCCCCTTGGGGTCACCTAAAAATGGAAATTTTGCACGGCTCTCCTGTCTTTCCTTTCCACCAACCTCTTCTCACTTTCCTACTATTTCGTTCTTTTTTGACACCCTGCTCATTAAATTTTCATGAAAATTCAAAACGCGAGCCCGTAGCCCCTACTGCCAAGAAGGGACTCTCTCATTTTTCGTCTATTTTGTACCTTTCTGGGGAATATTTGAAAAGAAATCGTTCTGATGGAATGTTTATGAGGCAGAAAAAGTTATATGTAGTATCAAATATTTGGGGGATGGAAACTCAATCTCTGTTGATTTTTCGTGGAGGCGTTTTTATGACGTCTGGTGGGTGGAGTCAAAAGAAAACATTTGAATAACAAGAAATTGGAATAACAAAGCAAGAAGAAAAGCACCTGAAGAAGAAGTTCCGGAAGAAGAAGAAATATGAAAAATGACACCTCGGAAATGGGAGTGAAATCCATGGAATTATGAGGATATGTGTGGAAATGCGTACGCCAATCAAAAGTTTAGATCTTCTCAAAATGCTTCCCCTTACAAACAGAAGACAATAAATCTCCATTGTTTCGTCGTGTGAAGACAACACGATAATTCATACAAACAAAAGCGCCGCAGATGTAGATGAAGAAGTGAGTGGAGGGAAAGTGACACAAATGAGAGGATTATTCTGGAAGGTACAGGGAGACATTGGGAGGATGATTGGCGTGAAATTTCTTATAATGATGAAAATGAGAAGGATGAGGAGAAGGAGGAGAAGGTGGAATTTAGGATTCAGAACTTTTGAGATCAGATCTTCCGATCACTACAGAGGAAGGAGAATGGTTGGAATTGTTACTGTTAGATTTTCAAGTGCAAGGTGCAGAGTTGAGTAAGATTCATAAATTAATTATTTCTCGGTTTGGTTTGACAGCTCTCTGACATTATCTAGGTGTTCTTTCGTTCAGGTGGCTCATCTAGAGATGATATCTCATAGAAACATACTTCGTCATCGATGGTAGTGTGATGAATTTTGAAAAGAATGTCAGTCAGTTCAAAATCGAGACAGCATTAAAAGTTCTAGCAGCCTAGATATACGATGAAGTTGAATAAAACGATCAGATACTGTAACCCAATACAAAAAAGGACCATGGAATCTATGCCTCTATTCCAAGCCTAAGATTTCTGATGCTTGCTCCACAGACGCATCACATCACTTCATCCCAAACGTCGCCCCTATTTTTTCAACGTGAGTGGATTGGACGAGGGACAGAGGTGGAATAATTGAAACAGTCAATGTATGTATCGAGGAAGAAATGAAAGAGAGATAGAGAGGGCGACAATTATTGAGGAGGGAAACCAGTTGGTTGACTGACTGACGGCGGGAAGGCGACATACAAAAAATGAATGGGGATGCGGGAGAAAGCAACGAGGAGGACGATGACGACGTCGTCGTCGGAGACAACGACGAAGACTACGGTCCGAGTGCACTCGGGGGAATTCTAGAAGAGTTGAAAACGATAGGGGAAAGACGATTCTAAGAGTTTACTGAAGAATTATGGGTTCAAGGTTGTGCGAAGTCTTGGGATCTCATTCTGAGATTTGAGGGAGGTTTATCATTTTTGAACCTCTTCTGAATCTCAGAAAGCTCTGTTATTGAAATCAAAATCAGAACTTCTAGCAAATCTCAAGTTTTTTGACTCTCAGAGGTTATTATGATAAGACTACCGATACCCTACACATCTTTCCGAAGCTGTTCGAACTGAATGTTAGCTATAATTCTCGGAATTCCCCTATCCGATGACCTAGTAGGACATTCCCTATCAAAGATCAGAAGTTGAACTCAATCTGTTAGAACCTTGGTGTCAACCAAACCACGAAAAACCAATTCATCTTAAAATTGTCCGCCTCTTCCTATTGCTCGAGAGCATCGCTCCATCTACTTCTACTTTTTACTTTCTCTTTTTTCTTCATAAAAACAAGTCACCAGAGACTGCTCATAAATCTGCGGTATGACGTGGAATCCTTCAGATAAGAAAGTAAGAAGAATTGAAAAGAAGAAGTAAAGGAGCAGTAAAAGAAAACAAAAAGGAACATCTTTCACAGGATCGTTGGGAGAAATCCCGACAGCTTTGTGGGAAACGTGCCGGATGTGTTTTATAAACTTTCTTCTTCGTTTTTCCGACGCCATTTGGTTTCGAGAAGAAGCGAAGAAAAGTGCGGAATCGCATCGTAAAATCGGTGCGTGGAATTAGAAGCACATGTTGCAAGAAGTTTGGCAAAAAAATCAGAAATAGGATTTATATGGAAGCGGAAAAGTAAAAAAGAGATGAATGGAAACACAGAGAGAGGTGAGGTGGAGGTGGTCACACAGGAGGGACCACTTATTATTTGCCCCTGGTTGACCCTCTCTCCTCTTTGCTTCTTTTCTATATGTGCCACCCACCTGGACATAAAAGGAAGAGCTCAGAAAATATAATGATTTAGGGAGAGACTGAGATCGTTAGAGAAGAGGTGTTTGAGAGCGGATATTCCGATTTGGTGGTAGTAGGGTGAGACACCTTTTGGCGGGCGACGGACACGCTCGTTTCGGGAAATTGAAGGGTTTGGGAAATGGGAGGAAACGGCGATGAAAAGAAGAACGAAAAGACTAAAAGTGGATTTGGAACTGACAATGAGAAGGGGAATTCTTGGCTCTAGTGGAACTTTTGGTAGCACCAACTTTAGAAAATTCATGTACAGTACCGGACAAATGGATATCATATTTTTGTGTTTTCACCTGAAAAAGGTCAAATCTGGATGTGTGGAAATGTAATTCAGGGTAGCCCGATTTGTCTGAAAATTTGTAGATATTTCAATCAGACGTAGCTCTCCTTTTTGTAGCTGACAATTTTTTTTGCTTAATCTCTTCTTGGAAAGAAATGGGGACAAAATTAAAAAGCGAATGTTTTAAAGATTCACACTAAAATTCGGTATAACGTCTCTTTTCCGCAGACAACTCTTCAAGTAGATGTATAACCAAAAAATTTCAACAACGAAAACAAAGATCTAGATTTTATCAATATATACACAACTTTTCAGGCATATCAAACAGCCTCAAGATACTTTTTAAAACTTTCAAGCTAGTCCCTTTCAACTAAAATCACTGACAGTTGTATTTATTTCACAGTTCCGAAATCTTAAAAAATTTTTTGAACCATGATACCTTGAAATCTTCTCCAGGCTCTGGATGTATTTTGAGCTTTCCCATATGTTACCGTATTCGGAGACTACTCATCGCGATCGGTTTCCCATCATGATTCATCTTCAAAGCCGGGAACCGCATTTGATTCCCATCACCTGAAAACTGTATGTTTTTGTTCTTTGAACTGCATTTCTTCCTATTTCCTTTTTCTGAATGCAGAAAACTATCAGTTGTATTCGTGGAATATCCTTGAGGTGCTTCAATAGAGTAAAGGTTTCTAGCGATCTCCATGATTATGACATCGTGATCAACCCAAATCCCCAACTTTTCGGGAAGTTTATGGTCGAGGTTGATTTGTTAAAGAGAGTATATCAAATGATTAAGAACTTCCAGCATGGATCCAAACGATTTGACTTCAAAGCAGAGGATTACTCATTATGGAAGGGTTCATGGGGTGATGGCTACAGACTTGGCTTATTTTTCTTGAAAGGTTAGTACTTCTCCAACAACATTTTGACAGATGCTGATTTTTAGGAACTGATCATATCGTGTTCTCCTTCCATACAATCCAATACAAATCTCTAGTCTTCCTTCCCGATTTCCGTCATCTTGGAATGGCATGGATTCCAGAAAAGTACAGAGGAAAAGAGATTCTGAAAGTGGTCACTGACTACTTGATTCAAGAGGAAAACATGAAGAAACAGAATATGTTGGCTTGTAATGTTCACTGGTCTCAGAACTTTTGGCACCAAGCAACGGGCAAGAGTGACATCAGTGCATGTACATATTATATTTCGTATTATGAAATGTCTGAATTTCGAATTCCCGAACTTTCGAAGACTGAAAATGATGTTGTTGTCAAGGTGAGCGCTTCACAAAACATACGCACAAGGGATCATCGATCAATTACAGACCGTCAACAAGGAAACAGTGAATGATGTTTTGAAATATGACAGAGCCATATTCCCATTCGATCGACGAAATTGGATGAAATCACTTTTTCTCGAAGGAATCAGCAGAATTGCATATGACTCGAATGGGAAAGTGATTGGAGTTGGATGTCTATCGATTTATCCATCTGGAGAATGTGTTATAAGTCCATTATATGCAGATGAAGAGAGAATCGCGCAGATGATATTCAGAAGTATTCTAGAGGAGACTCTATCCAAGATCCAAAGAGATCTCTGGAGAATTCAAGTCAGATCGAATGATCAGTGCAGAGGAAGTTTTGAGTGCGTTTTTTCAAAACAAAATTGAAGGGTGAAATTATTTGAAGTTTCATATTTCCTTCTCATTTTCTTGATCACATGAGCTTCCTAGCACATCCAAAAAATTGGAGAAAACCTGAACTAGTTGCTCCGTACATTTCAAGGACTTTTGCACTTGAAAGTTTCATGGAGAAGGGATCATAGATGACCCAATACTTCAAGTTCTCTGTCAATACCAGACTCCTAATTCCAGATGGATCGAGCCTTTCCTGAAGACCTCACTCCGTCGTTCCCACCTCTCCAATCTCTGCTATTCCATGTATCCGCCCAGACACTTCTTCGACTTTTCCAAAGTTTTCGTCAATGCTCACCCAACAAATGGACCATGTTGAATGTCTCACAGTTCAAGCTTCATGCACAATATCCCCTCTTTCTTCTTCTCTTTTTTTTTGTTTACCTTTTTTCATCCACTCAAATTTTACCACAACAACAATTGTCTGCGTCTACACTGTTGCCCACGTGACTTTGAATAATGATGAAAGCAGCTGGAGTACTGAGAGACGACCCTTATGACTGACATAGATATCAACTCAAGTTCATTTTATTTCCACATGTTACCAACTTTCTACATTACTTTGGAATAAAAAAATAATGGAATCCAGAACTTTTTATCGTTACAATGAAATTCATATGAATCAGCTTTGTAACAATGCCTGATTGTTTTCATTGTTCTCTGCTATAAATAAATGGAGAACTCTTTAAACAAATTGAAGAATTGATTAATTTTTCGAGAGATTGTGCTCATTTTGTGCTCCGGAGCATGCTCCTTCTCCGATAGCACTGACCGCTGTCCATCGGAAGCGCGCTCCGCCGCACTGGTCATTTGATTCTTTTCTTTTTTTTCATCCGGAAAAGACAGAAAACGCCGATTCCGGCAGAAAAACTTTAGCAATTTCTTTCTTTTTTCTCCTTTTTTGGAAACATTCAATTTATCGTTCGGTTTGTTTCTCTTTTCCACTCCCGCCGACAGACTCGATTTCTCTGATAACCTCATTATCTCTCACACATTGTCGCTGCGTCTCTCTTCTCATTTTTTCCTCTGTCGAATCGGACTCAAAAGCTTTTCGAAAAGCAAAAAAAAAGTTTCATATTCAGATCCATTCCAAATCAGCAATCTGAAAATTCGATGAGATGAGAGATGAGCCGGTTAAGTCTTGGAGGTGAGTAGTTGTACGAAGATTTTCTGAAGAATTACACATTATTTTGTCGGAATTAAAGGCTCAATCCGTCTCCACGATCTTCTGGAAGCATCAGACGATGAGTATGGATTTATGCGAACGCAAGTGGATCGAGCGTTGGATTGCAGAGATGCAACGGAAGAAGAGATAATGAGAGAATCGCCGGTGCCAGTGAGGATCAGCTATAAGGTGAGCAATTTTGTAATTGAAATTGAAATATTGAAGTTTTCAAATTTAATAAAAATGGCATATAGATTGTTAGGCATCTATTAATCAGAAAATGGTCAAGAAAAATGAATTATGAAACTCGCTCCGGGATGTTTCCCAGCAATTGTTGCACCGTTTTAAGCCAAAAGTAGTTGAACTTGACAGGAAAATGTGAGAAATAAGCATTTTATTCTTATTTTCTCCATTTTTCCGGTCATTTTTAGCTAATTTTGATCTAAATCACTGCAACAATCGCTGCGAATTATTCCGGAGCCTAATCTTGACCGAGTTTAGATGATAGCAAAAGACTGAAATGGTCGATTTCGAAATAAGAGGGAACCATTTATATTCGAAAGAGGTACACAAATTGTCACGATCTCAGTCACGATATCGGTCATCTGTTTTTGAAACAAAATGTTCTCGATAGTCGTGTCTCCTCCTCCAATCTGAATAATGACATCAACGTTCCCACTATGTGATCAGATCAGTCCATCAGTACTTGAAGTCACCGCAAGGTAACAAAAGATGTAGAACGGCAAATAAACAGTCAACAGCAGAAAGAAAATGTCAACAAAATCTGGTGGTCATTGACCATCGATCGATTTTTTCTCTGCTTTATTTTTGACTTGTTTTTCTTCGATATATGTTACCACACAGTCTTCTCCTCCTATTATTCACTGATGCCATTTATATTGGCCCCGGTGTTGAGATTGAAAAATGGACGATTTTTCGATGCTAAAAACAGGCTATCGCGATTTTTGTCATATCGGCGATATTTCCAGCGATGATTCGGATTCAGAGTTTGTGGTAAGCACACATTAGGGCAACAAACAGGTTGCAAACCATAAATGTATGCAAAGTCCGTATCAGTGAACACAACTATTTTTTACCTCTTCTTTGTTGAAAATATTCCATCCGTCCATCTGTGATAACGAAGGTTATCAACATCAGTTTTCATTCGATTATTTGTCAATCTGACTCACTTCTTGTTGGTTTTTTGCCTCTTCAGTGGAAGCAAAGAAAAAAATACGAAAAGCAACACAAAAAGAAAGATATCGTTCCCATTTCCCAATGTCTTCTGCTTTCCAAAAAATAGTGAGGAAGTTCAGTCGATCATCAGGAGAAGACGGTAAAGGAACAGAATACTCTGTGAGTTTGCTCATCAGTACTCAAAAGTAGAATTTTTGAGTTTTGAAATAGACCCCTGAAATTGCTCACCTTTTATGGTGCTCTCCACTTTTCTATTTTATGGCAATACTCATACTTTCTTCCTGTCATTTCGGGTCAGCCTTTCTCAAATAGAAGGCAAAAAAAATCATGTGCTCTTGGCTAAACTGTGTTCAAAGGCAGCAAAGTGTGTTCGTGGTGAGTGATTCGAAATCCAAAGATGAGGAGTATAGCAAATTAGAAATGAGAGATGACCTTTAATAGAATGTGATGGGATTTATCCAGTTGTTTTTTCGTCTTGAAATGCTTCAAAACGACTGCATGAGTCAATTGGAAATTGCTCTCACGCCCTTCTGAAGAGTGAGCACATACACGGAAAAACACACGAAAACACGAAATTGTCGTCCTTCTTCTTGTTCTTCTTTTTCTCGCCATCATCATTCTTGCTCCCTTCTATCCCATTTTTTTGCTTGCTTCCGATTCATTTTTTCTATTGTTTCTGCTGTCTCTGCAATGCTCTTTTGAGCTTGAACAGTAGACAGGAGAGCTCATAAATCAAAGAGCTCATTTGAGATGTATGCTTTTCGTTTCCCCACTGGCCTCCTACGTGAAATACATCTGTCATAAGTTGGAGAGAGAAACACGAATGAGAGAGAGAGAGTGGAGCGGAAAACTGCGGTTTTAATGCAATTGCACTGGCTAGCTGAAATGAATAAACTGGGTGAAGAAAAGCGGAGAGCTAGTAGCAAAAAAATTAGCTTCGTTCTTAGAATCAAGCATTTCATCCTCATATTTTTTGCTGAAAACCGAGTCTGAAAATTTATCAGCTTTTCAGACTCAGAATCTGAAGAACTGAATCTTCTTTTAGTCCACTTGAATTCTCTTCCCACAACCTTGAACTTGAACACTAAACAGATTTGTGAATGTTTTTCCGGTCCGACAACTTTTCGTCCGTTGAAATCTTCTCAAGTTTTATATAACGCACGTCTCGGTTCAGAGCCTAAAACAAAATGGATGAGATTAGAAGCGGAGAGTGTTACCCTAGGCAACCTCAATTTCTTGGCTTTTCTCAGTCACCTGATGTTCTAGAAAAGCCGTAAAAGAGAAGGAGAAATATCTTTTTTCTCATTGTTGGTGCACTTCTTTTTTCCCTATTTCGCGTCGTCCTCTATCCCCACTCCTGGAGAACCTACTAGGTGTCCGTTTTCATTCGATTTCTCCTTTTTAGCCTTTCCACCCGTACATATATTTTTTTCTATTTTCCTTTGTATGAACCTCTTTCGAAATAACATTTCATAACCTCTAGGTAATCATAATCCCTGTAAGTAGGAGCCGGTCGAAAGGACGCCGCGAAAAGTGGCTGGTATGAGATAGATGTTGTGAAAATTGTGATAGATTTAAATGAAAAATAAAATGAAGGTCAGACAGATGAAGGTAATTTAATTTTCAGCTTCCCGAAGAGCATGTCATTCCGGCGGGTGGTGAACTTCAGAAGACGTCGGCGACTTCAGTAGATGATTATGAACAGAAAGACAAGTTGTCGATCGGGTCAAATGATTCGGGAAAAGTGAGTTCTTCAGGTTTCTTTTCTTCTTTCAATTCTTATCATTTTCAGACAGAACAGAGCAAAATTGGAGCACTTCTGGATAAAGCCAAAAAGAAGACACACAAGCTAGTATCGGGTAGAAAGAAGACAAACTCAGAATGCGGAACCAATGAATCAACACCACTTCCATCAATGAAATCGTTAGAATCTATAAGTAAATCAGAAGAACGGATTTCTTCAAGAAGATCGTCAGGAGGATCTTCTGAACAACTGAAACAATCCTCGACTTCAGGGAAACCAAAAGAGGATGATGAGAGCAAAGAGATTTTGGAGGAGATGATAGCAAGGAAAAGTGCAAATCAGACATTGGTAGATCCAGCAGATCCATCTGATCCATTCCTGGTTCAATCCCTCATTCACAAATGTCGCGTTTTGCCCTTCTTCCGTGCTCGTCTTGTTATCTTTGGAACCCTGATTGCCCTCACAATCGCGTCTCCTGGTTTCATCACTGGCCTTCTATGGGGTTTCTACTCTACCGTCATCGGGTTTCTATACTTTTTCGTCAGTGAACCGAAGCCAAAAGAGGAACAGGTATCAGTAGAAAATAATCATGTAATTAGCTAAATTTAAATTTTTCAGAAAGATGAATGGTTTGTTGGAGACGAATACGAGGTCGAGAGAGCAGTTGTGAGCCCACTTGGCGTTGATAACATTGATGATCAAGGATTCGGGCTTGGAGAAGGAGTTGTTTATCGGGGATGGATGAATGAATTGAGAACTCGTTATTCACCCGCCAACTACCACGTCAACTCGTCCCAATCGGTCCTTGTTCGTCTCGAAGGCTCAATGCTCAGAATTTGTAGACCAGCGAAGGCAGTTTTGAAGCATGCCTTCTATGATGATCCAACATTGAAGCAAAATCAACCATCTATGGTTTCACAAGTGATATATGATATGAAGGATGCTACAGTTTCACTTCGTCCAAAACGATTAGCTCGACGTAGATGGTGGAGTCGAAAATATCCTATACATATTCGGTTTGCACACTCTTCAAGTTCTCTCATTGAAACTGATCACTCCTCAAAAGCCAAGTCTCGTGGAATGTCTCGATCCGCATCAATGGCTCCTCATCCAAACATATCTGAAATTAGTGACATGCGGAAGAAAAGTGTATCTGACGACGAAACTGATGGATACACAGCCGAGAGTGAGACGGAGGCTGAAGAGGAACAGAAGAAGTTGGTTCGTTGTAATTCAGCATCAGATATTCACGAATTCAAAGAAAGCAAAGCTCACAAAAAGCGAGGAAGGAGCATCTACCTGTTCGTGAGAGCAGCAAGAGAAAAAGAACGATGGTTCCATTTGTAAGTAACCGATCAAGAAAGTTTTATCTCAAGTTTATAATATTTTTCAGGCTCCGGGAAGCATGTGCTCGTGCTCGAAATTCTCCTCAAGTTCGTCGTTGTATGTCCGTCATTGTGAAGACGTGCTCATCTGCTTCTCTTCCTGAAGAGATTTTCAAAGCCGAAGACGATGCACAGAACACGAGTGTTGCTGTTGATGCACTCACAGCGGAGAAGGAAGATTTCAATGAATCTCTTTTCAATAATCCGAAGCGGACTTCTCTTCCGAAGGAGTACGAATACTTAAAATACAGAAGCAACTATGCGTCGTTCGTCAAACAAATATCAACTATCCTTTCT
Organism: Caenorhabditis sinica; assembly: GCA_963932045.1. Taxonomy (NCBI): domain Eukaryota; kingdom Metazoa; phylum Nematoda; class Chromadorea; order Rhabditida; family Rhabditidae; genus Caenorhabditis; species Caenorhabditis sinica. The sequence goes on along the minus strand of OZ009941.1, from coordinate 10,164,906 downwards.
GTTCAAGTTCCACCACGACCCGAGAAGAACAGTACAGTGTCTGTTGATTTGGGAACGATGAAGTGGGCACCAGGAGTGACACAAATTTCTACAGAACTCGTCGACAGCATCAATGTTCTTGCCACCAGAATTTTTTTCGATTTCTGCCGTGATGATTTTTGGATTCGTCAAGTGAAACAGAAGATTCAAAGCAAGCTGGCAACCATACATCTCCCGTACTTTATCGAGAAACTAGAGTTGGGTGAATTGAAATTTGGAACGATTGCACCGAAATTCACAGCTGTCTACACTCCAAAAGTTGATGAATGGGGCACCTGGGTAGACTTCGAGGTAATTCAATTTAACAAGGAAGAAAAAAATTAAATTAAAATTTCAGATGAAATACAAAGGTGGAATCCGTTTGGTTCTTCAGACAAGTGTGAATTTGATAAAGCTCCAAAGTGGATCTCAGCAAGTCGATACCGAAAAACGAGTGAACAGATGGACAGAATCAATAAGAGTCACTAGATACTCTGATTCTGATTTACCTGAAAGCCCCGAGAGCAGTCCCGATGAAGATTTTGGAGCCAAGAATAATTCGGAAGGAAGTACGAAGGAGAAGACTGGAAAGAAGATTCTCACATTTGTTGAACGGGCTGCCCAGAGCTCATTGTTCCGGAAGGCGGCTAAATTACAAGCTGTTGCAAGAGTAAGACAAGATATCATAATTCCCCTACAAATTATAATTTTTAGTTAATCGAAGATGTTTCAACTACCCCTTTGATTCTAAATGTTGAAGTTGAAGAGGTGGAAGGACCGATGACTTGCAATATTCCACCGCCACCAAGTGATCGTTTATGGTATGCTTTTATATTGCCCTTCATGATTTCTCATGACTGAATTTCCAGGTATGCATTCCGTAAACGTCCGATTTTCAAACTTCGTGCCGTTCCACAAGTCGGAGACCGTTCAGTGGACCTTTCGACAGTCAGTGAATGGATCGAAACGAAGCTTCGTCAAGTTCTCGAAAAGAATCTTGTCTGTCCAAATATGGATGACATAATTCTTCCTGTTCTATCTGGTAATCCCCTTCTCCATATGGGTTACAACAAATAAGATCGAGTTCTTCTCTACATGTTTGTATATTTCTTCTGTTGTGTGATTTGCACCTATTCTTATCCATTTCCCAGTTCCCCTCCCTCACCCACACCATGTTCATAATACGTTCTTTCTTACCAATCTTCCCCCTATCGGTGTTCCTTTTTTGTTGATAGCCTTGATGCTCCGAGTTCCATTCCAATTTTGCAAGTTTCTAGAATTTATATTGGACACAATTATTGCTTTAAACTCCACCTCGAATGTTCTCTTTTTGATATATTTTGCCCCCACAATATTAAATAACGTATTCTGAACACAAATTACCTTCTTCTAACGGTTGTTTGTTATTCAATTCCCGAATGAAATCGTTGAAATTTTCATTGAAAAAGTAGCCAAAATGATAAGAAGACAAATAGAAGAAAGAAGGGAAATTTCGATTTTACACTATTACAGTAGTCCGTAGTGCAACAACACGTTCGGAACCCGTCATCATCTGGAGAACATGTTGGTTGCTGTAATTTAGACTTGGATCCAATTGGATTAAAAATTCAGAATGTCATTCTCACTGAGCAAATCTGAATTGTGCCGCAACCATAAGAATATTGATAATGCTTGGACTTTTTGTCGACTTTCGCTTGTCTGAAATTGTAATTTGGGAAAGATAGAAAATATTTTTTAAATGAGGTTTCTGTAGACGACGCGCTCCATCGCAATATCAATGTACGCGCTTTTCCAAGCACTGGTAGATCAAAAAGCATTGGTGTAAAGTTTGATCTACCAGAGCTAGAAAATCCCGCGGACTACGATTGAGATGGAGCGCGTCGTGCACACTCCTGAAATGCAAATATTACTTGAAACAAAAGAAGTCCATTGGACAGGGAGTTTTTACAATATTGGAAACATGAACACTTCCAGCTGTCTCATCGATTCCTGAAAAGAAGGAGTTTCCAAAGAAATCGAAGACCAATAACCATAATGGTTTCAAAATAAACAAATCATAATAACAATTGATAGCTGCACAAGTTGAAATTAAGAAGCCAGAAAACAAGATGATATAATAATGAACATGATTATTAGTCATTCTGAAAGTTTAGCAAAATGTCAAAAAACCAAAAAGAGAATCGTAGTTTGTCATCTCTTATCAGTGACGTTATTTTATTCGTCTCTTCATGTTTGATTTGTCTACAAGTGAACTCAAAAAAGTTGGGGAAAGCTTTGAAACTATTATGAGATTTGAAAATTACCAAGAAATCTGAATGACATACGACGATACATGCGTTGAGAAAGATTCTGACTTTCGAACGGGTTTGAAAGAAATTTTTATTAAAAAAAGAAGACTAACATCTACAAAACCGAGTTCAGATACACAAATAGATAGCAGAGACAACAGTTAGAACCATCGAAGAGACTGCAGTCTTCGAGAGATCATATCCAGAGTTACAGTAGGCTCCCCGACAACAACATGTTCCGAATCCGGCCTTGTTTTCATGGCATCCACCTCTCTATAGAAGTTTGCAGTTAAAGTTTTTGTTCTTAAAAGGAGGAAACTTACAGCACAAACATCGCCTGAGCAACCATAACTATTGGTCTGATAGTTGTTGTAGTTGAAATTTTTCTGGTATGTTCTGGAATAAGGTTAGTTGAACATATTGAACAAAAATGAAAACATACTTCAAACAAAACTGTCCGGAACATGTGGCTGGCTTGGTGTCACGAACTTCTTGGTTACCATTTGTGTAAGATGTTCCTGAAATAAACTAATCGAACGTTTAGAAACAAGAAATCTGCACGTCTTCCATTTTGGAAGTGTTTTCTATTTCCAATACTCCAATTTACGGACCCTCGTATCAAGTGAAAAAAAAACTCACCAACGAAACACATTACATCTGCAGAAACAGTACCAGCTAATACAGCCAACATCACTAGAGCAACTGCAGCCTTGCTCGACATCATGTTGATTTCAATGAGAATCAAACTGAACTGATTTCGTCTTTCGCTCTTTTTATAAGCATATAATAAAATAGTTTAGACTGTCCCGTGAATCATGCTCGGCTGATCTTCTGGTTCTTTATCAAACTATACGCAATTTCTTGAACTTTTTGGTTGACAGGAATGACTAATCCATAGAAAAAATAAGAGATTTGAAAATCGATGTTTGCAGAATGTCGATTCGCAAAGAACATCATGATTTCGATAAGAGGTGTTTTGAATAACATTAAACAACCTAATCTCGTTTATTTTCAAATAAGCATTTGTGATCTTATTCTTGGTACAGTAGTTTGAAGCGGATTGACAGTATTATTTCGAACCCTTTTTCGCAGGGAGTGTATTAATTTTTACGTCAGCGTGTCAATTTTTTTGGCTGTAGATGTGGTCATCGACTGGACGCCAGTGATATTTGGGTTAGATCTTCGACTGCAAAAATGCAAAGATAAAGAATCATCAAGTTCAAACAAGCTGGTTTTCAAAAAATTTCAATTCACTACCTCTCCAATACAAAACAAGAGACTTCCCGAGTCAAGCACTGATTTTTCTTCATTATTCTGACTTTTAGGCTTGCCACAACTGACGAACTTTTCTTAAATGTTGTCTCTCTCGAGTCAGAACAATCAATCTTTGTTCTTTGTTGTATCTTTGATAATCTTTGTTATATCTTTGATAATCTATTCTTCATGATTCATCAAGGTTCAAAAAGCAAATATTTATTTTCAAAAAGCTCATCTCAAAAGTATATAACAACATTTAAAAGTACATATACATGACAGAAGCAACTGTGAGAACCATCGAAGAAACTGCAGTCTTCGATAAATCATATCCAGAATTACAGTAGTTTCCTCGACAACAACATGTTCCGAACCCGTTGCCATCCTCATTGCAACCAGTTCTCTGAAAATGAAATAAAATAATTTCAATAATCAATAAAAGTAACTCACAGAGCATCCTCCATTTGCACAACCATAACTGTTCGACTGATAGTTTTTGTAGTTGTAGTTCTTTTGGTATTGTCTGGAATAAGATTAGCTGAACTGATTGAACAACAAAAATAAAGACATACTTCATACAATACTGTCCGGGGCATTGCGTTGGCGAGGTTTGACGAACTTCATGATTTCCAGTTGTGTAGGATGTTCCTGAAAGTAATTGATAAAGCGGTATTGAAATGAACTGCATTGTTTTAGTCCTGCAGTAGTTATCTATTTCTAATGCCCTTCTACTTATATACCGTTTGGAAATAAAACTCACCCCAATAGCACATCACATCAGCAGAAACAATAATTATTAAAACAGACAAAATAACTAGAGAAACAGTTTTGCCCGACATACTTTTCAATTCTATTGGAGTCAAACTGAACTGATTTCTTTTTCCCCCTTCTTTTATCAGTTGACAATAAAAAATTTAGACTGTCATATGAATCATGCCCCCTTTTGTCGTTATCAGGTTTTTGCCATTTTTTCTGTTGCTCCACAAAACTATAAACTACTTCGAGAGGGGTTTTTGTTGGTTTGTTGAACTTTGTTTGATGAGTTAAGTATTGGCATTTAGAAATGTTGATTTCCAAAATATCTGAAACAGACTTGAGCTGGTTTAATTGGGGACACCATTTCCCATAAATTTCATTTCTATGGATCACAGGCATGTTCTTTCTACATGTGTTTATCATCAGAAAACCCCAAGTCTTTCCCTTTCTGCAAGTTCTCATCACCGCTTTGGCTCCATGACAGAATGATGAATGTATGCGAAAATCTATTTGATCCATCATCCTTTCTTCCAAAATAGTGCCAAAAATCCCAGCAAAATCCGTCTCCAGGGATTCCCATTTTAGATTTTTCCTTATGTGTGTCTGTGAAGAAAACATTTGAATAGTGCCTTTTTTCCAGTTGTATGCACAATATGGAAGGAAACGAGGATATGATTGGATTTGGGTGACGAAAAGTGACAATTTTTTGAAATAGTGTAATGTGAGCACATCCATAAATATGTGCAGTATGATATCCCCTCGGGGAGTTTCGAAAGTTTTCTGATGATCGAGTGAAGTGGACGTTTTGAAATATTACTCAACTCGCTTTTTAAGTTGCCTAGAACGTTTTCTTATGACATTTGAGTCACTATCAGTTGGAGTTGAGTCAGCGGAAAAGAAAAGACGATTAAAGATAACAGAACAATTGCAATAGTTTTTAGATGAAATTTCAGATGATCAGTTTCAGAATCGTTTCGAAAACTGAAAGAGGGGTCGGAAGAACACAATAGACATTTTTTACAGGAAACAGTTACAGTATCATGCAATAAGATGTATACAGTTTGACCATTTTCAAAAATGTGAACTTTTACCAAACGAAAAATTGGGTTTCAGCCATCAGATGTTTGTAAAACTTTGTTGATGTATCGATCAAACCTAAATCTTTACTTTCGTAGTTGTCCACTATTTTCGATTACCTCAGAAACGTTAGATAGGTTGCGTTGAGTAATAAATGCATTCACTGAAATATATCCTAACGTGAGACTAAAAATAGGGTACCGTCGCGCCGAATGACCTAACTGGCTTGTTTGCGGTTATAGAAAAAGTTGGAAATTACAAACATGAAGTTAACGAATTGATCTATACACCCACAAAGTGATAGCCAAATCGTATGCCTTGTTTTTTGTTTGATTAAATTAACCATTTTCCACTGAGAATGGTCAAATTTTTCCCTGCTCGGTACTGTATATTCTAAGGCGAAACACCATTAAATGAAAAGTCCGTTTCGAAAAACACCTCAACAAAAATTCACCTAGAACCTTGTTCATTTTCAGAGCCCTTTTTGAAACTCTATCCCCATCAGACCCTTTCCCCGTTCCTTTATTAGTTTCTTCTGTGCTCTCTTCCGTTTTACTCACAAACAAATGAGTTTTTTGTTTGAAAGTCAGTCGAAAATTTTCATTTTTTGGTCGGTCTCGTTTTCCCTCAACTCATAAATCTTCGTTTCTTCGAGAAAAGACAGAGTGGTTGTCTGCTGGTCGAAAAAAGGAATTAGAATTTTTAGAGGGAGAAAAGTTATTTTTGTTGCTCAGCTACCGTAGTAGCAGTAGTAGTTTTTTTTGGGACCAAACCACCAAAAATTTTCAAGGTGATTGACGTCGCTGATAAACTTCAAAATTTGAGAGATGATTTATCTACGCCTTCTAGAAAATTCAGATGCGCCGAATTCATCATCAGAATCCAAACCTCCACATATCTCCTTCGCATTTTTTCAGATTCCCCCAACCTTCTCAATCCTTGATTTTTGGTATCCATATCCTTGGTCCATCATCTGTCCAACCCCAAGAAAAAACTTGAAAACCGCCGGAGGGTGTCATATTTTTGGGCGGCGCACAACGCAACACGTCTTCTGGCTAAAATCTGCAATCTTCCTCTATTTTGCCTTCTTTTTTCACACCATCACGTCTCCAGAGACATCTGTGAATGTTTTGAGAAACTGACGTGAACAACGGAAATTCTCAAGTTTTTTCTCTCTCACTTTTCAGAAGACGTCGAGGATGAACCTCTTCATCCGGGCCTCCCCAGGTGTTCTTTTGACTTTTGTTTTTCGATTTCTATTTGTTTAGTTTTTGTTGGAAAAGAACGAAAAAGTAGTGGTCCAAAAGTGGTTCGAATAGAGACACGAAAACTGACCTATTTGCATAAAAAGAGCGTCGTTTCTCCCGGCTGTCGCCCCGCCCGAAACTTGTTGAGAGGAGCAAAAATTTATGGGTGGGAGTGACATTTCTGACGGCGGAGCTAAAAGTAGGAATGGAAATTTTAGATGGTGTGGGAGGACGAAGAAGTGACTCTCGTATTCCCGAAACGTTTTGCTTTTTGGAGCATTCCGAATATCTGATTAGGTAGTTTTGAACACCGAGAGCATATAAACATGCTCCGGAGAGGTCCTTTTTTTCAGTCGGACCAGCCCGAAATGTTGTTACTTTTTAGTCGTTGACCAATGCAGTAGTCAAGATGTTCGTAGAATTCAGTACTGTTATATCTATCATAGCAGGTTCCAATTGAATAGAGGCTTTGATCTCTTAAATACGGAAAACTGTTGACAACTTTTTTTTGACAGATAGATCGCACTGAAGTTTGTGAACCGACATTTATTATGATTTTCGTGTTAATTTTGACTATTTCGTGACTATTTTGCAGCTTAACTCGCTTGAACATAGTGATAGAAAAAGTTATTAACTTTAAATGGAGTTCCAGAGTTGATTTTTGTATCGTCAAAATTTCAACAAAGTTGGATAGTGGAAAACAACTTTTTCAGACCTCCAAAGCTGACCTGTTTCAACGGAAACCATCCGATTGTCAAACTTTTAGTCTGTACTGTAGGTGTTCGAAGTTTCTGGAGTAGTCTTTCAAATCAGTTGTATAATACGACAACTATGAAGTTTATAGTTTCCAAGATCTCCCTTTATTAATCCTGTTACTTTTTTTGATTCCCCATCCCACTCACTTCCAACTCTAATTCTATTCTACCGTACCCCTCCCACTCGTTTTCCATCGCCTTCTTCAACAACTCCATCTTTCTAGAAGGAGCGTCTTTTTTGCTACCAAATTTTATCCAATTAGTTTGTTCCATTTTTCATGGACCATCTTCTCAACCACTTACTGCTTCTTCTTCATTTTCTTTTTCTGCTTTTTTCTTCTTTCTTCACTCCATCGTCTTCTTTGTTACCTATTTTATGCATAATTTTGTGGCGACAGCCCACACTATTCCATTGAAGAGCAAAAACAGACACGGAGGACAATGGGACTCTCCCTATTCTTCTGACTCATTCTTCTTTAAGATCTTCCTTTTCTTCTTCTTCTGGTTCAGAATAAGAGACTCATCCATCTCTATTCTGCTCACACTTTTGTGTTAAAAAAGACGAAGACAACGGGGTAAACAATTTGTATGAGTTGGAAGGAGGGTACCAGAGCAGGGAAAGAGAAAAAACAAGAAAAAGGAGTTTTTGAAATGGAAAATGAAACCAAGTGTTTTTCAAACTTTTTTGTCTCCCTCGATTGGTGGGTACAGAGGAGAAACAAGTTTTTTTGCTTTTGAGAAGTATACATTTTGCTCTTTCAAAATATCGTTAGGAACACTGCTGCTCAATCGACCGGAATCTTGCTCAAAGTTCCAGTTCCTTCTGAAAGCCATAGTCAGAAGTCGACGAAGTTCCATTCAGGCCCGAGACCTGTGGAGTTGTCAGAATTTTGAATGATAGGCCCTGTTTGAATATCGGAGGCCGACAATCCCAAAATGCTTCAATACAGCCGGTCTCCAATTTCGATTCCATAATAGTATCTCATCTTGAGACTCGGCCTCTTATTCTCAAACATTACGGACCCCCATGTGAACTTTGCAAAATCAAGTATTTCACCTATAGCAACGGTTGTTCTCGGGCCCGCTCTGTTGAAGCCTTCTGAACCTGGTCGTTTTCTGATTTTTCGATTTTATCACTATAGTTTCAAAAATACTCAGGTTCGGCGCTTTTCCATGATACCAATTCCCTGTATTTTTATGGATATAGGGAATAATTTCGAAGTACCTGTCCATTCCTCCAAAATTCTACTTTCAACCACTCAAAAAGCTTTAACAGAAGTTCTTTTTTGGTTCTCATCAGACCTACAGTACTCCCCGTCACCCTCATTGACCACCCCTATTCTCACTCTCAAAAACCCATAAAGTTCACATTGGTTCCTGTTTGTAATCCAAGATTTTTCTCTGTCTGCAAACTTCTTCTTCCCCTTCGTGCTCATCTACGTTTCCCTCCCAAAAAGTCCATTCGTTTTCTTCGTTGTGTGTCTTCGACTCGTAATCTCATTTCCGACGCCTTCTTTTCACCCTCTCCGGTTTTCGCCGCATCCCACCAAAACAATGCTCGTCGTTCGTTTGCCCATCTTATTGTCGTTTTAGTTTCCCTCCGTTCTCTCTTTCAATTATCCTTTCGTCACCTCTTCAGCAAATTCCGGAAAATTCTATTCTGAAGGCCAACAGTATTCGTGGGAGGAAGGTTCTAGGAAGTCACTTCTCCAAAAGAAAACAAAAGATTAGCTAGAAAGAGAAGAAAAAAAACAGAAAAAGAAAAGAAGATAGATAACTCAAAGATTTTATTTTAAGCTGGGTTAAGTACTTCTTCGTCTTTTTTGGGTTAAGCTAGGTAGGAGGAGTTTGGGTTAAAAGTTTGGCGAGATTCCTTTGAAAAAGTTTAATATTCTGTAAAACTGCCTGATTGAAAATTAACTTCATTAACTTTTCTTCACTCGAAGAAACCTCGTGTTGATGAGGTTTTCACTGAAAACCTCATGCCGTTTTTAGCATACAGTAGAATTCTGAGTTCCTTTTTCTTCTTTTGATGTCTAGATTCTATTTTACTTTTTCTTGAAAAGAAAAAGGACTAACAAGAACCAACAAAACAACGAAAAAACAATAAAGAAGAATATTCTGAAAATTATAGGCTTCTGGATTTGCTCCACTCAGAACCCCTAGAATTATTCCTTGCTCCATTTTCTCCCCAAAGTTCTAGATTTCCTTCACACTTAAAAATCAAACATCATGAAGGATCTGGATCAATCAAAGAGATAGGAGAGATGATTTTTTATTTGCGTGTGAAAAGTTTCATTCGAAGAGCTTGTAATCAATCAAGTGGTCTTTACACCAACTGTCCCGATTACAATGTTCCGAGGGGATGATAAGAGGAGCAAAATTTAATTGAAGAAACAAAGGATATATTAGATCCAGTGGGTTCAGATTTTTTTGAAAATTTGGAAATCTAGGAAGCATGTCGTCATCTGGAGTGAACCAAACTTTGTTAGTAGGATAGGAGAAAACTGATTTTCGAGCGAGTTGAGCCATATGCAAAAACTATATTTTGGTTTTGTTGTTGTTTTTGTTTAGTGACAACAACAGAGGAATACTTGGGATTTTATTTGGCTACATGATACAGAATATAATATAGATATTATCTTCATTATCAGTATAGATATTCGTTTGGGAACTTCAAATATATTTAGTTATACAGCCGAAGAAGTTCGTTATTAAACTTAACTTTCTAAAAAACTCGCAACATAGTGTTATTCATTAATGATTCAGCATGTTCATGATTGGAAATTGAAGAGTAAGCTTTTTGAGACGTTTTTTTTCTGGGAATTTTCAAGTTTTGTTAACTGAAAGCTGCATTATCATCGGTTCCTGTTCTCTCACCCTATTTCGAAAATTCCTCACTTATTCTTTCCAAAAACGTTTCCCAGAACCTTTCGAAAATTGTAGCCTATAATTTAGAGTTTCTGCCTAACACATTTCTTCTTAAACGTTTACTTCAACATCCAACCTCCACCATATTTCATCCATCTCGTCCCGGATATTTCATTTTTCTCGTTATGAATAGCCAATTTTTTCCGAGAGCATTCCCACGAGCTCTATCAATTTCTTCTAGCATTTTCTCTTCTTTTCTCCCCATCCGATTTTTCATTCAATTTCCTTTCTTTACCCGGTCCCATCCATTTTGCCAGATTAAAATCTATGCTCTCTCATGTGTGTGCATTCCTTACCAGAAGTCACAGATTTCTTCTTCGTTTTTTTCTTCGCCGATTTCTTCCTCCCTTCGTTTGCATTTTAATTGAAAACAGATGCGCTTTGTTTTTTATTTCGAAAATCTTAGCGGACCATTTTTATTTGATTTCGAACTGAACACTTTCGTATCCATCCTTCTTCTTTTTCTTATTGTTTTTTTTCCTTTCAGTGAAAAGGAATGGTCTGATAAATCCCAGAAGAAAGAATGGTTGGTGCATCACTTCTTCAGTCTGACGACGATTCAGATGTTCCTGATTTGGATCTTCGAGGAGCTATACCTTCTTCACGGCGGAGAAATTTCTTCAATAAGTAAGAATCCTTCCTTTGTTCTGTTTATTATGCTTTTCTGTTCCAGATCAACAGCTGATTACGAAGAAATCCGTCATCGACAGAAAACCTACAAAACCATATTTCTTATTAGTTTCCTGTTTGTTTTTATTGTCGCTCTCTACTTCTTGTATTCAGCAATGTGCCGGGTGAAGCTTCTTTCTGATGAGATTCAAGGTTTGAGACTCCAGAAGGTATTGAAGATCAAATTACTATTTCAGACTTGCGACAGAAAATGGGACATGTTGAGGAGTTCCAGTTGGAGTTGAAGACGATTCGCATGCAGTTTGAAGTGTTGAGAGAGAATGAAATGGAGGGCGATGACAGGAATAATGGGACTGTGAAAATTGGAAGCACCACAGGGATGATTTACGATAAGTTGGCTAACATTTCAAGTCGATTTGATCTTCTCTGGGATAGATTCCAGAAGGTGGGTTTGTCCAAAGCACTTGATGGTTTTTCTTAAGTGCAAATTTCGGTAACTGACGAAAACTTACCATCTAAAAATCTATTAACAGAAGTTAGCTCATTCTATAATGTAGCTCCTCAATACATGCATATTCAGAACTCGATGAGCATGGATGACGTTACCTCCCGAATGTCCCGTGTGGAGAACAAATGTCTGGCAGTTTGCCAACAACATGATTCAGTGGGCGGAGTTGCGATGCCACGTGGCAGAGAGCAACCAAGACGAAGACAAGCTGCTGGAAAAGTGAAGACTACTGGTGGGGCGGATGAGATTGTCTTCAGAAGAAACGATTAAATATTGAATGATCCTATTGATTCCCAACGGGTTCCACCACTTTTTTAATTTGCCAAAATTGTAGATTTTACCAAATCAGAGATTCTTTCAAGTCCATCTTTATTATTTATTTATGTACACAAACTGAATCATGTCAATAAAGTGAATATAACATGTTCTTTGAATCAAATTTTCAATAAAGATCTGTTTTCTTCATTGCAATTCAATGTATTTAATGTTCTCTCTGTGCTCATTTTGGAAGCGAACTCGGTGGTAGAGTGTGAGAGATCGAATCCAGGCTTGCTCATTTCCCCATTTGATTTTGTAGACTCCAGATCCAGGCATTCGAAGACGGAGGTAGTCGACGGTGGGCATTCCTGAACAGATTACGGTCACTAATTTAATTTCCTGTGTTTTGTACCTGGATAATCAAAATCGGGCGCCAACTCATTCATCTCTTCCAAATCGGAAGTCTCATCTTCTCCATGCCAAATTCCCATACCAAATGTTCGATCGCAGAATCTAAATTTAGCGGTCAAAAGTCATTCCACCTTCAAAAAGATTCAACCTGTTGATAACGATGTAAACCGGTTCCGTGACACTTTTGTCGACTGTATACGTGAAAACTGCCGATTTACCGGCGCCGATGTTGGTGCAAATCAGATCCTTGATAGCCGGAGTCTCATCATTCGGAGTCCAGTAGAGTTCCTGGGGAATCGAATCGAATGGAATATTCAGAATATCCCGGCACATTCCATCTCCGTTCTTATCCACCATGGTTCCTCCCCAATGCTTCGGAATGTTATCGATGTGGGCGTGCTGAAATTGGAACTAATCAATATGCTCATTTCCGCTCAAGAGCTGTACCTTCTGAACCGAAGTTTTCCAATCAGAATTGAAGGTGCAGATTCTCACTTTGTTACGCGTTCTCTCTGGGAGGAGGGGTCCAATTGCCTTCCAAATAAGGGACATAAATGATGGAGCATTCACCATGAAAAGTGTATTAATCCATTCTGGATATGCAGTATACACAGATGCCCAAAGGATTCTGTATGGTCCAGTGACTATATTCAACAGAGCTGGATCGAACTTCAATCCCTCCAAATCCAAAATATAGATCACTGAACATTGTGTTCCATGTTTTCTCTCCATCTCGTTCATTGCTGCCAACATTTTCTCTTGGAATTTGAACCTGCAGACGTAATTAATAATACTTGAAAGTACATCTCAAAAGTGCAACCCCCAACCTTTGAATCAAGAAGTCTGACAGGTGGACAGATTTTAAAATTCCCATCAAATCAATTCGCCCAGCACACTCAATTACCAAAAGTTGATTGTCTTTTCCAGTTTCTCCTGAAGAAAGTACGTCATCAGGGTTTTTAAAAACAGAAGGCACCCACCGACAAGTCCAAGTGGAAAGTACTTTTTGAGGATGGGATGGTCGGGGACGTTAGTGAGAATGTTGTCGAGGTCATAGTACTGACGGAAGCGGAGATGTCTCCGGAGTTCAGCAAGAGCTTCTTCCTTGTTGAATCCGTATCCTTGAGCCCATCGGAGAAGATTGAAGTCGGTGTCGTAGTAGTCGGTGAGGAGATCTTTGCACTGAAAACTGGGACAACTTTGAAATGGAAAATTAGTTAGATTCAAGATTTCGGCGGAGTAGCTGAATCCTGTCATTTCTAAATTTACTTCCTCATTTGTCCATCTCTGATTTCCTGAACTCGAACTTTGTATAGTCACCTCCATGTGGCTCATTAGTCAGTCTACACTGATTATCTGCATCAAGTCTGTTTACATGAAGATTTTCGGCTATCAGTCAGGTGCATTTTTGACTCCCGGGAGACCTTCCTTTCTCACATGCTCTTCTTGGGTATATAAATTAGTGCGCTTTACATGAAGAGCTCATTCTACTTCTTTTCTCTGCTAACTCTTTATGGTTGCCTTCTGTGCTCAGAATAATCCGAGGTGTTTCATAAAAACTCAAATCGTATGAAACCCAAGGAAATTCTGGACACAGTTGTCGCAACTACATTTTTCTATTCCCCCCACAAGGTAGGAATTTCAGGCCAAAACTTTCTGACATTTTGTTTAGAAACTGGAAATCGTTCGAAAACATTTCCCTAATCACATCACTTATTCGTCATCCTAGACGTCTCTCCAAACTACACACAAGACCAAAATACAGTATATGGGTTCACATGACTAGATACCATCTGAACCGTCTTGATCGAGAACTTCCAAACAAACTCACCTCACTTCGAAGAAAATCAACAAATTCCCGTTCTTCCTGATTCATTACTGAGGAGTGTGAAGTTGGATTCGGATTAGGAGAAGATGATCAGAGCGACCTTCAATGAGAAAACTGAAGGAAATCACAAGATACAGATGAAAATTTTGTGAAAGAAAAAAGAGAACAAGGTTACCAAAAGTGCACCGAGAAGAAGTGATCGAGAAGTCTGAATGTGGAGAAAAAGGAGAAGTGATGATTCTCGAGAATAAGAGGAGAATAGATTTGGGGAAATGGGAGGAAACGAGTTATTTGGGTATTTTGAAACTTTTGTGTGTTCCTCTCCTTTCTTCTTCCTGCCAAAGTGAGACGAGATGGAAAGGCGAGATTAGGTTTTGTCAAGGAACAGAAAATGGAAATCAGATGGTGTTTTTCGACTGTTTTTACCTGGAGATTTCTATCGAAAAGTAACGAGGAGGAAATGAGGAAAATGGGAGGAGAAGTAAGAAAAAGGAGATGACGTTGGTTTGGTTTATGGAATTCTGATCAGAAGACAACAGAGGATCAGGGTTATTAGTCTTCAGAGCTGTAGGTGCTGTTGGAAGATCAAAAGATGAGAAACAATAACGATGAATGTGTTTGTTCTGCGAAGATCAACTTTTTGAACTTTAATATCAACACAATTAGAACTGATCTATTACCGATCTGTATCTTTCCAATTGACGAGGTATTTTGATTCAGAATGTTTTTAGAATTTCAGAATTTTGAGAATGGGTGCATAGTGTAACACGCTTTGGCTGCATTGTATACTAAGACCAATATCCAGATTCTTAGACTTCCTTTCCTCAAAAATCGGGTCAAGATATCAATAGTTACCATGCAGGTACAAGGTAAAAACAGAACGCAGAATCTGTCGAGTTTTCCAATTTTAATAACCCTCTAATCCTGTCACACATAATACTAGCCCGAATAGGTCAGCAGCTTCAAAACTAGCCTCTTTCCACTCTAAAAGAGGATTATAGATCACTTGTGGACATAGAGGAATGAAGAACTATCATACAGTGTTTTGATTGACCTAGTTAGTCAGGCATCGACGACGGCGCAAAGCGCTATCAGTATTTATCAGTGTTTATCTCTTCTACAGTATTTTCGTAGAAAAGACGAAAAGAAAAAGAACGGGCGGCCATGAAGATGGAAAAGTAGGCGGTGGCGGATGAGAGATTGTTTTGAGACATGTGAATGTATTTTGTTGAGTAAAAGACAGAAAAGGAAGAGATAAATTGCAGAGACACGGGATTTGGGGAACAAGGGAAAGGCATGATGATTTCCTCACGTATGTAGATCTGTACAGGAAGTGGGAGGAGGTAAATTTGAACAAAGGAACCGACAAAATGGAAGAAAAGGTTTCAGGCAGAAAAAAAATACCTAGGCAACCTGTTAATCGGATCTTAGCGGTTTCGATTTCACCACAGGTGGTCTAAAAAGCTTCCAATCGTAATAGGATCATCTCAGTTCCAGTGCAACACAGTCCAGTTCAATGGTAAGTTTGAGTAGCTGAAAATTTTGGGTATGTGAGTGTGATATTCAAAAAAAAACTGGAAAGCTTCGATTTTTTGGTGCGGAAGTTTTTTTTTTTACTAATCTTTTCCAAAGATGGTACAACAGCACTT
This sequence comes from Caenorhabditis sinica, assembly GCA_963932045.1. Taxonomy (NCBI): domain Eukaryota; kingdom Metazoa; phylum Nematoda; class Chromadorea; order Rhabditida; family Rhabditidae; genus Caenorhabditis; species Caenorhabditis sinica. Next base: position 10,149,296 of record OZ009941.1, on the reverse strand, counting down.
CTGGGGAATTTCGGAAGGATTTCGATGCACTTTTCAGTAATTTTTTGTTCCGGTGTCAGATCTGACGCCAATGCATCTATTGGCAGTTTTCTTACCAGTAAGACGAGCAAAAAATGAACAAACATTATAAGCAAGTCAGCAGTCTAGAAACGTTTTACGAAATTTGGTTAGCAGGTACTCAAAAATAAAATAAAAACTACACAAAACAGGGAAACACCCTCATCAAAACAGAATAAACCATCTCTATTCAAATCAGGTTAGATTTACCTATCATCTCTTTTTCCTTCCTCCTAAGTTTCCCCTTCGTTTCCGTTCTGCTGAATCTCTTGAGAGCAGTCATGTGAAACGGGTAAGTAGGACACATAGTAGACAGTCTGATCAGAATGGTCAAAAACGAAAGTGTTTTATTTTATTTGAAGAACCAAAACAACCAAAATAGGAGGTTGAAATGATGTGATATAGACTCGAAATGTTTGTTGCTTGTTGCCGCCTGATCTCGTGGAAAAAGGAATAAGAAATCTCTTTCATTGGGCAAATTCAAGGTTTCATGTAAATATTTGTTATTTTGAAAAGGGTTAGATTTTACGATAACGTTCATGTGAATAGGTTGGTAGTAAAACATAATTGGCTGGAATAATTTCAAAGAAAACATGGTTTTTGAAATCTGAAATGGAAGAACATGAACATTGAAAATGCTGAAAAATATGATAAATTGTGAGGGAAGAATTCCTGGACAACTGGGACTCTCGAAGTCTGAATAAGAAACTTTTAAATGATAATATTTGATGGAATAAAACTAAGTAATACCAATGAATCGTCTCAACCGATCAAGTTCCTCCAACTGCTCAAAATCGGATATCTAGAAACCATCTCTTCTCATAAAAAGGTGTATTGAAGTATTGATAATGTGACATGAATTGACGTACAATTCAATTTCCAAAAACAGTATTTTGTAGTCCGGAAATGAATTTGAACAGTATTATTTATGTCCTCAAAATTTCATAAATTAACTTGAATCTGCTGCGATTAGGAAAAAATTTCAAGAACCTTCATCTTCAAAACCGAAATTATGGTCTAGGATTCAAAATAGTGAGGTCCGCTATAAAATACTTTATAACCTGTGAACTTTTCAACCTCTAATTCTTGAAAAAGCTTTCCTAACTACCAACGTTTATCGGCTCTCTACTCCGCTTTCATTTTCGTCAAATCCCCATGTAGACAGCTGAAAAAACTAATTGAATACCTGCCCCCAAAACAGACGCTTACTTCTTTTTTACTTCTTTTGATAACTCTTTCTTGGCTGTAAGCCTCCTCTTCATTCATATCTTCACATGCGAGCTGTTTTCTTTTCTTCTATTGTATTCATGATTCATGGATTAATTCTAGTGGAAGGTTTGGAATATAATCAATGTAGTCAACTAACCACTTGTGAGCTTTGTGCTGGAATTGTTGATAGTGGAGTTAGTTGTAGGTAATGTCTATTTTTGGTTTTGACTCAAAATCCAATTTGTTTCTCCTTCAGATGGTGCTTACAGTCGAAAACATGTGTGCCTTCCAAGTATTTGTGTCATCCTTGGAAAACAGTTATCCATACTATAAACTGTCCGATTTCAAAGATTCCAACAACTTACAGTGATACTTTTTTAAGGTAAGGAAATTGGATTTGATTTTTATCTAGGATTTGATTAGTCATAACATTGTTATTCAGGACGGAAGTGGCCGCGTATATTCAGGCAGCCAATCGAGTCAGTGAATATTCTCCAGTTGGTGCTCCAATGTCTTGCTTGATGAAGTTACCTTCAAATGTAGCAGTTTTGAATGAATTGGATGTGCCGACGAAGCTAGAGGGGGTAGGTGGAAGTTGAATATTTTGATTAGATTCCGTTCTATGTGTCTTTGCAAGTCAGAAAACAGTAGTCGTTCTCCCTTTGAACTTCTGTTAGTTTGAAACTGATCGAATCTTTGACTCCTGATTTTCAAACACCACAATGAGCCCACTGCAAAATAGAATTAGTCATTGCAGGCTACAAGTAAGAAAATTTAAAGGTCGAGTTGACATTTGAAATTAACATTATCAACCTGGAATTTGATTTTCAATGTGATAAGAAAATTAGTCTCAAATATCACTTCAACTCAACAATAACTCAACTTCATAATTTGAATTATAAGATTTCAGAGAACAATTGGAGTATTGATCGGTGTGAATCATGACCTCAAACACATTTTCATTGGATTCCGATCCACAAATGACCCTGTACAATTCGTATCTCAATTTTACGTCTTCATGATGGCTTGGATGGAAGATTTTCCATTGGGTGGAAGAATGGTTGCAATCTATGCAAGAATGTACAAGGATATTCTAGACTTCGGATTTGATGATTGTCTGGAAAAAGCAGTTCAGAAGTACCCATCGTATACTTTAGTTGTTACTGGTCACTCATTGGGCGGTGCAATGTCTACAGTATTTTCACTTCATGTGGCAATGAAATATCCTTCGAAACAAACGAGTTTGTATTCGTTGTCTGCCCCAAGATCTGGGGATGAAACTTTTGTGAAGCTACTGCGACAATATGTAAGTTGTACTTCTGGATTCTAGCGAGAAATGTTAGTCTTTCAGGTTTTCGAGGAGTTTCGAGTAGTTCGAGATGGAGATTTCGTTCCTGATTCCCCATTTCGAGTATCTCAAACGATTGAAACTGCTCATCATAATAGTTTTGAAATCTTCTATGGAAGTCATATGGCAGTGGACAACTATGTTATTTGTGATCAACCAGAAACGGAATATTGTCTGAAAGGGTCTTGGTGGAAAAAGCCAGTAGCACACATGTATCTGTTTGATCAAAACTTTTATAACTATCATTTGGGTTACTGTGAATAAATCTAAAAGTTCAAACACATCAGAACAAAAACATCAGTACTGAATCTCTTTTTATTTTGAGAAAAAAAGCATGGTTTGTTCAAGATTCCTATGGAGCAGATGGATCCGTTTCGTTGTTCTTGAGACGCTCCAAATCGCCTCGAAGAGTTCTCTCGTGCATCACAAGATTCGAGTATTGAACTTCTCCCTTCTTAACCCTCTCACTCAATTCGTTCACCAACTGTGCCTGTCTGTCCAATTCGACTTCGATCGATTTGATCTGATTGACCACGGAAACCATTTCACTTGCACGCATGTTCTTCTCAGCAGCTGCCTTCTTCACTTGAGTTGCCAATTCGTTGATATTATCCGCAAACTTCCCATGATCAAGCGAAGTTGCTGTTTTAGTCCAACTGGGAGTACTCGGAGTCACCAACGACTCGTTCGAATCATTTTGAGCTGGAGAGTTCATTCCACTACCATCAGATGGAGTTGTCATGGTAGCTGGACTTGTCGAACGAGCATTTGTGGTCAGAGATTGTCCTGGTCTCCTGAAGGTTCAAAGTAGATGAAATCATTATTATTTTCTCAGAATCTTACATAGTTTTAACTCGAGTATTCGTCAAAATTCCGAGATAGTTCGGCTGCTTCCAAATGAGTTTTCGATCGGCAAAGTCACCAGGAGCAGGCATGGATTGGACGATGAATTGATGGTTGGATTGATACTTGCTTCCGTCGATCATAGTGATTCGAATCATCATTTTCTCTCCGATACTCAAGAATCCTTTGCTTGGACAAACGGTGTATCTGGTGGGTCCATTAGTGCGGATGCGAAAAGCAACACGACATGGATAGACGTTTCTGAAAAACAGGGGTCCGGTTTTGATAAGTTCTTACGTATTCTTTTTACTTCAACTCGAGAGTCTTGTCAATTTCTCCGGATTTTGGCTCGATTATAATGTTCAATGGATTAACAGTGACCAGTTTCGGAATCACTGGTTTCGATTTGGCATTCGGATCCTTGAGGATACAATCCATCGACTGCTTCGACTCCATTTTGTTTCGCTATCAGAAGATGTCAAATAATTTGAAACTGATCTTGGTTGATGTGGAAATCGCAGAAAAATAAAAAAACTAGATTTCCAAGCAGAAATTCAAACAAAGTTCACGTTTAATATTTTTTGAAGATTCAATGTATTGGAGCTTTCTGTAGATCAATGTTTTGACCTTTTACCTGAAACTACCCTTGCCTATTTTTGTTGTTTTTATTAATAAAAGTTGTTCTCATTACCAGCAGAATCAATACTAATACATAATGCATGTGTGTGCATTGAAGCCAAGTATGACAAACGCAATCAATCAATTTTCGAATTACAGCTGGATCCAGTAAGACCCGTACATTGTCTATTACTGCCCGACTCTCTTCATAGGAACTCATCTCTTGTCGAGGTTTTAGAGAAGATGCGTGTGTAGTCCCAGTAGAGTTCCCGTTGAAAAGAATGTGTGCTCGCAGAAAAAAGTGGCTGCTCGAGGATTACACTTTGCGATGGATGTGGTCGAATGCTAGAAAAAGTGCTTAGAACGAATTGGTATGCGATGAATGAATTGCTAGTCGACTATATTTTTCGTAGCTTTAAGAAAAAAATCATATTTTTTCCCATTTCTGAAAAACACAACAATGAAAACATTTTTCATTCAGTTTAGAAACTTTCTTTTTCAAAATTCCTGCATATTCTGCTTCACCACAGTCTTCCATTTTCATTCTCTTCATTCCTTTACTCTTATTACCGTTTCCTAAATGTGTCCAGATGGGAAGGAAAACGTTACACATTAGTACATTCGAACGAAGCTCGCCTCGGAATATTTTATCGCTCGTCTCTTTCCTTCTTCTCTCCGCTTTTGCTGTTTTTTCATCTTTTCCATCTCTTTTTGTCGTTCTCTTCCTCTGTTTCCTTTTCTTTTTTCGATTTGTACTGCTATCTATTGAAGGCTTGCCATTCTAATAGACTCAACGTGGGTTCTTGGAGGAATGGCTGAATCGGTTTGGGATATTGAGAAGAATGTTGTTCTACCTGAATGGATGCCTGAATGGGTAAGTATTGTTATTCTTAGGATTTTTGTAGAGACTCAAGAGGGATTTAATGATCTTATTATTTTGAGCCGAGAGACTTTTTCTGCTAAAAAGATAAACTGCGAGATCTGAAACTTGGCTTCTCCATTTTCCGTTTTTTTTTCTGTACAAACTTTCTATTTTTCAGGCAAAATCATGCGTGAGAGAATCTGCGACGTTTGAGGAAAATCGTCATCATCTCACCAGATACTACAAATACAGTTTCCGCCCAAGCAGCAACTCTTCCGGAGACATTACCTCCAATTTCACTCATGCTATGGCTATTCTTTTCATGGCTATGACTTCGGCTTGGAAGCAAATAACTTTGGAATTAAGTTCGGAAGAATCTGACGAAATTCAAGATCGAAGTAACTGGATTCATGCTTTCTATCAAATTGTAGAAGTCAACGATGGATTCTGTGTAGCCAAGGCAGTGAAGTTGAATACTCACGGATTGCACCGAGGAGATTTGAGATTTTTGAAGGCAAGAAAAAGTTCTGTTTTTTTCCTGAAAACCATAAATAATATTTCCAGATAAACCACTCTTCCAAGATTTTTCACCTCACCGGCAACCTTCTTCCAGGTGATGTCATCAAAGTTTATCGGCTCATTCTTCTCAATGATTTTGATTTGTTGAACCCTCCACTGGTCTCAAATTTGGATATCACAAACTTGGAGAGCGCATTGTTCTGGCTGGTACATTTGGCAGAGCTAATGCCAAGAGAGCTCGAGAAAGAAGTCAAGTTCGTATTCGTGAATCCCGATTCGAACTGTCGTTTGGTACTCACTGACACTCTCCCCGATTTGGGATTGATTTTGGAAAGTGAGATGAATGGAAGTGATGTCAGAAAAGACAAGGTTCATACTGGAATTGCATTCACTATGCGAGTATTCACTCCTTTTGCAATAAATCATCTCAACGAAGAGTTGGAAATTCAAGAAGAAATCGAGAAGTATTTCATGCCACCCACTCAATTGACAACAATCCGGAACATTCAAGAGGTTGATGCCACTGCACCAAAGATTGACTCATTTGACTCAAGAATACTAACTGTTGGAAGACGAGACGATCGAGTTTTTCATTTGTACGAAATAGAATACAAAAACTCATGCGCCACATTCATCATTTCTAATCCTCCCAAATACTCAACACTTGGAAAATGGACCAAATCATCAAATATCACTATGTATTTCCGTTCAGAAGATCTCTACATCAACTTGAAGGTAGACGAAGTTCAGGAATTAGACAATGAAAGAATAAAAATCAAAGCAATCATACCAAAAACTGAAAATACTGAAATCGCGGATTCAATGGACATGAAGAACATTTTGGTCTTTCAAGAGGAAAATGCTCTTTCAAAGATGGATTCTTCGTCAAAAGCAGCCAAAATTCTCAGATCGCTTTATGGAGGGAAATCATCATACTCTTCCTTAATGTTCGGTTCTGCTCAATATCGCTCCCCACTCGATAGTTCGATAAAATTGGACCCAGATCAGAGTAAATACATCAAAGGAGTTCTTCATGGTAGTACAATAATGCTTGTTGATGGTGCTTTTGGAACTGGAAAGACTATGATTGCGGTAACGGCCATGTTGGAATTTCATAAAGTCAAGAATAGGGGAAAAGGAGACGTTCAGCAGATTTTTGTAATGGCTAACGACTATGCTCTTCAGTAAGTTTTTAAAAGATTCTTCTATTGAAGATATTTCCCTTTTTCAGAAACTGCATTCAACAAATATCTCCTGTACTTTCCAATAATTGCAAGTGGGTCACATTTAACGAAAAGAATAACGTCCTGGATACAAGTAGACAATTTCAAGAAGATCTTGGGCAATGCACACAGCAGATTGGTCAAATATCAAGTCAGAAGGATCGACTGAAAAACGTCTTCCAATTGTTCCAACCTAATGTGATTATTTGCACTGTGGAGCAGGTGAAGAAACTTTTATTTTGGAAAGTATTCGACACGAAAACAATCAAGCTTATTCAAATAGACGATGCTCACTCAATGATCGACTACAAGTTTTTTTGGCTTCTCAAAAATTTCTCCAATTCGTCATTTGCTTTATTGGGAGATTCCGCTCGAGTTGCGCCACATGATACGAATCAGTTTCATTTTGACAATATCTTTAAAATATTTCTGGATTTGCATTCATCGCCGACTATTAAATTGGGGACGACGTATCGATGCTATTTCAAAATTTCAAAAGTATGGAAGGATTTATTCTATTCTTCCAAGAACTTTGATGCGCCAGCCATCAGTGTAACAAGCAAGACTGCACGCCACTGGCTTCTCAAGAAACTTTGGAACTCCCAATCTCCAATAGTTTTTGTTCATGATCATCAGATCAGTTGGGATGAAATAACTTCAAATAAGAAATACGATTGGACAGTGAGGTTTATTTTATCGCATTTGACCAATTATATGGATCAAAAAGACATTGGAGTGATGGCAGTGAAAAAGTCAATAACCTTTGAGGTCTTGAGACAAGATTTCCAAAATATCACAATTGGAAATATGGAGACTTTTCATGGAGCCGAGAAGGATATAATGATCATTTGTGGAGCTGAAAAGGAGACTACTACCAATGAACAAATCCAAATTTTTACGGGGCTGTCGAGAGCGAAAAATGGAGTGATTATTGTTGGAAATGTATATGAGATGCTGGAAAATAATGAATGGAAGCGGCTTCTCCAGTATTCGCTAAAGAAAGGAGCACTGGTTTCGGATCAAGTAAGTTCTACTTATCAACTTTCATTTACGAGAATGATTCTTTTCAGAAGTTTCAGCCGATGAACATGCAGGACTTCGTCAAAATGGAATAATGCATGTTTCGGGGAATGTGTGTCTATTATCAATTTTGGATAGTGCAAAATGAACTTTAACCTATTCAGATTCATTATCAAGATTTCATATTGACGGATCTTCTACCCTTCTTACCCCCATTGATTTTTTTCTAATAAAAATTTAGCTTATTCAATTCGCTAACGATCACAAAACGTCTTACTGATGTGTTTCAGGTTTCCCAGCATTTCTGTAGTTTTTAAAATAATTTGTCTCTTTTTGCAACATCTCAAAAACCAAAGAATAAATTTTTATCTCGTCTAACAACTGGAAACCCGTTCGAAGCCCAAGTGAGAATATTAACCGACTAAAAATGATATAATACAAATCGTATCGCTATAAAGGATACTGTCTTGAAGACCATGTCTTATATGAAGGAGTGCATTCCAGTTTGAAATTTGGATTCAGATGGTTCTTGTGGTACAACACCTAAAGTTTATGTTTTTTTAACTTCAGGTTTTTCACTTACATTAACCATATTTGTGTAGTAATCTTCTTCCAGCTTATGATCTTCCTGGCCTAAAAATGTTCGATTGTAGAGGAGTTCTGCAGTGCACTCGACGATGGCGTAATCGAAGGATGGGATCATCTGAAAATCAAGAATCCAATGAAACGTCTAGATTTATATTTCAGTCTAGAACCTTATTAAACATGAGATTTGGGTAAGCTGCTACAGTACGCAAATCTTCGATCCCAAGAAGACAAATAGCATGTCGAATCGTCTTCGATCCACATTTATCTGCTCCTCCATACATCCATTGAGACATTCTGAAAGTTGCTATCGTCTAACTGTATATCATTATCCAATTTTCTCTACCTGGATACAAAATCCGTGTTCTTTCCCTGCTTCAAACATCCATCTGTGAAGTGTCCTGGCATTCCGAGATCAGCGCTCACTTGGAAACTTTGAATGAATTGCTCATCCACCCCGAATCCCTTGAAATCATATTTTGATTAAACGTTGACAAGGATAAAGTACTCACTCCCTTATTCCATTGAGTGATATATGTGGTCAAATCCGTGGTTCGAACCATCCAATCTACTGCTGCTCGAGACAATGATCCTTGAGCAGCTCCCTTTGCAAACTTCATTTTTCCATTCAAAACTGTCTCGGCTATTCCGGTTTCTAAAAATTCAAAGAATTGTCATTTTCTTCATTCCAATCTCACCATTTCTAAACATCTTCAACGATCTGGGATCCCATTTGAACTTATTGTCAAGTCTTCCAGCTTCTGGGGTAATTTCGACATCATTCGCCCCTCCTAACCACTCATAAATTTTCTCCATTTCATAAACAGACTTTGTGATGACGTCATGATTCTGAAGAAGAATCACATAGTTCCATCCCGGTTTGTTAATCAGAACACGCATGCAATTGTAGTGAGCAGAGTTGATATTGTGGCCAGCTGAGTCGACAGAGTCTTCATCTGTAATTCTCGATGAAGTGAGGAAACTTTAGAAAATTTCAAAACTAACCAGGAAGAAGAAGAACATTCGGAAGACATGCAGCCATTGCTCTCAATCTTTCATGAAACTGTGCTGGAGCTTTTTTGTCAATCGCAAAACAGAATGTGTTCTGTGGATGGTAAGACATTTGCACTTGTTTTTCAATCATTTCATAATCTGCATAAACTATTCTGGCAAATGCTACTCCATTCTTTAACGGTTTCAAAATGGATCCCGTCGGGAGTATTCTATTCATAATTGCTGCACAGGACATGTCCAATTTGTCATTCTCCACTATCTTCACTCGATTTTTGCCGGATACTGTTTCAAGGAAGGCCTGAAAAACTGGAATATGAGATGAAAAGAAAACCTCTGGATTACCTTATCTCCAGAAAGAACTCTTCCACAGTCAACGTGCTCCGTTTCAGGTCGCCTCCTGTAGAAATTTTTCTGAAAAGTTAGGGTCTAGTTTCCAAAGCTCTGAATATTCCAAACTAACCAGTTCACTTTTCAGCTCTAACTTCTCAAAGTCTTTCTGTAACTCGTTGATTATCACATTTCGTTGATCGATTTCATTCCTTAAATCTTTCATAACTTGTTCATACGTCATCGGATTCCTTTCATCTGGTACTAGTGCATCTGAAAATATTTTCTTATTTGAACCTAAATAATCTTCGGAAACTCACTAAAAACTCCTTTCGTGGGTGGTGAAGACAATAGAAAATAAGCGATGAAACAAGCCATAAGAAAAACGAATAACCATAAAATTTTGCATGTCTTTGGAGCAGCTGAAGGATCCAGAACCTGGTATCTAACTTTACTTCTCATCTGAAATGACTAGAAATTTATCGAAAAAAAAACGTGCAGTTTTTAGTTTTGGAGTGATCAATAAAACAAGAGGAAAAGTTTTCGTGTACCAAGTTTTGATGGAAGAACGTTTTCGGAGAAGCTATCAAAATGTGTATTGTTGTTTCACTTTTCCTCGTTTTTCCTATTTTGTACAATGAAAGATTTTTCCTAGAATTAGCATTACAAAGAATCATTCGTAAAGTCTAAAAGTCGGGAAGCTTTATGTTTTTTGTGAGAAAGACCAACAACACCAAAAAAAAGAAAACTCGGAGTGTAGAACTATGGAAACTTCGCGTATAGGAAATTTCTATAGAGACTTAGAGAATGAATTTATTCATTTGTCGAGGAGAATGCGGGAAATGAAGTCGTCATGGAGACAACCACAACGGATTAGATCAGAGGAGCAGGTGGATATGAAGAGAGCAACAACAATAAGGGACTTGATTTTTAGGAAGCTATTTTGGAGTTATCTTCATTTAGGTTTTGAACGAGTTTATACAGAGTATTAGTTTTGACGGTTGTGCCAGTTTTTTATAGATTCAAAAAACTAGTCTACGTACGTGGCGACTGCTGTCATCAAACTCTATCGAATCCCAAAAATTTGACAAAACTGCAAAGACTCGTTATCATATAAGGCACCAATTGAACAAATGTTAATTACATTATGCATTATGCCACACCATACAGCTATCGACATCGTTCACATACTCTTCGAAATATCGGTATTGAAAAATTCTAAAATTTCAAAATTAGAAGACTCCACAAAAAAGTAATGGTATCTTTGAAGTAGAAGAGTACTCCCAAAGATAAACACTCTCTGGACTGGAAAGTTGGCAAATATGACTTATATGTATCTTTTTGCAAGGCCTGCGTCTCTCATTTATAACTTTGTCTTTCAACGTCACTGATAACAGTTTCAGGTAGAAAAGACGGCGAGGAGGAAAGTGTGAGTTTCTACCAAGATTCGAAAAAAGAGATGTTGATGTATTCAAATGTTTTGATAACGTGGGATATCTATTGGCTGTGTTATGATGAAGAAAAGCTTTGTTCGGGCATATATTAATGTTGAATCCTTTTTTTTTCAAAATATCTCCTAGAAGTTTTTTTTTGTTTGGCCTTGTTCGTCTCAGAGAATGTTTCTATTTAAATAAAAACCTAATTGTATTCGTTTGTCTTCGTAGTCCGTTTTCCTTTACAGAAGGATAATTGGAAAAGTGTCCAAAGATCCAATATCGACAAGAACAAAAAAGCCAAATGCATTTCATATTTGTTGGTACCATAAGATAGTTCAAGTGAGGATTATTTAAATTTTCTGAATGCGTCCTCAATTTTTCAAAAGAAGTCTCACCTGAATCAGTCCGGCGCATTCCTTCATGTCGATCAAATGAGAAAAAACGAAATTCGGCACTCTCAATTGATGTAGTCCGAGGTCGGGTCATTTTCAGGTTCCACTATGCAATCAGATTTTTTTGTTCGTTTATTAGGCGATAACGTTTTGCAGTGATAATGTAGATCTTCAAAGATCTCTGATTATCTAAAACCTTATTCATAATGCATCATCCCTTCTTGTGAGTCCCATTGATCCTCAAATACACATCATGAAATACACAGATTCACCTCTATCTTTCTCATTTCCATTTCTTTTGCTCCGCCGGATGACCCCAGCAGAGCGGTTCCAAAAGTTATAGTTGTTCAACACTTTCTTTCGAAAGGTCGGAACTCCAGCGTACCTTGAGTAACTGGGTTAAAACCGACGAACACTGCGCAGTGTCCCCTCTTATGCATTTTTATGTACCGACAGCAATCGAGGCCCGCGTATGTGCCAAGAGAGCGGCCGCTGCGGAGACGCAGATGCGAGAGGGAGCGCGTTGGTGGTGTAGTGGGGAGAAAGAGAGCGGAGAGGGAGAGGAGAGAAGGGCTGGTTCGAGTCCGCGGCGTTGAATGAACAGAAGAAAGCTATCTTCCAAGAAGACAGAAAACCATATATGTAATGAGATAGTTCATTGTAAAAAGACATGAACAAGAAATTATGATCCAAGTTTTCTCTTGACTACAGCCGCTGGTCCATACAGTTGGCAATCTCTTGCCTTATTCATAACCATGCGATCAGTCGGTTTGCAGTTGAACGCATCAGCGAATTGGTCCATTTGAGACATCAATGAGTTCACTCTTTGATAAGAGTTTGAGTGACCGTCAAGTCTCATTTGTCTTGGATTCATACCGCCCTAAATTTAAAGGATAAACAACTAAACTACTAGTATATTTCAAATACCGGTGTGCAGAAAACCACGGCTGCTCCATAGAAGAAAAGTTGTTTCTTATCGAGAGATTCATAGTTTTTAACTGTTGTCTTCCTTGTGTATGCTTTCTGATATATATCCCAAACTATGCGGTAGGCTGCGATGTCAGCAGCGTCCTCTTCGAGAGTAAGCTGAGTATCACATGTCTGGAACGAAGAATACGAACTTTTTTAGATCGCAAACATATTTCATAAAGTTATCTCACTCACAACGGTAGGGAATGTTTCACAAGTTTTGCGAGTTTGCTCCTCAACACATCCAGCGTCTTTTGTCCAGAACGAAGCCAAAGGTTTATTAGCATCCGTGGCGTCAAAAACCAAAGTGTGGAATATCTCATGAGCCATTGTGAATCCGATACTACCATACTGTAACAAAATTTACACGAATTATAAGAATTACAGAAGCATGCGTACCAAGTCAGACATGTAGTCTGTGTTTGCTAGTAGCAGAAAGTCATTTCCGAAGTAGATGTGATCCTGAAAACACATATTCGCCACTGGTGAGTGTACCATTTGTTTTTAGTGTATAATATTTCTGAATTAATTTTGATTAACTTGTGAATGAGTTATTGTAGTTTTTGCTGGAACATGTTATTGTTTGATATATACACCACAAAAAGTTTTGTTCGGTTTGATCTTTCGGCTCCGGAGATATGCATGTCGAAGCACATAATGACATGCTTGGCTCATTAACCATAACTTTGCTCAGCGTGCAATTAATAAGTTCAAACTTTTGAATCAGGTGTATTTAGAAGTTATTTTCTGGATTCTTGTGGGGATTCTGGAACATGGACAAAATTCTGATTTTCAGAAAACTTAGCATCGTACTGAATTCTAGACCAAAAACAAATCGTACACTCTTCACTTCTCGCCAACATTCACAATTCTTAGTATAACTCAAACATACGTCTAATCTATTGAAGGCTTGGATGCTGTCGCCCAGAACGTCACCAAGATCTACAGAATAAATAGCTGCTATTGGTTTCATGATGAAGCGAACACCTTCGCCGACGGCTATTACTTCACACACTGCATCTTGGATATCTCGAGAAAACACTCCATCAAGCCTGAAACTTTAGGTGAACTACGTTTTGTGCTCCAGAAATCTTACATTCTCAGGCATTCTTGTTTGACTTGGACGAACTCTTTCCTGGCAATATGAAGATTGTTTCGGACATCAGCGTAAGTTGTGAAATTGATTTTTTGAAGAGCATCTTCAAACATTTCCAATCCTCCATTTGCTTTAGCCCAAGGAGTTCTTCGAAGCTCTTTTAGAACGGCCAACTTCAACTTTTGATACAAGTTTCGCAGTTTTTTGTCCAAAGATTTCATTTGAGAATTTGCGATTGAACCGTCAATTGATTGTTTGATTAAGAATCGAGAGTGCAACTGAAATGGGGAAAAATTTGTTGAATTGGTTGACTGATTAAGTTCTACTGACAAACTTTTCTTGTGGATATGGTTTTCTTCGAAGTGTCTCCAATTTCTCTTCACAAGATGATGATTTCCATTGTTCTAGAGAATCAGACTCGTTCAGTTTAAAAGTCAAAAGATGACGAGAAAAGACGTTGACCAGCTTTTCATTCACCGAACATCTGAAAATCCAAACTCAAAAACAATTTTGTCATTGAAGCCTACAATGTTGAAGACTCTTCCGAATCGATGAAATCCTTGACAATGTTTCCCAGTTGAAGGGTTTTGTCTTGAGTCTGAAAATAACTTCACTACCTGCTTCCATATTTCTGAAATGTTTACAAATGCGCTGACGAGTTCATCTTCTGGGTGGTTGGCTTTGTATTCCTCCACAATTCTGTTTTTGGCTTCTAGCATACTTCTTAGGAATTCCTCTCTTGTTCTTGTCTGAGGACACACATGAGCATAGAAGTCGTCACATGGATCAACGGAAAAGTCTACGATGCTGAAATTTTTTTCACTTTTTAAACCATAACCTGAGATGATTCCTCACTTCTTGACATGCTCTTGCACAATGTTTTTTGGCAGAATGACTTCAGAATCCTTACAGGAACCAATCCAAATCAAGGAGAGAGTATGAAGAAGAAGCAAAAGGAGGTGAGGCGCCCGCATTGTATCAGGAGGAAGAATAAAAAACGAAGTAAGAAACATTTATTTTATACCCAGCGAATTAGCATTTTCTCTTGTTTTATCGTTTTATGTAATGCGGAGGATGGGTGTCGTGGGAATATGGCGGAGGAGGCTGCAAATATTGAAAAATCAGACTATGGTTAGAATAGAATCCTGTCAAAGAAATAGACAAAAAAATAGGTTCAAAACTTAGTTCCAGATCATATGCGTATACTTTGCTTCACGAATCACAGCTTCCTGCAGACCGATTCCGATGAGTACTGGAGTAGATCGTTGGAAACGGATTTCACATTTTCCTTTCGTTAGCTGCTCAAACTCTGTAACCGATTACAGTATAACTATTGTAATAATGGACCATCTCCGATTTATCGCGCCGAAGAGATCCCAGCTTCTGTGAAATTCCAATTTTTGAAGAATTCGTCGTCAACATGCGCTCTTCGTGTGTCTCAACATTAGTACAAGGTTTCATCAGCAATCCACCACTAAAAGCTCTCAAGAAATGAACATCGTAAATCCATCAGATGTCACATGTGATGTATGTTTCCCCAGGAAACTGCTATACAACAAACATATTTTTTCGTTTTGAACTTTGAATTTATTTTTGTGATGCTCTCACTCTGTTTCTTCTACCCCAGATTACTCATCGCATCAGTAAAGAACAATCCGTTTTTCTGTTGCTTTTCGGGTGTCCGTTTTCTGATCAAAGCCCACCTTTCGCCCCCTCTGATATCTTCTTATCATGGCCTCTGGTCTTGAGGCAAAGAGCTCTTCTCTTCGAGAACATTCTGATGGAAAACAAGAATTTGGTTGGTGTAATAGAATGAATCAATTGAAAGAGAAGGCGGAGATTCCAAATCAACAACACATTTATCTTGCCAATTGTCCCACTTCCATCCAGCAAAGAGCTTGATTCTCTCGCTTCGAAAGTTTGTCATTTTGTATTGGCAGTGTCAGGCAACACACTTTCTCTCCGCAGAACTTTATACTTTTGAACCCTTTGAATCTTCAGAAAATTGAACATAAAACTTTCAGAATGATAACCAGAACTCTCGTATGCCTTTCATTGGCAGCCTTGGTTTACTGCCAAGGAGATGCTGCTGATCCAAAAGAGACCAACTACAAGAAGTTCATCGGAGAGCAGGATTACGTTAGTGGCGTCTGGAATAGAACATTTCATCTCTGAATATTACAGAAGCTTCCATTCAAGACCCGTGTCAGTGAGCCACTCTCTGTAGGACAAACCATCCACGCCGTCGGAACTCTCTCTGATAAGCCAACCCGTGTTGACTTCAACTTCCACAAGGGATCTGCTAAGGATGCCGATCTTCCACTTCATTTCTCCATCAGATTTAATGAAGGTTTGAATGAAACGTCGTTTTCTGGGATTTCAGAATAGCTTTTCAGGACTTCTCGGAAGCGGAAAGCTGATCTACAACACCTTCCAAAACGGAAACTGGTCTGAGGATGAGCAGAGAATCAGCAACCCATTCAAGGCTGGACAAGAGTTTGACTTGCGTGTTCGTGTTCTCGAAGGAAAGTTCCAAGTTTTCGCTAACCGTGTCGAAGTCGGAGTCTTCACTCAACGCCTTCCACTTGACGGAGTGAGTCTATTGCTGTAGTCCTCAGCATGGTAAAGTAAATTTTTCAGATTGACCACGTCTCTATCAGAGGAGATCTCTCCAAACTCCGTCTCTTCCACTACGGAGGAAGAATCTTCCCAAATCCATACATGGCCGTTGCTGGACTCACCCCAGGAAAGAGATTGGACATCTCTGCTCTTCCGAAGGGTATGGTGTTCATATTATTATTACCTTTTTATACAATCCTTCTTATTCAGGAAAGCGTGTGAACATCAATTTGTACCGTGAGAACAAGGAGTACGCTCTTCAAGTTTCCATCAGATACAACGAGGGAGCCGTCGTCAGAAATGCCATGACTAGCAATGTCTGGGGCAAGGAAGAGAGAGAAGGAAAGATGCCACTTGACAAGAAACAAGTCTTTGATATCACTATTATCAACGAGGAGTTCTCTTTCCAGATCTTCCTTAACAACCAGAGGTTCGAGCTTTTGTTTCCCAGATTCGATTACAACTTCACCTTTCAGATTCACCACCTTCGCCCACCGTGGATCACCATCTGACATCAAGACTCTCGAGATCGACGGAGATGTAGAAATTCAAACTGTAACCATCAACGATGCCCCAGGAGTCTAATAATTTCACTGTAATAAATTTCAATATACTTATCGAAATCAATGAATTATAATCTTTATTCAATGTTGTCTGTATTTTTTTCTGAATCTTCGAATTCGAAGATCTTACTAAAGAACGTTCTTAAGAACCGAGGGTAAATAATGCGTTTGAATTGGCGCCGAAATCGAGTTACTTTTTCAGTGCAGGTGTTTGCACTGTCATGATTTACGGCGGCATTTCATTCGACGCGCAATGCATCAGTCACATGCATAACTTTTCGTTTTCTTAATTCAGTTCTTTATTTAATATGGGAGTCGATGAAGCATTGATTAAAAATGCGCAAAAAACTATCGATCGATTAATTCGACAGTTAGCCGAAATTGAAAACGAAAAGTAAGCGATGTTTAATTTTTTGAGCCTATGAAGCATATGAAGACAGATGTTTGAGGTTGTTTCTCTAAAAACCGACCCGATAAAAAAAGCGAGATGTTAAAGGAGGATTCCGACGAAAAAATGAATGTGCTTTAAAATGTGTTAAAAGTTGCGTAGATTCTGAATATCGAGATGAGAATTCTTGGAAAAATTCGTTGTTCTCAAAAAACGCGATCGCCGGCGCCAGAAGTCGTCCCTTTTTTGAATTCCCGCCCGACTTTTCTGTGGTGTGGCCTAGAGAACTCAAGAAAAAACGCGCGGGAATTCAAATCTCTCTTAGAAAAGGGACGACTTCTGGCGCCGGCGATCGCGTTTTTTGAGAACAACGAATTTTTCCAAGAATTCTCATCTCGATATTCAGAATCTACGCAACTTTTAACACATTTTAAAGCACATTCATTTTTTCGTCGGAATCCTCCTTTAAGCTTATCTCGAACTCTAACATAGATACGTTTCTCAAAGCTCTTTTTCTGTTCGATGAATATCAATCAATAAAAATGGTTGCAGAGACACACTCGATGCAGAAGAGTACAACGAGTTGCGAGAAGATACAGTCAATCAATTGCAAGAATATGGAAAAATCGTTGAACGTCTTCAAGGCGGAGACGTATCGTTGATTGATGATCTTACCGCTACAAAAATCGCCATTCGAGCAGCGATCAATAAGGCATTCAAAACTCCTGAAGTAATGGCTCTATTCGCCGGGAAACATACGGGGTTGCTGCGAGAAAAACTAATGATGGTATGCAATCGACTGATCCTGATTGCTAAAAGAAAACATTTTCCAGACAGAGTCAAATTATCGCAGTGAAAAACTCTCCAAGCAAGAATATTTGGAACGAAAGTTTGAGATATTGATGGCATTGAGACGGTTAGAAGAAGCTCTTACTGACGATGAAAAGAAGTTTCTGAAGGACAGGCTAGAAACACCCGAATTTCAGCTAATCGAGGCAAACGCCAATCGAATATTCAGCGGCAATCTATCCACATCTAAATAAATGCATTGTAAATACAGGGTTGTAAATAAATATTCAATGTATTATTTGTATTACCTTTTCGGTTTTTCGGTTATTGCCCTATTAATTTCTCAACTGTTTCTTTTCTGCTTCTCTGATTATTTATCATATTTATTACATTTCCAGGGTTCACAATGAGTAACACCAAGAAACCACCGAAGCGATTAAAATTCAAACTGGACGACGGAGTAGAGAATGTTTCACCTCCTTGGGAAGCTTGGTGGCATTCTGAGAAGAAACGGAAATTCTATGTAAACTCAGAAACAAAACAA
The DNA here is from genome assembly GCA_963932045.1 of Caenorhabditis sinica. NCBI lineage: Eukaryota > Metazoa > Nematoda > Chromadorea > Rhabditida > Rhabditidae > Caenorhabditis > Caenorhabditis sinica. Next base: position 10,130,875 of record OZ009941.1, on the reverse strand, counting down.
AGTATATGGGAGCATCCGAATAGTTTGGAAGGGGGAGATACTGCACCAAAGGAAGATAAAAAGTCCAGAAAACGTCGAGAACCAGAAAGAAAAGACTGGGATTCAGTTGAAGACTGTTTAATGGTAAATATCTTCAATTACGACTAGATTGAATCTCGAAACTTTAGGAAGTGGATGTCCCTCCTCCGCCAAAACGGAAGACAGAAGAGACGTTGGAATCAGATGAGCAAGCCCCAAAGCGCGCTCGAAAATCTGTTAGTGTAGAAGCTTACGAAAACCATCAGCCAGCTCAGTCAGCTCACAACTCTCTCGCGGTATGAATTTTTTAAATAGTGATGCCATTTCATATTTTCTTTTCAGCCAAACAAAATACTTCCAAACGTTCCATGGAAATCTGAAATTCGTCCACTCAATCGTCTGCAATACCGTGGCTGTGCAATTTTCGATACATGCGCTCTCATTGAATATCCATATGCTATGGATGTTTCTATTGAGAGTAAGTTGGTAATGTCTTTTTAGAAATCATTTATTTATTTTCAGATCAAATACTAACGGTCATACCCTATGCCGTCCATTCCGAGCTCGATGGATTGAAGGGTAATCCAAAAACTAGTAAAATAGCCAGAGAGGTCACCACACGACTGAAGGAGTATCTCGCAGAGAAGAATTGCTACTTGTGGGTGGAGACGAGCGTAGAACAGAAGATTAAGATAGGATCATTTCTTCCTGACGAAACTGTTAAAGACGACATCATACTGAAATGCGCACTTAGAATCAAGGAAGAAGGTAAGCTGTTGTATGTCAAAAACAAATGTAATTGTGATTTTTTCAGTGATGTCAGTTGCTTCAGTGTTGAATCTCAATGAGCGCGCAGTTATTCTTGTTACTAACGACAATGTATTGTCCAACAAAGCGATGACTCATGGACTCACCATCGAAACCCTCTCCTCCTTCATAGACGTAATAAACGGAAAAGAGAGACCATCAAAATCAGATACCAATAAAAAGAAAAGGGGATCCACTCCGCAACAGGCAAGAAAATCGGTAGATGCGCCTAGAACAGTACCTCCAGTGCCACAAGAGCCATCGAAAACGAAGACAAAAGCAATAGAAAGTATTAGGAACAAACGAGAAGTGACCGACTGGATCCAAAGCATGGCAGTGAACGCCAAGACGTCTGCCCGAAAGTCAGCATCTCCAGAACTCCAGAATGTACGCTTACTTATTACCTTTTTTCATGTTATCTAGCTTTTCAGACTCCTACTAGAGCGCGTCCGTCCATTCCCTTGGAAGACGAAGTGATTCCATCAATGCCGAAGCTTGTCAAGAATAAGAGGACGGGCTACACTCCTCAGCTTGCATATCAATCGAGGAATACTGTAAAATCAATTGAAATCTGTAAAAACCGTCCAAAAATGCCGTGCAGTCTCTCGGACGATGATGATGATGAGCCTGTTGCTGGTGACGAAATGGACTGCACCTAACTAATAATTATCTTCAATTTTTCTTTCTTTTTCCTCTTCATTGCTGATACCGCATCATCGATCTCGCGATGTCTCGTGTGTTACGTGTACAATCTTTAAGCAATATCATGTTTTATAATTACAGCTTACCATTTATAGAGTTAATAAATGAATTAGATGTTGGTCTATTCTATGTGAATGTTAAAGCCAGTTGCTGTTCACTCTTCTAAAATGCTTATGATCAATAAATCCATCCGAAATCTCTCGTGCGGAAGCTATCAAAAAACTGATTCTCTTCTGAAAATTTGAAAATTGCGCCAATTTTCAACAACGCAAGCATGCGCTGGCGTCACGTACGAGAGAGAAGAGACGACAGAAACGGCTCGACAGGGAGGCCGTTTTGCTTCCGAATTATGTTTTATTGGCACTTTCAACTTGAATATCTTATCGATTCCTTATCTTTCAAATGTTGATTTTAATGCAAGCTATTGTTTGAAACCTTGAATCTATTCAAAACCCTCGAAATTTAATTTCATAACTCCCGAGTTTCATTAAATTTTCATCATTCGGAATCTGTCATTATACCTTATTTCACTCAAATTATTTCAGGTAATGTCTGGGACAGCGAGTTTAGTTCACAACCTGCCAGCAAGCGGAGATACCAATCATCGAGGACTGCATAGTTGTAAGTGATCACAATACAAATCCCCTTCTTTATTTTTTCATTTTTAGTGAAAAACTCCCGTCGTGCCGCTGACAATGAACCGCTTCTTCGTTTTCGCGAAGCTAAAAAAGTTCTAGGAGATGTCTATGGAGAGTTGAAGGATAACGTTGGAGAACTAGAGGGTGTGTATAAAGGTGAGAAATTAAATAGTTGAACAATTTGCTAAAAATAGAGTAAGGAATTTCAGAAATCAAAGAGAACGATTTTGTAAGCACCGAACAACGAGAAGAAATTGAGGCGATTCGTGATTCTATCAAAACAATAATGGACACTTTTCAAAGAGATAACATGAAGGTAGTATTTTTCGGAAGAACGAGTAATGGAAAAAGTACAACGATCAATGCGATGCTTCATGAAAAAGTGTTGCCACAAGGAATGGGGCACACTACTTGCTGTTTTCTTCAGGTGAGATTTAGTTTTTGCAACGCAATTATATTACATTTTTTCAGGTAGAAGGATCCGACGAAGAAATTGGCCACCTTCAATTAGACGACAATCCACAGAAAATCGATATGAAGATGCTTGGAAAAATTGGACACGCTCTGAGCGACGAAAATTCCGAACTGCCAGCTATGGGGCAAGATTCGCTTCTTCGTGTCTTCCATCCAAAACAAACCGATAGCGGAGAATGCCGTCTACTTCAAAACGACGTGGTCATACTCGACAGTCCGGGTGTCGATCTTTCACCTGAATTCGATAGCTGGATTGATAAGCATTGTCTGGATGCAGATGTCTTTGTACTCGTCTCTAACGCCGAATCCACCCTTACTCAAGCGGAGAAAAACTTTTTCCTCCGAGTTGCCAAAAAGCTTAGTAAACCTAACGTGTTCATTCTCAATAACAGATGGGATGCGAGTGCTGCCGAAACTGAGAATATTGAAGATGTCAAGAAGCAACATTTGACAAGATTCCGTCAGTTTTTGGTTGATGAGCTGGAAGTGTGTTCTGAGAGAGAAGTCAACGACAGAATCTTTTTCGTGTCGTCGAGAGAAGTGCTTGAATCGAGACTGAAAGCTAGAGGACTTGTTCAAAAAGCATACCAAGCGGAAGGACATGGAACCAGAGCTCTTGAATTCCAAAACTTCGAGAGACATTTCGAGCAATGTATCTCTCGTTCGGCAATTCACACCAAATTCGAAGCACACAACAGAAGAGCTCACGAAATGATCGGAAAGATGCGTCACAACTTGAATAGTGTGCTGACTTCAGCAGCAGAGCAACGAACGAAGCTTCAGAACGAATTGAACGAAGCAACAAGAACATTCAACGAATGCCGCGTCAATTTCACTCAGTTTGAAAAAGCGTATCGCGAACAAACAGAGCAACTACGAGCTGAAGTTCATCTGAAAGTCTCTGCGGATTTCTTCGAAGAGATAGCAAGACTTGATGCTATTATCGATAAGTTCGATCAACCCTTTGATGGTAGCAGCTCCGGAATGGCAAGATATAAACAGGATCTTGCGATTTTCGTTGATAAATGTCTGAGCTCAGATCTTGAAGCTCGATGCACTGGTGGGCTCATGTCTCGAATTTGGAATCTCGAAAACGACATGTTCCGTAAGTTTTTATAAAAATTAGTTGGTTGGGGATCCTGATTTCCAAATTTATAGAATACGTGACGAAAATCCTTGCGGAACCATATCAGAACAAACTGGAAGAAGTATGGCGGTATAGAGCTCCATTCAAGTTCAGCATTTGTGTCGATGTTCCTGCTCTTGTCAAGTATGTCTAAATTTAAGATTCGCCAAAAAATATTTTCATTGCAGTGACTTCCATGAGGACCTCGAATTCCGTTTCACATTCGGTCTTCACGCTATGATTCGTCGTATAATTGCCTACCGTAGTGGTCAACCAGTGACTGCCATCAATACCAACCTCTTGACACCACTGTCTCTGAAATCTCAAAATGAGAAGAACGTTGTGAGAGATGCAGATGCAACTGCAGCTGCTGAGGAGCAAGCAATGATGACCCAGATGGTTCTAACATCTGCAGCATTTTTGGCAAACGGAAGTCTCGGAGTTTTAGTAGTTGGAGGAATCGTCTACAAGGCTGTTGGATGGAGAGTCATTGCTGTTGGAGGAGCTGCTTATGCCGGACTCTACGCATGGGAACGTATGCGTTGGAATTCCAGTGCCAAGGAGCAACATTTGAAGGAACAATTCCGATCTCACCTTGCTGCACGTATGCAACAAGTGTCCACAGCTCATACGCATCACTGTGAAACCCAGGCTATCAGGTAAAAAGATCAATGTAAGAGAAAAGATGTGTTATTTTCAGAGAAATGGACCAAGTTTTTGATGGCTTGAAATCAACAGTTGGTGGTGTCCATCGCGAAATGAAAAACGATCTGGATACACAGAAAACTCAAATCGATGCTGTTGATTCAACAATCCGCACATTAGGAACTATCAAGTAAGTTTTTCCCTAAAGATTGAAACAAATTAAGTGCTCTTTTGCAGAGGAAAAGCTGTCTTCTTGCTCCGTAATCTCGAGCAGTTCGCCTCTTCCTACCTTCGATCCGACTCTCCTTCGTCGCCATAAGCTTGACCGGTTACACCACCGGTCGATATTGACAAATTTCTGTATTGGTGCTTCTCATTATTCACTCAGTCTTGTAGCTTTCATCACGAGCGAATGACATTTGTTGCTATGTAGATATTTCGATGAGCTCGTCTTTTTAGGCATTTTCGGTAGTTGAACGTTTTAGTCTTTATTCGATTATAATATTTTTATGAAAGGAATAATTTCAATTATTAAAGTGTGTTTGAATTTAAGTGTTCTTCTCCATCGTTTTCAGTTTATTCTGTTGTCTACTCGTATGTATTTTTGCTGAATTCTGATTCCCTGGAGAAAAGAGAATCTCTAATTAAGAATGAAGGAGGACGATGAGGATGGAGGGATTTCGGTGGAATTCGATCAATGTACACAAGAAGTATTCTTCATTTTCGTGTCTTGCTGTTGGATATAAACTTATTTCTAGATAACTTTCTACAAATCTTGTCAAGAAGACCGTGGAGATGGTGACGGGGACATTTCACGATCCGACTCGGCAGTCTGTCTCAACTCGGCCCGTGAGCCATTCCCAGCTGTACTTCAGAAATTCAACACCTCTCGAAGAGATCACCAGATGCGAACTTTTCCTGAATCCAATGTAAAAATATGTCAAGCGTATAGGAAAGAAATGGAGAGACAGAGAAATGGGTAGGAATTATCAAAGTGCCGTTTTTGCCATATCTCGAACTATCTTCAGAACGGACAGCTACTTGCTCACACAACAAAGACTGGCGATTCATCTTATCGACTTCGTAGATATTCCCTTGAAGGTTGACAATCTGAAAAAAAATATTTTTTTCACATATTCATTTTGTTTTAGAAAAACACTGAACGTCGGATTTGGACTGATCGTGTCACTTCTCCATTATACACTATGTCTGATAGTGGATTAGAAGTCAACTCGGACTACTTCTTTCCTATGGAATCACCGTATGCAGCTATTCAGAAGTCATATGTCCGTAAGACATTTTTTAGGTTCATCGACCTATCTCTTATATTTCAGCTTCGTTCACTGGCGGATAATCTAACGAGAAGTCACCGGAAACTGATCGAAGTTTGCGACTTTGTAGAGAGATGTGGAGAGCATAGTCAGTTGATGCTCCCGACCTTAATTGCTGTTCTTTGTGATTGGGTCAATGGATTTTTGAGAGATCATACCAGACAACTTGACGAATTGAGAGCTCAGCGGCTAGATGATCCATTGCAAACTCTTTCCCGGTTGAGTGAAATTGTCGATGATGTGGAAATAGTGAGAGCAATGATTGGAGAAGATGCAGCGAGACATGTATGGGTATGGGAAGATATCGAGAGATCTTGGAATCGAGTTTTTATGTTAACCCAGCACGAGGCTGTTGTGAAGAAGAGAAAAGTGGTGGAGAAGTTACAGAAGAAATGGATTGGTGCACTACTTTCCACGATGGATCACATTTTTGAAATGGGAAGAGTACCAGCTGGAATTGTACATTTTGTGTTGCATAAGTGAGTTGTTTTTTTTGCTTGATTTAAGTAAAAAAATTCAATTTGGAAGTAAGAAACTTTATATAAATAAGAGAAGTCAATAAATAGAAGTAGTCTAATGACGTCTGTTCTTGTATCCTTGGTTGGCGTTGACTGGAGCGCTCTCCTGTCTTTGTGGGCATGGGCAGTACTCGGCATCGGTTCCTGGCTCTCCCTCCTCTCCAGCAAGTCCAGCAGCTCCGTTCTCTCCATTGTCTCCCTTGTCTCCACGTGGTCCACGCTCTCCTGGGGCTCCTGGAATTCCTTGAGCTCCAGTGTCTCCTTGTGGTCCTTGGTCTCCTGGCTCTCCGGTTGGTCCAGAGATTCCTTTTGGTCCTGGAAGTCCAACTTGGTGCTCGGTATCGGTTCCTGGCTCTCCCTCGTTTCCTGGCTCTCCTTGTGGTCCAACTGGTCCAACTGATCCAAGGGTTCCTGGCTGTCCTGGGGTTCCGTCACGTCCTGGCATGGCTCCTTGTCCACGGGCTCCTCGCATTCCACGGACTCCTGGCTTTCCTGGAGCTCCTGGTGGTCCTTGTGGTCCTTGTGGGCAGGTGAAGCATCCGGCGTATTGTTGAGTTTGGGCTTGAGCATCATCAGCGTCCTGTCCGTCGATTCCTGGAACTCCTGGGATTCCATCGATTCCGTCCAATCCCTGGGATCCCTTTGGTCCGGCTGGTCCAGCTGGGCAAGAGTTGTCAGCTTGGCAGTTGCAGGAACCACCTGGAGTTGGCTCTCCTCCTTGAGTTGGGTTGAATTGTGGTGGAACTCCAACGACTCCTGGGAAGCTTCCTGGGGTCATTGGGTTTGATCCTGATGGGAATCCTCCTTGTGGAGTTGGGTTAGATCCAGAGGCTCCGTATCCTCCATATTGACGCTTGACACGTCCAAACTTCTGCATATCACGGTAGAGACTGTCGGTTTCAAACTGAAGAAGAATATTATTTATAAAGATTCCGATAACTTAACTAACCTTCCAAGAATCCATCGCAACATTCATCTCGTTGCGGATATCCTCAATGTTGTAGCTGATTGTCTGAACTCCATAGAGAATACATCCGATAGAGATGATTCCGAAAGTAATAGCCGCGTAGGCAGAAGCTGTCGACGTCATTTTGTGATTAGACATAGTTTCTCAACTTCGCCACATCTCTTATATACTTCTTTCGTAACGCGGTCACTTCTCATTCGACCTGTTTTCAGATTTTCCTCACCAAATTCCTTCATGCAGCTTCTCAAATTTCTAGGGCGTTTTTTAATTTGATTGACAGGGATATAGTGTGGTAAATGGAGAGATAATAACTGACGCATTTGCATATTTCTCTCTCATTTCCACTCGGATGGCCGTGAGATAAACCGGGTTAATAGTGGGGTGAGATAAGTGATAAGTGATGGTGTTTGAGATTGGAGATTCCGATTGAAAAATTATGTGAAAACTTTTTAGCTCAACATGTTCTCAAAGTTTCTCTAATTTCAGTGACATCAAGCCAGATGCCGAAATTCTTCTTTGTCGAAATATCACAGAAGTTGGATCTCTTCTTTGGGATGAACAACTCGTCGAAATGGTCCTGGAAGCTGTGAAGTGTCGCATACGGATTGGATTGATAGAATTTCCGAGCAAAACCTTCACACGTGCATACCATTCCATAGCAGAATCCACCAAATACACGCAGGATCTTCTTCCTTTCGACGAGTTCAGGAGTCTATTTTTCGACACTTGTCTCACCTTGAAAAACAGATTTGCCGACGAATTACTCGAGGAGTTACATAAAAATGACCGATTCGCCAACGTATGGGTTGATTTAGAGGCATGTGATATGTGTATACTGATAAGAAATAATACTATCAGTTCGGAGAATTGATGGTTTTCTGACAGAAACTTGTTTACAGAACGTTGTCATCGGCTCGATTTCTCAACAATATGCGACTACAGTATTCCGATCGGATTCCAATGTCACTAACTTCTCAGATGCATTCTGGTTGGCATCAAGAGGACGGATGAATAAGGAGAATCTCATGCTCTTCTCCTGGATTGCCACCAAGTCTGAGTTCACTTGCAAGGTAATTGGAGTTTTTGAAAAATGAAAAATAAGCTACTTTCAGCTTGGACACCTACTCGCTTCTTTCATTCGTCCTGAGATGATCGAGGTTATGAATCAGTGCATGAAGTTTGCTCATAGTGCCTACCGTACTCGTGAGCTGTTAGTAACAATGGCAAATGACAGTAATTTTCAAAAATTTTGTAGATTCTTCTGATTCCAAAATTTTTCCAGAAGAGCTGATGTCCCGTATGAAATGCCCACAATCGATCCTGGATATCTCAAAAGCTCATCAGAAAGTCAATGGCGCTGATAATATGAATCGAGCACTTCGAACAAGACTCCGATTTTTTGTGTTCACTCTCGAACAAGTTGTATCACATTTCAGAGAGCTTTTCTCCGATAAAGTATGTTTGAATCTAAAAGTCAATTCAATTTTCAAAATGGAATACATTTCAGGTTAGATACGTCTTCAGAACGAAACGAGATGAAATTGTGAACGCAACGAGTTTGAAAGAAGTGGAAACTGCAATGGCAGATGGTTACAAAAAACTATCAGATCTCGTAATCAGAGTAGGCGTTCGTCGAATGGTTCATGAAACGATGGATATGTTTATGAACATGACAGATGAGATAAGATTGAGGTGAGAAACAGGGGAGCATTCATAATCATGGAATACTCGTTCAGATCTGTTTCGAATACGCTAGATCTCGATTATCTACAACGATGCGAAGAAAGTGTTCGTAAAAATCTCCAAAATCTTCTCTCACTTCATGAAGCTTGGGGAAACGATAAAGATTCCATATTCTTCCATCTCTCCGTTCGTCTGGGAAAGTTGAAAATGAGTTCCTGACATATCATTTTTTCTACTGCCTACATTCCTCCTTTATGTTCAAATTTTCGCATAATCACTTTCTTTTTCATATGGGTCATCAAAATAAATCGAATTATTTTACTGGTGATATATTTGCTCAGATTCCTTTGTTGACGCTCAATTATGATACCTGTCAAGTTTTAAAAAACTCATTGTTATTCATATATATATATATCTAGATGGCTGAGTTCCGAAATGGAATCGATACGATCAGAAAGAGCATAAAAAAATCTGCTGAAGACGTGCAATACCTGGAATCATCTGGGAACTTTGAAGATCAACAGAAGGAGATAACAGAAGCTTCTATCAAAGCAGTGGAGGATTTCCTGAAGTTGGATACAGAAGCACGTCAATTGGAAGAAACCATCATAGCGATGATTGCAGAATACAAAGATGATGATGATTTCGATCTTCCAAAAACTGTGAGCCATTTTTATAAATTACATTATTTTGATAGTTAGAATTCTCCAGGCCGCCGAGTTTGAGATTCTCTACAAGAAAGCTGCCAAACAGCAGAAGAACGTGACAGGTGACAATGAATTCTACCAAGACATCATTTCAATTCTCCAAGAAAGAATGGGAGCACCCTCTGCTCAACCGAATGATAGTCAAGACGGAATGCAAGTGATGCAAGTTCAGCACAGTAGAAAGGATCCGATCTCCAAAAAAGATATCGTCAACCCAGTCATTTACGAGGTATAATCTTTTTGTCTTCATTTCACATTTCACAAGAAGGGCAAACAAACGATCTGCAAAGTTATGAGTCACTTCTCATTGGTCATTCGTTTATATTGACAGCAACCTCAAAACGTTGCCTAAAAGTTGTTTTTGCAGGCTTGTGGCCATGTGTACGATCGCGATTCGATCCGTGAGTTCGCTGGAAAGAAGCGTCAAATCAAATGCGCAATGCAAGGATGCTCGGAGACGATCACTATTTCTCGTCTTGTTGACTACCCGGACTACTGGAATTGTATAAAACCACCACAATAAATACACACTTTTTTGTCGATCTGATTTCATAACTTTTCTAACCTATTGATCTGAACCATCCCTCCTACCATCTTCTCATTTTTCTTCTCTCGATTCTCATTCCTCTTTTTATATCTTCCCGTGTTTCTTTTTCGTGTGTGTCCGTATGTTGTTTCATAAACATTCGATACGTTCTCTCCCCGTTCACTGCCCCCTTGCCTCTCGGTGGTCGAAAAAAACCAGTTTGTCGTTGCGATGAGTCGTTGAACATACGATGCAAATACTCTCTAGAGAATCTGTTTTCTTTTTGCATATTCTAATATTCCCCTTTCCAGAATTTCATATCGTGTGAATGTCTGCGGCGGGGGCTATCAGTCCGCCAGCTCGAGAACTCAGAACTTCTGCAATTTGTGGATACTTACATCGAGTTAGTTTTGGATTTTCGACCTATCTGATCGATAAAATTTCAGATCGAAGTTCGCACCATCGGCCTGATAACTCGTCGTCGCTATTGGTTCGCTCTGTGTGACTCGTCTCCTTACCTCTATTGGTACAAAGATTCAGATGACATCAAATGCATAGGAAGAGTCTCGTTGAGTGGTGCAGCATTCACATATGATCCAAAAGAAAAGGGTCGATTTGAAATTCAGTGGGTTTGATAGAAAGGATTATCTGATTCAAACGTGCAATACTTTTAGCTCAAACAATGAAGTAATTGTACTAGAATGTAGCTCGGATAAGCAACGGAATGAATGGATGAGAGCTCTTCAGAATACCAGGAAAAGAAGCTGGAGGACTGCGAAGTCTAAATCCGATTCAAGCCTCGATATATCTTCTCTAACAGGACGTAACTCTACTGCTGTTTTCGAAGAATGCTCAACTCCAACTCCAGTGCCTCCCCCTAGAAGTCCAAAACCAAAAAAGAGAACTCAGTTTATCGATGAAGATGCATCCGAATCTTCAGCAGATAGTTCAGTTTGTAGTGAAAGTATTACGGAAGAAGTTAATTCCGTGGTAGAAGAGGCCGAAGAGCCCAAAACCCCAACAGAAAATTCTGCAAGCGAGTGGTACTTGAATCCCAACGGGCAACTCAATGAAAGATCTCTCCAAATGCCGAAAACAATAGAAAGTCCTGAAACTGTTCTGAAACGGCTCGCTGATCAAAGTATCGAAGCACCATTCCGTGCCATTCGGAGAAATTTTTCAAGTTGGAGAGGGAGTCGACAGAATACTGTAGATGAGCCAATATCTATCAGTAGGGTGGGTACTGAAAAACTTAGTGAATAAAAATTTAAAAATTGTAGAAAGGAACAGTGTCTTCCTCGGATCTCCCACCTGAAGAAAAAGTGATTGAATTGTCTGATAAGGTCGCAAGTCTTGAAGAAGTCGTGGATTCGCTCAGAGCTGCTCTTCTTTTGGCACAACGGAATAATGAAGCATTGTAAGAGAAATAATACGCATGCAATGTCGAAATTGTTTTTTTTTTCTTCAGAAAGAAAATCGAAGATATGGGAGACAACAACGAAGAGATGCGAGAATATTTGCTCGAAAAGGAACGACAAGTCACTGAATTGCACATTACGAATAGCATGAATGCACGACGAGCGCGCGATCTTGAAGATCAGAATTTGAAGTTGGAGGATACTATCAATGATCTGCAACAATCAGTGGAAGCGTTTAGAGAATCATTAAGAACAAAAGAAGAACTGATTCTCCGAATGTGCGAAGAAGAAAATCGTGATGAAGTACTTGGGTCCATGACCGACAGAAATTCGACAGTGTCGACAGATGCAAATGGGATCGTATCAGATGTTGAGGTTCCCGAAGGAATACTTGTAGATGTGTCTTCGGTTGATTTTGAAGAAGCAACTCGGAGGTTTGTTAAAAAATGAATCATCTTCAGGAAAGTAAAACATTTTCAGAGTTCTTGATGAAGAAAAAGTTCGAGATGTTGCAGAACTTCAAGATCTTGTTGAAGGATACCGTACTCAAAATCAGTTTTTGAACGCAGAAATCATCCAGCTTCATGCAATCATTCAATCTTTGGAAACGCGAGAGAAAGACCTTGTCCGCGGGAATTTCGATCTCGAAGCTTGCTACTATCAAATGAAAAGTCGATATTTGATGGTCTTGAATCATTTCAAATCCCCTGACAAGCCTGGAAAAAGTGAGCTACTTGCAATATGTCCTTCATAATTCATTTCAAATTTTCAGTAATGGAACCTGGAGTTCTAAAAGAACTTCTCGAAGAATCTGCAAGAACACCACGAGAAATGCAACAAAACTTAACTGATCAACTTGGATTCTACAAAAAGGACAACTTCACTACCAGCGAAGACCTTTTAGATACTGCATCATTTTACATGAAAAAATCAACGGATATAGTGGAAGCAACGAAGTTGGAGCAATCGGAAGAGTACATGAAATGGTTGCAATCTTGGGATGCATTCCTTGTGAATAATACAGTATCTCGACCAATTGGAATCATGTCATCTCCTGATTTGAAGACTTTGATACGTACCGGAGTGCCACCTGCTTACAGAGGTCGTGTGTGGAAGAGCATAGTGACACATTGGGTTAAGGATAAGCAAGCAGAGTTGGGAAATGGATACTATCAGAGTATGTGCAAGAAAGCGACTACAAAGAAGCAAGATGGTACTTATGATGCTGCCATAAAACAGGTAAAATATAGAATATAAATTCAGTTTTTTAAAATGTAGAATACTTCCAGATCGATCTCGATCTTGCTCGAACACTTCCAACAAACAAGCTCTTCGACGAGCCGGATTCCGCGAATATCGAGAAACTTCGAAATGTCCTCTATGCCTTCCGATATCACAATGCTCACGTTGGCTACTGTCAAGGTCTCAATCGACTTGCAGCAATTGCACTTCTTTATTTGGACGAACATGATGCATTCTGGTTCCTGATTGCTTGTGTCGAACATCTTCAACCAGAAGGATACTACACTAGTTCACTAATCGGAGCCGTCGCCGATCAGAAAGTTCTACGAGACCTTGTCGGAGAGAAGCTTCCCAAACTTGCTGCTCATCTGAGATCCCTCGAAGTTGATCTTTCCCTTTTCGCTCTGTGTTGGTTCTTGACTTGCTTCGTCGATGTTCTTCCTCATTCCATTTACCTTACAATATTTGATGCATTCCTCTATGAGGGTAACAAAGTGCTATTCCGATTCGCATTGGCTCTGCTGAAAATTTGTGAACCCCATGTTCTTCAGTGCAAAACTATCGGTAACAGTTTTTATCATCTGCCCTGTTTCTCTCTCATCTGACACCAATCCTGTTTCAGGCACTGTACACCAATGTCTCAGTAAGGCGCAAGAGCACATAACAGATTTCAAATCCTTGGCTCAGGTGGCTTTCAACGAGCTCAATCCGTTTCCACAAAAAACCATCGAGACAAAAAGGCAGTTATATTTGACCCAGTTGAAGGTGAATAACTCAAAGCTTTGACCTGTATATTGAAATCTTTATTTTTAGGACACTGGCCACTGCATGTAAATTGGACGATATCCCAGCTCATTCTGTACATCAATTCTGTATTTTTATTCTGATCCCCGCATAATTTTTACTCTATTCCTTTCTTCTTTTCTCCTCTAATCTCTTTTCTGTGATCCCTCTTTCCCGTTTTCACTTCTCCCTACGGTTTCTTCTCTCCTCTCCGTGTGCTATTGTGCCCCACTAGTCAGTAAAGTGAAGCATTCACATAAAACATTTTCATCTTATTCGTAACATGGAAATCTCCAAACAAGAGGAAAACATTCATTTTACACTAAAATATCGTATAAAAGTACATATTACATGCTTTCTAAATTTTAAACATTATTGCTCTGGTTTCATATTCTAAACAAGTGAGAGTTCGAAGTGCTGAAGTAGATAGGCTATTTGAAAGAAATATAAATAAATAAATTATGTCGATGACTTGGCACAGGTTGAAAAAATTGGGCAAAGTGCAAGGGGGTGTCTGGCTGTTAGGGGAAAACATTCTAATTTTGCTATATACTATTATCTACAGGCTAATTAAAAGCCGATCCGAAATCAGCAAAGTTAGCGAATCCAGCCGGTTGAGCTGCTTGTCCTTGAGATGGTCTGAAATTTTGAACTTCGTATTTTGGATCAACAACTGAAAAACTTACGCAAATGGATCATTGACGGGAGTTTCTCGAGCAGACTTCGGAGGTGCTGGACGAGGAGGAGCTGGTTTTGCAGGAGCGGATGGATTGAATCCAGCGTCTGCTGGGAATCCGCCTTGGGCGAAAGGATCAGTTGGGAAAGCAGCATCAAAATGAGCAGATGATCCGAATGGATCAACTTGGGCGAACGGGTCCGCAGCTGGATCTAAAAAACAGACGATGGAATGAGAACAATATAATAAGAACTTACTAGTTCTTGCAGATGCAAATGGATCTGGAGGTTGTTGCACATGGTTTTGTGACGATGTACTAGCACTTTCTCCATAAACTGTATCATCTGACAACAAAGTTGGATCGATTACAGAATTTAACAGTTGGGGTTGTGCGCGAAGATTTGAAACCATTTCTTCTTCAGGTTTTTCAACAGCTGCTGATACTTGCTCCGTTAATTTTGTAGTTTTCTCAGTAGCTGCATCCAATTTCTCCATTTGAGTCTGATCTCTCGCTTCTTTTCTCTCCAAGGATGTCAATTCAACAACCATTTTTTCTCGTTGAGCTGTTTCTTTTATAATTTCGCCTCGAACATTTTTGAATTGATTATCGAGCATTTCGATTTCTCGTTTCAGTTCTTCCATTTCCTTCTCATCTTTTGCTTTACATTCTTCCGCATTCTTCGCATCTTCATCAATTTGTTGCATACGTTTTTCGGTATCTCCTTTCTTTTCTTTCTGTGCTTTGCATGCTCCTTCCAATTGTTCAATCTGCGTATCGTAATCCGCTAATCTTCTCGTTGCTTCCGTCTTCTGTCGTTCCAATTGTTTAACTGTAGACTCAAGGGTAGCCAATTCAACTTGGAGGTTCTTTATTTTTGAATTTCTAATAGTCATGTCAGCTTCCAACTGGACCACTGCCTCTTCTGTAGTTTTCCGCTCTACAACCATTGATTGGATGGCTTCAGCGAGTTGCTTCATTTCTTCATTTTCTCCTTCTAAAGCTTCTTTGATTTCCATAGATGTTGCTTCTGGAAGTTGAGGAGTTGATACGGATTGAACTGGTTGATGGGGGGCTGCAGTAGATTCCGTAGGAGGACGGAATGAAGGTGGAAGAAGATGTGGTGGCAATTCTGAGGGTAATGGTTCTCCGCGTTTGGCCATCTCGATTAGATGCATTCTGAATATAGAAGCCATTGAATCAGCTCGAACTTGAGAAAAGAACTCACGTCAGGGCAAACTGTTCCAGGTTCAATTGTCCACATTTCTTGATATCCGCCAGTGCCCAAATATGAGCCAATATTTGAGGGCTCAATCCAGAAGTCATCATAGGCCCTCTCATATCCTGACCATCAACTAATCCGTCGCGATTGGTATCAGTTTGTGCAAATTGATCAGCATGGTCTGCAGTATGAACAGGCCATTCTCCACCAGAAAACGAATGAATTGAGTGAGATGCTGAGATTGGTGTTGATGCTCCACTCGTTCTAGATCCATTGACATGTGGTTGTGCAGAATAGGTACGATTCACTGGTGGTGGCTGAGAGCGTGGCATTGTTGCAGAATACGATTGACTCATGTTCACATCATCTAATGACGTCACAGATCCTGCTCTCGATCCCATCATCGGACGTGGAGGATGAGGAGGAGTAGGGAAATTTGGGGATCGGTTGGCGAACATCGCTTTTGATGGATGAATGAGATTCGGTGGAAGTTGGCCAGGGATTGGATCAGCTTGTAGTGTTCGATAAACTAAATGCAGAGCAACCGACATTTCGATTCTATCGAGACTTCCATCCTTATCCTGATCGGAAAGTTCCCAGATTCGAGCAAGGGCATGAGCATCTAATCCGGAATTCATGAGGACAGGGCGAACATGAGCACCGGATAGCTTTCCGTTCACTGGATTCAGTGATTGGAAGATGGCATCGTATTTGGCCTATAAAGATCTAGCATTATTTTAAGTTTGAGAAGATATAAGGTAAAGAAGATAATTAGCCTCATTTTAAACACTCAGTGTAGCGGTCAATTACCGAAAATGAAGAAACAAACCTGATCAGTAGGTGTAATTGGCCAGTGAGGAGGGAGTGCTGCCGATGGATGAGCTGGCGACGATTGCTGAGAAGATATCGAGTGAGGATGAGATGGATGAGGTGGTGGGGGAACTGGAGGAGCACGACCAGGCTGAAAACGTTACACTTTACAATACTGAAAACAATAAAAACAATTCATACCGATGGGAAGTTTGGCTGGAAATGATGTTGCATGCTCGCTGGCGGCACAGGCGGAGCAAATCTCGGTGGTTGTAGAGACGAATCATACAACGAAGAGTTAGCGACTGGTTTCCCTGAGATTTCATTTTTTATAATTTCTGTCAAAAATTGAAAAATTACCTTGTTGAGCCGCTGCCACCAGTTTAAACGCCACAAAAGCACTTCTCTTGTCCAAAGAACCAGTTTTGTGCGGGTCACTCAACTCCCAAATTTGACCTAATTGAGGCATCGGAAGGTTTGATTTTTTTAGAAAATTCGCAGCGTCGCCAGCTCCTATTCTCGGTGCTCCGTGCGGATTCATCTCAGCGAACGCGATGTTGTAAGCCTCATTGTGAGGCGTAGCTATCGCATATGAATCGTCCATTTTGAGGCTGAAGATGAATCAATTTTAGACTAAATCAAAAAAATAGAAGAGATATCAAGATACTGTACGAAAATTGAGTTGAGAAAAAAAAATGAAGTCGGTATTTTGAAGCAAATGTGATTTGTAGAAATAGTTGGAACCCGCGATACAACACATCGAACTTTGGCATTCAGGGGAGGAAAAATAAGAAGACGTGGTGAAGAATAACGACGAGTGTCTTCCGAATGTCGGCTCTTTTCTCTGTTTCTCTTTCCTTCATCCGAGCACTCTAGTACATCGATTTTCCGTCTCTCTTAAGCTTTCTTTCTCTTTTTATGTCGGTCCGTTTCTCTTTTTGGCCCGTAGAGGAAGAGAAAAATGTGGGAAGAGGAGGGTGAAGAAAGTATTGAGTTTCGGGTGTGACGAGGGACCATGATAATGATTACTAAACAAATATATCGATTATGGGAAAATTGTTGCAACTACGAAAAGTTTATACAATTAGAGAAATCGGAAACTTAGAAATTTAGAAATAACACAATTAATTCAGTGAGTAAAAGACCAATCCTGGCTGACTAATCGTCGTGGTTTCTCGTCGCGGTGTTTACACAAAGTGTATTAATCTTATTTCGACAAAAGAGAAAATGAAGTTAACCTAAACCTAACACGAACGTCTCAAAAATGCGAAAGAAAACTGAAATTTCCAGGTCTGAATATGAGTTATTAAATATAACTTAAATTGAATAGAGGTGATTCAGTGGAAAAAAATCTATTTTAAAATATTTTTCCTATTTTCCGATTCACGGTGCAGCAAAAAAAAGAGAAAAAGAAAGAAAATTCCTTTTTGGCAAGCAAAATTACAGTAAGCCTCAAGATCGCTGTGAAACCTTGCGTGGTTAGTAAATGTTCCTTTAAAGGAGCATGCCTTGTGTGACACGGGTCTCACAGCGATCATAATGTTTACTGTAATTTATGTAGTTTGTCTGCAGCGTAAATCGGAAAAAAGGAAAAATATTTATGAATTTGTTCTCACTGACTCGCCTCATAAAGAAAATTAATTTAGAAAAAATCAACAAGAATTAGAATACGAATCGTTGAAAGCACGCATGTTTATTGGAAATGTTATTCTAGGTTAAGAATGCATTCTATTCAAATGATCATAGTGGACGAAGTGGTTGAAGAAGAAGAAGAAGAACCAGAAGGTGCACCCATCTCGAGAATATCATCGATTCTGAAATATTTCTTATTATAAGAATGATTACTACACTGGGTTATTCTATACTGACTGCTTCTGAAGTTTTTCGACATCTGA
The DNA here is from genome assembly GCA_963932045.1 of Caenorhabditis sinica. NCBI lineage: Eukaryota > Metazoa > Nematoda > Chromadorea > Rhabditida > Rhabditidae > Caenorhabditis > Caenorhabditis sinica. The sequence continues at coordinate 10,112,689 of OZ009941.1, read as the reverse complement.
ATCGGGAATCGGGTTTTTGGATTTGATCGAAGTCTTGATGACAAATTGTTTGTTGTCAAGAGTCAGATATGCCTTATTCTTCACAGCGTGTGCTCCTGCTTTCTTGAATTTCTGACTCGGTGGTGCAGTGGCAGATGACTCAGGACATTTCATGAGTGGTGGAGAGCAGGAACGTTCCGAATGTCCTCTGAAAGAATATCTGAGATTTCTGAATAACACCTTTTGATCTTACGGTGAAGGAACACAAGTGAGATCCGGATTGCTTTCAGATTTCATTGCAGCTGCATCCTTGCGAAGATCACGGAGGTAGAACTGTGCTTGGATGAATGTTTCGTCGACGATCTTGAGAATCTCCTGGAATGCTTCCGTGGCTCCGCGGTGTTTCGACATTTTTTGATGATAATGATCCACTTTTTCGTTGAGAATCAAATTCGGAAATTGACGGAATGTTTGGAGAAGAGCATTCAAGAGATTGTAATCAATGTGGCGAACGTACACGTTGAGAAACGCAACTTTGAAACTTCCCAGCCATCTCATTCTTTTGCCGTGAACATGTTCATAAAGTTTCGCATGACCTCGAATTTCTCGAAAATTCCCAGAGACCCGAAATCCTTCAACTTTCCATTCCCATCTGATTCATGTCTACCGTACCTCTTCCACACCTGTTGCTGACTCATTTCGAAAATATTTGAAAATGCCATTTCCTCACCGAGAGGATCTTCATAATTCTTCGTCAAAATTTCCCATTATCCAGGTCATGACAGAAAATAACGAAAACATAAGAAAAGAGTCCGTTTACACTTCGTTTCCACCACTGACGCCTGATTTATGGATGAGAGTTAACCCCCGATTGTTGAGTGTTTTAAACGGATGATGAGAAACAAACAGAAGAAAAATATGAAGACGATGGTGACGATGATGAGGTAGGTGGAATGTGATGAGCTAATGGGATGAAATGGGGTACTTTGTGGTGGAAATGTGATGAGAATGGGACAAGGGACCACATGGGCGACCACTGGATTTTTACTGTAAAAGTTGATTATTTAAATGATGACCCCCTTCCTGAATAAGTTCTGATTCGACTCTAGACATTTCAGACCCACCTTTACGCGTAAATATCGTCATAATTCTTCAGTCTTTCCTTATCAAATTTTTGAAATACAACCTTTTCCGTATTTTTGTGATTCATCCAGAACCCTTCAACACTTCTCACATCATCACTTACCACACCCCGTTTTGTTTTCCAAGAGAGACATTTTCAGCATTCTATGTTTAATGATACATATAACATTGTGTCATCTTTCTCAAATTTTACGAGTGTCAGTGATAAAAATAGTGTGAAAAGTGACTATGAGCCATGAAATGTGAAGCGGAAGAAACGGGAAGAACCAAGTTCCGTATTTAGCGAAAAGGTGTGAAAAGCTGTTGATGAGAAGACAGGAAGATTGCAAAACATTTTGAGAGGATTGTTGCAAAATTTATAGGCAGAGGAACTGAAATCAGTTTCAAATAGTTTCAAATGTTTGTAATCAAAATATGATTTTTAGATTTGAATCTATGTTAGCTCTAATTATTGAATCTATGTATCTAAACTTTAACTGATTGGATACTGTATACTAATTCAACTTGATAGCAAACATTTCGGAGTAGTTCATTTACAAGGAAGTTCCTTTTTCAAATCGTCTTGAAACTTGGAAATTGGTTCTCGGGGACTTTCGGACCTCTCGAAGTTGAAAATCACACATTATGCACACAAAATTGTAATACAAACCGAAACAAATGTGAATTTCGTGTTCAGGAGGCCTAAAAGTGTTAGGGTACAAATTCTCATCAATTTCCAATACGGTTTTTAAATGGAGCTTTCTTATTAGCTCTCCGAGGCTATTTTTCCAAAATACCCTGAAACAAGATCCTTCGCCTGAAATAACTCCCACTCACGATCAAAACATAACCCAAATGAACATGTTTCCCTCTGTTGTATTTACCCACTGATGAAATCCTCCCCCCTTTTGTCTGTAGCTAATTCTCACTTTTTCGTCGAAAAGTGAGCAAATAATAATGTCTACAAGGAACAACACCGATTTTCCCACTAGTTACAACTTATTGTTTTTCTTTCAATTGACTCATAACCACTCAATTTTGCCCCTTCTTTCTCCCATTGGCTCATTCCATAAATCACTTCCGTGGTCCCTCCAATGATAGAGAACACAATTTGAGAGGGATCCAGGGAAAAGTGGGCGGAGGATCAAATGGTTTGGGAGGGTGGAGAGTTATCTCTGTTCACCTGTCAATTCATTTTGATCCTCTTAGAATCAGTTCGCTTTTTTGATGAAGCCATCTTCTCTGACGTTAAGACTAAGTCAAACGGCGCCTCGTCTGAGCCATACAGTAATCCTATTGTCATCTGCTCATCTGATGAACCTTGAACTACAGTATACCGTAGGGTAGATAAGGCTACACGAAGTCGATGCAAAACTGAACAACTTCAAGTGCAGAAAGTACAAAAAGTACAGAAAGTAACAGCTGTCAAAACAATTTATGTCTTTGGGTAAAGTGGGCAAATACTTTCGAGACTTTTTTGAAAATTTTTCCAATAGCTTTTGAAGTTTTCGAAACTTTCGAGAACGATTAGAGAGGGCGTTGTTCTTTTTGAACATCTGGTTGCATCCTGAAAGCCTATTGAGCTGAAAAAAAGAGTTTGCGAAAGGGAATTAATCCTATATTCTCGAGAATGTTCCTAACAGTACCTTCTGGGTAATCTTTCAATCATTACTATTGGAATTTTGCAAGTTCATCTCTTTTTTTCAAAATTTTCGCAAGTTCGTCTATTCCTTGATGTCTCTGCCACGAACAACTCTTCTGTCAATTCGTCTTTTTCAATTTGTGTTCTGATCATAAATTTTCCACTTTCCACTCTATTCTATCGTTTTTGGGGTAATTCCTTTCAGTTCTATATTTTTAATTTCTTATCTCTCTCCCGTTTTTGCCCGAAGTTTCCCCTATGCTATTAGTGATTGCTCTCTTCTCTGCGACACTGATAACCTCCGCTCCGGAGGGGAGGAGAAATGAAGGAGGTGGACAGAATTCATGGAATGCTTTTCTACCATCATTCCATTTGATTTGACGTCAAAAATACGTGAGGGTTGTCTACCTATTTTAGGCGATTTCCCCCTTCAGTTGACAGTTTGCCCTCTTTCATCTAATTGTCCTCCGATACTCCTTGACTCTTTGATTCACACGTAATGTTTATATGTTTTGTACTAGTCGCTTTGCAGAGTCGGTTGTTGAACTTTCAAGTACATTTTAGGTAAACTGTCGAAGGGAAGTAGACAGTTGCCAACTCGAGACACTTCTTTAGAAATTCATGTGTCAATGAACTCATTTGAGTATACTGTAACAAGCCTCTAAAGCTTCAAAGTGTAGACTTCGAAGAACGTTCTGAATTTGGTCTTGTCGATAAATGTAGCATTTGCCGTAGAGCGAAGCTTATTTACAGCAAATAGAGATTTTTCGTACTTCCTAAGATCAGAATTTTGAAATTGAACTGTGAAGTACCTAACTTTCCTTCGCTGAGAATGTGCTGAATGAACTAACTTTATTATGGACAATATATTTTATGGCTCTCATCAAAAACCCGAATAACAACTTTTCCTTATTTCTCAATAGTTGTAGCTAGCGTAGACTTTATGCTTACATTAGTTGAAGCGTCTCAAATTTCAGAAATCATAAAAGAAGACGGAACGACCTTAAGAGGATTTATCATTTTAGCAGAGAACTAAATGCAAAATTGACACTTTTTAGGGTATTTCGTTATTTCTAATGCTTCGTCTTCTTAGTGTTGATAGAGAAGGGTGACGGGGTTAGGGAAGAGGATTACTGTATGCTTTTAAGGGAAGAATTGTCATGGTGTAGGTTCAGGAAATCATTTTAGCTGGGTTGCGGACTTCGCGATAACAGTGTTTTCTTGAATTTCCCATGTAGGCAAATCTAGTATTACACCACTGATCTGATTCCTAGTCATCCTTGCTTTTTGTTGGATTTCGACATCAATGATGACTGGACCTCATTAGGATTCCAGAAGCTGAGAATCGCAAAAACTTAAAATCCCAAATATTTATAACTCCAAATGCTCAGAATCAGAAACGCTTAAAAATGGTAATCGCGAAGTCTCTGAATAACGAGATCGCAAGGTTACCATAGGACCTTCAAACAAACAACCTGAAAGTTTAACTGCTGAGTTTCTTCCACAGATCCCCAAACCCTGGTGACCATTCCTTCAATTTTCGATTTCTGAGGACACTTCTCTCTAGTCAACGATCTAATTACCGTGTCCGAACCGAAAAGAATCACAGGCGCTATCACAAACTAATTGACCAACTTTTATAGCTTTTGCCTCTTTTTCTACCAATAAAACACCATAAAACAATAGTCTGACAATCAGTGAGACCATTCGATTCTCCTACCGTAACCATCCAACATAAACTTTTTTTAAAAGTAATAAATCCCACAGACACGTCATCTCTCCCTGTCCTCTTCTCTCCGCCCCCTTCAACACCTGCTTCAACACATTCTCCGCCTTTTCCATGTACCCAAGGACAAGGCCTTCAGCTATTCATTCAACTTGTTGTACTCCTTGTATACTTGCTAATTGGTTCGAATTAGTTTTTTTTACTACGAGAAGTTTTTGTTTCCAAAACACACACCATCATCACCTTCTTCTCGTTTTCTTACCCACCCCTCCTACCCTGATTCATCACACATACACGATCATAAACTCGGGTCGTAAGGTCTGAAAAAAGTCTAAAAATGGCACAATCACAAATTGTGAGCAGCACATGGGAAACATTTTTGATTGGCTTATCATTTTTTCTTCGCGCTCTTGATTGTTTCTCTTTCATTCAATTTGACTTCTTGTTTTCTAATACAAAACAATTTGCAGACTCTTCCTCAAACAAGACCATCGTTGGCACCCATGCGGCTACTGTTGCTCTTCGTGTTGATTGCCGTCGTCGCGGCGGAGATCTTCCATCACCACCATAATAAAAGGAGGACACCACCAAGACACGTGAGTACAGGGTTAAATGAATACAGGGGTACTGTAGACATAGGGTTTTTGATATAGAGCTTGCGTCAGGACTGTTATTTGTCTTGAACTGTTGAATCTTGTTTCCAGCTTCACTGAAGACAGACCCGACACCTTAGTCAAAAACGTCTTCCTTCCAACTTATCCAAGTTTAACTTATTACAGAAAGTCCGCGGACCTAGCCGAATCAAGCATCATGTCCGATCCGAGCGGAAAGCCGAAGAATGCCAGAAGCACGAGCACCATCTCATCTGTGGACCCGAGCGCCACTGTGACCGATCCTGCGAGAACCTCTTCAGGTGAGACATCTTGAAACTATTAGCGGAAGGAATGGGGAAGGAATTTGAATTAGATGATAAAAATTTGTTGACTCCGTGCAATTTTCTAATTGTTGACTACTATTAGAGCAAATATCTATTAGGGGATAGTAAAGTCTAAATGTGAAACATTTTCAGTCCTCCCAACTGCGAGAACCACCTGACCCATGCCAAGTGCTTCTTCCCACGTTGCGTGTGCAACGCGGGCTACGTTCGAGATGACAATGGCATCTGCATCCGACCATCCCACTGCCCCAATACATATTACGAGCCCGCCTCCATGATCATGGACGATGTGAGTTATCTTCTTTTTCTGAAAATTTGAACATAGGTCTCCACTAAATTCCTAAAATTCTATTAGTCTAGAGAACCTGCCACTTTCGTCCTAAAAATCTACAGTAATCCAGTTTTATGTATCACCTTCTCGAATGTTTCCATTTCTAAACTAGGAAATACGTCGATTGGTCAAAACACAGTGCTCTCTGCATCTCGTCAAAAAGAGATGTCGCGTCCCTATTAAAATTACCATAAAACCAATTTAACGACACAAACACAAACATCGTTCGATTATCACCATCTCGTTTGCACTTTTTTTCGAGTTCCCCTCTCTAGAATTTAACGATCTCATTTGAAAATTGACGATGTTTGTATTGTGCATAGAACAAAAATAATGTGTCCCTTATTTCGAAATGACACGTACGACTCATCTCTGCTGACGTAGTCTTGACCTAGTTTCTGCAATTATTCTGAAGGGCTGAAACTGCCTGAAACTGGCACGTGATCTGTTATTTAACGATTATCAGCAAGCCCTTTTCTAAGCGTCTTAGGGTGTCAAAAACCTTTGAACCGAGGGGAAAGATGCAAAGTTCCGGGAATTAAAGTATATTTCTGGAAAATGAAGAATTTGTGGAGGTTGAAACCTTCTTAGTTAGTGTAACTAGAAAGCAAGTATTTAATTTTCAACTTAGCAAACTCAATTTTCAGGACAACGACATGATGATCCAGTTTAAACCGGTCAAGTTCTCCAGGATCGGAAAGCACCACGTCTTCAGAGTGCCGAGAAAGCGTCCTCATGTGCCATCCGAGTTAGCCATTCGCATCTAGACCACTCTTCTCTTCAATTCGTCTCTGTTTCCATTCTCTCCCTTTTTTTGGTTCCCCAAAAAACATCCGAGTCTCTCTTGTAATTATACTTCGATCATAATATCTGTAGATCTTTGTAGATCATGTGTTTGTGACTATCTGTACTATGTACTTCTTGCATCTTTCAAAAATGAATGTTCAAAATTGTGTTCCTTAGTTTTACAAAAGTTTTTGGAAACAGATCAAGAAATTTCTAATAAACAAAAAATGCAACACGAGGGGTGGTAATCTTGTTGATGGGAGGTCTTGGGAAAAATAGGATCAAAATGTAATCCTGTTATGTTTAATTGAGGAAATGATTTAATCAACATTCAGATGAGAAAAGTCAAAACATCAAAAGATGATTTCAGCAGAGATAGGAAGGTGAGGAAATCAGAAAATCGGGATGGTCTGGGGGAAAGGTGGGTTTGTTTGATACGCACATTCTGATACGGCCAACTTTATGGGGAGTTTCTCAAGATTGAGTAAAAAAAACAAGGAAAAACTAAAATAATTCATTAAAAAACGAAAAAAAGAATACATTCTAGGTAATTTTTTGTTTACATAATTATTTACATCTTGCTTGTTCCGTTCTGTGCGAAATGCTGAAGAAGTGTACGAGCAATGACCATTCGTTGGATTTGAGATGTTCCTTCGTAGATTTGGAAGATCTTTGCATCACGCATCAACTTCTCGACTGGATAGTCACAGTTGAATCCGGCTCCTCCGAAGATCTTAAAATTGAGTTAATTTGTTTTACTTATGATTCAGAAAATGATTACCTGGCAAGCGTTGGCAGCTGCAGTATTCGCTGTATCAGCAGCGAAACATTTGGCAATTGACGCATTGTAGGATGAGACACCTCCAATATCAGTTTCAAATGCAGCTCTGTATGTGTACAGACGAGATAGTTCCAGATTGACAGTCATATCGGCGAGCATGAATTGGATGGCTTGGTGCTGAATAATTAAAGAATAACTAGTTTTTTAATAATATTTTATTTTAAAGACTCACATTAGCAATTGGGGTTCCAAAGGCGTTTCTCTCCAGAGCATACTTGCACGACTCATCGAGGCATCTCCATGAAAGACCAACAGCTCCAGCGGCTACCAGAGGACGAGTGAGATCGAATGCACCCATGGCAACCTTGAATCCAGCTCCTGGAGCACCAAGAATGTTTTCTTTTGGAACACGAACATCTTCGAAAGTGATCGTTCTGGTATCCGAGCACTTCTGTCCCATATTCTCTTCTTTTTTTCCTCTGCTAATTCCAGGAGTATCTCCATCAACCAGGAATGCAGTGAATGCTTTTCCAGCTGGAGTCGCCGGATCATCGTCAGTTCTTGCCAACACGAAAAACCATTTGGCATGTCCTCCACCAGTGATCCATGCCTTTGATCCATTAATCACATACTCATCTCCTTTCTTCACTGCTTTTGTTTTCACTCCATTCACATCGGAACCTGCTCCTGGCTCTGTGACTGCATACGAAGCAATGACTGGTTCTGATGCCATCATTCCCAAATATTTCTTCTTCTGTTCTTCGCTTCCAGACAAATAAACTGGAGCCACGGCGAGAGATGGACCGACGATTGCAAGCTGTATTCCAGTACATCCATAGGAAAGTGCCTCCACAATCAGACACACATTCAGATTCGACATTCCAGGACCACCGTACTTCTCCGGGATGATTGGGTTCATGAAACCAAGAGAATGAGCTTGACGGACGATGTCCCATGGAAACTCTCCGCTTTTATCGTATTTGACTGCATTTGGCAGAAGGACATCTTTAGAAAATTGTAAGGCGGCGGCTTGAATTTCTTTTTGAGTGTCCGATAATTCTGAAAATCGAGATTTTCTGAAGAAGTGAGATAAGAAGAACTTTACCAAAAGACATTTGCCGTGTTTGGATGGAAATCCGTTGGCGACAGATTGTAGATGAAAGACGGGTGAGCATTTTCACACAACGATTATGCACTTTTTGAGCGAAAATTTATGAAGACAAACTGATATGTAAATTGATCCACCTGTGCGGAAACGGGCGGTTCGAGGAGGATGACTATGACGTGGGAGGTCGTGCAACCAAAAAAATTTGCTTAATTTTTTTAGATCTGTTTCTAGATGATAACGTTTTCACACGTTTGAATTATTTATACGTTTATTTTTTAGTTTTTAGAGGTCAATTACGAGAGAAAATAAGGTTACCAAAAGGTGTCAAATACATTAGAATGCTGGGAAGTTAGGGGTTTTACAGTTGGCTGCGGTGATGATATCGGTGATGTTGACTACTCGACCCTCGAAGCGGACCTGAAAATTCAAAAATGCTATCGAATCTTTGTCTCGAAATTCTAACCTCTACAAAAACACTATCCGGACTGTTCTCACAATCCAATCTAGTCGCAATTGGCTCTCCTTGAACGATTCGTTTTCTTCCAAATCCAATATCCGATCTTGCCTTCACATTGTACAGTCGTGCTTCATAACCAAGCCAATCGTCTATTCCAGTGATAAAAATTCCATCGTTATCACATCCGGTATACGCTCCGTTGGCATCAGTAAAGAGTCGAATTCTTCCAACAGTTTCTCCAGCAATTGGAGAGTAGATCATTGGAGCACGTGGAGAATCTTCGTCGTCATCGTTGATCATCTGACATTCAATATCCCATCCACGGACTCCGTTGTACCGCCTGAAACATGAATTTGAGTTTTCGAATTCGAAAATTAATCTTACTTGTCGGTCTTGAATGGATCACCTAGAAGAACATTTCGGGTGTTGGATTCACAGATTTGACCAGTGCACATGCCTGAAATTCAGAGAATGATAAGCTACTTTGCCCCAGAATCACCCACAATTCTGAAGATGATGCGTTGGATCGATCAGTTTTCCTTCTTTGTACAATTTTATCTCCACATGTGGCTCCACATCATTCTGTCCTCTATCGTTGAAGCAATACCGATTGAGAGCCTCTCCGATTTCCTCTCCAGCTTCTACATGACCTCCGAAGAATAGCAACTTGACAGAGGAAATGTGCACAGCGTATCCTGTAATTTGTAAGTTTGAAAATGCAAGAAGAAGAAGCCAGAATCTCACCCTGCCATTGCCCAGTTCCTTCAATCCGAACACCTTGATCCGCACATGATTTTTCTCTCTTTCCGCCGTATGGCCTCCAGAAGTACATTTCTCCTTCAATCGGTGCATAAATAGGTTCTCCAACATGACATCTGACATCGACTCCGTCAATAATTTCTCCGGACGTTCTAAAAATTGTCAAAAATTGTTTGCCGCCAGCAGGGGTCGAACCTGCGACCTTGGGCTTATTAGACCCACGCTCTAACCGACTGAGCTATGGCGGCTGACAGGTTAACTACTTGATATGATCAATATGAGAGTAACATGAAACACGGAGTAGAGAGACAGAACGCTAAAACTGATAAGATTCTACAAAACTAGATTCGGAACTCTAATGAAAATTCAAGTCGTAAATGTAACAATCTACGGCCAGACACACTAGATTCCGACTAGATGGAGCCATGTGTCCCGTCCATCCGTTGTTTTTTTCAAAGTGAAAAGTGAGTGTGATATCATCACTATCTCTTCTTCCTGCTTCTCTTCTTTCCTAGTCTTGTCAGCTCATTTTTCGATTTTTTGAGAAGAAAGAGAAAATGAAAGGACCTACTACTACTGTTTCAAAGTTGGAAATTTCTGAATTTCGATTACTCGTCTATATTTTGTATGGAAATTTCGATAAGGCTTTTCAAGGTGTGTTGCTGTTTACATTACTTGAGCGTATTCGAAATGTGCGCCTAATTGACAAATTAGGATTTTGCAGATACTCCCCTACTTCAAAGATGTGCTGTAATTGACAGAATTCTAATATATCTCTATCAACAGTCCCTTTTTATTACCGTATTCCAACTTTTCATTCACTACACTTTATTTCAAAATTCTGATTTTCTAGCAAATGTTCCTGATGATAAATGGCCATTCCTTGCTGTTCTGGCTTTATTTCTTGAAGTTTATTCGATTCGTTGTTTAAATTTGAAACTTTTTACTCAAACTCTAATATTCTGTTTGTTATCTCCTCTATTCCATTTATTCTTTGCTGGTTTTTATAATGATCTAGTCAATGGAGCACTAATAACCATCAAATTGAGTGCTCTAACTGTACTTGGGATAATTCTATTTCTACTTGCCACTTTTTTCCGATGTATTGTCATTTCTAGTGAGTCTCAATTAGTGAGAAGCAGAGAACGGTGTACCAAAGAAATCGATCATGCTATATTCTATGTTTGACCTTATTTCTTTTTGATCTTTTTAATGTTTCTATTCACTTATGTATATACAAAGTCTTTTTCTAATAAAAATAAATTACCTTTCAGTGTGGTAGTTTCCACAAGAGCCATCAGTATCCGGGCATCGGCGGAATTCATTCAGAGCGTTGTTTCCGCATACTTTTTTCATGCATCCCAAAGATTCCGCTAAAATTTTCTCATTCAAGTCAGAAATTATGGATACCAAGCTTTTTTTTTCAATTATCATAACCAAAGTTCTTACCTCCAACGAAAAACGTTGCCACCAATAGCAGAAGATGAAGAGGCTTTGACTTCATGCCGCTGTAAAAAGTTGAAGATGAGAGTTCACTTCAAAAAAACTTGAGAAGAAAAAAGAGAGAAGGTGGAGAGAGAAAGTAATAAATAAAACGGGCAAATCTCTGTTTGATGATGATGGCAACGCCAGCAAAAAAGAAGAAGAGTTCTTTGCCTTCCTTACTTTTTCATCTTCTCAGATCAATGAATGGCAGGAGAACGGAGACACTCCTGAAGAGCAGACAACTGACTCTTCCTCTTCGAAAGTCTCCCGATTCTACACACTATTTTTGACCCTGATCTCAGATCGATTGTGTGTTAGTTATTGTGTTGTTGTTCAGGAGTGCGTACTACTACACCAATAAATGAAAAGGGGCCACACTGACTGAGAAGAGTGCTGTCAGAGAGCAAAGTCGTATAGTTTTATGGGGTCGTGTAGAGGTACAACGGTTCTGAGTCTCCTAGGTCAATTCTGTCGCTTTTTTTTTGAAAAGGGTAATTGTTGGTTACTCGGACGGAAATGTGAGATGTTGAATGGGCCTGGGACATGACTACTGAGATTCTAAAGTGCCAACGTTTAGAGAATCTGATTATCATCTGAAATTGATCTGATCTTAGAAACATTAACATCCCCAACATATTTTATTCATAGAATAGTCTAAAATATATCAAAAATTAAGATTCTCCCTTTGGCTCTCCTCCGAAATGCTCCTCCATAGTGAATCTGATAGGCTCCCTGATCTCGAAGAAATCTTTTGGACCCTTGCTTTTTGTTAGAAAAGTAACAGGAAGTGGTTTTGGATCGGCAGCTTTTGGGAATCTCTGAGAGCGATGATTATGATTCAAGAGTTTGGAGCTGTTCGAAAATCCCTGAATTGATTCTAATGTTTGAACTTCCCTTTTTTATATTAGTACCTGGTCACATGTCTTGCAATGATAATGCGTTTTCTTCCTCAGTTTACAAAATGGACGAGAGCAACTCTGTAATTACGCACTAAAGTTTATCAGTGGACGAAGGAAACAAACATCAAGTTTCGCAGGGGTTTTGGGGACCGGACAGCAGTGAAGAGCAACGATTTCGAATCCCTGAAATCTTTAAATTTGATTTGATTTCCTCGTTAGTTCTTACCGTTTTACACTTGACACAGTGCCAATGAGAACTGACTTTGTTGAATTGACAGGAACCAGATAAGCAAGCAACATCGATATGATAGAATTCACGGTCTTCTGGGATATCAAAATCGTTGAGATGGAATACTGTGAGATGATTCGATATGACAAGAGGGTCGTTGGCAGCAAAGTGACACCTGGCAATCGGAACGTTCCATAAACTGTAAGACTCTTCAAACCCACCGTACTCTCCCACAATGGAGATGAGTTTTCTCGTAATACTTGCAGCCCAAATCCTCACATCCTAACTTGAATTTGGAGAAGGCCATCTTATTTCTTAATTCGCCTTCAATGAAAAAAGTACTTCTCAAAATGGGACGTCACTTCTCAAAAAAAAAAGAAAACAGAATGACAATGCTGTGAGAAGTGAAAAGGACGGAAAAAGGAAAGAAAAGGTTGCCAAGGGTTGGTTTTCGTCGTCGTCGTTATGCCGACGATTTCACCACGACGACTGTTAGGACTAGACTAAAAAAAGCCGAAAAGAGCCGAGTGAAGAGGAAGAATTTTGAATTGGGAATGAAGAGTGACTCGGTTGGTATGGTTACCAACCAACTGGTTTTGTGCATTTTTTAGTATTGTTGGTTTCATCCAAGGAGATCTTCTCACCTTGTGAAATATTTTTACTATAGAAGCTCAGTAAACACTATAATTTTCTGGAAATATTGGAAAACAACATTTATTTGTTCACGAGAGTCAAAATAAAGAAAATTCCATGGTTACAGTTTCTAAAGGATCAATCGTAGTCACCAGTGCATTTTGATGTATCCGGCGAACAGATGACAGAAAATGAGTGACAAGAAAAGAAGACCTCCTCCGCTCCAGAAGCAGATGATCGAGAAGGCGATGATTTCGAAGAACGACTCGAGAGTGAAGAGACGGTGAAGGAACCAATTGATGTATTCTTCATCAGAGAGGTAACGATGAGATTCTTCGTGAAGGATGATTCTGGAATAGGTTGGATTTAGGATCCACGTGCATTTTGGGTGCTTATGACAAAGTGATATTAGGAACTCACTTGGGTTCTTCAAACGGAATCAGAATTTAAAAAGATTTCTATTAGGTTGGTACATCAGTAGAACATTTTGAACTGATCCGAATATCAACTGGGTCACTAGAAAGCTTCATAACTCTCTTCGAACATGCTAGAAGCCCATCAAAATTTGCAGAGTTGTTAACCGAAAATGTGGTAATATATATTTTTAAGAGACCAAGCGCAATAACCGAACCAGAAACTAAACGATGACTGCCCGAAATATTGGGTGAAACTGGGAGGTACGGACGCTCCAGTCTGATGTCTATTCCTGACATCAACTAAAGCTATTTTGTAAAGAATCTCATGACTCTAGTATGACTTCTACAAAACGACTGAACATCCTTACCTGGCAATAGTTTCGAGAAGAAAGATGATGAAGGTTGGCTGACGGATAGGACGATGACGTGGAACCACCATAGCTCTGGAATAAAATACAAAACAAAGGACAGAAGGACAAAAAAGAAGACGTCGAATGATTAAACGGGTGAAATGGAGTGTGGGCTCCTACCCATTTCGGTCAGTTCAAATGAAGAGAAAAGGACAAAAAAGTAATGAAAAAGAGAAAGGAATGGTTTTTATTGCATCTGTTCGGCCGTCGGTCGTCAAATTCGGAAGCTGACGAATATAAAAAAGAAGAATCGAGTTGGGGAAGGGGGCAAAATAAACTCTACTTTCGAAGAAAATGAAACAAACAAGTCGATTTCATAATTTCAAAGTTTCTATCATGTGAAAGAGCATATTTGAGAAGGCTGTAATTAGGAGAGGAAATAACACATTTTACTCTTTACGAAATTCAAACTTGTTTTTTATGAGGTAGTTTTGACGCAAGCTATTGTAACTTGGTAAATTGAAATTGAGAAGAGCAAAATGGAAGCACTTGCTTACCCTCTTCCTATGATGTTGATTGATAGAGGCAGAACTACAAAAATGTAGAATTAATCCTTTAAAGGAACTACAAAAAACGGGCACAGCGGAAGCATTTTAGTTGAGTTCAGTTCATAAAAGAGTTAACTTTACTTTTGGAGTAAGTACTCAATGCCAAAATACAATAGGGCACAGGAAACTGCAAATGAGATGTTTCCGGAGCAGCGGGGAGTAAAGGTATCATCAAAAAAGATCTTTATTATCCGAGTCTTGTCCTGAATTACCCCACTTCAACATTATCTCAATCGAAAAAGTTACCTAAAAATCGAATGTCTGAAATTGGTTTTGGTTATTATGTTGCTCGCAAGCGGAAGGAACGTAGCCGACGTCCAGCGGAAATTGGAATTTTTTAGGTTTCTCTGGTGAAAAACATAGATTCGTCTTGATGTAGATGCTCTATTTGAACATCATAATCTGTTTTTCTAATACAAAGTGACAGGATCATTATGAAAATGTCAGACTAGAAAAAAATTCCAGTTCGATTCTTAAATACAGGAAACTAGGGGATGACGTAATAAACACTACGGACAAAAAATTCTTGCTGAATTTTTTATTCTGGTGCAGTTTCCCGTGAACTCCCAAAAACCTCCTTATTTTTTCCAACATCCTAGATAGTAATCTCCATAGTTCCGTTCAATCCAAGAATCACTCTCTCTTCCAATCCTTGCTCTTCAAATTCTTCATCCAAAAAAGCGGAGCATTATCAGCAAAGAATGTCGAAACACCACGGAGCCACGGATGCATTCCAGGAGATTCTCCAGAAGGTGGACGAGACATTCATCCAAGCCCAATTCTATTTCCGCAATCTTCGTGACGACACTATCGCCGAGAAGACTGTGACGAAGTCTGAACACACGAAGATTGCTTCTCCGTAAGATAACATTCAAACTATTCCTAGTTTTGAATAAGCACTTTTCAGAGTTCAATCAGAGCGTTCGTGCTCTCCAGTGATGCCACGTCGCTCATCCTCAACTTCCATTTCTCGTACTTCTTCTTCTGCAGAAACGTTGAAAGCGAAAACCAAAGCACTGGTTTCCTTGGACAAAAAACAAGCTGTTATTTTGACTTCGTTCAAATCAAACAAGGCTATTCCGGAGAATGATGTGAAGGATATTCTGAAGTTGTGAGTTTTCTTAATTTGCAATTAGAATCTGTTTTTAAACTTTAAGGATCAACGACAAGTTCAACAATAATTCCACTTCATCGACTTCTTCTTCTTCTTCGTCTGCTTCTTTCATGACCCTCTAAAATGCATTCATTTATCAAATAAAACTGGAACAATTGTCTTTCTTTTTATTTTTTTGTCTACAGACATCCCTTCGTCTACTGTTTTCTGAAGTTGAATATTGTTCAAAATTTATTATATGGCAAAGCGTTGATAAATAGGAGAAACAATTGCTAGAAAACAACAAATACGATTTCACGGGGATGAAAACTTTCACATGAGGCACTTTTGATTCGAAGCGAATGATAATCTAGAACAGGAAAAAATACCGGATTTCAAATAAGGTCAAAATGGTAGTTTTGGTCTGATGATGACTAGGAATTGGTAGCATACCCGATTATAAAAAACAACTGAAAATAAATGAAAAACTAGAAAGGGAAAAAACTGAATAGAACAATGTACTCGTATGGGTATAAAATGTGAAATAAGAGAATGGAGAAGCTCGAAAATAGGAAAAATTACTCGTCGGTTGATACCAAATCGGGCAGTTTGAGGTCCGATGGAATTTGAATGTCTTGAATATCTTGCACTATTGAATTGGTACGACTTGCCTGAAATTATGATTTGGGATTACTGTAGTTTTTCTTACACCACTTACGTTTCTAGAATAAATAACACTTGCTCTTTCAGCCATCCTTCTTGTGATTGCTGAAGATCGCCTACTCAAAGGTTTGATACTGAAAACAATTCAAGGTTTTTTTCATGGGACCAAGTCCACGAAAACTTACTCTGTAATATCGGCGATGCTTGGATTCTCGGTCAAGCTGATGCTTTTTGTCATTTTATGATGACGATGACCAAAGACTCCAAACCGACTCATCATGCAATTCACTTGCTTCGTCGGTTCCAAGAAGTTTATTGCGTCCTGAAAGTGGGTAAAATCAAAATAAAAAAGGAACTTCCCATGCCGGGAATCGAACCCGGGCCGCGTGGGTGAAAACCACGAATCCTAACCACTAGACCACATGGGATCTAACCCAGTGCGGCAGACTAGGTGTATATAAATGGCAGTGTGCAGAGAGGGTCGAGGTGACAGGTGAGAAGGGAAAGGGGAGAGGGTGCAGGTGAGTCATGCTTTTACAGACGACCGTTATGCCCTGTTCTCTTCAAACTCACATCTAACGTCTCCGGCAATGGTTTCTCACTGGTTTCCGGTAAAACGAATACCAGCATTCCAGCAAATAAGGAGAAGAGTGCGAAGATGATCATAGGAACGATTGGAAGGGAAATATTGGATAGTAGTGCAATATAAGAAGAAAGTCCCGATCCGAATCGAGCAACCATTGAAGTGACACCAACTGCTGTGTTGCGGACAACAGTTGGATATAGTTCACTTGTGAATATATAGAGAATATTGAAGGCTCCTTGTACAGCAATCTTTCCAAAATACATGAAAGCCAATGCCCACATATACTTTCCAGCGATCATAGAGACCATTGCTACCAGAATAAAGATCCCAGAAGTGGTCAGAGTGAGCATTAGGGCTCTGAAAAAGGCTGTGATGGACTTTGGGAATTCAGTTAGATTTTGCTTACTTCTTTCTTCCTAACTGCATCATCCAAACACAAGCGAAGAGAGTTGGAATCTCAATGGCTCCCGCGATACCGTTATTGAGATGAAAGTATCCAGTGAAAAGAGTTCTTCCAGGAGCAGATTGATCCGAAAGGGCCATCACAAGCCCGTAGTAGACAAGAGCTGTTGCCATGAATACAATGCAGACGAAGATGGTGCGATAACGGAGTTCTTTCATTGTGAAGAGATCCAGGAAGCCGATATGTCCACCGTTCTGAAAGCAGATGCAAGTTCAATCCTTCCATGAAAATATCAAGGCTTACCTTCTTATTCAACTTTCTTTCCCGATGAGAAACCAATTCCAAATCGGAAGGAAGGTTCCCACACTTCGTTGTTGTACACATGTTGAATGGGAATGGAGGATCCCTACACGCCTTCCGAATCACCTCTTCTGCTTCTGAGACCCTGTTCTGAACCATTAACCATCGCGGAGATTCTGGGATGGAACAGATGAAAATGATTGAGACAAAATGGATGCCAGCAGCTATCAATTGGATGGTCTTCCAACTTTTTGTTAGATAAGCGATTAGAGCCAGAAGAGCGTATCCAAGAGCCCAAGGAGCTTGAAGCATGGAGCCAACCATCGCTCGATACTTGGTTCCTAAATGGAAAATATCATAAAAGTGGGATATTCTGAATTAGATTTACCTGTGATTTCCATACAAAGTGTGTAAGCTGCTAGGTCAGCAGCTTCATTGCAAATGGCAGAAAGTAATCGGATAAGTAGGAAAAATGGATAATAGTCACTGAATGGAAGAAAAACTCCGAGCATAGAAGAGAGGATTCCAAAGCCTATGATTGTTGGTTTTCGGCCGATTCTGAAATAGATAAGGGTCAACAGTCCGAACCAAAATTCAAAAATCTTACTTATCACTGGCTATTCCTCCAAGAACACATCCCAGTAGATAACCGATTGAATAGAACATGTGAGCGTGTCCTTTGGCATACCAACTGTCACAAACCAAATTGAAATCTGTCACAATGGTCTCCACCATCACATCTTTCTCATAATGATAGGATTGACATTTCCTTTTCGGAGCAACATCCTTCCATGCCTCTCTCATTGCTGTGTCCAGGGACATTCTGCGAAGTTGGCGGTATCGTTCCTCAGTCCGTTCGTAGAAGAAACACTGGAAATTTAGAGGTTATTTAATCTTATTAATAAAAGCAGTTAACATACGGAATCTCTCTTGTAAGCTCCATCAGAGTTGGCGTTGGGGAAGACGAAAGAGATGTTTTTGATGTCGTCCACACCCCAAAGATATGGTCCATGAGTGGCGATTGTGGTGTCATTTGTGTCGTTGAATCCAGGTACCTGAAAAATTGTTTTTCCACTGTCAACTACTTTCTGATTATTCTCTCAATTATTAAAGAATAAACTTGATCATATGATTTGAAAGAATTTTCATATTTTCTTTTCTTCCGGTTCTGACTAGCACTGAATATTATTGCACCCCCATTCTAGAAAAACAAATCTCTCTTTTCCCACAGCCTTCTTTTCCTCCTTTTCTCATAATCATCAGATCATTCTTTTCCCTCTGGAAACCTTATCAACCACATCATTATGTAAGACCCGGAAGTCTAGGAAGTTCCTATTCAGAAAGCAAAACAAATGACTTACCATGCATTGAAATTCCGGATCATACATCATATAGACCACATTTAGATTGAACATGGCATGTGGAATCTGTTGGAGTGCAATCAGAACATAAATCCAAATCTGCCACCATCGACATCCTCCGATTATATTCAGTATTCCTTCGAAGTCGATCGGATCAGTCGGTTTCCCCTCCTTCCGCTCCTTTTTCGTTACATCTCGATACTTTTGCTGTACTTTCTGATGCTGTTCGCGGATTTCTCGTGTAGAAAATGATGGCTTGTGACCTTGTCGACTGAAAAATTGAAGGTTCTCTAACTGAAAGTGAATATAAAACCAAGCAAAAGGGTTCAAATCGGGGCCCGAAGCAAATGGAATTCATTCCAGATTAGCGTTGAATCATCCAAGTTAGTACTTACCCGTACATGGAAATATCCGACTGATACATATTCCGATCTTCTGGAGCAGTTACAGTAAGAACACTCGGTGCATGTGATACGGATTGTTCTGGTTCAGCTGTCACCGATGCAGACGCATTTCTCATTTCATCGGCGACGACTCTCATGTGGGGAAGTAATGTATCACTGGCAGCGAATGATTTATGAAGACTATAGGCAATGTCTGGCATGTTGAATAGAGCTGGTTCACTGGAAATTTAATGTATTTCAGTGGGAACATCGATTAATGAAAAGTTGAGTAAGTCTAGATATGCAAAAGCATTTTCAACTCAATCTCAAGACTACAGTAACATAGAGGGTTTCCAAAAATATCAAGTTTCTTACCTGTATATCAGAGGAATAAACTCGTACGCCATATTATTAGGTGTCACTGATCTTCCTTCCTCTTCTCCTCTTCCAGTTGAAACACAAAGACTTTGGGTATCATTTGGCATCTGAATCTCAACGTCTTCTGATTCTTCTGGATCACTCCCTTCATATGTGTGGTTCGCATGTCCTGGAGATGTGTCTAAATCTGCGATGTTGGTGGGAGTGATAAGGAACTTCTTCTCTTCTGTAGTGGCTGACATGATTCTATGTTATTCTGAAAATGAAGGTCTTAGGATTCTGACTACATTCCCTGGTCTTGACTCACCTGTTGAACAACAACAATATTATTCAGAACACCACTTCCCTCCCCTCTAACCGAATATGTCTGGGTGAATTGAAATGCACGAGAATTCCCAGGACGAGACTCAGCAGCACGGGGAAACCCCCTTTTGGTCTATCTCTGCCTCCTCAAACTTGGATTCGGGACGCAGATAAGTGAACAGCTGGCCAGAGTGTGTTTTAGGAAGATACGCAGACAGTCAGACACAGAACGAGACACAGAAGAAGTTGCTTCCTTCTGAAGGCGGTGCTGCAGATGACGTGGCAACTGTGGGAACTTCTGACGACATCCAGAAGCAGAAGAGTGGGGGTGGGCAGGAGACTCAGAATGTGTGATAATGATCTGGAAAATAATATTGTTGGGGAAGATCTCGTGAGGAAAACGGAAACTGAGAGAGGGAGAGAGAAAGGGTGAGATGAAAATGGATACAGTTTTGTTTATTAAATTTGGAAATTTCTGTTGTTTTCCCTTTTGATCTGTGGTTTCTGACATGCTGTCTAAACATTTGACCTAATTTGGGGGAGAAAGAGATAGGAGAAGCTTCCAAAAGAACTGGTCGCGCCTAACAGTTTGCCTCGTTTCTTATTCGCAAACAAACACACTTCCAAATGTAGCATCGGTGGTTCAGTGGTAGAATGCTCGCCTGCCACGCGGGCGGCCCGGGTTCGATTCCCGGTCGATGCAATTCTTTTTGACTCCCACAGTTCTTCCGAACTCGGAACTAGTCTATCCCAATGATCGAAAAGCACATCGCGACGACCCTATGGCATTTTTTGTGTTTCCGATTCCTTTTCGAGCCCCCTCTGGGAATCAGGAAGAACCGACACTAAAAAACAAGCACAAACACGCGAAGATGAGCCTGGTGCGTCGCTTTTTCGGAACAAGGAAAACGACAAAAAGGAGAGAACAGAACATAGTAGCACGACGAAAAAAATGGATGACTCGTTTGGGCCTTGTCGAAAAAATTCTGTTTTCGAAAAGAAGAAAAATACGAAAAGATGGTAACTGAGGACGATGATGGCACCACCGAAAAAAAAACAAATAAAAAATTTGAGCCGAGAAAAGAAAGAGACGCAAACAACGGATTATCTGAAGGAGGGAATTCCTCGATTTCTCACATTTTTCACACCGTTCTTCTTTTTATCCAAGAATCCTTTCCTTCTTCACATGTTATGCAACATGACTCAGAATTGAGAGGAGTTCAGTTGAGAGAGCGTCACGAAAATGAGATGTTATCCGATAGTTATGTATAATATGATGATGAGGGCAAAAAGAGCAAACAAATGAGCTCATTAGCTCGGATGAGAAGAGGATTTGGATGGATGCATTAAACATGAAAGAGGAAATGGAGGAAGAGTCAGTTTTTCAAGAAGAACTCTGTCACAAGGGAGATCATTTGGAGATGAAGTTGGACGATAAGTCAAGCATGACGTAGGTCGAAAAGTAGAGGAACACTATGAATATTTTATGAGAACTCTCCATGGAGGAATGAGAAAATCCATGAGAAGAAATCCTTTTGTTTTTCAGTTTTAACCAGACGAGACTTTCACTTCCCGCTCTCGAAAGTCGGTGTCGGGTGCTGAATTCGTTTTGAAAAAACACAAAAAAGTTGTTGACATGATTGAAGAGGAGATGGTCCAGTTGGTTCAGTGCCAGCCAGTAAAAAAACATCCAACAGGTGTAAAGTTTTTGGAGGGACGGGAGAAAATATGACGGATGAGTTGGACTCGAAAAAACAAAAAGTGAATGGATTGGGGAGGAAGAAATATTGGAAATTGAATGAAGAAGAAGGCAATTCAAAAGTTATTGAAAAATCGGACAGCTAGGAGGAAAAAATATGAAAGAGATTCTTTGAGTTTCAGTTTGTTAGAGGAGAAAGCTAAAAAGAAAATTTATTATTTTCAGAATTCAATTAGGGTTGGATCAGAAAGTTTCAGCATAAAAAAATCACTTTAAAGGTACTTTCAATCAGAAGAGCAAAGTATGAATGAAAGAAGACGAAGAGAAAATCAGACGATTTTCCTAGAAGATATGGACTACAGAATGTAAAAATTATTAGAGTTCAATTTTGAGGTCGTTTACAGTTAACGATAAGAAGCTACATCTCAAAAAATAATCTGATTTTATGCGTCTCAACTGGGTGAAAAAAAAATGAGACGATTACGACAGCAAAATTTCAACGAAATAGTTATAGTCGATGGGAAGCAGCGAGTTTGATTATTTCTGACCACAACTCTAATAAAGTTCCCTCACTGATCAAGAATCATTAGATTGAGTTATTCAGGAACGATGGTGGAACCTTTGAATTCCGAAAAACCAACTCAAAAAGCGAGTGGTTTCCTCAAACAAACCCAAAAAAGTTCCAAAGATCGCAGGACTTTTCTCCTCTCTCTTTCTATTTTCACTTCTTTTCACACACTCTTTTTTGTGTGTATCTAGTTTAATCATCCCTTTGGACCCTCATGACCCCAAAAAACAATCAATATTTTTTCAGCTGCTGCATCTTCCTCTTCCCATTCTTTTGATATTTCAGCCTTCTCTTCCATTTTCAGCGATTTTCCCATGAATAACCGATCATTAGATAACAAGGCACACTGGGTGACAAAAGACAATGACAAAATGAGAGATTCTAGAGAAAAAGAGTGGGAAAAGAGTCGGGATGAGATGGGAAAGAGAGGGGAGTGACTGGCTGTGCTTCTTCCTCCAGTTGCTCGCTCCTCCGAGAGAAAGAGTACTCAATGCACCCCGACGGTGCAAAAATAGAACATGAGAGGAAGAGACGCAGAGACTTCTGGGCGACGACGATGAGGTCACTGAGCAGCTGAAGGGAGAAGAAGAGCGGTTCTATGGTCGTGGTGGAGCTGGAGTCCTCCGACGGCATGCTTGGTGGTCGAATGGAAATTGACGACAACGCCTTTCCCAGGGATGAATTCAGAAGAAGGGAAGAGTGCTCTTGAAGAGAAAATTGGAGTTGTTGGTGGAAGGAGAGGTTTGGGTTTTCGTGTCGATATTTCCTCCATTTTCAAGCATTTGATGGAAAAAAGAAAGGGTAATTGAAATGTGAACCGACAGAGGAGAAGAAATATTCGAGAGAAAATAAAATTCAAACAAAAACGAATGATTCATGTTGAGGTTGGAAGAGGGAAACAACAAATAAAACCATGTTCTAGAACAAAATGAAGAATCAAGTTTTGCCTCTTGAAATGAAAAAAAGAAGTGGGGGCACTGTCTTATGTTATCTATTGTCCAACAGTAAACATCAAAGTATGCTATCAATTTGTGATCAGGGACATTGCTTCTACTCCAAACTAAAACCACAAGAAGAAAATGAAGTGCAAAGAAATGCACCCGGAACTGACTCCAACCCTAACTAGTTTATTTTTGAAAAAAAGATACATACATACGCAAAAAGTGCGGTTTGATTCAGTAGGTCTTGCTTTCCAGCCAACAGAAGCTGCTGCAAAAATGAGCCAGCGTCAATATTCCGAACCCCTCTATAGTTTGGATTTTGGTAATCTCAAATGATATGGAGAGAAATTCGGAAGTATATCAATTTTGGCATTCTAGACCAGATCTCAAAATTACAGAATTTTCGTTGCTGAAACCTGCACAACTATCAAAATGAGAAAAAACACTTTTTGACTACTCCAACCCCAGTTTATCTCAGACCACGACTAAAAACTTTCGATACAGATATGTTTCTTCAATCGTTCATTTCCTTCTCAGTTCCTAATCTGCTCGCACCCCCTTCCGGTACAGTCTCCTCTTTTTTGTTGGTCACTGTCAGTGTCCATTATGACCTAACACTTCTCATACACCTGTTCGATGTGTGCATAACTCGTAAAAAGATGTTCCAAACATTATGCAAGTCGGCTGCTGACACTCCTCCAAATGAAGTGGTGTCAACAGGGACTGTGTCGGCAAGGAAATCGAATAGGGGACTTGATTCTGACACCTTCTTCAAATGGATTACAGGTGCATTACAAGATGATATGAGGGCTAGTCTTACTGAATACATATTACGATATTATGATACTTTCGAAGAGGTTAGTTCCTGTATAATCACTACATGAATCGGTGAATCGGTAAAGAGTGAGACATTTTTGAATTTGGTGGTCTAGCAGAGTGAGAAGTTTGAAAAATGTTTAGTGAAAACTTGAAGCGGTGTCTGTTGGAGGCGGATGATCGTTTTAATCAACTTGAAAGCTTTTGATCTACCGAGATTGTGGGCATGAAAAACCTAAGTTCTGCGGTCTAGACTGAAGTTTGTTTTCTTATTTCAAAGTAAAATATCTCAAATGATCTAAAGAATGAGCCACAGAAACAGGCTTGGGAGTCTGTAAACCTGATCTTTTATACCCAAAAGCTGGTTGATGTTGTCTTTCAGAACCATACATAGGCGTTTTACTAGAACGCTGAAGCGTTCAGCTCTCGAACTCCTGTCTTAACAATTCCAAATATAAGCATTCATCCTGTTTCCCTACCGGATCCCTTCATATGCTTTTTCTCCCCTAACATCCTTAATATCTTTCTCCATCCCAACTTTCGTTTTTTTGCTCAACGTCATTCAGAATCAGTATGATTCTTACAGAATACTTTAGCCACTTCTTCTTCTACTTGTTCCCTCTTGAGATTGAAAATCGAAAACAATTATACTGAAGAGCCGAAATGCACACAGATGCCTCTCGTACCTACTTCTTCAATTTCTTCGTCAAATCATCTTTATAAATACACAGAAATATGTATTAGGTTGAACGGAAAGTTTTTGACTTTTTTGATGTGTCATTTTGAAACTTTTGCTACAAGAGTAAGAAGGCAGTTAGATTAACTAAGGGTATTTTATATTGTTTAGCAACTTTAGTACTTGTTGCCAATTCATTGTGGTCTTGTCCGCCTATCGCATGTCCTCGTAGCTCCTTTGCAAAACGGCGCGGCTCTCAGAGAAAATGAAGAGGAAGTTTTCAAACATGTAATTTTTACAGGCGGAGTTTGATAAATAGAGGTTTTAAAGTTTGTACATGATAATAAAACATTCAGTATTATGTTTTAAAAAACTAGATACAGTTTTCTCTATCCCTTAAGAAGTTACGAGCTGAGCCGTGTCATCGATGCCGACAAAGAACCCCTTCAAACATCGTGTTGTAATTTTAGAAGAAGTGATTCGACCAGGAGGAAAAGTATCAGACCTTGAAGTATAAGTTGTTTATTGTGTATTAACATAACAAAAATAAGATCTACTCGTTTTCTCATAGAGAAAAATGTCAACGCTTTTAGTTGCAGTTTTGTTAAATATGACTTTCATGAAATTTCAGTACATTTTTCAAAACATTCAAATTTTCTCCGTAATTCCAATTATTTTGGTATGGTTCAAAGTTTGAATGTGAAGATAGTGCAGCCACACATGCTCATTTAATATCATAGTCCTTGAGCGAGCCCTTCTAGAGATATATTCACAAAACTAGGGAATTTGACCATGGTACGAATTTCTTTCGCTAACTCACACATAGATGTTCCAATCACTCTGGAATTACAGCATTAAACTCTCGATATGTTGTCCTTCTACATACTGAAAAACCTAGATTCTTTGCCTTTCTATCTGCGAGAAAACTTGATCAGGAACTTTTCTCTACAACACGCTAGCGGGGCTTGATATTTCTTGGAGGCTTACAACGTTGAGGGAATAGGAAGATAACTTTTTTGGATTTGTTGATAATTACTGATAGTATCACTTGTTATTCATAAAGTATCAGCCCACAGAAGAGCAAGGTCTCGGTGAAAGGAGTCATCCAAAACTGTTTACAAAAAACGGGCACCTTTAAGCTTTCCGCCCGTTTTCTCTCAATGTGAAGCGGGAGATGGTGGTACTTCAAGTGCTTGACAATGAAGAATGGCCAATGTATTAAGACATAACAAAAATTGCTCAAGACCCAAACGAGCAGAAAAAAATGTCGTCGAAAATTTAGTCAAAAAAGTCAAAAACTTTCCGTTCAACCTAATATTTAGAATGTGTTATTCAATCTTGTCTATTCAATCCATTGAGCACAAGACAACACAATGCTCTCTCTGTTTACAGTAATCGCGTGAAGATGGGTGATGAACAGGGGAAGGATGGAAAGCTAATATGTGACACCTGCAAAAACAATGTGTACTACTACTGTAGAGGAATTAGGAGTTGAAGAATCAAAGATTCCGGTGAATGGTCAGAATGTTGCAAAGTTATTTAGAAGGATTTCACCTGGTGGTTGTCGATTTCAAGAATTTGATTGAAAGCTATGAATGGAACGAAATCGAGCCAAAGTGTTTCATAACAATATGGAAATGTGCAAAAAATTGCAAAATTCAGATGCTCAGAGAGATTCTGTCCCATATTTGTTTCAGGTCAAAGATATGGGGTATCTGAATTTTGAAGCTAAAAGACTTCAGGTTTCGAATTATATCCAGCCCCAAATCTTCTGAGTGCTATTACTGATGACTTTATGGTGGCCTATAACCAGTTTAACCTGTCTTCGAGCCATTAACTGAGTATGATTAGGTTAGTAGTCGCAGTGTTAATTACAGGATCTAGATTTTCGAAAGCGTCTATATTTCGCTGGAACGTTTTAAAATCGCATAAATACCTGAAATCATATCTAAACTTGATCACAACGAGAAGAGCATATCTACAAATTATGATCATAAAAACCGTTCGAGAACTTTTTTAATTTTTTTCAGAATCCTACGGCCCCTCCAACTCTCGAGCATCCCATTTTGTACAAACGTACTGCCAAACTAACCCTGATTGTTTTCAATTTCCTTCCCGTGTCCTAAAATCTCAATTTCTGTGTTAATAACCACTTATGGAGAGCACACGTCCTCTCTCTATCACACTACCTATTTTCATATTTAATGTGTGTAAAAGGCTTGCCGAAATTCAATCAAAACATTGAACCTTATGCTGCATATCCTAATTTGTAATTACATAGAGAAGGGGGGGGGGGGGGGTCCCCTTCTTGTGATTGTTGTTATGTAAGCTTCCTCTCTTTTCTCATCATAATATGTTTTGCGGTAACCTCTATACCCCTCTCCTTCGGTGAGTTACTCATTCACCTTATGATAATAGATGACATTTTGAGCACTCTTGCTCATACAATCTCAGTTTGAAGCCTATAATTTTTTGGCATTTAGAGTACACACATGCCTCAACTTCCTGCAGAGACGAAATCGTAGTGAAAGTGTGCGATATACATATATTTCCAAAACCAAAAACACTTTCAATTCTCCCATTCTCAGAATTCCAGGATTCGGTGTGTATGTTTTAGCAGGTGATCTTTCACAGCACGCGGATCCACGTGAGAGGAAGCACATGGAAACTGATTCAATGAAATAGTTTTTCGTGAGAAATGACAAGTAGGTAGATTTGATTCAGTTACACCGAAAACCCTCGCAAATTAGTCTACACTCCCACCCAAAACTTTCAAAACTTTTCTAGTTTCCTCCAGAACTCGATTACTCCTGAAGCAAATGGGATCAATTTTCAAAGATTATGTCGTATCAATGAAACAAAATTTGTCGCTTCTGGAAATTGACTTTTCTTGGCACTCCAGAAACCGCCTTATATAATCAAAGTCGAGTATGTTCTTGGTCATTTATAGCAATCTGTCCGAATTCTGTCTGCTAGTCATTACTCATTTGGCAGTTTATAAACTCAAACAAACACTTTTCAAATTGGTGATACAAGATTGAAATTTGAACAACCTACCTTTCTTCTTGTTGCTTTGGAACATTGATTACAGTATCGCTTCTCCGGAATCTCCTGACTTTTCCCCCTTACCTTCCCCTATATCATCTGCTCATCCCTCCCACCCACTTCATTAACACATTATCCAATGTTTTCCCTCTGACCTTTCTTCTATCCTATAATCCTACAGTAACCCTCTTTCTCTTCGCTTTTCCTCTTTACTTGCCACCCTCTTCAAAAGTGGGCGGAGCTTCTTCCGGTTGGTGGTCCTTCTGAAGAGCTCGAGAAGACGGAGGAGGAGCTTCGTCTCTGGGAACCTTTACCTTTTGCGGATCATTCAGTTATTATAACATTTGTCACTCTGATTTATAGTGTCAAAATGCCTTCTCCATCCTCTTCATCTGCTTCATCGACGTGTTCCGGTCTTCCACCAGCAAGCCTCGAACAGATTCTGAGAATCCGTGCCGAGAGGAATCAACGAACTCCAAAATGTGCAAGATGTCGGAATCATGGATTGGTTTCTGCTTTGAAAGGTTTGTGAATTCCCGTTGATATCTTTTCTTTTTCCCGTAATATCTATGAAATGTCTATTAGTGGATATGCTCGATTTTGAGTTTAGTCCATGATCTTCGCTTGTAATATTGCCAATGTTTACGAAACTCTTATTTTGGAGTTTCTGTCAGCAATCATGAAACGTTTTGAAATCTCGTAACGTAGCTCTACCTAACAATTAAGCAAACTTGTTACTCAAAATTTTTCCCGTTTCCCCACATAAACATACTGAATAATCACAAATTACAGTTTAGTCCTCCACAAGCTGACTAATAGTAAGAAGATTCTTGACTTTTGAGGCTGAACGTTTTCTAGAAATTGAAACATAGATATTTTTGACCCTGTAGACCTCATTTATTAAATGAAATTTTCCCAAATGCTCATCTAATTTGAGTTATGTTCGAGGTAGAATTTAACTACACCCCAAATTTCGAGATAAAGTTCAAAGTGCATATTCTAGATATATCTCCTAGTGAAAACGTCCAGACCCCAAACCTTTTCCAGGACACAAGCGTTACTGTCGCTGGAAGGATTGTATGTGTGCCAAGTGCACGCTGATTGCTGAAAGACAACGAGTGATGGCTGCCCAGGTGGCACTTCGTCGTCAGCAGTCTCAAGAGGAAAAGGAAACGAGAGAGATAGAAATCTTCCTCGGAGCTTCTGGAAATGGTGAGTCAATCAAGGGAAAGGTCAGGGATCATTTGATGATCGCATTCAATAAGGATCTTGATCGTGAAGAGGGCTGACATTTTAAAAGAAGGAACTTTTTATACAACAGTATAAGGGTTCGGAACAGCGGAGTGCATCAGTTTTATTCAAGAGGCATGAAAACTCAGAACTACTTTCTTTGAAACCTTCTCAGACACAACTGAACCCCTCTAGAACTTCCAAGGCGCCATTTCTCAACTCAAAACGATAAATACTATCAACTTGAGTATAAGCACGTCTACCCTGTCCTAACCGGTCGAGTGAGTACTCAAAAATCTTAGTTTCCCGCTGAGCCAGAGGTGCTAGACTAACTATTAGGTAACTTGACACTAATATGACCAATACTTGATACAATAGTTCATTAGGGTCATCTCTATGTACTCAACCATCTCAAACACCTAAGCTAGTGTATTACAATGACACATTGTTCTCCACGTGTACTCACATACTTTTCTCTTATTTCTTATATTTTCAGCCAATGAGATTCTGGAGATTCTCCGCCGGGAGTCTGGCGACCAACAGGCGCAAAACCTCTCTTCTCCAAACAACAACAATAATATTGGTGAGTCAACCAGTCGGCATGTTCGAAAGAGAGACCGAGGGTGCGCTCTCTGCTGACCTCCTCGTCTCTCTTTCCCGTCAGTAATGTCTAGTCCTCGAAGGGTCTTCTCTCTTCGCAAGCACGATGGCCGAGTGGTTAAGGCGTTGGACTTAAGTTCCAATGGTGGATAACACCTCGTGGGTTCGAACCCCACTCGTGCTAGTAGCTTTTTTATTTATTTACCAGCAGGTGCATCCTTGTTTTAATCCGAAACGTAGTTCTCGCACCTGGTTGCGCAACTCAATTAGCGTGAAGCGCACTGTAGGATGGGAAAGGCAGCTGGGTGGAAGAGAGGGGATAAGCTAATCACAATATTGATGGGATTAAACTCGATTAGCACTTACTTACAGTTCTCATAAGTCAATTGGTCTCATTTAAAAGATTAACCTTTTCCTAACCTTGATTAACCGTTCAGATGAAAAGGAGGAAGATCTTAAAGGGATGCGGAGCTCCCCGAGTTCACCAACTGAAACTGTTGTCAGCAGCTCTTCACCAACGGCTCTATCATCCAATTCTACTCCAAACAGTTCTTCTGGAATGATTCCACCGAGTCCAATCTACAATAATAATGGATTCCCACACATGCCAATCTTCAATCAGATGATGTGCAACAGACCAATGATGCCGTTTCAAAGTGAGAACTTTTTGAATGCATACTTTTTGAATACATACGAATGTTGTCAACATTCTCTATATTTCCAGTGTTTTCAGTGATGCATCATTTCGGATTGCCAATACCAGCCATCCCTAACTTCGCTTCTGCTGCCAGCCTAGCTGCTCCACCTCAATTCTTCTCACCACCGCCTACAGTATCCCATGTTCCGGCACAACAATCCAACACAATATTTCCCCAAAATTCTCCATTGGACTGCAGACAAGGCATTCTGATGAAGGGAGAAGAGGCAGAGGAGGAGTGCAGAGAAAATTTGTGAACTCAACATCTGAACTTTGATCTCTTTGAAATTTTCAATTTCTAATTTATCTCTTATAACTATTTTCTATTTATGCTGATATGTATGTATTCGATAAAACACTCTTGACTGAATAAAAAAATCTTATTAAAATTTGAAGAGAAGAAAAAAAAGAGGAAGAGCGCAAAAAAAAATTCTGAATAGAAAGAGTTTTCGGATTGGGAAATGAGCGAAGGAACGGATGAAGTTTGAACACAAAAAGCAGTGAATTATGAAGGAATTGCTGGATTTTTTTTTGGAATTTTTTACAATTTTTTTTCAGAAAGTGTTAGAAGCATTTTTCAATATTTTGGTCAGTTTTAGGGCAGTTTGAAGTAAATCATTCAAAAAGGTAAAGAAAAATGGGATGGGAAAACCGAGAAGGACTATCAAGAAAAATTATGGACAGAAACTAGAGAACTTGAGTGAAATGGGTGGAAGACGGAGAGAAGAGGAGAAGTTAGAAGTGGAAGTTTATTGTCCGGATTGAATGGTCTTCTGGGTGTGCGTGGCACGTTCCTCTCCGTCCTTGTTCACCAATGATGTCACGATGTTGGCTCCGACTCCCCAAGTGTTCTCACCGTCGAAGACGAGAGACTCTGGTGGGTTGTTGATGCCTCCTTGGTCGCGGGCGTAGACCTGAAATTCGGAAGATATTGAAAGTTGAGAATTTCATAATCTTCGCCAATCATAAATCTCAATTTCAATGTTTATCGTTAAGCTCAAAATCTTTTCTTATTCTAGAAGCCAGAAAATTCAAACTTCTGAAGGTATCTTAACCGTAAACCGCTCTATTAGTGACATTTCAATGTTACATCGCCTTCAATTGCTAGCTTGGTTAAAATTGTGAACCTTTTTTCAGGTTTTAAGGTCTCGTGTACTCCTCGTCGACAATTCACAAGGAATTCACAGAACCTTGAAACTTGAAAAACGGCGGCAAAGCTGAAATTTTCAAGTTGTGTAAGCCTTGTAGCATAGAAAACATCGTCAATATGAAAATTTAAAAAATTTGAGAATTGCAGCTGTAATGACAACTATATTGCATGTTTTGAACTTTAAAACTATTTCAGTCTTCCAGACCGTCCAGCTCAACCGATCCTTTCACTCACCGTCAAAGTCTTTCCTGGCTTGATGGCAACACCAGCTGGAATGCTGTAGACGATTTCGCGTCTTCCGTCCAACTTTCTTCTGATCTTGTGCTCACCAACGGTCTCATCCTTAAAGTTCCAATATTCTTATTCAAAACTGTCTCCTTCTCAAGACACTTACCTTGTTTCTGCTCGTGTTCTCGAGCTTGATGAACTTTCCATTTGGATCGCACTCAGAAATGGTCACATTTCCCTTGGCAGATCTCTGGAAAGTAGTCTTTGTCGAAACTTCACCGCGGACCGATCTGGTCGAATCGGTGTTTTCTTGTTGCTGGAGGGAGTGGGTCTTGACGGCTTGCTCGACCATTTGGGTAAGTCCGACTCTGAAAATCATCAAGTTACAAAAATCAGAAGAAAGTATAATACCTGCTCTCTTCCTGCTCGAGCATTTTTCTGTAAATTGCGATTTCGGCATCCAACATTTGCTTGGTATCCAAAAGAGCCTGGAGCTCGGCAACCAAGGTCTGGCACTCCTCTCTCATTCTTCTCAAAGTGGCATCTCTGTCGTTGAGAGCAGCCTCGTATTGTCTTTGATCGTCGGCCAATTGGTAGTTCAAGTTCTGGACTTCCTTCTCCAAAAGCGAGTTCTTGTTCTCCAAATCTCCCAATTTTCCGCGGAGATCTCCAATGTTATCTCTCATTCTCTTGACCTCGTCTCTCTGGAAGTTGGACTCCATGGCAGCGCGGTTGGCGGATCCTTGGACTTCGGAAACCTTGAGCTTGTACCACGACTCCATGTCTTGCTTTCCTTGCTTTGCGATGTAATCGTACTCGTCCTTGATATCACGAATAGCGAGAGCCAACTCGTTCTTGAAGAACTCGCGGGTATCAGCTGGAGCTTGGGCGAGGAGAGCTTGAAGTTCCTTAACCTCTTGCTCGTGGACTCTTCTCAAGAATTCGAGTTCCTCCATCAAAGTCTGGACTTGGTTTTGGAAGTCGATTCTACCAATAGTCTCATCGTCCAAATCGCTTCTGGCCTTCTGGAGTTCTTCCCAGATTCTGGCGTTGTCTCCGTTCAATCTCTTCTCCTCATCTGTCAATTGCTTGTAACGGGCACGAAGCATCTCGAGTTCGGATTGAGCATCAGCAATGGCATTCGTCCATTGGTTGATCTTCTCACGATCTCCCTCACGACGATGTTGAATGTCTTCGTATCTGGATCTGTACTCAGCCAAATCATCCTTCAGTCTTTGAACTTTAACGTCAATCTCGGCTTTTCTGCGAGCAGCATCATCGATGTCCTTGCGGGCGGTAGAGAGGGATTCTGAGTATTTGATCTGAAAATGTTATATTCAGTACCGATTTTGCTTTTCTAAAAGATTTACCTTGATCTCAGAAGTGTCCTTTCCCCACTTTCCACGGAGCTCATCCAAATCAGCAACCAATTTGCGGTTCTGCTCTTCAAGCTTCTTCACACGATCGATGTAGTTTCCGAGACGATCGTTGAGTCCTTGAAGGGTCTTCTTTTCCTTATCAGTTGCCTCAAGGAAAGATTTGGCGGCGTTGGCGGAAAGGGCTGGGGAGATTCCTCCGACTGTGGCTGATCCCATTTCGGTGACCATCTTGAGGACGCGTCCTGAATTTTTAGAGATTATGAGGGTGATTAGGAAAATTGATGTTTTATTGGATTCATAGTGGACCGGTATTCTAGATTTACCTCCGGATGCTGGTGCCTGTGGTGCTGATTCAGCCTCCATTTGTGATTTCTTCAAAATTCAGATTTCAATGATTCAGTTTAGAACAAAAAAAGAGAGAACGAGGATTCAAAAGACTCAAAAAAATCAAGAACTAATAAAAATACAATAGTTTTGGGTGTATAGAAACTAAAATGGCATTGACACAAACACTATGCAAAATAACGGAAACCGTCGATCTGACCCTCTTCTAAACACTCCACCCAAACAAGAGAAATATAATGGATTCAGAAGAGAGTTTGGAGCGAAAGAATGAAGGTGTGTCAATGGGTTGCCTTCCGATCATCACTGATGATGATGATGAAAAAGGGAAGAAGATATTGTAGTGATAAATAGAAAGAAGAAGAAACGAAACGGGAGTTGACTGTGCCTATGAAATGAATAAGAATCTCAATCGGAGAATCGAGAGAATGGGAAGAAGACGTCAAGGTTTTTGGTGGGCGGAGATTGAAGATAATCATCTCTTCGAGATATCTGATCAATTCATTTTATCGCCGATTGCGGAGAGGGATTAATTGGTTTCTCTATATACAGTAGAAAGTAGATGAATCTAGGAAAATGTCTAGGATAGTGAATCAGAATCCTCAAGAGCTGAAACTTTCAGAATTCAAAAAGAAAGAAGCCCTAAGTGATGCACTAACTTGTTTCCAATACTATTATTCTGATGAAAAAATACACTATCGAATTCTGATGCCCAAGATTCTGAAGGTTTTGAAATCCTCACAACGCCTTCTGGACTATTCAATCACCCTTATATAGAACAATTCTCTTCTCATAAATCTTATCATCATTATCATCGGATAAATGTTCATTTGTCACTCCCATTTCTTCTCTCTGTTCCTCCAACTTATTTCAAGTTGACATTCAATGACTAATCACATAAAAAAGGGTGTTTTCTCATTTCTGTCACTCAAAACAGAGACATCTTTGGGTGTGGTCATCCCCCCTTTCTCACCTATTTCTCATCTATTTCTTAACTAGTAACAAAGAGAAGTTCAATAAGGGGTTCTTTTTGGCGGGATTATCATAAAAAAACACAATTAAAATCGATGGAAATGCCTTGGGAGAGTCCGTCGAGTTTTCAAGTGCATTCGAGCCGTCAGCCGGCGGAAAGTGTGCTCAAGAAACAACAAACTAAAACATTTTGTTGACTCAATTCGGCTCAATGTCTCCCTATTTTTTATTATATATGTCATCTCTTCTCTAACTAGTAAACTGAAAAAAGTTTCAATTCAAGGAATGCTTGAAGTTGTGTTATTCTCTGAGTTATTTGCTTTTTGACGTTTTATGTGCCAAAAAATGTTGCCATTTTTCTTATTTATTACCAATGGTATATTTGTGCATTATTTGCCAAAGAACTCTGATATTTTATAGACGATCCTACACTTTGAATTTTTGAAACTTTCCGAAACTTGCGAATTCTAATGTAGAAGGGGCGATTCCCGGAGATTATGTTAATTCAACTGAGGGGAGACAGATTTATGGGATTTTCGGAGAAGAAGAATTATTGGATTCTATTTCAATGAAAATCGTTTAGAAAACTTGACCGTATGGGAATTCAGTAACAGAATTGGGGGTCAGAATTCGATTTCTTCTTTTCTATACTATTAGAATTGGGAAACTAATAATTCCCGCATTTCCAGTTTTTTAGCAGGTCCCTCCTCTAGATTCCATGTTACAATTTTTCCTGTATTTCATTGCAATAAATTTGGCACATCAAGAGAGGAGTACATGATAGAACTGGTTTTAGGGAAAGAATTGTGATTTGTGGAGCAAGTGAGCAAATAGGGGTTTTCAATCAAAAGTACATATATCATAGGACATAAGTGTTCGAGTTTGATACCACCAGTTTAGAGTTGATTTGTATGGAATTTGGAAATTGGAGAAAATTGGTCCTCGGAATTCAAATTTCTGCCATGTTAGCAAGAGAGAATGGTGCAACATTGAAAATAGCGCTGATAGCTATTGTGGAAATCTGCTGCCGCACTTATTAACGGAAAAAGTCCAGATTTTGACTAAAAATGAAAGCGTTCCTGATTTGCCAATGGGTCAAAAATTAACATGATATTTTCCTAATTTTATTGCTCTATCCCCCTTGAAGTCCCGAAAAAAGCTCCAAAGTTTCTGTCTCTAGTGTTCCCATTTCTTCTTCCATTATTTTCCCCCAAATATCAACACGTTCGCACTGATAACGACTCAAAACTATCTCTTCTCGTTCCCCTCTTTCTCTATCCAACATTTTTCAATCGTTCAACTCTATTTTGCCACCCTCAGTTTTTTAGTATACAGTACTGCAAAAACCAAATATTTACTGCATCCTCCAACTGATTTCTATTTCTATTTTTTCAACGTCCCAAAAAAAGTTTGTTGGAGGGATCGGAGAGAACAAGAAAGAGAATAGTAAAGTGTTCGGTTCAATTGATGCGTCCGTTCACTAATTCGCATTGAATTGAAAATGTATAATTACGTGTATGTAGAGAGAGGAGAAGGATAAATAGTAAACATAGAAATAGAGAAAAAGATAGAAGAACTGTTCAGTTGTCACCTCGAATTAGGGTCATTCTATCTAGGATACCGGTCCGAATCGAGAATTTTTGGAAAGTTTAGAACTTTGTACACTAACCTCCAGAAGCGGCTCCATTTCCTCCCGAGACGTAGTTTCCAGACTGACGAGATTGAGAACGGACGGCGGTTCTTGGCTGGATGGTGGATCTGTATTGGATCTCGTACTCGGAAGACTCCTTTTGAGACGACATCTTCTCTCTTCAGAAGTTTGACACTACCTGGAAAAAAGAAAATATATTTGATTCAAGAACGGAAGGGAAGAAAAAAGTAAAGACGAGATATCAAATAAGAGAGGAATAATGTTTCCATCTGTTGCTCTATCATCCAATTTGTTCCTTATCAAAACCCAAATAAGTGGGCCGGTTTCTCTCCGCAACACACACGCCTCAAATATATATGTTCAACATTTTTTTGAGTACAGCACCTCCTCAGCAACAAAAAAACATTCAGAGCACCACAGAAAACAAATAAGGAAAGAGGTGGAGGTGGTTGAGATAGGACACGCCCCATTTTGTTCATGGAAATCAGCGAGGGAAAAAATGAAAGAAGAAGAAGAAATGAGTCATTTTAACCGTGTCAAACAAATTGAATAAAGAGTCAGGTATAGACGGACACATTCCAATGGTTGCAGAGGTGAGAAAAGACAAATGAACTATCGAATTTCGCGCATTGTGCATTTGAAAAGATGGGGAGAATTGGGTGAATGTTGCCAAAAAGTTATTCAGGTATGAGAATTTTCAGGAAAAACTGAAGTAGTTCAGGAAATTTTGAATTGAGACGGCACACTGAGGAAACCATCTAACAACTGGAAGTCAGGAGCCCTTCATTGTGGATATCTAGGAAAAAAGAAAATCTGGAAATCTGATACCTGGTTGAGAAAAAGTCGAATGAAAGGAGTCAAAACTTTGGCTATATAAAGCATGGAGCCCAGAAAAAAATAGGTGGGTGTCTGTCCCATTAGTCATACCACTCAAGACCCATAAAAGTGAGTGACCAACTTCAAATTGACATTTTTTCTTCAGAAAAAACTTGAAATCTTTTCAACTGATTACTCAGCCCACAGAGACTGAATGAAGTAACTAACTATGAATGAAAGTTACGAGAAACTCTTGCTGCTCTTCGGAGCAACGCAAAAAAGTGAAGGCGAAAAAGTGAAATCGGAAAGACACACAAGCATTCCTCCTCTAGAATAGGTATTGTGAGGGGTCTCTCTCCGTCGAGAGAAGGTCGATTCGTCCTGAGAAGCGCCCCTCGGAGCTCCGCCCACATTTTGTTGCCGAACCGTCGAAAAACGAGCTGCCTCCCTCTAGTTGCTGCTGCTATTTGCGTTCCTCCCATTTCTCTGCGCTTCATTTTAACCCGAAACGATGATTCGGATGCTGATGCTGCTGCTTGGCGACGGAAAGGAAATGGTTTCGGAAGAAGAGTTTTAGGAAGATGAGAGATGACGACTACTTTTCCAAGGGAGGGAGAGGAAAAGGACCGATTATCACACAGTCAAGGACGAGAGAAATGATTTGAAAATGGAAGGTGTTAGTGAGGGAAAACCGAGAAGGAGGACCGTGTTAACAATGTGTTTTGGTTTAATGCATGGGAATCCTAGCTATGCGTTGAGGATAGAAGACGTGAAAATCTGCTCGGTCGAAGCGAATAAATTGGACTTAAAAAACTAGGTGGCTTAATTTTAGAGTTCCATCCTAAGATCATGGACCACAGATGTGCTCGATTCTAAAAGATATCTAAAGATGTTGTCAATAGTTCCTTGGTGATTCCGAAAAGATTGTTGAATCTTCGAGATCTTCAAAAATATTCCGAACTTTTATACTTATTCTAATTGAGTTTATTGTTTTGTTCTGATCTTCAATAAGGCTCCGGAAATTTTTAAACTGTCTGCCGTAATGATCTATGATTTCTACAAGCCCGAACTTTCCAAACTGGAACCCTTTTTGATCTACAGTTTTCGTTGAAAAAAGCCAATCGGATTCGAATCAATCATCCTTGATCCTATTTGTCGACATTTGTACCAGTCACAATTCTACTTTTTCAACATACTGTTTTTTCAGCCGAGTTCAATCAATCTCCAATTATGAACAACTACTGGTTTCCGATGAAGCAAGTGAAAGAAATTTTGGAAACAAAATGAGAAAAATGGTAGGATTATGTCGTCTTATAGACCATTATAGATCATAAAAAGTTATTTACGAAAGCAAGGGCAGAAATCTGTGGAAAAGAGGTTTGTCCAAAAGTTTGTGGACGATGAATTCTCGAAAATGGGATTTGATGATGGAATGAGGGAAATAGGGGTGTCGGAGGAGGGAAAGGCTAAACCTTGAAAAAGCAAATTGAAGTCAAAAGTGATGGGGGCGTTTTACGGTTGGTCGACGTCCTCTTCTTCCTTTTTTCCTTCTCGTTTCAACTGGATTCTTCGATTCTTCTTCGTTTCTCTTCTTCTACTTCTTCTGGTCGTCCAACCATTTTCTATTCAGAAAACGGGACGACGCCCAATTTTCTGTTTCTTCTTCCTCGGATGATGATTCGGACACCGAACGAATCGGAACGAGGAAAAACGGATACAAAAAAGGGAGGAGGAATGAAAAGAATAAGGAAAGAAAAAGTTAGAAAGATGATGATTGGGTTTGAAATGAATAGGGGAAGGCGGAAGGAGGAAGTGTGTACAGAATAGAGGTTTTTGATTAATTCTCGAGGTTTCAGATAAGTTTGGAATTCAGTAGAAGTCTGGAACTGTCTACAGGAAATGATAGGAACCGGGGCCTTTGATCTCTTGATCACTGGAGGAGATCTGAAGCACTTGGAAGTTTCTATCAGAGCTCAATTGATATAATCTATCTTTATTCAGAAAAAAATAAGATGCAGAATAAGTCCGAAGCTACCTGGCAAAACCAATCAGTCAGAGTCAAGCTTAATTTCGAGTTATCATAAAATAGGATTATGGACGTGATGGAGAAAAATCGAACAAGGTGAAAAGTGAGTGAAGTTCCTTCTGGGAACAGCCCCAAAATACTAACATTTTACAACTCTTCTACAGTTTCCAGGTCGTTTTTCAGAGAAACTCCTTCACTAAAGTTCGAGAAACTTGAAACCCAAACCAGTGCCCCGTGAGTACAAAACTGAATAATAATTGGTTTCGGAATAATAATGCAAATAAAAATGTAATCCTGTACTGTACACACCGGAGAGACTGTTCAGTTGAGAGTGAATTCAAGTGACCTGCTTGATTTCAATCGGGAGACAAAACTGTGTGTGTGAAGAGAGACATTTAGTTTAGTAATCGGGAAAAAGGGAACACATTTTATCGAACTCTGAAACTTCCAGAATTTTCGGCAACAAATGGTGAACAAGTATGCAAAGAAGGCAACAAAATCCATCCAATTTATACGTTTTCATCTTCATTTTCGTTCTCTTTCCGATGACTCAAATGGGTGTGTCCCATCCGTGGGAGGAGGAAGACACGGCACAAAAAAGTGACAAAAAATGAGAAAAATGATGGAGGGAGGAACGCCTTCTAATTGGTGTCGTCTGGACACTTGTCATCGCTTTTTTCTTTTCTTTTCTCGTAACCAGTTTTACTAACACAGGCGGTATGGGACAAAAAGAAACAAATTGTTTTGAAAAAATGTTCAGTTTTGTTGATGGTTTATTAGGTTTCAGATGATGAGTAATAACGGATATAATGATGAGTGTTTTCCGAATTTTTGGGGAAGAAGATGAAGATGTTCGAATGTTTGAATACGGTATTGACAAAGAGATTAGTTTCTTGGAAACTAGAGGTTTGGGGGGAAAACTGATAGATTGAGCAAAAAACCAAAAGTCGCTCGGGGGAAACGTTCAACTTCAAAGTTCCTAGAATCGAACGGAGATCATGGAACAAGTGGAAGATTACTAGAAGATCAGCGATTTGATGAAAGGCACATTTCTTTGAAAAACCAATAACTGTAATCTTTTTTCGAGTCCCTAGTTGATCTTCTGATGAACGATTTCTTGGTAATGACTGTAGTTAGGATACTAGGGAGACAACAGCTCAATATCAGTTTTGATTAATGTTTTCATCTGAGAGCAACTGACTCTCAAATTAGGTTGCCTAAGAGCAGAGAAGCTCTTAGTTATCCAAGACGTACTGTAAGTATTCTCCATACGGTCTCAAGTTTTGAAACTGCAGCATAAATGAAAGTGCAAGATCGAGAAGTTCCTGATTGGCGGGATCTATGAGATTTAACTCATACCGAAGGCTTGAAAATCAGAATGTAACTTAACAAAGCAACTGCATGAAAATACCCTATCCACCTGAAACCACCACAAAAAACCACCAAACCCAAATTCCTCTTAAAAAGTAACCGGTGAACAAAACCGACATTGAATTCGTCATCAACAACAACACAACAGATGAGTGAAATTCTGTTTCTGCTTTCTATCCTCTTCCTCTTCCTCTCCTCCACCCAAACTTTTTCGGGTATTCAGTATTCCGAATCGCGCACTACTACTACTACCACCAACCGTATAAGCCGGTTCTTTTCTCGTTGCTTGCGCACGGGCGCCTCTGTCCACGATGGCAGCAGCCAGCAGCTCCTCTTCTCCTCCTCTCAATACTCTCTTTTCGTCAACTACCCGAGTTAGGCGCATTTACAAATAGATGTTGATTCATGACAAATACCCCTCACTTTTACATAACGATTTGACTGCAAAAAACGAGAGAAGTTCTTGAAAGTTTTCAAGAGAGAGAGAGAGGGCAAACCGAGGGAGGAAACTAAAGGTTCAGATGACTATATTTGGAATAAATAGGATGACCTGACACGAATTAGACTTCATGGCCCATTGGAAACCTTTCAGAGATCTGACGAAGCCCTAGACAGAAGCACCAGCATCAATCAGA
Organism: Caenorhabditis sinica; assembly: GCA_963932045.1. NCBI lineage: Eukaryota > Metazoa > Nematoda > Chromadorea > Rhabditida > Rhabditidae > Caenorhabditis > Caenorhabditis sinica. The sequence continues at coordinate 10,072,129 of OZ009941.1, read as the reverse complement.
TTATTCCCAAGTTTCCTGGATCAAATAACATCTGAATGTTTACAAATTTGTCTTGATTTACTCCTTTTGATGGCCGGGTTACACCTAAATCAATCTGTGCTCAGAAGATTCACTATCCATTCCACTATCCTCCACTCTGAACTGTTCAATTTTGAACCTGACGACTACTGTCAACTTGTGTTGTCAAATCGGATCTCACATTCTCCAGTTCAAGCCAGTTTCCTTTTTTGTCACCTATTATATATAATATTTGTCTCTTTTTTTTGACACAGAAATACAATGTTTCATCGACGGATTAGTGGAACATTGGTTCGTTTTTTCACCGCTTACTTCGGTGCCTTTCCTCGTTTCGGCTCATCGGAATCGACGGACGACGGACGGGGACGAAGAATCGAAAAGTAAATAGTGAGGAGGGAAAATGTGTGTTTTGGAAGAGGAAAGATAGGCAACAAGGAGAGAAGATTCTGGAAGATTACGTGAGAATGTAACAGTTCCGAGGGAGCAAGAGTTCAGAGGAACGGAGGTCAGAACATGAAGTTTGAATTTGGACAACAGGTTTCCTTAGAAGGAAATAAAATGGGAGTTATACTGAATGCGACTAGCTTGAAGTTTTGGTGTTATTAATTTTTAGATTCAGTAACTATTTTTATGTCAATCTGAGGATTCCTGCGGTTGCACCGATTCTGGACGTCCTTATGCTTTTCTTCACTTTGGAAAACTGTATTATGGAAATTTTCAATAAAAACAGTTACTCAAAATGCAAATCGCTTAAAGTTCTGATTGATTTCAATCTCGGTTGTGACCTTTATGTAAATTTAACATTTTCTTGAGCCTCCTCGGTCAGCTTACTTTGAGAAACGATAGGAATATCTTAAAAATTAAGATTGGGTTCATCTTCTGCACTTCATTTTATCAAACTGCCCTATGATTGGCTATAATAGAAATTCAGTATACTAACATTCTATTCAGCTCTATTTTATGCACACTCCTTGCTCCAATACCTATGAAGTCCATCAAGTACCTCCATCTTTTTGAACTTTTGCTCATTAATCAATGATCACTCCTTCAAACCATCCATTCTCCACTTCCAGAAATCCAGTCCAATTTTTCGCAACAAAAAATTTCGAAATTCGCAAATCTTTTTTGCTCGTCGTTTTTCGAAACTTTTTGCTTGCTCGTCTTCGGAAAAGTGCGCGGGCGGGAGTAAAAAAGAAAAAGAATTAATTGTAGAAACGTAGTCCTCCGTAAGCTTCTTCAGCCATTTTGCAAACATTTGACTACCTACCTACGCGCGAGGCCCAATAATCAACGACTTTTTGCAACAGTTTGAGGAAACACTGAAATTAGAAGGGAAGAATTTTGAAACAGATTTATTATTTCTCGAGAGAAGACAATGAAAACAATTGGATTGGAATGTATGTACGATTTGGGGAGTGAAGATTTTGGCGGTTCAATGGGAAATTGGGAAAGGATTCAGTGGGCATTTTCAGAATAAAAGAAAGGCGGTTTTTGATACAAATTCATCGAAAAGAAATCGTCTAGATGAGGGGCGTTTCTTAACGAGAAGAAGCAACCGTCGTCTGAATATGCGACGCCTTCTCAATTCCGTGAGAGTTGTACAGGAATGTCTCAACAACGGCTCCTTGTCCCCATGATGGATGAGATTCCATTACAATTGAATCTGGTGGAGAGTGAATTCCTCCGGCGTTGCGTCCGTAGATCTAAACAGATTCTTGGATGATGAAAATCTCAATATCAAAAATTACCTTGAGGTGTCCATGTGGATGAATGACAGAGTGGGATGGGAGGTGGAATGTGAAGGCTTGTGTTCCGTCGATGACACGGCGAATCTCGAAGTGGCTGACGTCTTCGGCCTGAAATCATCTTCATTCAATTTCAGTGAAAATATTCTAAACTCACAAGAGATCCACTGGTATTCTCCAAAATAATGTACTTTCCAGATGGGTCGCACTCAATAATGCTCACATTTCCCTTGGCGTGTCTCTTGAAGGTGGAACGAGTCTGAACCTCTCCGGAATCCCAGTGGTCAGTCTCGAGGGTTCCAACTCTGAAAAAGAAAAGATTCTGAAAGAAGCAACCAAAATTGAAAGCTGAGACTCGGACTAATGGTCCAAAGCAGAAACATAAATGCGATTTGAGAAAGTACAAGAAGCGAAGTGAGAAGACAGGAAATGCAAAAGTGAGACTTCAAGAAAAGTGCAAGTGTTGTGTGCATGTGAAAAAAGCAAAGTCATATTCCCTAGGAACCTTTGATCAGGGATGTATACAGTAGTACCCCGGCCAATGCCATCATGTTGCTGGTGTTGAGAAAATCTAGGAGCAAGAACTTATTCTCTAAACTACACTACTCTAAATACCTCAAAGTTCCTTGTGGATAAACACTGAAAAAAGTTAAAAATGATTTCAGATATCTACTAATCTAATATCATACTCCTGATGCTGTTGATGGATACTGTGAGTTTCGGATTGAGTCAGACGCTGATCAGAAGACACAGCTATAGAAGATCCCCCTTGTCTTCTGAATCCAACTGTTGAAGTTGAAGTCTAATCTAATACTAACTACAGCTATTTACTACTAAGTACTACTACTAGGGCTGTCAAATGTTTTGTGATAAGAGCTAAAAAGCGTTGTGTGTTTGTGAACTACCGAACCTTTGGACCTCCTTTTGTTGAACAGTAACCCCCTGTCCAATGTGATTGAATCTGTGAAAGAATATGATAAGGATAGGAGGCCAATCGATTAAAAGTTAAAGAAAAAGAAACAAAAATATTTCTGGAAATCATAGAAGAGAGCTCACCTTCCTTCCTCAGACTCGACGAGCTTTCTGTAGATGGCGATTTCAGTATCCAAAGTCTGCTTGGTGTTGAGAAGAGCTTGGAGTTCAGCAATGAGGGTTTGGCAATCCTCACGCATGAATCTGAGGGCATTGTCTCTCTTAACGAGCTCTGATTCGTAGGCTCTTTGGTCTTCTCCGAGTTGGATCTGGAGAGTGTTGGCTTCTCTCTCCAAAGCGGCGTTGCGGGCCTCGAGCTCAGAAAGCTTGGCTCTCAAGGTGGTGATGCTCTCGTTCATCTTACGGATCTCCTCTTGACGGAAGGTGGCCGCCTCATTCTTGGAAGCAACGGAGGCTTCGACGGCAGCGATTTTGGTTTGGAAGATAGTCTCGAGGTCGACCTTGGTAGTTTGGATGATCTTGTCGTACTCAGCCTTGATTTCTCTTAAATATAAAGTTGGTTAGATTGAAAGGGCATCGGTCAATTTACCTGATGGCAAGAGCCAATTCGTTCTTGAAGAATTCTCTGGTGTCGGCTGGAGCTTGAGCAAGAAGAGCGCGGAGCTCGGTGATCTCTTGAGCGTGGATTCTTCCGAGGAACTCCAATTCGATCTTGAGGTCATCTTCCTCGGCTTGAAGGCGGAGACGATCAGCGATGGCGGCATCGAGCTCATCCTTGGCGGCAGCAAGTTGAAGGTAAAGTTGATCTTGCTCAGCGTACAATCTCTTTTCCTCATCAAGGATAGCAGCGTAGCGAGATTTGTTGGTATCAAGTTCAGCTTGTGCCTGAGCAATGGCTCCTCCCCAAGTGGTCTTCTCTCTTTCGACTTCACGACGGGCCTCCTCGTATCTATAATTGAAATATGCACTTTTATCTCAGATGTACTATATCTAACCTGTGTCTGTAATCGTTCAAATCATCTCTCAAACGGTTGACCTTGACTTCAACTCCGATGGTTCCAGCGTGAGCTTCAGTGATGTCACGACGGACTTTGACGAGGGAATCATTGAATTTGAACTGAACTTTTAATTAGTTATTAGAATTCCTTTATTCTTCAAATTAAAATTTCTGCTCCCTCGGCACACACCCATAATTTCCTTCACAAAGAGACACACTACTTGTCATCTTATCAATGCCATTCCCTCTCTTTCTTTTTAAAATTCCTGCCTGCCTGCACATTTGGCTTTTGTTTGAGAGCCCATTGATATCACTGATAAGATGACTGAAAAAGAGTGTCAACAACTGTGTACATATGTGTGTAAACGTGGGGTTTCAGCTTCAGGACATTTCCAAGAAAACAGTGTCAAACTAACCTTGATCTGGCCGATATCGTTTCCAAGGGAACCGCGGAGGGTGTCGAGTTCAATGACGAGTTCCTTGTTACGGTCTTCCAATTGACGGACTCGGCTGATGTAAGCTTCGAGGCGGGAGTTCAATTGTTGCATCTCCTGCTTCTCACGCTCAGCGGCGGCGACGAATTCCTCAGCGGCATGGCTGGCTGGAAATGGTTTACAATTAGATCTTGAATCATCTCAATTTGTACAATAGTAATCAGGAAGAGTTCTTACTCAATGCTTCTTATCCTATTGAAGCTCACCTATATTATACCTATAATCCCGAAACCGATTATGACTCAAAAAATAGAGGAAACATCTCACAACTCTATGAGTCAACCTTGGAACTACTTACTCAATCCAGAATCTAATAGATAAGGTAATGATTGTCAACTACTTCCTCCATACCAAAATGTTTTTGGATCTGTCTCAAGTTCTTCAGAAAAAATGCAAATTGTGAACAGCTTCTTCTATTTTTCTAGTCCCTACTCACTATTTGCCTTTAGCGTTAAATCCCTGACACCTATTTCCTTTCCTCAAATCTTGCCAGAATTAGGTTCAGGATTAGGCGGTAATGTGGGAAGAAGAGTCTACAAAAGTGTCAAAGATGCCGACTAATAACCGTGACGAGAAAGAACAATGAGGGATGGGATCAGTTTCTCATATACTGTCACGGTAATCACCTTGTTCCAAACTTTGCTCCGGGGGAAAAATAAAACAATTGTGAGAATGAGAAAATTCTTTTGAACTTACCGTGAGAGGTGGCTGTGTGAGTAGTCACAGTGGATCTCATCGTGTATGAAGTAGTCGCCATTTTTGGTACCTTCAAAAACGAAATGAAATACTTTGGAACTTTGAAATGAGAGTTAATAATAAGAGAAGAATAACAAGTAAACATTATAAGTCGACAGTAAAAGAAAGAATTTCACACCTTTTTCGAATCGAAAAATGTAAAACTTCAAAATCCCAAACAAAAATAAAACGTTCAAGTCTAAACACCAAAATGGTCGTCCGTCGTCGTACAAAATGGCGAAGTAGGTTTGATTTTACAATGGCATTTTGAGAGAGCAAAGAAAGAGGAGTGTTATCAGTTGGCAAAATGCTCGATTCCACTCGCTTTTATGGGGACTTATCAGCCGAGAAAAGAGACATGGAGAGAGGGAAAAAGAGGGGGGAAGAAAAGAGAAAAACTACTTTCCTGACATTCTTTGTATTTGAGAAATCGAGAATGACATTTGACATTCTATGAGGAATTAGGCATTTTCAGAGTTTGATGTCATCGAAGATCTGCGAGGGCTTAGAGAGTTTCAGAGTAAGAGGTCTGGGTGGCTTCACGAAAACTGAGGAGCTGGAATATAGGAAATATTTATTGGAGATTGTCGGAGCCCTGTTTCAGTTGAGAAATCAATGAAAGTCCACTTGAAAGTTTTCCATTTCGATTATAAGAAAACAACTTATGCATACAAACCATCCCTCAACTTTAGCAAACTTTGATCACTTTCTTAACACTGAGAAACTCATATTTACCTTGCCAAACATAGATCAGATCCATCAATTTTTAGGTTTTACCTTTAGCTAATTCAGCCCAGTCAGCAAAACTTCTAATGTTCCAACCACAACTTCAATTCTTTGGAAAAAAACTCAATAATTAATTGATTAGAAACCCGAAAAGCAACCACACCCACTTCGAGAGTTGATGTCAAGTGCCAATCAAGTTGATTGGAAAAAATTTAAGAATTTGAAAAATTTGGAAGTTCTCTTTAATTATTGAACTGTTATAGTGCTCCGAGGAATGATTCTAATCAAAGCGAAGATTTTGAATTTGATTTCATTAAAGCTTTGTGAGACGGTATTGCAGTTACTATCTGTTGAAATGTTCAGATCCTTCACATTAATTTTTTCAGATCTTTCACCTTTATCCTAGACGTTGTAGAATCCGACAGTTTTCCCATCCATGATCTTCCAACTTCCGGTTCTGACCTTTCCTCTTCACATCCTGTGCTCATTCTTATTCTTCTTTGTTCCGACTTTCCCTTTCTATCTTCCCGATTATCACTCTATCCGAAATTCCTCATTCTCCATCTTTATTCCTAACCTTTGTGCTCCTTTCTCTCTATCAGTTTCCCTCATTAACAACTTTTCGAATGGCAATTCCATTGGAATCTTTACAATCACTCTCTTCCCATATTCTCTAACTTTTTTGTTTACAGAAGTGTGCGGCTTTTCTGGTTGGAACTGATAGCGAGTACTCCAATTCCTAGTAGAGCTCAAGTTCTTCTTATCAATGAACTGAAGACGCATTTGGAAGTGAAAGATTTTTTGTGTTATTGGCAGAAGGAGGAATGTGGTTTGGAAGAAGGCAGAAATGAGAGGTGAAATGGCAAATGAGTCATTAAAGTGACTGATGTTGGGGAAATTGGAGCTGAAATTCGGGGAAACAATGTTGCGGGGGAGACGGATTACAAATGACTGGAGGGGCAGAAAATGTTGTTATGGGAAATGGGGTTGACAAGAAGGTCATCAATTTGCAAGGGGTCGAAGTTCTAGGAGTTTCAATCAAAATCTTAAATTCTTAAAACTACTATCTTCAAATATTGATACTTCTCCAGGCCGACAGAACCTGATTCTGTCTTCTTCCAAAGAATCTTCCAGTTGTGTGACAAGTGAGAGTGGACAGTACCTTGATGCAGCTATAAGATTCGAGGTTTTGAAAATTAGGTTTCTCGAATATTTTCAGATTCTTTGATTTCAGCTAGATCAGGAATTTTCCTTAACTTTTTTCGATATCTGTACTACATGTTCAGACCAGTTAATTGGCACTTAAAATCGAGCACTTGAAAATAATCGAGTTATCAAAACTTCCAATTTCAGATTACTTTGTTATCTAGAACAGTCATTTTTCGAAGTGTTCCTTGTGAATCATTATACTTCATTTGATCCATAGAACCTTTTCTTCCCGTCGACATTTTCTACAAACATTTTGATTTCTCACCCACTTTTTTTTTTGGCACTTCTCCAACCTATAATCCGTCTTCATTTACACCTAAAACTATCATCTGCTTTTCATTCTTTTCTTCTTTTTTCTGTCATTCCTTGCGGTGGTAAATACCAAAGACTCAAATGTCGTAGTACGCATTGATCGGACAGTTTTTTGATAAGCTTTTAGTCAAAAAAGTGAGGAATAATTTTTGCCACAATTGTTGCGGGGGGTTGGGAAATTTAGAGTTTCTTCCGCTTTTCCTCAACTTTTATTATCTTTTCCATTGTATCGGAGAGAAAGAGAAGATAGTAGAATTTGTAGGAAATATGCACGATGGCACGGAACAAGAAGATTGTGTAGTAAACAACCCTGAAACTGAACTTGGAATTGTGAATGCACACACGGAGAGAGGGAGAGGAGCAATAAAATTACGAAGGAATTTGATAAGGGTGATGACAAAAAGTTGGAATATTAGGAATAAGTAAAATGGAGGTTGTAGTTTTGAATTTGGGGTTTCTGGGGGAGCAGCTTTTGGTTGGCAGCCTTGGGAGTGCTCCGAAGTTCTCAGTGTTATCCAGACCTCCAAATTTCGCTATATTCGGCAGGTAAGAGTGGCCAGGACAATGAATGTGCATTATGTCAATTCTGAAGACGTGGATTAAGTTAAAGTGCATCTTGTTCAATATTCAAGGTAGGAGGATAGCGAGTCCGTTGGAGAATTTTTTGCAGCAATTGTATGTTTTTTGCGTCAGTCGTATAGAGCTAGTTTGCCTCTTTTATCCTTTGAGTAGCATTATTTTTGATACTGCAACGCGCTCTATTGCTAAAATGCCTAAAACTTGAATTTATCGGCATTCTCATCGTTTTTCCAGGTGTTGAGAAAAAGTTGTTTGTCACGTACTCTTTGTTTAAACTTTAGAACTAGACAGTACTTTCACTACTGATACCAGGAACCACATCGTAATTCGTGCCTCTCGGAATATCCATAATCCTTCCGGTGAGTTCATTTTCTTCTCCAAGTTCATCTGTTCCTCTTATAAAAATCTAATCCTTCTTATTCGTGCCTTCTGCTATCACCGCTATTACAACTTCCCCTTTTGACTGTACTCTAGTTTAATTTCAAAATTCAGGATCTCAAAGATATTTTATCCGTACTGATACATCGAATGAAATCCATGTGTAGTTTGTTTCAAAGGTGCAAAGAATCAAGAAACAGTTAGGTTTGCCGCCTGGTTTCTCTCACACACGAAATGACGATTTCTCATCGAAAGTGACATCAAGTTTTCAGCATTTCCGATAGGTTGTTGCCCGATAAAGACAGAGTGTTGCAGGTGCGTAAACTTTAGGAGGTGCTTAAAATAAGAACAAAGGAAATGTTTGAAGGGTTGCGAAAAAATGAAGAGCGGGGGATGAATAAATCAAGAAAATAATTTTGCCAGAGGATCCGTGAGATATCTTAATCTTCTCCAATACATCCCTCGCCTAAGAATTTCCCAATTTAACCCGTTCGTGTCATCATGTAGTTCTATACATAATCTACACCGGATCTTGTAATAACTATGGAATGAACCATCTTGATATGTCCAACGCAGGTGTTTTCTTTCTTCCCTTTTACAACTCTTCTCCCGTCCACACCTCTCCATAATTAGCTGTTTCCTGCAGCTGCTCAACCCTCGTCCTCCCCATTATCCGCGTTGTTGCATGCTTCGTTCCTTCTTTTTCAGATGTTATCTACCTTCTCTCGATTTATAACGATACGTGGTGGTAGTTCCGTAATGTAATTACAGTTACCGTTTTACGCAATTCCAGTTACAACCCTTTTATGAGCGGTGGCGTCACAGTTTATAGTGCTTATCAGAGATGTTTCAGGGAGTATGAACAGGTACAAACTATATGGGAGATCTAAGACAAGAAGGATAATGAAACAAAGAAAGCCATTGGAGCCTAATTATGGAATTATGATCTAAAAGTTACTTCATTGTCTAGGTACTGGTGTCAATGTAGAGGCAGAATCAAGTTCAGCGAGATAATTATTGTCATTGTTCTTGGAAAGCGTATTTAGTTACAGATTGTTTTGGAGAGAATTGTCCTTACAATTAGAATTCATTATCTTGACTTTTCATTGGTCATGACCCTTCAAATTCTTCAACCTGTCACCTATAATTGCTGTTTGTTGATACGTCCTGCAATAATTTAGATATCCCATCTTCCGGTGAACCTTCATAAACTTTGCTCATGGGATTTTGACGCGTACCTACTCATTCTCGTGAATACCTTTATATGTATACAAACAACAAGAAAGTGTGAACTTCAGAAGATCTCAACCAGAAAAAGTATCAGAGTATTTTCAGAACTCTCCGATTACAGTTTTTTACAGAAAATTTCAGATTACAGCAAACAAAGTATCAAATAAATTTCTTCCGGAAACCTCGTGCCTCATTTAACCCCTAGCAAATCGATGAAGTCACGGAGCACTTGTTATCAGTGCAAACTTCCTGCGACTTGCTTCATTTTTTCGTTTTCTTTCAAGTTCAACACGATTTTTCTTCAATTTTAATTTTTCAGTGAAAACGATGAATCTAGAAACTGAAAATGCTCGTATGAACCAAGAGTTGAAAGTTGTGAAACTGAAATTGGCAAGAGTTCAAGCCAATCGAGATCAGTTGGAAACAGAACTATCGATAATCAAAGCTGAAAATGATGAACTCCGCAGAATCGTTAGAAGTTTAGAGCAACGATTGAAATCTGCAGAAACTCCAATTCTAGTATCTCCAAAAATTGATACTCCAGTATCTGAAAAATCATTTGAATCTGAGGAAACTGAAGAGAAAAAGGATGAAGAACCGGAGTACTATTCGGAAAGTGGACCCGATTTTGATTCAAGGTGGTACAAGGACATCTGTATTGTGAAGTCACATCCGGATTATATTGTTCTGAAAAATTGCAGTCGAGATAGAGTGAGTTCTCTTTAGAATTTCTTAATTGAAGGACACTTTTCAGCATCGATGCCTCGACGACTACATTTTCTTCAGAACCGTAGATGGTAAAGAGACAGTCTCTGGTACCCCTCTTCCTGATGGTGTAATTCTACGTCCGCAATCTGAATTCACAGTGAGTTCTTGCCCATTTTCTTCGAAAAAGAGAAACTTTCAGATTCATGCTTATCATTCTGGAGCAAAAGAAGTGTTTGGCGAAAGTTGCATTCTTCACCGACACACCACTTTCGGTTCTGGAAAAGTAACGGAGAATAAGATCTTGGATGAGACTGGAAAGGAAACTGCTAATCATATTCTTTGTGTTTTCCAAGAATAGCCCTGTTCAATAAACATTTGGAGTGAGCAAGAACACATTTTTATCAGTAGAAAAAGTCGGCAAGAACTAAAAAGAAAAGCCACCCATACGACTGTATGCAAATGTTATTCAACAAACACGTGCTAATCTAATAATCACCGACGATGACCTTTGCAATGGACTCCCGATGACTTACAACATTACATAACTCAAAGCCACCGTATCCCCCCTCTCCGACAGTAATCCATCTCCTTCCCCCAAATGTTTACTAACCATTCGCGGTATCTCTTTTGGCGGTACAACTTGTTCACAGCCAATGTATACGTGAAAGCCACCACCCGGATTATCTTGTCCTTTTTCATGACAATATTTGTCCTCACTTCTCGTATTGGTCAAACAAATTAAGAAGAATACCTACTTCTTCTATTGGGCAGGGTCTAATTGACTTTCGTCCGCCAAAAAAGCGACAACTAGAAAAGAACAGGAACGGAAAGCACGGGGAGAGAAGAATAAGCGGATTCTCGGGAATAATTGCGGGCGGCATGCTTTGATTGGCATGGAATGAATTGATAAGTCATTGGCAGGCTAATTGAGGTGAAAACGGAGACGGATTTGGGGAAAAGAAAGACTGTTGCTTCTGTATTCACAATATTGTGGTGGATCTCACGAACTGGAGTGGAGAACATGTTTGGAGCAATCTCAAAGCTCTAAATGTGGGTTCTATTGTTGGTTGAAAATCCGAGTTGAACGATATCAACCTGAAAAAGGAGCTCAGACTTAGTGATCGTATCAAAACTTTCAGATCAGGAACGATTCCTAACCCCTTTGGAATCTCATTGTTGCTGAATTTATTGTTATACTTTCATTTTTCCCTGATTTCGCAATGCCCTTTTTTGGATTACAAACCGATTTCTTCATTCCATTTTTCGATTCAAATCTGAAGTGACACGCCTCTTTCTCTCCGGAATTCTGAATTGGATAAGCGTGTATTTCCGAAATTAAGAGGAACAGACAGAGAACAGATGATAATAGGTTTATTCCTTCTCTCTACAGATCATTTCTTCCTCCCCACGAGACATCTGTTTTCTCTCTTTTTGATCAGAAGCGGAAAGGTGATGTCGTTTTGTTGGAAGGCGTGAAATGATGCGAGAAGCATGGAGGAAATAGAAATATGATTGATTCGGCGTTTCTTTTGAAGTTCGTTTGAGTAGCTTTTTGAAGAAATTCAGAAGCAAACAGTGTGTTATTTGTCAATCACTTCTTCTCCTCCATTTTTCTTTTTCCCCGTAACTCATCTGTCAGCAATAAGGAAAAACAAAGGGAAGAAGCGGTAAGAAAGAAGTTAATTAGAGGGTGGAAAACGTAAGGAGCCATGAAGAGTCTCAAGTGTTTTCTTTCGCGCATTTCATTGTGATTCTCAAATTATACAGAAACAGAAAACGGGGATGAGAGGGGTCCTCCCATAAATCTTGGATGGTACCGATATCCAAGGACACGTTTCGAGTAGAGCGGTTCCTTTTTGGAAATTGAGGAGAGGAAGAGCTCTTGAGAAGCCGTAATTGGTGCGATGCTTTGTTTTTGTTGCTTTCGGTTTACAGGGAAACTAGAGGGCAACTAGAGGTTGGAATCACAGTTTATTAACAAAAATAAATCGTCAGTTTAGGATGCCACTTTGATTCGTTATACTGTAAGAAACGCTATTCTAGGAGCTTGGCAGCTGGCTGATGCTCTCGGAAGTACGATTTTGAAAAGCCGGCATTCGAAATATTTCAACTAAGGTTTTGAGAGAAAGTAAGGACAAGTATGTCTTTGACGTTGGCAAAGACAGATCCAAAACTGAAAATTCTTCTCACTAGGGAAGTACTTGAGCACCCCACTTAAGGATCCTCTAAAATTTTTACTGTAAGTACAGTTGCCTGTGGGGAATCCAAATTCGTCATAAAAACCAGCTAATTTTTCACGTGAGCTGGGTTATGAGCCATCAAAGTCTGAGCCAGTACTAATTTAGTACATTTTTGAGAGCTCATATCTCAGCTTATAGGCATTATTAGAAAGTCTAGTTTTTTGAGTTATATGAATCAAACAGTGGTCTATCAGAATATGTAGTTTTCAAACATTGTTAACAACTAAATCATGACAAAATGACGACTTTTATAGTGAAAATCAAAATAAACTATTGAAAACTACATATTCTGATAGACCACTGTTTGATTCATATGACCCAAAAAACTAGACTTTCTAATAATGCCTACAAGCTGAGATATGAGCTCTCAAAAATGCACTAAATTAGTACTGGCTCAGACTTTGATGACTCATAACCCAGCTCACGTGAAAAATTAGCTGGTTTTTACAACGGATTTGGGTTCTCCACAGTCAACTGTACTTACAGTGAAAATTTCAGAGGATCCTTAAGTGGGGTGCTCAAGTACTTCCCTAGTCAGACTTTACGAATCAAATTTCGTTTGGAGTCTGATTAACAAACTCTACTTGACACGAGTTATTTGTGAACTGACAACCCTTAGATCAACATTTCCAATTTCTTTTTCTTTGATTTCTGATATTGAATGTAGAGTAATATGGGTGATTCAACGTAGCTAAATAGGTTTAACAACTCCAAAATTGGAGATCCGAAGTTGGAATGATTCCCTATTTGAAAGGTCTTGTAACCGGTATCTCTGAAAGACTCTTCAGCCACAAAGGTAATGTTTTAAGGAATTGGAATATGCTATGTTTATTACTCCATACTTCTTCTCCTCCTTTATCTCTCCCGACCCAACCCAAAGAATATTTCGACTTTTCAAGGTGAACGCAAACTGACCGCAAAAAGTGTACCTTTCCAATCACTTTCACTCTTGTCGGCAAATCTTCTTGGCGGAAACATAAAGTAATTCTTTCGTTCGCTCATTTCTCCCGCCACAGAACTTTTTTAGAAGGAGAAGAAGATCTCATTGGGTGGTAGTGAAATTAAAACAGATTGATGGTACTCGAACTAATGAAAACTGGAGAAAGATACTTTTTGAAATTCTAACTCTTTGTGGGTCAATGTCTTTCTGATGAATCATCCAGTAAGATATTTTCAGATTCACATGGCTCCTGTTCACACTAATTCGACAATTTCCCACAATTATGTTGTCTTCACACCCTAATTCGTTCCTCTGAAAACACCGCCAAACGATTTCCGACGGTTTTTTACTGTTTTTTTTCTGATTCCTTTTTTGAACCGAACCGCCCGGATTATGTAACTTCGCGGTCAGTGTTGGCGGCGCCCCTTTGCCCATCATTTCATGTCTATTAACTTAGCTAAGACACACTCAAGGTTAGTCTAAGTTATATGCAAAAAAAAAGGAATATTTTTCTCCAATTTTTCTGGAGTAGAATAGTTTGAATGTCCTTGTATTCATATAAATCTAGGATGAGAATAAGAAGAAAGACTGATCAATCACAAGAAACAAACCAAACAGTTTGAAATGAGGAGTGAGTGACCTAAAATTGGGGCGACCTTGTCACTGTATTTTTGCAGGAGTCGATTTGATGATGGTCGCTTTTTGAATTTTCGAGGATTGAATTGCGTCGAGAATGGCACCCGGGACAATTTATAGTGTCCTTATTATCATTATAATTTTTTGGTTTTATTTCCATATGTATGTATAGGATTGGCTCCAAAATTTTTTGAAGGATGAGAATATGATTCCTGAAATTTTGATGTTTTCACATAAATCAACACTATCTTTCAAGGAATAGGCAAGAAATTGATTTAAGGCAGAGTATCAATCTCTCAAAGATTCGAATTTTCCAAACTATGAACTTACCGGTTCCCGTTCGAATTCCTTTTCAGACCATACTCCATGGTATAGCAGGCTGATGTGTTTTGGGTGGAACAGGTGAGAAGTGTCGTTACGAATCCAGTGAGAGAATATTTCGCAGTTGCTCGCCAGCACACTGGTTGAATACGATTTTTTGCACTCGGAGGAACAAGTATTCCTCCAAAAAATAAACTAATTTCGCCCGCTACGGGTCCGTGACAAGACTCGCATTCAATACTAAAACGGTCCGTATTTCGTAAGCTCGCTAACGACCCGTGAAGGTACTTTTTTGCTTCCTTCAGAGCTTTGCGGCAATATAGTCTTTTGGGATATTTCACCCGCTGAAATAAAGCTGGCTCTATACCCCAAAAATTAAATTTTCTGATTTCTACATATGTTACACTTTTTAAGATCGAAAAGTCCTGAAGTTTTGACTAGACTTCTCACTCTTTGAAATATCCTCAAAAACACTTTGAGTTTCACCTAGATTCTCCATTTCTGGACAACGAGAGTAGGTCTCCTTCATTTTTATCAAATCCTCTCTTGATCTGAAATTCTAGAACCATCCTATCCTCTCCTATTCTCGTCATTTTCCTTGTCTCTCCTCCTTAAACTCCGCCTCTTTCTCTCCCAACTTGGTGCAATACAGTTCTTGGGGTGTCATCCTATTCTTCCCCTTACTTCTCGATATCCACCCAGTTAAGCACCGCCCATCCCCCTCCCCCCATTCAGTCCCGCCCTTCCTCTCCTCAATACTAATAGCCTATTCATTCCTCATCCACCCTCAGCTACCACCACCACCCTCCTCCTCCTCTTCCTTCACCAAGTAATTCTTTTTCTTCTATTCTTTTCATTTTTTCCGCCAAAAAACGAACGATGGCCAAGAAGAATCAAGTTGCCAGAAACGAGAGAGAAAGAAACCGTGTTCATCAGGTAAGAATTCAATATTACTATAAGACTGATAAGAGTCTGCTAGCTTTAAAGATCTCGACTAATTGAGTATACCGTATTCTTATTTTTCCTTCATTCCAGGTGAACCATGGATTCGATATCCTCCGTACCCGCCTCCAGCCAAAGACTCAAAACAAGAAATGGAGCAAAGCCGACACCCTTCGTGAAGCCGTGAAGTACATCCAAAAACTTCAACAACTTCTGAATCAGGATCCTCAACAACCTTCAGGTAAGAAACATGCTGCATTACTTTAGGGGGTAGTAGTAGTACAGATGTTTTAATTTTCAATGCCCTTCAAGATGACTTCTAGACTTTTATACTATAATCGAAATTCCGTATCCTAATTTTCGTCTACTTTCAGTATCCTCAACATCCCCGGACTACCCAATGAACGCCAACAACTTCTCCAACTTCGCCGCCAAGGAAGAGTTCGGAATGTACCTTCCTCAAAACTACCAACAAGTTTCATCCCATCATATTCCGATGCTCCCAAATGGCGACAACTCCTTCAACTCCCCAACGTCTTCTGTTTCTTCCTTGTCTTATTCCCCTACCCAAATGTGTTATCCTCCAACACATTATGCTAACTATCCACATCAATAGAATTCTGAATTCTGAACTTTTCTAGCTCATTCTTATCGACGATCTGGTGTTTATTTTACGGGTCTTTTCTGTTATCTGTTGATATGTTTTTACTCATTTTTATAGAATCTAGCTTACCTTCAATAAATCAATTCATCAAAAACTCATTCTGTGTCAATCGTTTCCATTTTCTCGAACTCGCCTCTCTATTAGCCTATTAAAATACGAGACCTTGGTGTCTTAGGACCCCAGTTCCACCGATAGAGAATCCCCGAGGGGAGCCTTATTAATAATCCCCCGGCTGGCACCATTTCTGTGTCAACATACAATAGGACAAGGAATAAAAAAGAAGGGGGGAGGGGGTTTATGATGTGGATTGAGTGGAAATGGGAAGACATGAATAGGAGGAGAATGACTGAGTGACTCTTCTTGTTGTGTTTTCATTAAATTGAGTGACACTGATGCTAATGAAATTGACAGTAAGTTGATGGTGAAGTGTGGAGGATCAGAACAAACTCTTGTCTACCTGTGGGAGAGAATAACCGGTTTTCACAGATCAGCGGAAACCAAGGTGATGCCTTTTCACAGTTCTAATGAACTTTTACAAGGAGTTGAGGTGCTTCCAATTTCATTGAAAGAAGATTGAACCGTTTGATGTACCCTTTTGTGTATAATTTTTCAGGGATCATTTTAAGGCACCCAACAAAACTTTGAGAAAATACGTTCAGTTTCGGAACAGGATAATCGGTTGTACACATAGGAGTTTGACAGTGATCACTGAGCATTCGAAGAAGCTAAGAATAATATATATCCTGTCTCAAAAAATTTCAGGTATCAGGTGCTCAACTGACTGCTGATCTCGAATCAGTTCTAAGATCTAGAAGTGTGGCTTGAGCAAGTTACAAGCTGGTCAATTAGGGACTGATAAAACGTGCATTATTCTCAAATCTATTGAGTACACTAAAACTTCGAAAGTCTGGGGGAACTCTCAATTTCTAGTATTGAGGATTTCACGAAAAGTTTAGTTTTTCATAGGTCTTTCATAGGTCTTTCAGATAATCCACTGAGCTATTTGAAACGGTCTATTTCCTTTACTCAACCATCTGTTGAATCTATTTCCGTTCTCACCTCCTGAGCATTCCCATGAACCCATCACATTCGCGGATCTTGTTACAAAAATCTGACAGGTGTGCTCGTTACTGCTCCTGTTGACCGTACATTACGGTTCTAAAAGGTCATTCGATCTTCATTGCATGTGATGATCAACACGACGAAGAATGAGAAGGAGAAGCCATTAAGAGAAACATAACAAATAACTATTCAGGCGACGTTATGTTGTACCACATTCGGAACCATTAATCAATGGGCATACAATGTACAAGAAGAAGCAGGTGCAATTGTCTCTCCGATCTCTCGGTTTGGAATTGTCTCTCGCCGAGTCGGGCTCCCGCGCGGAGACCAGCTGATTATCCATTCCATGTTCATGTTTACTAGAGAAATGACATGGAAATGTGTCTTCTGTATACATGGTATGACATGACAAAAAGTGACACCTTTCAGAGATAAATAGGGTCAACACTCATTTTGATATATTTGAGGAAATGGGGTAATTCCAAGAAATTCATTGATATTCATTACTCATCATTTGGGTTAAGATGATGGGCAGGTGCGTATGGTAGTTTTCACATTAATGGGAATGAAGACATTAGGAGATTTCGTTATGTTTGTGAAGCAGTTTGATTCTGTTCAAGTCCATTTCTGCCACAAGAAGTACCAGAATTCGATGACATTCTCAAATACAAGAAGTTTTTTTTCGATTATGTTGCTCTTCATCCCGAGAATATGGTTTGGCGCCTTCTGGAGCCCGCCACTGGTCGAGCCGAAACACATCTTGACTGGCGCTCCCATCTCCAAAAGCATTATCTGATCAAGTGCTTTCCTGAAGGCTATCACTGTTTTCAACTTTCTCAGCTCCTCTCTTAGCAGTGTCACTGTATCTGATCCCAATTGACCCCATTCGATCTGATATCCATCTCTTCCACTCGATATATCATGTTATTCTTCCTCAAACAAATCTTGTCATGTATCTAAAAACAACTCTTGCCGACAGGATCCAATCCATCTTCATCCACTTCCGGTATCATCAAGATACCGCAAAAAGAAACATGTGTTCCTAGTCGCCGAATCGATTTATAGCCCAGATAAGCGGCACGCGGCAACTTTCAACTCGACGCAACATACTGTCGCCCTGAATGGTTGTGATTAGAATCTCTCGGTCATTTGGGAAGGGTGGTCTTCTCGATTGGGTAACGAGTACATTAGCGGCAAGAATATACTCTCCTTTGTGAGACAAGGCCGCCTGATTTTAGTACCTCAATTTCGGAGATGATGATGTTGCGAAGGAAGAGTGAATGAAGATGTCGAAGATAAAGATCGAATGAGGGAAATTGAAGTGAACATGAAGGAGAAAACTAGCTGGCTCACCTCCCGATATTTCAGAAGTACAAGGAGAATGTACTTCGTTTACGTTTCGGAAGGGTAATATGAATTATAGAATCATCTAAAGATCTTGTCACGATTATGGAACGCTTCGAACAGAGCTACTTAAGAGTTCAAGACCATCAGTTCCGGCTTACCTAGAAGTTTAAGATTACAAGTAAGATTCTGACACCCCAACCACCAGTGTTGACTATTCAAAAGGAACACCGACAACGATTACATGCTCATCTTCCCTCTGTTTCCCATTTTTCTAATTGTCCGGAACAAAAAAGGCGATTGCATCGTTGACGCCTTCTTGATTCTTTCCCCTTCTCGGATGGTTTGCGAAAGGATTACGCCACTCGAGTACCGTATGTCACTCAGTCAATCAGTCAGTGTTTTGTATCTATACTCCGTTTGGTGGGAAAGTGTGAATTTTCCTATTCTCTTATTTTCCACTGTTGACTCGTAAATAGTCTCTCTAAACCTAAAACCATAATTATATTGTCCGTGAGCTATTCGACCCGAAATTAATCACTGTTTCTATTGTTTCTCTTAGAAGGATTACACCGAATAGAGCCCAGAGCATTGAAAGGGGGAAACAGGTCATAATTCCATAGATTTTCCCTCATTTTAGGAAAATAAGGAAAGGGGCTTGGAACGAACAGTCACAGTTTGAATCCAGATTTCAAAATTTTCTTTTAAAAATCAGAATCCTGCTAATCAATTATGCATACCATCTATTTCATTCCCTCTTCTATTATTCACTCAGTTTCTAAAAACAGGGTCATTGCGTGACATGGCAGGTGGAATCAGTAGACTCGTTGTTTTCTTCGCGTGTCACTTCACTCCATCAACAGATTCTTGTTTGCTTCTGTTCTAATCCAATGACGAAAGAAAAGAAGAAGAGGAATGAGTAGGTGGTATCAGATTAATTAGGTGAAGAGCTGCTCGAAAAGTGTCTACAGTAACCGGATAGATTTGTGTGTGTACACTTGAGAGACAATTGGTTACATCACTCATTTTGAGGTGCCCAGGAGAGGGAAAGAGGGAAGATTAGAAGGGGATAAAGAAGTATTAGGAAGAAGTTGACACGTGGCATGCACCTTTCAGTATCGGTATTAAGTACATAAGGCACGGGTTTGAAGTACTTCACTGAAGTAGGAGTCCGAGTGGTGATGGGAGGTTGAAAATCTGAAGCCTTGAGAAATAAGAATTATATCCGATTTTCACAGGACTGCCCCTAGTAACTGCTACTGAATTCCATTTAAATTTGGATAGATATCAGAAACCCTCAGAAACAGATATTCATGGAAAGCTAGCGTCATCAGCTGAACAAGAGTATCTAGCAGCCCAAATTCTATTCAAAGCTCTAGTTCAGATTTACAGACCCTTTCTGAATATTCTCCTTTTTCATCTCCATAAAATATTCCAGAAGTGCAAACACAATTGACCCATTCTCACCTCTTCTGGTCAATAGAGCCACATACAGTAATCAGATAAGTACACTCCTCTCCTCCGCGATTGCTGCCAACTAGAAACAGATTGGTTAAATATATATGGAGAGAGACACCATCAGCACGTGGTTATGTAATTTCCACCAAAATGGTGTTTGACGAATGGTTGGAGAGAAGCAAGGAAGGCTCAATTGCAATGGTTGAGTAACGGATTAGGTAATGATAATTGAGATTGTTGGCAAGTGTGAATTGGGGAAATAGCATGATTGAGGATGACTTATGATGTCAGAGTATGGAATGGATATGAAGAACAGCGCAGTTTCAAACCGGACACTTAAAGATTATACAGCTTAGGCAAAAATTTCCATCATACAATTTGCTCTTACAGTACTTATAATCTGGTCTAGGGAGAAGCTCAAGGATTCCAAAATATACATTTAATTTTCTTGGTTTCACCTAGTAAATTATCAGTCACAGGAGCTGAAAAACCTGCCGCCCGACGCTCAGACTTCCATTGTTTGTTGTCTTCATGACTCAACATTTCTCTGACTTCTGACATGTGGTCACACTCTCCAATTACTAATCGGTCCACGCAACCCGCCAAAAAAGATGCCGAACCACTTGTCTTTTTCCCACTTATAATTGACTTGCGAGCATCCGAAAAGTTTACGCAACTCACTTGTTTCCTATTATTCTTCTATTATTCCACCAGGAATCAAAAGAAAATCAAGATGACGTTCGAAGAGAGCTCTAGCTATGAAAGAGTCAGTGAAGCGGAATCAAATCCGGGTCAGTTCCTGTCCGTTCATTGTTGATGGATAAGCGTTTTTTAAGTTGGCAGAGAGAAAGGAGAACAAAGCAGCTGAATGGAGAAACGGAAACCATAATTTGAATAGTGAATAAGGGATATATTATTTTATGAAAGATTGAAACTGTGTATTTCACCTAGAATGTTAACAAGAGAAGTGGATAATTGTTAGGCAAAGGCAATTTATTCGTCAAGAGATAATACATTATAACGCTTGGAAACTTGATCCCACATTCAAAAAAATTGATAACCACAAACATATCCAAATGCGCTTGTCGATCTGTTGCAATTATCGTCATTAATAAATAGTCCTGGCTCCGGGTTGCATACGACAAGACAATCTTCCTTCCAGCCCCTGAAACTGATGTTGAGCAACACTTTTTATTCGAAAATAAGACTAAAAACATGCAGAGTTGCCGCCTCACCCTCCAGATCCCGAATATGACCCGTATGTTGCAAATAACGTTTCATTGAACTGAGAATAGCCATCCGACATCTCGAAATGCTGTGACAACTTTGTGATATAGAGTTTCATTATTTCAACCTACCAAATCGTTTAATTTGCCGCTGTACGTCGGATTTCTCACTCCGTCAATCCAGAAGCCCATGTAACGTTCCCACATAACAATTGTATCTCTTCTCTCTGTAATTTTCAATATATTCGAGCTTAATACAAAGCATTTATTACTCTGAACCCATTCGAGTTCTTGAAAACTGGCAATTCCTGATAATTTATAGCCTCCCAATTCATCGCATTTTATTTTGGCATCATTTTGAACAGCTACTCCTGATGTGACAAAAGTCTGCATACAAACAGTGACAGTTTCGTTTCTTATAAACATCTTCCAATCTGAGAAACATTTCTTAAATGTCCATCCAACATCGGTTCTTTTCCACGATAATGGATCTTCGCCAAGTGTGACCTCAAGCTCTATTTCGTCATAGACAGGGCATTGATCAGAAGAAGATTTTGCCTGAAAATTCTTGAATTTGAGATGCATGATAACGAATGAACATACTTTGAATGCAACAGATAATCGATCTTCTTTTGTTGTTTCGATAACTGTCAAGTTTTGTGTCGAACTAAAATCAAATGATAGACATTTTCCATCGAAGTTCATGAATACTAAAATGCAGTCTTCATTTTGATAGCAATCATTCAGACATTCGTTGAATGATTTCGATTCTCCACTCATCAAGTCCGCGCCATCAACTTTACCGTATATTTGTATCATTTTCGAAACATCTGAATGAATAAGATCTAAAGCTTTCGAATCAGCTCACCAGTAACTTCAACTTGTTTAAGCAGATATATCAGAAAAATGAAAGCAAAAAAATACATGTTAGTTGAAGAAAAGTTTGGAGAAGGAAAAAAATTTGGGGTGGCAACTTTGAATAGTGAATAGAATCTGTCAGTGCACATGACAGGAACCTCCGGTTGTCAAGGATTTCTCACTCCAAAAGTCTAACTTTGACATTTGTTTAATTTCAACTCTGAATACAAGCAAGTTGAGAGAATTTATTCGTTCAAAGAGCTTGATTTAAGAAAAGTGAAATAGTGTTTAATGGACGAAATCATTATTAACTGAATTATCACATCAATTGATATCCGCAAACAACTCCTATTTCATATCCAGATCCACCACACACCACATCATTCACGGTCCGTAAAGGGTTCTCCATCTTTGCGACTGTCAAACAGTTCTCTCTGGCTGTGCTTCTAAAATTGCAAGATTTCTTGTTTAACTCTTAACAGTACAGCCTACCCATAATTCCATCCCGAAAGATTTGCACTGCTGTCATTGAGAGCAGCGTTTCCGGTTGTGTATCCGTCCGACCAGGAGAAGCTCTGAAAGTACCGTATCCTGGTATTTAGAAATCATACGGAAAATGCTTACTGGGCAATTCGAATCCCACTCACTACAGTTCCTCACTCCATCCAGCCAGAAACCTCGGTAAGTTGAAATCTCGGGAAGAAGAAATAGGACTCTGTCTGAAAGAAAATTGAAAATGTTATACTATTCTAAACCTGGATACCTAGAATCCATCTTGTCTCCTTAGCAGATCCCACTCCAGTCAACTTATATCCTTTTTCTTCACAGTAGATTTTTGCATCCTCTTTCAGTATCGCTTCTTCAAAATAGAATACTTGCATGCAGATCAGTTTGGAATCACTTCTTTCAAACATTTTCCAACCGCCTACGCATTTTGTGAATGACAGAATGTCCCCGTTTCTCTGCCAAGTTATGGGATCTTCCCCAACGTCTACTACGAAATCGAGCTGGTTGTATTCCGGACATTCGTCAAATGGAAATCTTATCTGAAACTGATTTTGTTATTCCGAAATACCTTGAATGACCAACTTTGAAGGCAACCATCAATCCTTCCTCTCTTGTTGTCTCTACCACAGTCAGTTTTTCAGTATTATTAAAACCGAATAGAAGACACTCTTCATCGAGATTCATAAAAACCAGAATGCAGTCAGACTGAGTAAAGCAGAAGTCTACGCATTCCTTGTTAGATCTGGTCTCAGTATCGAACAAATCAACATCAAGAACCTTCCCGAATGTTTTTATCATTTTCTGATTCACTAAAAAATAGACATGATAATTTGTCGGAAAGTTTCTTTCATTGGCAAACCTGCACTCGCTTCTACCACAAACAGCAAAAATACCAGAAGTATCAGCAGAAATTCAAGAGCTCTCATTTGAATAGTTCACAACACCAATTATCGAAGAAAGAATAAACTCGGGAAAAGACTAGCCGTCTCGTTTTTAGCATTAGACATTTTACGGGCAAAATTTAAGTGCCTCAGATGTCTTATGGTCAAGGTGTACTAAACTAAAGAGTAAGGCTAAAAGCCAAGAATAAAAGTCCCTGTTTATGTAGCTTTTTTATGTTTGTCATGTATACAATTTAATAATTTGAAGAAATATACTAGGATTCGTCGATTATACGGGGGTTCAAAGGTTACAGAGACTTCCTCTCGAGGTGGATGCATTTAGGCTACTAAAAAAAGACAAAACGAAAAATCATATGTTTTGTTGAACAAACTAGGTTAATCCTTCAGGTGAACACCATGATCCGATTCTATTTCAATATGGTCATTTTCATCTAAATCTCCCCTATTCATCATGGTTTGCGCAGAATTTGAGTACTCTATCAATGGATACCTTATCAGATGCTCAGGATTCCTTCCATCCAATATTCAAAATGTAAGTTCTTTCTTGAGTAAACAAACAGAAAAGAATGAACAAAAAGGAATGAAAAAGAGTCGTTCGTTCCATCCGAAAAAAAAACTCGCGAATCCATAA
This sequence comes from Caenorhabditis sinica, assembly GCA_963932045.1. Classification (NCBI taxonomy): domain Eukaryota; kingdom Metazoa; phylum Nematoda; class Chromadorea; order Rhabditida; family Rhabditidae; genus Caenorhabditis; species Caenorhabditis sinica. The sequence continues at coordinate 10,048,334 of OZ009941.1, read as the reverse complement.
AAATGACGACGGTTCCGTGCGAATTTCGCATTGTTTTTGGCCTGCATCACCCCGTTTTCCGCCGAGGCAGCCACACTGTTTTATCGATTTCCTTTTATTCTTTTACACCCGGAAACTACACAAAAGCTCTCTGGCCTTGAAATTTTGGTTTGGAAAATTAGGCCATGTCTTCTTCAGAAGCCATTGTAAGATAGAAGCCATAACGAGAGTAGCAACAAAAAGAGCTTATCTTGATGGATTTGCAGCGAGAAACACGAAGATTTAATATACAAATGTTGACCATCAAATCTGGAATTCCGCATAGAACTGAATATTTGAACTTATTAGTTGAATGAAGAGTTGACCAGGAGACTCATTATAAGCTTGCTTTAGAAGTGTGGGCTTGTATAGCTTCAACACAGAAGAGCTCATATCTGCAACGAAAATTCCCATACTATTCTCTGAAATTGAGTTATGATCCTCCGAAAATATTCCATATCCCTATTCTCCGAACCTAGAACTGTAATCCCCAAATTAGTAAAATATAGTACTGGATAAAACTTTGCGATGTCATAACAGGATTCGTGAAATATTATAGAACAACTAAGAGCACGAATGACGTCTCCAGGGTTCAAATGACTCGTACCAAAAATTAGGAAGTCTTTGTTCAGTTAGCCTTACCATTTTAGGACAATCTAGAAGCTTTCAAAAATTTAAGAAACTGCCAAAATGACAGAAAGATGAATCATCTGGATATGTGGTTGTCAGAAATGTTTCCATCTCGGAAAGGCTTTTTCTCCCAACCGACCAAACCTCAAAACCCATCCTCAGCCAGTGGGAGAAAAAAAACCAAAGAAATGTCAGTTTTGAGAAGTCGTTATTTCTTTGTTTCACACATCATCCTTCCTCGTCTTCTTCGGTTTTTTAAGCGTCTTCCTTCCTCCTTTTTTCTTCACTTGTTGTTTCTGCACACATTTTTATAACCTTTTTTGCATGTCTCTAAACTCTCCTAATTCTTTATACACTCTGAATCAGTTTCGCCTCGTTGTGCCACACAATTTTTATCAGATTTATGCGCGAGAAACAAAAGCCTTTTCTCGGCTTTGCTCTGCTCCGTGTGCTCTGCCCCCAAATCCAGTCTTCTTCTTTTCCTTTCCGTGCCTTCGTATCGGATTTCACAAACATTCAGTTTGTCACTTGACGATGTCAATATTACTAGTAGAGCCATGCACACGCATATTTATTCATATTTTTCTCCATTTTCACCAAAAAACTGCTATAATGTGTTGAATGTTTTAGTCGGATTTTCAGGCGGAAACAACCAAAAAGATGAATAATCAACAAGCTGCCATTGCATCCGCCAGAAATCGAGTGAGTTTTTTCTTTTACTGTTCATGAAGTCATTTCATCCTATATGTGTTTGAATTCAAGTTCGAATTCTCCTGCTTTCATATTAAAAATCAGCTAGCATAGACCTAGAGAAGATGACCTTTGCTATTCAGTCGGGTACTCATTTTCCCACGCATTATTCTTGGACTGGTCTACTGACTCTCAGACCATAATCTAATTCATAAAGGAATTACTGGTGATACTCGAATCTAGTTTGGTGTCAATGCTCACATGCGTTAAGATGCAAGTGAGAAACGTACATGTGATCATAAGAAAGGTTATCTAACTCCTAGTGGGGAGAGAGAAATTATCATGAGCATAAAGATACTTGAATTTCAAACCTGCCCAGTTGAATATCCAGTTAGTTTGAAGCACGTGAGAACAAGGACTGCTTAAAGTTTGATCACTTTAGGAAGGTCGTGAAACTAACTTTTGAGGTCTTCGGAGCTCTGAGTCCTGAGACATTTATTGGATGACTTGTTTATCCTATGTATTCTATCATATTTTTCCCCATGATGGCTAGTTAGTCAATTTGCAACTTTCATTGCGAAAACTCGAGGTTCCTATTTTGAATCGGATTTTGATCATATTTTAATCAGTAGTATGATTTTTTTCGATTTTAGAAGATCTTCAAGTTAGGACAAATTTTATGCCAATACTAATTTTGACCCCATTTCGCAACTATGAATTTATGACTCTGAAGGATTTTCTGCTTCTGAGAATTTAGGAAGTTCAAACTTTTGGGCTGTGGTGGATACAGCAGTTTTGAGATTCGTCAAGATTTTGATGCTCTGACTATTGGATGCTGATATTATTGAAGACTTCAAATTCTGGAAGTTCTTTTGTGGAAGTTGAAACGTTCTCGAAAAATTTGGCCTCTTGCTACCACTCCAAACTGATAAAATCAAACTCATTAAACTTTGATGAAATAACTCAATACTGGGGAACATTTAGAGAAAAACTTTGACTTGCAGACCTTCAAATTTCTAAAAACAAGTAATTGTGAAACTCTGAGATTTGGAATTGCGACTATTTCGCGAGTAGTCGGGATTATTTTCCACTTTCTATAATTTGATAAAGTGAACATTAAGAGATGCTGGCATTTCTGGAAAAGCTAATGCCCCAAGTTTGTGATTTAAGAATTCTGATCTCAATGTGATGAATTCCTAAATATTCCGTTTCCGTTTAATCCTGAAATTTTGAGAATTTTCGGAAAGAAACTTTGAAACTTTTTCATTTTGGGATTCTGGAAACTGCTCACAAACGTTTTCCATACAGGAACATTTCAATTTATCCGGATGTAACATTTTCAAACTGTTAATTCTATATGTATACCGTATCCCTGCAAACATCACACATCACATTCATCTTTTCACGTTCCCAACCATTTTGTTCCATGCATTCCCGTTCCCATCCTCGACACAAGAGAAACTGTTTTATGAGCACGGGAACCCGTGGGCGTCTTTCTCGTTTTCTTCTGTGCAATTCCAGCCCCGTTCCTCCTTCCTCCGCCCTCCGTTTTTATCGTTTTATGGGCATTCAGTATCGAATCGAAACGGCCAGATCACTTCCATTCTTTCCCTCTTCCACATCACAAGACACCCGGTCGACTGTATTCTCTGAACTCTTCCTTTGAAGATATTTTTCTGATTCTTCTGAAAATGGGAAAAAAAGATAAGGATAGCGAGTTGATCCCTTCTGCTGAGAAGACTGATAAGGTTGAGAAGAAGGAGAAGGAGAAGGTTCATCAGAAGTTGAAAAACAAGGTAAAGAAGTTGAGAAAGTCCAAATCGGTGGCAACTTCTTCTCCATCTGATCATTTGGAGTGTCACTGTGAGCCGTGCAGAAAGGATAAGGAGGTAATGTTAAGAGTCATGTTGAAAACCTGAATCCTTAGTAGAGATGTTGGAACGTTTTCGTGGCTTAGGCTTCTGAAGTAAACCATACCTGCCTGAATTTTTTGGATAACCTGAAGTACAGTAGTTTGCTGGATTTCTGTCTAGCTCTTCTTGTAGTGAGCCGTAGTTCGGAAACTCTCCTAACTCTTCAATCTATCGAAGTAGAGATCCCAGATCCCTTCCTTTTTCCAACGTCACCTTCAGACGTCTTCCCCAAGTATCCCATCATTAACCAGTCAATCTCTTCCTTCTTTTTTCCCTTTTCTTCTTCCGACACACTACTAACTTTTCTGCATTTTTCTCCGTATTTTTTGACGAGACTGAGAATACATTTATCCATTTTTTAGTATTACATATATGTACATACACCCAAAAGCGCCTTCACTAGAGACAACACTTCAGACATGTACAACTTTTAGATTCGTTTTTCATATTTTGTAGGAGTTCGCAGCAAGAGTTCTGCAAATTGAAAAGGTCAGATGAATATGTCCTCGTGTTTTATGAGCATTCAGAGGTTCGATAGACTATTGGTTTGTCCAGAACTCATTATTTTCTAAATTTCTATTTTTTGAATTGCCGCTGAAAGATCCTTTGCTTCTTAGAAACATAATTCAAGTTGTAGATGAATTCAAATACTAGACGAATCTTTCAAAAAAGAAACTAGCTCCAAAAGTACTTTTAGTAGAAATGACGCCGGCTTTTTTCGTTGAAGGTCATCATTCGACATTTAAGATAATGGAAATCGTACTATTATTAAAATAAAGCCATGCAATATCTAATTCATCTATAAATCCCCTCCTTCTCCCTTTTTCTATTATAATCTGAGACCAGAAGATTTCCAATTATCTAAAAGAAGCGAAGAAGAAGAGGACGCGAAAAACGGAAAAAAGAAGGAACTGAAGAACTGAAAAAAAGAGTGAGGTGCCCTATTAAATCGGTGCTCTCCTCTTTTCCAACACGGCATACACACACCCAAGAGAGCTCTTTTCTTTCTTCCTTTTTTCGGAGCTCACACACACGCATACACTACTACTTCTTCTCTTCTGAAGAAGAAGAAGAAGAAGAAGAAGAAGTGTATAGAATACGACGATGGTGCAGTTGAAGAAGAAGCGGTTGTGATGTATGCGCGTCGCCGCAACGAGGAGTGTGCTCTTTCTCTTCGGCCCCCAGTCAACCCATCGATCCATTTGTGTGCACACTCACAGCTTCACACTGAGCTCCAAAGAGCCGAGAGAGAAGCCAGAGCATGCTTTTCTCTCTTCACGTCTTCTTTTTCTTTTTCTATTTTCTCCAGTTGTAGTCCAGTCAATTCCATTTTTTTTTTTGTCTCCAGAGAGAGACAGCTGATAAATATAAGAAAATGATAAGCATTCTGATCATATTTTGACTGTGTCTGCGTCTGATACACCCTCTTTCTCTCTCTCTCTGGGGAAATTAAAAATTTGGAGGAAAATTAGAGTTTTTGCTTTGGGCTTTTTCTATATTCTCTCTCTCTCTCTCTCTAGAGACCATTGTTAATAAACAAAACAAACTCTTGATCTCCTAATTGAAAATTATTCATTTCAGATGGCGGCTGGCGGACAACCTCAAGGCGCTGCACCGGGACAACCGGATCAGAACTTTGATTACATGTTCAAGGTGAGAACAACAAAAAGAAGAGTACTATAAAAAAGGACTATGATGAAATATTTATGGAGAAGAAAGAATAACTGTTGATGGAATAGGTCTGAGAGCTGAGAACCGGAGGAACCAAAAATGATCATTCAAAATCTTGATATAAGGTCAAAGAAAGAAGAACGTTTTTTAAGATAAAAATTGGATCCGAGGGAATTCCAAGTGTTCAAACTTTAATAGATAACTAGTGTGTTGGAGACTCACGAAATAAGGATCTGAGCTCTGGGAGACGCTGAAATGAAAGCTATTCATCTTGAGTTAGAATAGGTGAAAATGGAATATGGGCGAAGCATTTGTGCTGGAAGATTTGTAGTTGTAATACAGATATGTCGGATATTCTTGTCAGAAAACCTGAATCAAAATTCTGACACATTTTGGAGCAAATATAGTAAGACTTTTTTGATTCTAGAAGATGTTTCCGTTCCTCACTCTACCATAATATAATTTTGAGCTTCTGAACAAAAAAGTACACATCTGAATTTCTAGAAAACCTAATTATAGCTCCCCCAAAAAGATTCAAACTAAACAACTCCCTCTTTCTATCCTTCTCAATCTATTTTTCAGTGAGTATTCTCACTAATTACAGTGTAGAAACCTATGTTTTCCTCACTCCCTAACCCTCTCTCCATCTATTTTTTCCCTCCCGTAATTTCCAGTCGAGTGCTCTTTTTCCGTTTTCTCTCTGCACCTCTCTTTCCCAATTCTCCATCACTTTTCGTTTTCGGGAGAGGACCCCTTTTCGAGCTTCCTTCCCGCTTTTGGTCCCTCAACGAAAAAAGAAAAGAGGAAATTCGTTGAAAAACTTTCACTTTTCTTCGAATCTTCACAAAAAAAAAAGGAAGAATCGATGGGGTTGGTGGTGTCTGGGAGAGACTCTCTGGTTTCATATTTTATTTGACAAACCGCCCCGCTTTTCGTGGAAAACGAGGAAGGAAGAAAGATGAGAAGAGGAGCCACATATATGTATATTCACCATTTTTTCGTTGGCGAATTGCCGAAAAAAATGAATGAAGAACATAAAAGAAAATGAAGAAATGAAAGTGATAAAATTGGATAGAGAGGAGAAGAATTGAATGTTGGAGAGCTAGAGAAGACAGTAAAAAAATTAGTTGGGTGTTCCCTAGAGGCCACTGACAGAAAAATAAGACACCTTATTACAGCTTCTGATCATCGGAAACTCATCCGTCGGAAAGACATCTTTCCTATTCCGCTACTGCGATGACTCGTTCACTTCTGCCTTCGTCTCGACCGTCGGAATCGACTTCAAAGTGAAAACAGTCTTCCGGGGAGACAAACGTGTCAAACTTCAAATCTGGGATACCGCCGGACAGGAGAGGTACCGTACCATCACCACCGCCTACTACCGTGGCGCGATGGGATTCATTCTCATGTACGACATTACCAATGAAGAGTCATTCAACAGTGTCCAGGATTGGTAAGTTTTCAAATTTCTCTGTTCGAAAGACGAATTGGTTTATACTTTAGGTGCACTCAAATCAAGACTTACTCCTGGGAGAACGCTCAAGTGGTTCTCGTTGGAAACAAGTGTGACATGGATTCGGAGAGAGTCGTCTCCATGGATAGAGGACGTCAACTGGCTGATCAACTCGGATTGGAGTTCTTCGAGACGTCGGCCAAGGAGAACATCAATGTGAAGGCGGTCTTCGAGAAGCTTGTCGAGATCATTTGTGATAAGATGGCGGAGAGTTTGGACAAGGTGAGATATTTCATATTCATCAAGCAACCCATATTTCACCTAGAGAAATCTTGAACCACGTCTATAATCGAATTTGTTTCAGGACCAACAACAACAACCAAAGGGACAAAAACTCGAGGCGAACCCGACTCAAAAGCCCGCTCAGCAACAATGCAACTGCTAGAATTTCAAATTCTGCCTACAACCACCTGAAAAACAGAAAATCTAAAAAATTCCTACAGCAATAATTATAAATTTCGAAAAGCGCGTAGCTCTCTCCCTTTAATCCATCATCCATCCCAACATCTAGGCACCTGATATATAAATGTTTCAAGGATTTATTTTTTCAGAAAAAGTATTTCTAGGGCGTAGTTGGTATCCTTCTCTCTGTCACTTATGAATTCAGCGCTGTCTTTTCATTCAAACAAAAAACCATCTAAATTATTGATATGTTATATTTAATTTATCCGATCAATTATTCCATCTGTAAAAATCCTTCGCCTCCAACACTTCCAAACTTTTCCAGAGCTGTGTTTCTTCTAGTTACTCTCTTACTCTCCCCCGTAGTTTTGCCTATATTTCCCAGTAATTGAAAACCCCCAAACTTCTCCCGTTTCTATGTAATTTTACCGCTGATTTTATCGTTTTTTGTTCTCTTCGGAGAAAAAAGAATCCATTTTATTCTTCGAGACATAATAAATTATTGACATTATACAAAGAGTTCTTATGGTACGACTTATAGACTAGCTATTTTTCGATAAAAACATGATCTGATTGCAATAAAAGTGGCTCGAATCCGATGCTGTGTGTGGATGGTAGAAGAGATCGAGCGAAGAGTTCAAGTGGTCTGAAATGGCTTAGGGTTGATTCATTTAGATGAAGTTAAACTTTTACCTTTCGAATTTGATATTGAAATGCTTCAGAAGGTCGAGAAGAGGAGGCTTGTGAGAGTGTACTGCCATTGGGATGCTGAAATGGGATCGAACTTCAAAGTCAAATCAATTTTATTTCTTTTATTTACCTTGCAAATACAAACTTTTTCGGTATATTGAACTCTTTTCTGGAACACTTCTTCTTTGCGATGATGATTGTTTCGTAAGGAACTTTGTGTTTCTCCTGATCGAAATCGTAAACTGGCACTCCTTCTGTTGTTACTTTCAGCCATTTCCAATTGGCAATCACTTCCATTTCCCAAGATTGGAATCTTGCTTCCATCTCCGATTCGACCCATTTACGATTGGTGATCCAGAATACTATCAAAGCATCGTCCGTTGTCAAACTCGCAATATCGAGATTGTCGAGTACTTCTTCATTCATTTTGTACCTGAAGATTCGGATTACGATTCTAAATTCTGGCAGCGACTAACGTCTTCTTCCGTTTCACAGATTGATTAAACCATGGAGGATCGGCAATAACAAGATCAAAGCGAATATCTGAAAACTTGACTTGACATAAATTATGACTAGGAAATCGTCGTACCATTTATTGATGAATACTGCTCCACATCTATCACATCTCCAATGTGAAATGTGGCTCCTGGAGGTATTAGGAAATTTCCATTTCCGGTGGCTTCGAGGATTCCCGGTTCAGTTACAGAGCATTTCATCCAATTACTGATTATTCCATTGCACATGAGCTTTTCCAATTTTTCGGATTTTTCGAATTCCAATATTTGTGTTGATGACATACTAGTGGATGGAGTTGTCACGCGGAGAGCTCTGAAGTTTGAAAATCAATACTCGAAAACGATTTTTGGGACAGCTCACCGTTCCGCTGCTTCTCTTGCTATCAAATTGTTATCAAGGTTGTCCGACTTTTTGAAGTATCCAGAGTTTGTTCCGACTTTTCGTATGTCTAGTGAAATATTCTCAATACAAGTAGCCTCTTCAGATTTTTCTTCAATCCTTCTTTTTCGTTTTTTAGTGGGATTTCCTCGATTTCTGATTGCTTCAAATTGCGAGTCGGGCATGAATTTCGAGTTGATTTCGTATAATTTTGGATCGAGTTTCCGATTCAGTCCTTCGAATATCGTGTTGTAGTAGATCTGCTCGTCCAGAATCGCAAAATCGGCTTCCACGTGGACAATGGACATCTGAAAAACACAGTTATCGATTGGCAAGTCTTCAACTTGCCAATTCTAGGTATTCTGGTAAAAGACTCATAATCTGTCCCCATAATCTGTTTCTGTGTGTGTGTGAGAAAAATCAATAAAATTGTCTTGTTTATTGGAATGAGATCATGAGATTTACAATATTATGCATTAATGTTGACTTGTCTACTTTGGGACGGGTTTCTCACAACGCTGGAATATAATTATGACTACGGACACAGGAAAGGAGTTGGTATGAAGGATGAAAAAAAGAAAACAGTATAGAGAGAAGAAAATGATAGATACAGTTTAATGGTGCTCTCCAATCATAGATTTGATTACTACGAAAATTGCGATTCCGGCTGCGACGAACAAAGATTTAATGAGTGAAAGCCAGTGGGAGGATGATGATTTTGAATGAGCATGAGATGTGTCCGCGATTACGTTCTGAAAATCAAGGAATTTGTTCTAAATTCTGGTTTCATCCTTCTTACATGGCTGTGCCCATGACCTCCTTCCCCATCGTCATCGGAATGCAATTCCATTGGAAGAAGCTCTACAAGAGCGACGTGAACAAAAGTTCCAGCTGCCAGGCCTTCGAGCCAATATCTTCCAATTCTCTGCCACATATCGTTTTCGATTCCATCGATCTGAAAATTGATTCGTCTTCGTGATAATAACCGCTTCAGAACAAACAAACCATTGTAGCCAAGACCATTCCAGCTGGAATAGTAGCTGAGAGAAAGATTGATGAAGTCCATGCGTATTTCCTTGATGCATTATGTTTGGCTAACTGAACTCCGTAGGAAACACAGCAGAGGACTTCATGGAAGAGAACAGCAATCAGGATTTGCCAGAAAGCGTTGGTATCGTTTTGGACGCCAAGAGCGACTCCTTCGAAAAACGAATGAACAGACATTCCGAGAAGCAAGAACCATACTCGGATGTTCATTGAACCGCCGGGAGAGGATCGCCAGTGGCCAGATGATGATGGACGATGATGGGGACTTGCATTCTTAAGTAATGAATTGAAAACGAAACCTAATAACAGTAGTACAACCTGTCTGAAAATGATGTCATCAGCGTCGTCGTCCATGGCCACCAGTGGAACATGATCTTCTCCTTCCTCTTCCTGAAACATTTCTTCATTGAATTTGAAGAAAAAAATCTTCTTACATCATGAAAATGATTCATTTTGATCGAGTCACTTGTTGCCAATGGACTATGTCCGGAATGTGAATGTCCTCCACCAATCGAGTGTCCAATACCATGAATAACTTGCTCAGTGATCAATATGATTAAGAATCCGATGATAACCAGCTGATCAGTCGACGGAATCCATCTATAACTGTCCACTATCGTCTGATTTCCTCTCAAATTCATTTCTTGATGTCTGACATGTGGAACGAGCCCCAGAAAGCATGTAGCAATGAAGACTCCGCATGAAGCACATCCCAGAAATGATATCGATGTTTTTGAGGCATTTCTGAAATATATTCTACTTCTTTTCGAAAATGAAAACAAAAAACTCACACACAGCATGTCCTCAGAAAAGTGTATGGTATTGAAGTTGAAATGAGAAGTAGAATGAAAACGGCGAAAGCCGCTGTTGACATGAATAGAAACTGCTCCATCATAAATGCATTTTCTGAGGTTTTAGATTGTTTTTCATGCAAGACCATTAGAAATTGAAGAATTGAGAGATCGTTGAATACGATGATGTTCTAGAAACAACCTACTTTTCGCTAACGCTTAACTTTTATTGAACGAACACAAAAGATGAAAGATAAAATATTCGAAACAAAAACAATAAAGAATGCAGTCGAATTGATGAATAAAATGAATGGACAACAAGAAAATCAACAAAATTATAACAAGGGTTCATAAATCTTCCAAGACAGTTTAACGTCTTCCACGGCCACCACCGCGTCCACCGCGACCACCACGACCACGTCCTCCGAATCCACCTCGAGGAGCTCCGAAAAGATCGTTGAAGCTGAAAATGCATGTTGAAGAAGATTCAAAACAAAATGACTCATTCGTACCTCTCCTTGTTGTTTCTCTTCATTCCCTTCTTCTTTCCACCATATCCGAACTTGTCTGATTTCAGCTTTCTCTTCAGCTCTCCAGCGTTTCTCATCGATCCACCTCTTCCGGCGCCTCCTCTTCCACCGCGACGATCTCCGTATGCACTGGATGGTCCATCATCGTCTTGATCGAGACCTTGTCTCTTGACATTGTTCAGCATGTCTTCCAATTGTTGCTTCATTCCCTTCTTGTGCTTTTTCACGGCTTCCGCAAGCTTCTTCTTTTCGCTATTTTTGTTAGCGATAGCTTCCTAAAAATTCGGAAATCATTATTTTTGAAAGCTAATTTTTCAAGTTTAAAAATCTTGCAATGGTACCTTTTGAACTTTCACAGCGAACTTCTTCTCCTCTCGAATACGACGGAAAGCTTCTTGACGCTCTTTCATCTCCTGGATTCCGAGAAGCCTCTTGCGTACTTTCTGCATGTGGCTATCACTCTTTGCCATTTCAGCGTAGTAGTCAGTTGGTCGGAGAACTTTAATGCCGAGGTTAAGAAGTCGTGGGTATGCGATTTGAACGGCTTTCTCAGCTTGCTTGTAGCTGAAAAAATTATATTATAGGCGAAGGGAAAAATTAGCTCACAAATTGAGTTCTCTCTGGAAATCATCATTCTCAACTTTCTTGTCCATTTCAGCGTGTGGTGTAACCACTTCAAGTGTCTCAACCCATGGGAGATCTTTCGTGATTTCAGCCAATTTTTCTTTCATCTCTGCGCTTTTGTTGATGATCGGACGCTTTTTAGCAACTTGAATATTAAGTCCGTCTTTCAAAAGACCAGCAGCAAATGCAGCTTGGAGCTGAAATGCAAAAAAATCGAAAGATGCAATTTCGAATTCGAAAAAATACCTCCTTCTCATCATCGTCTCCTTCGGATTCGGCTTCTTCAACTTCCATCGCATCGAGTGGCTTTTCCCACGATTTTTCTTCAATTGCGTTATCGAAATCGAATTCAGAACCATCAGAATCGCTCTGGAATATTTTAGTTGTGAAATTGAACACGATTATTTGATCACCTCTGGCTCAGGTTGACGACTTTTTGAGTTGGCGGCCAGGCGCTTGGCCAAACTATTCATTTTGCGAACCATCTGGAATAATTTTTTGATAACTGAGTCGATAAATTCAGAGTTTTGTCTAAAAAAGGTCGAAAATGGCTGTAAAAAGTTGGCAAAAAAGCGAATCGAGCCTCGAAAATTAGGTTTCTCAGTGGAGCGCGCATGTTGACAGCAGCAGCGGCAAATTCAAATTTATGATCCAAGAGATGTATATTTCCGATTTCATTGAAGAAATATATTTCCGATTTCATTGAAGAATTCGCAACTCATGCTTTTATTGGTCTGATTCTTTAGCATCATGATGTGAAAATAATTTTTTGTGTGTTATTCAGAGTAACATTGCAAATAAACTACTTTGAAAAAAGTCTACCATAATAATTTCTTCATTTTTGGATCCAATTTAAAAAAACGCATGGAATATAAGAAGTCCTTGTTCAAATTTGTTGCTTTGGTTTTTTCAGTGAAGGCAAAGAACTCGGTTTTCATGGGGCACAATGGGGGAGAGATGGGTTCATGGGGGGCAGAACAAAGGAACACAGGAGGACTCGAAAAATTGGGGACAACGGGGTTGAAGCTCTAGAAGAGCGTAAAGCTGATAAATTAAAAGCAATTTACAAGAACATGAATAGAAAGAATTTTGCTTAGAAAAGAGTAATTGAGGTGAAATGATTAATTATTGGTTTTCTTCGAGATTGCGTATCTTGGTAACTACAATATCTCCAAATGGCTCCGACTGAGCGACTTCGATAACTCTTGATTTAGCCAAGGTAAGCAAAGAACAGAAGGACAGAGCAGCGGCTTTTCTAGTTGTGTTTGTTCCCGTTTTTTCGAGAAGGAAGTTGAAAGAAGCTGACTGAAATTGAAAACGTCGATGTTTTTAAGGGCACGCTTGGGCAATACCAACAAGTCTTTTTGTGATGAAGACAAGTTTACTGAAGGAAACTAACCATGTTAAGTCCAGGTAAAGCTTGTGCGATTTTATGTTTCGAGATACCCAATCTCTTATCAAATTCAGCTTTTTCTCGTGCACATCTTTCCTCATATGTACAGTTATCAGTATTGACAGAATGATTGTCATCTGGCTCATGCTCATCCATTTCATCAAAAGTTGAATCTCCCTGCAAATAAACATGTTATTAAACATCTGTCGTGCTTGCCCACCTGAATTTGAGCTATTGGACTGTCTGGTGAAGAAAAAACTGGTGTTCTGTCATCGACATTTACTTGAAGCGGAGAATGCTGGGGAGCTCTAAATTGAGCTCTTTCCGTTGCAAGTGTTTCATTGGAACGAGTTCCAGAAAATATAGAATCTGGAAGAGCAGAATGATTGCGATTTGGCACATCCTCAGCCATTTCATCCACATCTGGGACAATCTAAAATTAAAAATGAAATTATTGATGCAACTATCTTGTCTCCTCACCTGAACTCTCGGACTGTCTGGTGGTGAAAAAACTGGTGTTCTATCGATATCGATATCTTCATGAAGCGGAGAATGTTGACGATCCCTGGATTGAGCTCTCTCCATTACAAGTATTGCATTGGAACTATTTCCAGAGAAACCAGAATCTTCGAGAGCAGAACGAGATGATTGGCATTGACTATCCTGATTCATGTCATAATCATCATCAGATTCGTCGAGTCTGCGGTCCATCTGGAAGTAAGAAAGAAACGATGAATGAAACTGTGTTGTCTTCTCACTTGATTTCGAGTATCCGAATTGTCTAGTGGCGAACGAGGTGCCATGACAAAATCATCATCCATCATTTCATCTGGAGACTGAGAAGGGTCTCGTTCCCTTCTCTGTTCATTCTGAATAGGACTCATCCGATTGGAATTAATTGAATCGCGGCTGTCATCGTGACCGGTATAGCCAGAATCATCAAAATCCTCAACAACTCCAGAATCACTTGGCAAACGAGACCTCTTTGCTGGTGTGGACTTCTTGATCGGAGAAATAAGTCTTTTTTGACTGCTGAAATGATAATATTAGAGTTTAATGAAGTTACAAAAGTTACCTTCTCCTTTTCTTCGTAGACTTTTCAATACTATATTCTTGATTATACTCCTTTCTATCCTTTTCACTCATTTTACAAGCGCGTTTTAGGGTTTTCTTGATTGGTGTTGACGCTGCGATTGGAGGACCAATTACTGATGGGCTTGGCAGAGCTGCATTGATTTGGTGACCCATAACTGATGGGCTCGGCGAGATTGAGTTGACTTGAGCAACCATGGCTGATGGGCTTGGCGGGACTGAGTTGATTTGTGGATGGGGTGGTCTGAACAAGAAACATTATTTAAAGAAATTGATCACCGAATCTCTCACATATCGAAATCATCATCTGTACCATAATCCATTTCATCAGCTACAAGTTCCCGTTTGTTGAACCCGTTATCAGTCTGACTTGTCTGAGATTCTGGACTGTCTCTTCCATGAATACCTGATAGGCAGGATACATCCGGGTACTGTGGTAATCTGTTCAAAAATTATTTTATGGAAACCAACTCTCTTTGTTATCTTACGGGCATGGACAAGCTATGGTATCATCCCAATCAACATTAATATCTCCAGATGCGTCAACACCTCCACCTCCAGGTGAAACAACATCTCCAATTGTGGATCCTTCACTGAGTTCTGTAGAGGCCCGATGGGATTCCACGGGAGATATGAAAAGTCCATCCTGCTCTGGAAATAGTGCTGGACTACTTGTCGAAGTTCCAGTTTGAGAGGTCGATGTGTCCACAATTCTAAAAGATGCTTATACCAACAAGAAATCAGAGCTTAACTTACAGATCTTTGCTTTTTGTCTGATCATTTGGATTCAGAAAATCGTGTAAAAATTCCTCTAGTTGCTCAAGGATTCCCAAATCGGTCACCAGTTCTTCTTGATCCTGAAAAGACTGTATGAAGGTCTGATGATTAATTTTAGCTACCGACCGTTTCTAATGGATCCCATGCGCATGATTGTACAGCTGGCGGCATGTTTATTTTATTAGGATCGCCTTCGAGCTTCTTCCCCTTTTTCAGACACTCTGCCACATCCGGTTCCTCCAGCTCAGGAGCATCGAAGTTGAGATCGTTAGCGCCGCTCAACATATTTCCGAAATCCTGTATAAAAATTCATGCTTTCAAGGTTCATCAACTCAGACTCACGATTTCGGTAGCCTTATGCATATGTGCCTGTCTATAAGCTTTTTGAACATTGTTACTGTGAACTCTGGTGAAGCCAAGTACAGCGGGTCCATTGCGTCTCGGATGACGCTGGGAGAATGTAATGTTTTAATTAGATTTATCTTCAAAAATCTCAATACCTCCCTGTCCGCCCAACGTTTGATCAAAGTGGAGAGGTCTCCTTTTAAACCTTCCTTGATATGCTTCTTCGGATATGTATCCCACTTTGCAGTTGACAGGAATCCATAGCTCACTACTAGATCAAGAAGTTTCTCTTCTTCATCTGGCAGCGCCTGAAACAAGCGAATCTAAATTTCGAACCGACAAACACATGTCCATATACATATTTGTCCTAGACTATTCAAGTCTATCAGCTGATAAGAATTGCAATTGTATGTGCGTTATGAGTCAGTATTCTTCGTTTCTTTCTCTCAGTTATAGAAGAAACTTTTTCGAAGAGGACGTTCCAAACCATGAAAGGCAAAATCGACCGAACTCCAACTGTTTCAACTATAGAAAGTTATGGAACGTATGTTAATTTTGAAATTTTTCTGTTGATCTACGTTTTTTCAGGGATATGCCAGGTGAGCATTACCGATACTTTAAAGAGAGATCAATTTGTGGTATTTCTGGACCTGTTTTTCTTTGTTCTGTATTTATCCTAATCGGATTCTTTATAATGCTTGGACTACTGGCTATTGTCATTTTTGTGATTCTTCATCGTAAGTGGGGTGTCCGAAGACTTCATCTTCCAAATATCGATTTGCAGATACACTTTGATTCAATACTTTCGAACAATGTGCACAATTATGAAATGTCCATGGCCTAAACTGGGTCAATCTGAAACTGCTTCTCCTAAATCCATCTACTATACACTTTAGTTCTTAATAAAAATCAGTTTGCCATTGCTTCCCATACCAAAAAATATGAAAACTTACCATTTTTACGGAAAAATGGGCTAGAAACCGATCGATCTGTATATGCTACGTATCCCAGGAGACACCTTTTGAAACGCCGCGCTAAGCGGTCTGCCCCGCAGGGACACACGCTACGCAGCCGCAACGCTCTCGAAAGAATAGAACACAGAGGATTCAGATGAAACTGTAGCACTACGGACTAAGGACATAGTTGGTACTTTATTGATTTCTTACTATCTTTCTGAGTCTCTTCTTAGCTCTCAATCATTTTCATATTCATTCATTTTCATTGGTTTTTGATTTCAGGGATAGTTTATCAAAATCATGTCCTTCTTCAATCCACCAGCCGCTTATGCTGAAGAAGTCTGTACTGGCTACAATGCCCGTATGCATTCTAAACTTGCTGAAAGAGAAGGTTTCCATCTTGGAAACGGAACCGACGAGCCAAGAACTCTGTAAGTCGTTTCCCTAGTTTTTCCCATACCATTAGGCATCTTTAGGTATGTTGGAAACCTGGATCCATCTGTCAGCGAGGATTTTATTGCTACTTTATTCAATCAAATTGGATCTGTAACCAAAACGAAAGTCATCTTTGACGTAAGTTTGACCTGAGTGAGCCCTCCCACTAATCATTGCAGAAAACAATTGTTTGCTCGCGGTACGTGTGATTTTTCTCCGCTTTTATTTTCCTTTTATATATATCTGTGACACTTGATCATGATGTTTTATAATTTCACAGGACTTGGGGTACCTGACTACAAATGCACACGGCAGCAATCAATCCACACCGACACTAAGACAGTGTATATCTTTTACTTTTTGAATTTTTGTTTTGACTTGTTAGGGTTAAATTCAAAAATGCGTTTCGGAGATTCTAGGGCTCTAAGATGAAATAATAAATACAAACTAACTTAAATAATTTTATGATTTTCCAGGGCGCCAATGATCCATATGCATTTGTTGAGTTCGCGGACCATAGCCAAGCTTCTCAAGCTCTGCAAACCATGAACAAACGACTTCTTATGGAGAGAGTGAGTTTATTGATTTGACTAAAATCGATTGAACTTTGATTTCCTTCAGGAAATGAAGGTCAATTGGGCTGTTGAACCAGGACAGCAACCCTCCAAAATCGATACTACCAGACATTTCCATGTCTTTGTCGGAGATTTGTCTTCTGAAGTGGATAACCAAAAGCTTCGTGAAGCTTTCCAACCTTTTGGAGACGTCTCGGATGCTAAGGTTATCCGCGACACAAACACCTCAAAATCCAAAGGATATGGATTCGTTTCCTATCCAAAGAGAGAAGAGGCGGAACGTGCCATTGAGCAAATGAACGGTCAATGGCTCGGAAGAAGAACTATCCGTACCAACTGGGCCACCAGAAAGCCAGGAGATCAAGAGAAGCCAAACCACTACAACGAGAAATCGTACGACGAAATTTATAACCAAACATCTGGAGACAATACTTCTGTTTATGTTGGGAATATTGCCAACCTCACTGAAGATGAGATCCGTCAAGCTTTCGCGAGCTATGGACGAATTTCCGAAGTCCGTATCTTCAAGCAGGCTGGATATGCTTTCGTCAAATTCGACAACAAAAATGCAGCTGCCAAAGCCATCGTCGAGATGAACAACCAAGACGTCGGAGGTCAGATCGTTCGTTGCAGTTGGGGAAAGACTGGTGATGTAAGAATTACTTTAGTTTGTAAGTATGTGAACCATCTTGTTTCAGGCGGCGGCAAAGAGTGCTCCAGGAGCATATGGATATGGATATGGAGGCCAAGCAGCTGGTGGACAACCACAACATTATCAAGGATACGGTCAAGGTGGATACGGAGGAGGTCATGGTGGAGCCCCACAACATCCAGCTGCTCATGGGAACAATCAACAATATTGGCAGTATTATGCCCAATATTACAATAACCCACAAGTAATGCAACAATGGACAAACTACTGGAATCAACAGGGAGGAGCTCCTCAACAGCAGCAAAATGCTGGAGGTCATCAGTAAACTCTCTCAGATTCCATTCGTTCCCACTTCAATGTCCAGTTCCTCTTCCTCGCATTCTATCGAACTTCCACCTGTGAAGTAATCCCCCTATGTATTTCTTACCCCCAAATCTGAAACAGTCTGTTGATCTTATAATAATCTACATACGTTACCCCCATTTCTGTTATTTTTGCATCCCTTACGAGGTCATTCCCCCACCGCCCCTGAACACTTCTTATTCAATATGTCCTAATTTAAACTCCCCCAAAAAACTAAAATTTGACTGGTAGTCTCCTGTTCCTATTTTATTTTTCTTGATATGAAGTGTTTCTCCAGTTTCATCTATGAATTCGCAAAATGTTTATTTCCATTTCTGGGTTTTCAGACTTTACACGTTTTTAAGAATGGCTGGATCGCCAGCAGAGACAGTTTGCACAGGACGAAGGAGAGAAGAAGAAACGAAGAAGAATGTTAGTGTTTTACATCGATTGACTAGAAAATGCAATAGAAAGTGGAAGAAGATCACAGATGAGAAAGTATGAAAGTGCTGTATATATTAGTGTCATATTTGAATGAAAAGAGAACACAACAATCCTCAAGTAGTCGACTCGTCAGTGTCCACTTCGGTTATTGTGCTCCGCGCTGAGCTCATCGATCGGCAACTCGGATGTTTGTCGAAGAATGATGATTTTGATGGTTGCAGGAGTACTGTACTTATCAACGTTACACAGAATGCTTCCATTACTGTGAAGAAGTTCTTCCAGTCTAAAAATGTATGAATTGAAACATTGGAATGGGCTATTGAATGCTTACAGAACGAAGTCTCAATGGCTGGAAGTACAGTACCACATCCAAATGCTCCGTATCTGGCGAGAAAGTCAAAAACTGGTTGTTGAAGACCGAAAACCATGAAGAAAATGTCAAGGATTCGGAATACGACAACGTATCGATACGAGATGAGCTCATCCTGAAATCAAGCGATTTTTGAAAATTTCAAAATGAAAGTTTCTCACCATTCTGGAGACAGTGGTAACTAGCATATGAGTACCGTAGATTCCAGCCAAGAGGGATGGAAGAGTGATGAAGTCGAGCACTTTCAGAGGTCTGGAAGATTGGATTTAGGATTTTTTGTTCAGAATTTAAAAATTACTCACACAAGACCTTGATCTTGATACTCAAAGTAGATTATGAGTGAGACGAGAGTGGCAAATAATCTGACAATGGGTGCTTGGAGAACCATCAATTCACACAGTCGAATCTTCCTTCTGAAATTGAATTTAAAGGTACTTGTCCAGACGATTTTTATGAGTGAGTTTATGAATTTTTGTGTCAGCATTTTTTTGGCTGCGGACCTAACATCAAATTTGACGCCAGCAATCTTTAGGATATTTCAAATATCCCACTTACCCTTCTAGTCGAACTTTAGGTAGACATGGAAACAGACAACAGAACGGAGGTGTTGCTATTTCCACGTACTGTAACCTCTGCATCATTTTTGTGACGAGAGCATGATGTCCGTCGAAAATGTGCAAAAGAAGACAGATGATAACCCAGAGGGCAAAGGAGAAGTAGAGAAACGAGAGTAGATGAGACAGAAACCAGACACGTGGCATGTACATGGCGACAAGGGCAAGAATCGAGACGAGCTGGAAAACAAATGGGATACTGTAACTATGAGATGGATAGACTTACGGGAGCAGTACATGCCAGAAGCACAATCAGAAGACGCCTATTTGAGTGTGTGATATAAAATGATATGTAGACGAGATGAAGGATTGCTAGGCATACTGTACCCACTGTCACTGCTGTACCCACTGCCAACGAAGCAATGTACGTGGTTGTCAGGGCTGAAAGAAATCCAGAACTCACAGAGAAGTGAAAAAAGTAACACTTACATCTGAGAAAAGTCTTCGAATGAGGAACCTCCTCATGAGTTCCAGTACAATTGAGAAGTGAGTCTGTTAGTAGTTTGACCAATGTCTCCCATGGTGATATTTCGAGCATTTTGGAGTTATTTTGTGTTCAGTTGATGATTCGCAAATCGACGATCGATTCTTGGCACTGCGATTTTTCTAGAAATGCAAATTTATGAGAAAACGAATCGGAAAACAGAGCGATGTTATTTTTTTTACAAAAAAGAGAAGGGTATCACGGGGGAAGTGGGGAAGGAAGAACGAAGAGAAACATATTTTATTTTCTTGTAACTCTTGCTTCTTCCTCCATCTCTTTCCCCTCGTATTGGCTATAAAAAAAAGCGTTTGAAAATGCATCGGAAATTGAGAAATATATATGAGGAATGAGAGTGGCAGGAATTATATATTTTTTCTCATCCGAGACATTTATATTTTTGCTTTAAAATTGTCTTGAAAATGAAAAAAGATTTATATGATGTTTCAGAATGAAACCACATTCTAATCCAATTCTGAAAACATTCTGAAGCAGAGTTCCGAATGCGTCATGTACTCCGCAGGTGCGAATTTTAGTGATGGAAAGAAAGAGAGAATGTATAAAAAAGAGAAAGATTTAGAAGAGATATAGAGGGATGGATAAACGAGGAGTCATGATTTCAGAGAGGAAGCTTTTGAGAGGATTTTCAGAGAATCCCACCTTCGAAAATATTATCCATGCTTTCCTCTTTTAAATCCGGGCTCGATTTTGATAATCAGTTTCAGAGATATGTAGTTTGTTTAGTTAGGGGCAATAGGGGAAAACAAATGAGAGATGTTGAAACTTAGAATTCAATGTACTGCACCCAAAACTGTAACCTAGAGTGTCCTAGATCCCAAAGTAACGTACTGTAGCCTACTGTAACTGACAGTGGACAAAACCAAGCTTAAGATGGACAATTGGGAATATGATAAGGTGTTTCTAGCATATGAAGAAATTGGTTCGAGACATAGACTAGCTTAAACTATAGTCTTTAACCCTCTTTGTTTTATAGTTGAACTTTTCTTATAAGACTGAAGATTGAACACACCTAGACATAAGATGATTGATACTAACAAACATAGATGTCACATTGAATTAAAAAAAGGGAAACGACTCCTCGTCTGCCAACTCGAAATACCAACAAATATTTTGCTATAGTTTATCTTTCCACCTAATGGACCAAAAGCCGAACGTGGGCATCAAAAAAAGTGCTGAGGGAAATATTTGGGAAAATTGGTGGGCTGTTTGCGCAACTGCATGAGCCCTCTTTTGCCCCCTCCGGTTGAATCTGTCTCGTGAAAAACGAACGAAAACGAAGGAAAAAGAAGACGAAGAAGAGCACCGAAAAGTTGTTTTGACGGCCCTAGAGGCAAAAAGAAGAGCAATGCACAAAAAAGAGAATAAGTTAATTTGGTGAAGAAGAAATGCCAAGTTCTTGAATTCGCAAATTTGATTTATTGAGAGAAGAATGAGTGATACTAGAACATAAAATGACATCAAGTAGAGAGGTTTGATCGGAAAATTCCAGCTGTTTTTTTATTTGTTGAAAAAAACAGCAGAAAGTTCCAGTGATAGTTCCAATTGATAATCTTTTTATTCCTATTGTCAATAGAACTTTTGAACAGACAGGAAAGTAAAAACACATGTTCCCTCCATAATCTTCTACTCAAGGTAAAAAAAGAACTCACCGAAGAAAATCTCTGTGCTTCTCTTCCTTTTTCTCTCTTCAACCACCTTGAGCCATGGAAGTAGGCGGAGTCTCTCGTTCTCTTCTGAAATACAATGCACTTTTTAAGAGGGAGGAGGAGGTCAAACGTAAAAACGGTTTTGCGTTTCGGGTCACGAAGACAATCGGAGAGAGACTGGTCAGTTGAGGGAAAACGAAGAAGGATTTCTATTTGTTTTTGGTAACAAATCGGAGAAACATAAGAACGGAGATAGAGGGAAAAGGAGAAGAATGCTGGATGAGAAATGGTTTAGACCGAGAAAGGAATCTTGTTGTTTCATAAAGTTTCTCTCGTTTAGTCTTTTCCAGAAGCCTTTTCCATGAGCTCGAGAACGTGAGAAACTGACGTAAATTAGGGAGCGAGCGGGTGTGTGCAAGCTTGGTAAACTTTTGAACTCAGCTGTAACATCAGAAAACTAGACTGTTTTAACTACCAGATCTTTTGAACAGCTTCATGAAAATATCAGAACCAGAACATAGTCGAAAATGTACATCTATTTGAAGAACAATCCTAGATGCAGTACCGGACGAAAACATACCATAACTGAGTGTTTTCCGATGAAAGCAGGTAACCACCTTTGAGGATTTGAAAAAGTATTTCACAGTAGTTATATTCATCTAAATGTTTGCGCGTATGTCAAGCAGACCTAATTTCTTTATTTTTGTAGTTACGAATAGAAGTGAGCCACTATATCCAGTTTTATGGTAAATTTAGAAAAAATCCGGGTTTTAACGCTCGAAATTTTCAGGGAAACGCTGTACAAAAAAGTGGTCAACAACAAAAAAAGATCTAGTCTAGATTGATATGCTCACAATTTTTCAGACCTATTGTGCTACTCTAAACTACTTTTTCAAACACCCACAGTAAGCCATGCTTTCCTGAACACCCCTAAATATGACATATTTTTGTCCGGTACTGTATCCATGATCAGACAACTGATCTATTGAGCCCAAGAATTAAAGAGATTCTATGAAAAAATCTAATATTTCTACGGAAAATCTGGTACCATTAGTCATCACAGTATCCACCTATCCTCCTAAATGAACTCGAAATTTAGGTCACCAGTGATTGGAATTTCTCAATATAAAATATAAAATATTTCTTCAGGTTTCCAGATCTACTATTTCCTCCCCAGGCAAGTAAGAAGACGTAGGCTCAAATCGTATAGTAACGGGAATTATTATGTTTTTCAGATGAAATAACGAACAAATGAGGGAGGATAATACACAATGGACATACAAGCGGGAGAAATAGAAAAAAACGATGTAAAAGGAAATTAATTGGATCTATCTCGCCCAATTCTCTCTCTTCTCACCGACACTGAAGACGACATTCAAACCACGACGAAGAGAGAGAAAAACGTATAAGAAATGACCGACAATAAATTCGAGTACTTTTTCATGAAGTTCAATTCTCTGAAGATTCTTGTGATTCTCTCGAAGGACGTCTTCAGAAACTATATACTATCAATATTTTGATAGACTACTGAAAAAAGGGAGGAAAGAAACGAGAGAAATCAGAAATCAATCGAACCGAGAGGGAGTATGATCATGAAAGTATGACAAGAATTTGCATATTCAGTACAGTTGGTGCGATGGTTTGCAAGTTTCAGACTGATTTTTGAAATTTGTGTCAGTGAAAGATGTTTAGGAAAAAGAAGAATGGAAAGAACTGGAAACTTTCGGGAAGCGGACATGGACACATCGTTCGGGAGCGGAGGGAAAAACGGAGGAAAAAGTGAAGAGCACTCAGAGCACCGAGAAACGGTTGCCAGGTCATAAATGATTCGTCATGCGATGCGAAATGTGACTCTGTCAAAGAAATACGGTAGCTATTTTGGATGCGCAAGAAACTTTGTTCTGAATTCGCAATAAAGGATTTTGCAAGATGTTGTTGTTGATGTGTGTGCTGAATTGTTGTAGTGTCGAGAGATTTTCAATAGGAAGAAATTGTTGTTTTAAAGGCTGCAAAAGGGATTACGGTAGCTTTAGGATTGTACCAAAAATGTATCAAAAGAAAAGTTCAGGAAGAGAATTATCCTTGTTTTTGATTGAATTCATTTTTTTGTATAAGGCTGTCTGTGGGATGACACACGGTCAGGTAATGGAATAATCCGAGGTATTTGCTCTTGTAAACAACACAATTTTTGGATTATGAAGAAATCAAACACTGTATGAGGTTCAGAGATGAAGATTCGAAAATAACAACTAGCTGTAGGCAACCTTGGTGTTGAAACGAAGTGTTCAGCTTTTGGAACTTGAAGAAGTGAAACTGGAAGAAGCGTGAACGAAGAACTAGGTTTACAGTCACTTGAAGATAATGGTATACGGTGACGTAAGAGATAAAAGAAGAGAAAAAAACAGTCGGATGCCGAAGATGCCAACTTCCTGGGAGGAGAAAATGGAGAAGTAGCTTTAGTGGGAAGAGAAGACAAAAGAGAAAGAAGAAGAAGGAAAAGAATGAATAGAAGATGAGTTATTCTAGGAAAGGAAGGGTCCTTGGGGTTGAGAGAAAAAGAGATAAAAAGACAAAGAAAAGAAGAGAAGGTCAAGGAAAAGAGGTTGGATTATGCAAAGTATTCTTTCCTCCTTCTTCCTTCTTCCGCCAATTTCACACTTCATCTTTTTCGATTTCAAGAGCCCTTCACATTTTTCATATCTCGAGAACTTTTCTACAGTCTTCTACATTGAGATGGAAATATAGGATTTCTGAATAGACATAGACGAAAAAGAAGGAAAGGAGAGTTGAGAGACAACTGACCATCGGTCATTTCCTCTCGATTACACAACGAAAAGCGGGAGGAATTGGAAGAGAAAAGTGGGAAATAAATAGAAGAGAAAATAGGAAAACCGAACGAAATGGGAAAGAGAAGCATCCTCTCATCCCACGCAGAGAGTGAGGGAGATGGCATGTTAATTAGCTTCATTCGTGAAATGAAGTGAAAAAAGAGAGATTTCAAATCATGGGAAAGGATGGAGAACGTTGAAAACGAAATCTATGTTTTGTTCGTTAACCTAAGGAATTTCAGCATGGCCAGGTGAAAGGAGACTTCTTCAAATATAAAAGCAGATACTCCAAAATTTATTCAAAACTAAAAGAAAGAGTAAAGAATAATACCAGATATCATCAACTGTTCGAAAGTTTCTCATAGTAGTTTTCGGCGTCGCTCTTCTAGAAGTTTTGCGGTATCTTCCAAGTTTTGAGCTGTTCAATAAATGAAGTCAAAGTCTCGAGTTTAAATGAAAAGATATCTTCAGTGTCACGAATTTCCAACTGATCAACTACTGAAAACTTGCTCATAACCCCGAACGAAATTCCCAAAGGAATTCTTTTAAAGATTAGTGAACCGGAAAAGTATATAGAAAAAATTATATGGAATGAATCAGCACGGGTTTAGATGAGAACTAATTAGTGTTCTTAAAAACCAAAAGTTTACAGAACTCATAAAATATTCTAAAAGATCAGACACACTTGAATAGAGTTTGTGCTCCTCTTAAGAGACGTTTTTTCTCAGTTGACCAGGAAAGTGTACAATTTTTATAGTTGGAATCCAAGATGTCCAGACATTTTAATCCGAGGTAATACGAAACACAAAACAATATATTGACTATTGTTTGAATGAAATGAATATGGGAGTTTTTAATCCCTTGGGATTCTGATTTAGGAATGAGTACAAGGCTATAAAATTGAACTATTCAGAATTTCAAAATATTACGATTTAATCGTGTCAGAGAATTGGAAAACGGACAGAACGAAGCACATGCAGTAGGAAAGAGGAAGAAAAGCGAATAGGACAGAGAGGACAGCTGATGAAAAGGAAGGATATATCTTTGCGGTTCAATCGAATTTTTCAAATTCTTTTACTTCTTTTTTCCTCTTCCTCTTCGAACCGATTCGATCAGAAATTCGACTAACTGATGACCATAGAAAGAAAACAAATGAGTGAAACTGGAAAAGAAAACAATGACACAATGTGAGACTGAAATCGCAATTTAATTGACCCTAGTGCCAAAAAAGAGAAAAGAGAAATAGAGTGAGCGGTTGGGTACGAGAAGGGGATTGACATACAGAAAAATGGACGATGACGAGTGTCGACCGGTTTCGGAACACACAGACAACAACGTCCTCAACTTCTTCTTTTTCTTCATCTTTTTCCCATTTTTCGATTTCTTCCGAAATAATTTTGAATCGGAGAGATGGATGGCAGGAGGAGAAGAAAAAGCTAGTCTCCTCATCCGTTTTTATTCGAAGAATCTGTAGAGGATTTCATAAAAATCCGAGAAATGATCCAATTATTCGGCCCATTATTATCCATTCTCTTCCAGTTGAACGCACGTCCAGTTTAAAGGAATGGAATTGGGTAGAAGGGAGAATGTTGGAAGAAAATCGTGGAGAACGGATTATGGAGTTCAAGAATGGTGATGGGAGAAGCAGTTCACGGAAGTTCTTCTCGTTTTGAATGGGTCGTATGTCTCGGTTTCCATAGCCAACTTATTTTAGGATTGACGAATAATAAATTTACGAATTCTGAAATGACTACAGTACCGCTTTGCTAGCGATGGTTTCGAGACTTCAAGATCTGACCACAACTCGCAGTTACATTTTAAGGTTTACTATTAAACTTCTTTATGAGTAGCCCGATTCGATTATAAGAAAACATAAGTGCCACAAAAATAACATAGACCTATCTTCCTTTTCCTTATAATCTCATTCATCTGAATCAGAATGACCGATTACTCGTCCATTGCCTCTTAGTCATTTCCTTCAAGTTTTAAATTAAACCAAATTGAAAATTGCTGAAATCAGATAGAAGAAAAACAAGAATCAGGGATCGAATGGTCAGTGCAAGGAGATACTTCTCCTCCTTCAGATGTTTGCTTTTCCCGCCACCAGAAACTATCCTTGACGTCACAGCCTGTCCACACCTTTTTTCAATTCGTTCTCTCTTGATTCTGTACAACCACCAATGAATCATTCTATGTTGGGACAACACAAGAAAAAGGACTGGAAAGCTTCTGGGTTACGGAGTCTTGTTTACGAATGTCTGGTTGTGTACGAACAAACATTTTTTGTATTTCAGACTATCTAGCAGCAGTATTTCAGAATACTATGGAAAGTTCCGCATTGATTTGTTAAATGTTTAGAGAATGTTTTGTTTGTAAATTTTTTTTCAGTCATCACTTACTGGAACAGATCGGTTCTAACTGAAATAAAGGGTCTCGTGAGAAATAGGTGTCACATGCTAACACAATTCCCTAGCGAGTCCAAGGGTATACGATCTTGATACTCGTAAATTTGAATCCGTAGGAGCATCTCTTCCTAATTTTCAATCGTTTTTTCATGAATATGTCACCTCTTTATCCAATTGTTGGTTCAATGATATGAGAACCATCTTATATGAGGTCTGAGCATCTGAAGTCGGAAAGAAATTATTTCAGACATTATTCAATGGTGGTTGAGCTGAAAAAAGAACCTGAGCTGTTCCACCTTCTTCTTCCCTTGGAAACTGCTGTGAGAATGACTGGATACTCTCAATCGACTTCTCAGTGGAATTTGTCGGGATTATGTGAAATTATCATGAATAATCAGTCGTTGACGCTGTTCACAAGCTAGACATATTGGATTTTTTCAATAGAGGTCTATTTTGAATTGCAACCGCTTCTTCTATTTACAGCACCTTCTTCTACTTTACAGTAACCTAATATTTCTATCAATTCTTTCAAACTAAACCCTTTCTGGTTTCATTCCCAAAATTAGTTTGGCTCAGCCGTTTTTCTATCGTCAATCGCTTGTCAGAAACACGGATTTGTAATCATCACTGCCAACTAGCGAAGGCGCGCTGCGAGAGGTCTATTTCCGCAGCAGCCGACACCTCACGGGTTCCGCCGTCCACTATACTTTGTGTGCGCGTTGACTCCGCCCACCGGGAAAGTGGAGAAGGGACAATAGAGATTGTAGAGTTGCCATGGGTTTTTCTAGATTATTTGGCAATTTTATGGGAAGATTTTGTGGTTCTGTTTCAGATAATTGATGTCTCAAAATTCAGATACATATGGCTGAAGAAAAATGTAATAGTGGAACAAGTTGGTCCTCAAAATATGGTTTCGATATCAAAGAAACAGTCTGGATTACGGTGGTCGCTAGGATTCCAGTTTTGAAGTGCATGATTCAGCAGGATTTTGGGAATCAAAGAGGAGCTAAATTTTGGGAAATTGAATTTTGATTTGATTTTACGATTGTATAACTGTTGAGATCCTTGCTCTTATTCTCAGATCGAACATAAAGAGGAATCTTTGGCACAGTTCTATAACCAAAATACATACATATATATTTCTTCGATTCAAAGTTCCAACATCGTGTTCCGTTATCATTTTTCAGAAATAATAATCTATTAAAAACACAGTCAGTCTTCTCCAAATTGTTTATAAACATTTCCCCACCAACCATGAGAACTTTCAGATCTTTAAAATAAGTTCTCAAAGTTATCAATGAGTCCCAATTGTTTTTGTCTCACTCCAACCAAAACTTTATGATCTAATAAAACATGTTGATCGCTTCATTTCGACAAAAACTACTCCCCATCCATAGAGATAGATTTCTAAGCGTTTGAACTCAAAGCACGCGCTTGTTACCGATGGGCGGAGTCTTGATATATGTCTTTCATTTTTCTATTTTCTTCTCGACTAGAAAAGCAAAGAGATCGCTGACATTCTGCTACTGATATTTTGCTAGTGATACTTGGAAATGTTTGACTTCGAGCTTCTCCCGAACGAAATGCAACTGGAAGTGCTGAAAAGAGTGAGTTTCTAGTTTTTGTTTTCTGAAGGAAATATTGACATAGAGATTTCGAGGGTCTCATAGTAGAACTAAATATCAGGAAAGTTCCATCTTGCAATTTCAGTTGACCAGCCCCAGTAGTTTCTTCAACACTTTAGTGTATTTTCAAGAAGCTGATAACTGAAACTCCCTACTAAAACGAGTCTTTTGTTTCATTGGTGGCACATGTGTGCTGATAACTCAAGAGTTGTTTTCCAACCCGAATGTTTACTCTATTCATCCTGTGATGTTTTCGGAAAATTGTCGATTCTCTGAAATCTTACCCAGAAGATCAAAATTACCGTAGACCCAATTTGAACTTTTGACACCCCTAGTTCCTTATCAGTTCTCTCGCCTTCCGTATCCTTTTTGATCTTCGCCTCCAGAGATCATTTCCAAAAATCAAACCATCAAAACACCTCTGATATTGACACCCATCCGTTCACATGATACTCTTTTGACACTCCAGTACTCCTTCAACACCTGACTGTTTTCTTTCACGTTTTCCCATGATTCTTCTCGGGGAATACCCTGTCCGATGGCAGATGACGAAGTGTTGTTGGAATGATATCAGAAGAGAGGGGAAAGTATAAAAAGCGAACTTTTGTTTGTTCTAAAGATTTCGCCCGGAGAGATAAAAAAGAACAGAGAACAAAATGAACTGGAAACTTTTCAGACGGAATTTCGAACTGTTCAAAGCATGAAGACAGTATCCAAGAGAGTTCAGAAGTTTATAAAAGTGCATCAGAAGTATATGATGCCAATTCCGATTCGTCAGATGTTCATCACACCTGAAAAGATTTGTTTCACTCTTTCCCATTCAAATGAGATTAACACCATCAACCTCGACGATATTGACCAGTTCCTTCGTGGAGCCAAAGTGGACCTGATTTGGCTCGAAATGGTATTTATATTCGTTGCTTTTTGAATTCGAACTTTACGAATTTTCAGAATGGCACTGAAACTGAACCAATTGAATTTCTTCAATCAGTTATTCAAAAGACACGGTTTAATCAGGTGGAATGCTTGAAACTCGGAAGCTCAAAAGTGGAATGTGATGTGGAGAAACTAACTGAATTAATGAAAAATTTGAGTTGTGCTGAGCTGATTGTAGACTGCAGATTCAGAGTTCCAGAAAACTATTTCAATAGATTGAAACTCGAAAACGTAATTTTCAATCTTTCAGAATAGCGGAGTAAACATTTGTTTTCAGCTAAACCGTCTCACAATTGGAAACCAAGAACCTCGAAACTTCTATCAACCATTCTCTGGAGATAACTTGAGAATGTTCCGAGGGGACTGGTTGGAGATGGGACCGAATCAACTAAAAAGTGTAGACTTTTCGGTTTTATTCAAGGTTCGTTAATCTAGATTCTCATCATACAAAACTCAAACGTTTTCAATTTAGAACTGGAAGCAAGGATTTGTCTCATGGATGTCATTGTACAACATTGTTATCAGCTTCCCGATTCCTGAATTATTGGTCTTGTTGAAAAATGAAACCTGTCAAAAGTCCACTACTAGATGGACCATCACTCGGGAATCGGACGAAGGAAGCGAAGAATTGGAGATCTGCTTCCTACAGAGTACAAATTTCTCCAAGCACCCTTCTTTAGTAATCAGGCAGTTCAGAAACATGAACTCCTTCTGGTCATAATTATTTAGCTTCGACGTGTATAAATGATACCCATTTTATTGTCTCTTTAAAATAATACAGATCATAATAAACTATTCAGTAATCTCTCTATGGAACATGTTCATTTATTTTCTTCACTCGGTTTTCTTCATGGCTGGGAATGCTTTAGTGTGGACTCCAGTGGCAATCATTGCATTATCGCGTTTGCGGTACAGTTCGGCCTGGAAAGGAACAATTACGATATTGAGACGGACACTCGTGATACCTTAGTGAAAGCAAGAGTACGTCCTTGTTTGGTGACAGTGGAGTCGAGGATGAGAGTTTCTCCGATCTTCGCAGCTGACAGATAACTGAATGCAATCATATATTCTGTTTTTGTATTTTGATAGCCACTCACGTGACATGAAGATCAACCGAAACTCCTGGTCGAGCTTGTTTGGTGAGAAGGAGAGCAGCAGTGGTGAAGTTATCAATCAATGTAGCCGTGCATCCGCCATGAAGAGTCTCGAAATGATTCGTTTGATCTTTCTCGACCTCGAACTCCACACGAATATTCCCTTCCTCGGCATGAATTGCTCTCACGTTTCCTGCGCCAGCAACACCTGCGAAGTTGCCTTTGTTTCCAAAGTTTTTGACAATTTCCTTTGCCAGTTGCATGTACTTTGACGCCATTTTCTGGAGCTCTTGAATAATATGAAAGTGAAGAAGATTTGGAAAGAAAGTTGCGATATTAAATTCATGCAGAAGACAATTTAAGAAACGGTGAAGATTCAGAATTGAAAAATTTATTGCAAGAATTATGAGAAGAAATGCGATACCCATATAATAGTTTACACAGGAAAGAATTGAAACCGGAATTAACGATATAAAAACTGGTAAAATGTTGCAATCATTTCTTCTTCTTGACCGCAAGTTCCATTCCTTTGATGAACTTCTTGTCGATTCCATAGGATTTTATCAGTAAATCAGCCAGAAAATGAATTTGATTTCCTTGAACGAGAACTTGTGGTCCCTCTACTCCTTCAGCTTCCCATTGACTAGTCACACTGGTTGCTACTCCCGTCTGAAACAATAGCAAACTTATGAGAAAGACAAAGGTTGAATACCTGAATCTGATGGCATATCTTACGAATGTCTATTCCGAACATCGCTAATCCACTGATCAATGTCACTTTCTTGTTTCCTGCTCTATTCTCGATCTTGAACTCTATCTTCGGCGGTGTCACTTTGCGGACTATTTCTCTTCCATCTGGCCATCTAATATTCCATGTGGCTGTCATTCTTGCATGAATCTCTTTCATCAGCTCTGCCCATAGAGCGGTTTCAGACTTGATACGAGAGATAGAGCTCAGAATCGGATCTAGTTTAACTGATTTCCCGGCAGAGAGTTGCTGAAAACAGTTTAATATAAATGCAATCTGTCGGAATCGAGAGCTTTACATTTTCATTGACATATTTCGTGACCATTTCCTTAATTTCTTTGACAGTTAACAGGTCTCCTTTAGAAAATCCGGGGAAAAGTCTCAAAGTTGGCTCCGTGATGGAGAAGTGCTCCGCAATGATTGGTGCTTCGAATTTGTCTTTCTCAGCTGGTGCCTTATCCACAATACGTTCATCCGTTACTTCGAAATCGCGGAACAAGTTATTAGAGTAATTGACATCAGATACAAGATCGACACCTTTCTTTTGTTTGTTAGGGGTGACTTTAATGATCCAATCATCTCCCAATTCGTTGATCTCTTCGAGGAAAGTGGCAAACTTCTTGAACCGAGTTTTCTTCATGTCCAGTTTCCGGCCATCAGGAACACACGAGAGAACGCATTGAGTATAGAATTGGCCAACATCCATCGGCAACATGTTTCTGGTGAATCTGTGTTTGAGACCAGCAAGAAAACTCCGTGTGAGAAGATTTTCCATGGGTTCCTCTTGAATTGGCTCTTCTGGCACCGGCTCTTTCTCAACTGCGTTTTCATCCTTCAATTCAGTGACTATTTCCATGGAGATTATTCCCAACGGTTTGTCATCAAGAAGACCTTCTTCAGCAACGTACGGTTCAAACTTATAATCATTCCATGCAGCTACCGACATATTCGATTGTTGTATTTTCGTACCAAACGCCCATAGTTCATCTCTGAATACATGAAGAACTTGCACACCCTTTCCTTTGAATCCACAGGCAACCATGTCTTCTGAAGACATCAAAGAGCATCCAATTGCAGACGGGCCTAATACCGTTCCTGTCTCTGCGCAATGAAATGCAATCGCCACTGGAGCTCCTTTTCGGAATTTCGGAAGTTCGAATGTGGAAGAACGAATAACTCCTGGTAACATCAGATCCGCGCCTTTTTGGAGGTATTCAAGTACAGGAAAGTGGCATACAAGCACTGGAAACGTCTTTGGATTCGCCCAACAGAAGTAGACGGTAGGATAAATGTTTCCAGTTTCATTGAAATCGAAAAGAGCAGGTACTTTGTTGACTGTGTAGAGGTTTATTTGAATATTATCGAACGTTGTCAGTTTCACATGAGCTATCTGAAATCGGAATTCACTCATTTTAAATTTTTATTTTTATTTACCTGGCCTTTTTTGTCAATATCCGACTCGGCTTGGACTTCTTCTTTGAGTCGGTTGAAAAGTTTTCGCCTAAAAATTCATGCCTGAGGATAAATATCTAAACAGAGCCTGACTTACGAATCTGAATTTCGCATATTTGCGTTTTTCTTGACATTGAAAGGTTTTCTGAACATTTTTAAGAGACGACTTCCTTTGTAAATTTCTGTTGGAAGCAGTGTAAACCAACAAAAAAATCAAGGGAAAAAGTGTGCGGCGCAGTTGCAACTGGAGCTGTCGCCCCGCCCCTTCAACCCTGCCGCGCCGCTTGAGTATTTTTTAGCCCGTTCAAGCCGATTCAAGTTTCAATTGTGCGTTTATTAATATTGAAAATGTTAAATTTCCTTTGAAAATGTATTTTTCAAACAGTTAAAGCTTATTCTCATCTAAATTATCAAAATTCAGCTCAATTGAATGCTTCAAATCGCCGTTCTTTGAATTCTTCCATAAATTTGAAAAACTCAACTTACAGGGAACTCAACTTGCTGCGACCATGGCGCTGATGAGCAAAATGGCGCCGACGGCGGTGTGCGCCTGTCGAAGCTCCTTTCTAAAGCCGTCAACTAGCCTCATTCCTGCTATCCGAAACTCTCACGCCGCTGTTTTCCGTAAGCGTCCGGGACAGCTGATTGTCAACAGAATCAAGGTAATTGTTAATATTCGAATCTCAGATAATATTATTTTAATCGATTGACAGGATGTGTGCCACTTTTACTTCATCGGAATCGGATTCCTTCCAGTCCTGTTCTGTCTTGCTTACAACCACATCGTCTACGGAACCTGTGAGCTGAAAGATTAT
This sequence comes from Caenorhabditis sinica, assembly GCA_963932045.1. Taxonomy (NCBI): domain Eukaryota; kingdom Metazoa; phylum Nematoda; class Chromadorea; order Rhabditida; family Rhabditidae; genus Caenorhabditis; species Caenorhabditis sinica. Next base: position 10,014,875 of record OZ009941.1, on the reverse strand, counting down.
CCAACAGAGGTAAGGATTTTCAATGGGAATGCATATTTATGTATATATTTTTAGGGACCACCACCACACCATTGGCAGTTTGAGCGTACTCCTATTCGTCAATGGTGGGCAAAATGGTTCGGAGTGTCGGACATCGAGCATCACGAAAGAAACCTTGCCTATTATGAGAAGCAAGGAATCCTCGCCAGATGGAGGTAGATTTTCTCAATTTCAAAATTTCTCAAAATTATGAAAATTTTCAGACAAATCGAGCAGCGCGTCAAGCATCTCGAAGGAGAACGGTGGGATTATAAAGGCTGGAACTATCAGCCAGTTTCTTCCACCTGGGTCGATTATGGAAGATGGCATGCTTTGCGTATGAGAGATCAATACGAGCAGCACGGACACTACGCTCAGTGAATGTGAGTTTTCATGAGAATTCTCTTTTTATTAAAATTAATTGGAAAACTTTCGCTTAAAAACTATTAAAATAGGACAATTCAAATGAAAAAATTGAATTTGATTTGTAGTCTAATATCACACTTTTTTACACAAAAAATGCCTTTTGATCCAAAACACAACAATATCCCGTTTTCTTGTTCATTGAATCTAAAATCTGATACAATCTGAAGGCATCGAGTGAATAGAATACAACAGCCTCACTCCAAGCTTTCCAACTTGTTGTAAATAAATAAAATCTTCTATTTACAGTTTCGACGCCGTCTATTCACATCTGTTGTAGGAACGTAATCGGCAGTTCCAACGTGTCAGCATCCACTCATCGTCCATGCCCGTCCCTTCGAATAGTTTTTCCTTTTTTAACTCCCTCACTATTTTTTGTCTTTTCAGTGCTCTTCTTAATTGTTTTTTTTTGTTTTTAGAGTGTAAATATCCTCCAACGAAAGTGCACTTAGTGAATCGGTCGTATGGTTCGAATCCAATAAAAGTTAATTTTTTAGAAATCTTTTCAATCTATTTTTTAACTTGAAAAGACGCGTCTCCTGAGCCATTTATATTTTGTTGTTGCTGTCCGAGAAACGTTACACAGAGCTCGCAACAAGCGGGGGCTGTTGTATGCTTGCCGGCTGGCTGGGAAAAGTCCCCGTCCTCGGCCACCAGAATCGTGGCGGCCGTCCGTTGAGTAGGACAATAAAGTACACAAGTCACAGCTCGTTTTCACGTGATTTATGCATCAAAACACGTGTTTGCTGGGCGAATAAAAAATCTACGTGGCGACACAGATATCGAGATTATTTTCAGGTTCAAAGCATCAGCCAACAACGAAAGGATTGATGCCGAACATTGTAATATAGTGTTAAAATGTGAGATTTTGCATAATGTAAAGAGACAATTTCATCCAAATTATTCAGAAAACGAAGATGTTGGAGAATGTAGTGGCATGGGTTCTAAACAATTATATCGGAGAGTATTTGGAAGATTTAAACACAGATCAGCTATCAGTTGCTCTTTTATCTGGTGAGATTTCGAAATATGTGAGAAATCGAACTGAAAATGCTCGAATAGTTGCGGAAAAATCCTTGACAATAAGGAAAATTTCACAAAAATGTTTATTTGTCTCCATAGTAACACTGATATGGATTTAGCCTATTAAAAATGAAGATAAATACAAATTTATTATTTTAAAAAACTGAAATCGCCAATTTTCAGGACAAGTGGAGCTGGAAAATGTTCCTCTCAAAAAGACGGCTCTCAGAAAATTGGATCTTCCATTAGAAGTAAAGTCTGGACTCCTCGGAAAGCTCACTTTATCAGTTCCAATTACACACATACGATCAGAAAAGTGGACTTTAAAACTCAGTGATGTTCTGATTATCGTGGGACCATTATCAGGAGAAAAACGATATGATGTAGAAGCTGTAGAGCAAGTGGAGCAGCAGAGAAAAGAGCAGATGCTGGAAGAATTGGAAATGAGGCATAAGACTGCTTTATTCGATCTATGTGGTATTCCGATTCCAGAGTCACAAGATTCGTGGTGGGGTGCTTCGTTGATTTCAACAGTTTTGAACAATATTCAAGTAAGTCGATTCACTATAAAAATCCGCTAAATTCACTGAAAATGTTCCAGTTGATTCTGAACAATGTACATATCCGCTACGAAGATAATTCCACCATTCTCGGACAGACATTCAATTGTGGAATCAGAATTCAGACAATGACGATGCAAACCACAAACCATCTGTGGAAACCTGGATTCGCAGAGCCGCAAAAAGGAACGAATATTTTCAAAAAATTGGAACTCACTGGATTCAGTATTTATTGGAATTCAAAAGCGACGATGACTGAAAATATTGAAGATTCGAAGCAGTTAAAACAGATTCTTGCCCCCGAGTCATCCTCAAATGCATATATTATTCAACCGTGTAGTGCTGAATTGAGGATGGAAAAGAATTCGAGCAAGTTTCCGTTGAAAGCAAAAGTTCCGAGATTCAAGTTCTTCATGAGACCCGATGCACTCGGATTGGAGTTGACAAGGCATCAGATGACAGAATTGAGAGCTGTGAATAGAGAATGGGCACGATTTGAGAGAGCAAGACAACATCGAAAATGGAGACCGTTATGTACAATTGGAGAAAAGTGAGTTCTTTGTTTTCAAAAATTATGGTGAGAATTATGGGAATCCAGATCCTTCTCATGAGAATCCAAATACTTTTTGAATACTTTCAAAAAAGTACCCCGAATTCAAAAGCAACGTTCATTAAATCATTCAAACATTTTTGACACATTTTTCTTTCATTGCAGTGCAAAAGAATGGTGGAAGTTCGCCTACAATCGAGTTCTCGAAGAAAGTCGACGCACAAAAGCCAATCGAACGTGGGAGTTTGCCCATGAACGAGCAACCCGCTTCAACGCATACTGTAGAGCGTATCGAAAACGATTGATGGGAATGATCGCGAATCCGAATGCAATTCAACCACCGTCTGACCCGTCGGTTTCCAACTCAACTCCATCCACTGCTCTTGCTATTGTTCCTGCATCCAACAGTTCATCAACAAATTCTACGCCTACAGTCGAGAGTACCGCCATTATGAAGCAAATTGAACGAGATGCTCAATATACTTATCACGAATTGCATCTGTTTAGAGAAACAGTTTTTAGAAAACTTTTGAAAGAAAAAGAGAAGGAATTGGGAATTACTGCAGCTGTACCGGATACCGAGGAGACATTCGAAACACTCGAACCGCCACCAGATGAGATTATCATTGAGGATACGCCTGCCGTTCCTACTGAACCTGCCAGTGGAGGCCTTTATGGATGGATAACTGGATTCTTTGGACAAGCCCAACAAGACGAAAAGCAAGATGACAACAAATTTGATTTCGGAAACGTCGATGTCGGTGAGCTGAAGGATATTAATGTGAAAGAAATGGAGGAAGAGATTCTCGATGTGTTGCATGAATCTTGGGATGACTCAACCCTTCTACGAAGAGACGCTCTATTGGCTCAGATTTCTATGAGATTGGATCACTTGACTCTTCGATTCGTAGATACTGAAGTTCATGATGGAATTGAACAACAAAGGGTTCTTGCTTTAGAGCTATCAGGAGTTAGCTCAAAATGGGAACTCAGTCCGAAACAGCACTACTTATCTGTGGATGTAGCTGTTAATGATATGAGTGTTCAACGTCTTCGATCTGGGCATCCTCGACCTAAAAGCAAACTTGCCGAGTTATCAGAATCACTTTTATATTCCACTGCTGAAAGTACAAAGATGTTGTTAACAGTTGGAAGAGATGGAGAAGATTTGGTGACAGCCAAAGTACCGATGTTCAAGATGCACTACATTCGTAGATCTCCGCGATTGATCGTGAAACACGTTGTTAATTGTCGACTTCGTCCCGTGAGCATTGTATATGAGGAAGGCGCACTTGAAGGTCTTTCTACATTGTTTTCGGATGATCCCACAGTTTTCGATGAGATCCTTAGAAAGACTCAACAAGCAGTTGGATCCAATGAAGCTGATGATGAGTTGATCGATGTCAAAATCAGCACGGAGCATGCTTCTATTATCGAATCTCACGTTTCGGTCAACTTGGCTCTACCTGCAGTACGAATGGAAGTCAGAGGAAGAGGATGGACAAGACGGGAAATGCGGCCTACAACAATATGGGAACCAGGAGAATCTATTGCTTGCTTGAATGCGGAAGAGCTCAATTTCAGTGTTGTTTCTAAAGAACAATACTTGACTAATGTAACTTTAAAAATTCGAAGCTAGTAATAAAACTATTTTCTTTTTCAGATGAAGCTCACTATCGGACATGTTGAAATGAGAGATATGATTGAAAGCACAACGTATCCGTTGTTCACAACTTCTTCACAAGTGTCCCAGATGAAGTCGATTTCAAATTCGTGTCCAGATCTTCACAAGCCTACCGAGAAACCTAACACTTCGCGAGCATCAAAGTCGAATCAAAACTATCAGATTCCGATCATCTCAGCTTCGGTTCCGGATAAATCTTTTGCTGACTATGTTAAACCTTGTAAGTTGTAAAGTATCCCTTTTTCTGTAAAGTTTGGTGTTCAGTGAATCTGCAAACAATGACGATAACTTCTGCCACTTCCATCGACAATCATGTCTTGACGAGTGCTCCCACGCCGCCGATTACAATGTCGTCTGGAGCTGGTAGTCTGAAGCCGGAGATGACAATAAAGATGACCTATGTTGACAAGATGCATTCCCAGTTCGAACGGAAGTATAAGAAGGTAATTGGGAAAATAGTTAGGGCTTTATACAAATCATTCGGAGCAGGGGCCCCTGGCAAAAAAGAGTGTAGCATTCTCACAATTTGATGACGCTCTTTGTCTTCTTAAAAAACAATTGGCGCCTCTGCGAAAGAGAGCTTTGATTGTTTTCATGGCGGAACATAAGGGTAGAGAGGTACTTGATGGGAAAGTGTATAGTAATGATGACATTGGTTATTGAACATATACTGAGGAAACGAATTTTTTTCTTGGAAAGTTCCCTACAGTACTTCGAAATGCTCAATAAGTGATTTCCGGTCTAGAATAATTCTCAATATGCTCTGTTTATTTTTGTCGACATCATGCATAACTTCAGTAAAGTAAGATTTTTAGACACTTTTTCATTCATGTGAGTGATTTCATTTCGAAAAACAAGGCGCTTAGTTACTTAAACGGCTGGTCTTATATGCAGTTTCGTGAGATCCCTAACGGTTAGTCACATTTCAAAACACTATGACATAACCTGGAAACGTGCAAAATTTGAAATTTTACAACAATCCATAGATCTATTTCCTGTTTTTCCGGTGCCATTGGCGTCAAACTTCTCACCATCACACACTCCTAGAATCCCGATCAGGTTCCGGTATCTATGACGGCAATGAGAATCAGTTGATCGAGATACCTATGGCACTCCGGATGCAAAATCCAACTTTTTTAATTTCCGTTGGAGCACTAGTTTTCAATGGAATCACGTACAGGAAATTGAAAGAGGAGGAGGGGATCATGGGACTTGTAGTCAACAGAATCAAGCTGAAAATAGCCGAATTTTCAGAAGAAGTTACGGTAGTTTTCATGGTTTGGATTCCAATCTTGGAATGAGATCATTCTCGATGTGGTGTCATTCTTCTCCTCGAGATTTTACTTTGGTTGTGTCTGTTAGAAATGTTGAAGCATCCGGTCTACACATATGAAGAAGTCCGTGAAATCGCCCGACTTTTCTAGCATGGAACAAAGTATTCCATACTACGAAAATAGATTCTCATGGATTCTAAAGGACATGGCTTTTTTCGAAAATTGAAAATTCCCACCGCATTTCTCACAGTTGTTGTCTGAATCCTGACTTCTTAAAGTCTACAGTTGGCAGAAAAAAGTTCCGAAAAACGTCATTCCTCATCTGAAATCTATATCTTATGACGTGGAAAAACGAGAGATGGTATCTCAAAGAGCGCGCGTTCTTCTGAGCTATCCCCCAGATCTCTTTTTTCTGCCGAAAACAAAATTAGTCCGTCGTCTGTCAGCAAAATTAAAATACATATGTTATCGATGGAAGATGGAAGATTATTAAGAATTATATTTCGAAAAGTCGAGCCAGTTACGGACAGACGCAGAATGTTAGGACCTGCATTATTTGGTTGTAGAGAGAAACGGATTAGAATGATCCTTTCAATTGCAAGAACATCTCACGAAGGATCCTTCATTTGAAAATCTGACGCAATCTCGATTCTTCATTGTACAACTATTTGGACCACCAGAAGAGCAATTTGATGTCGAAGTTCACGATGCTCTATGCATTCATTAGTAATTTTCGTCTTCCCTCGCCTCTCCTTCGACTACTTTCTTTTCTTGTTCGATCTGCAAATTTGTATCCAACAACCCACATTTCTTGTTTGGGTCTTTTTCTGAATGAAAATGGAGGAACATGAGCAGTACCCGTCTTCCCCTACTCCCCCGCTCACGCACAGAATTCTTTCCTAGAAAAGAGGGTGTTCGTGGATATTTTTGATGCGAAAACGACACGAGGGCAGACCTAGATTAGTCTTCAGGATTCATCTATATATTGAAGACAGAGAATGCTTTAACAGAGATTGTTTATTCGCAAAAAGATAGGGGAACGGTTATGAGGCTGTACACTGACACAAATCGACGACAAATGAGAAGAGAGAGAGAGTTTCGGACTTTTTGAAGATTTTTTTGGTTTGGCGAGAACAGAATAAACGAAAAGAGAGATCAAATCACAGATTATTTCGGGTCGAGAGTTTGAAGAACGATGATAGATGGGGGGTGAATGAGCGGGGAATACTTAGAGTTGAACGTATTCGACTGGTCCACCACCGTACAATGCACGAAGTTCGGCCAACGAGATATCCGGAGAAGAGGATCGCTTTCCGAATCTGTAATTATTTGTTGAATTCACTTCTTCGAGGAACGTGAAAAGAAGATCATAAAAATAGGTGTTTACCAGCAGAAAAACATAAAGGAATCCATAAAAATAGTGTCAAAAATGCATGACACGATCGTCCTCATTTATTGAATTCCATTCTTTTACGAAGGCCCAAATAAAAATAGTAAAGCTGGTCACCTTATTTCAAAAGTAATTCTACGCTTGGAAGCATTTCCTAAGCTATTGAACTTCTGAATCTGGAGCGAACGGAAATGAGACGAATATTTGATACATGAAGTTTGAGACCCAGGAAATGACGTTTTCTGAATTTCCAATCCCCTCACCTCATTCTTCCACCGAGTCCTTTGCCCTTGAGCTCTCCGATGATATCTCCGAACGCCGACGCTTCACGTCTCTCCATGAAGATTGGACGATCTTCGTCTATCGGCTGAAAGATATGATGATAAGAACTGTTTTATTTTCAACCGAGTGATCCCAGAGGATGATCTCCGTTCCATCGGATTACAGATTTCGTTTAAAATCATTCATTTTCGTTCTTAGGATTTTGGTTTTAAGTCAGATTACGAACTAAAAGTGTGCAAGAAGTTATCCGGATTTATTGATATCTATCATTCAAGAGATCTTAGGTGCCACAGTTCTGTTGAGTAATCTAATACATCATGTATACAACGTTAGCAGCGTCTTAATTGAAAACGACAGCGTCTAGTGGTCCGCCTACGCTACACCACTAATCTCATAAGTGTTCCGCTGTTCCGTTCACCTACGTTTCCGGTCCATTAGTACTACGACAACTACTTCGATTCAAGAGTTCTCAGTAGTTCTAGAAGAGACTAGACTCATGTGGAGTCGTTTTTCACACTGTTTTATTATTCCCAAGCCTGTCATAACACTCAAATGACATAATTGTCATGTTGTTTTCCTTCTCGTCATTTGAGAACAAAACAGACAAAGGATGACGGAAAATTTCGAAAGGAACGAACGATGGAGAAGATTTGATTCAATTCTGAATTGAATTTCATTCAATTTTAGGATGGTTCTGTTTTTCGATACCTACAAAACAAACACTAATCGAATAGTATCTCACAATAAAGCTGAACAAGGCTTCGTTTTTTCCGTTTTCCCACATTTTCTCTAAGAAAAATAGGCTTCTAGTGAAGACAGAAGTTATTTTGTCGGAAGAACATATCTAATAAAAAACTTCTGTTCAACCACTAAGATCCCCGTTATCTTCTTACCTGAGCCGATGAGAATGCCATCAGAGCAATGGCAACAAGGAGAAGAGCCAGGAATTGTCGGAAGGAGAACATCTGGAGACGATGGTTTGTGTACCGAAAGTGACACCAAAATGAATTGAGCTTATGAAAAAAGAGCCACATCTCCTTTGAAGACCACGCCCACTTTTGGAAGGCGGAGCTTCCTGAGCACGCGCGAAATGATGAGAGAAAGGAAACGGGCGGGGACTGTGATGTCATTGTAGAGAATGCTGTTTGTTTTTTTTTCCAAGATAATCTGAAAGGGTTGTAGTATCTGAGCCATTTTGTAGATCAAGCGTCCCCATTTAGAAATTAAAATTACTGAATCAGAAGAGATGAAGACTAGTCAGAAGTAACACCACGAAAACAGAGGATACAAGTGGACGGGTTGACTGTTCTGGTCCGGATCATCGAGACAAAAGATCCATTGCATTCGGAGCAATTATGATATAAAATGATTGAGATAGTGTAGTCAAATGACGCAAATGGTCATACTGGTTTGGAGCCTCAAATCTGGTAGAAGATTAAAAAAAGGATATGAGTATATTTGGGTCCTGACCTTATTATTCTAGAAAACACCTTAAGAGATATGTTCGTCTCCGGCCCCTATAAAAAAATTAAAAATTGGTTGATCTCTGAATCCGCATAGTAATAAATTCCTGTTCCGGGTTTTGCTACCTCCCTGTTTCTTTTGGATCCTTCTCTCGCTTCGAATTGTTGACCAGCTGAACCCCAAAACGCAGTGGCAATTTTTCACGGTCAAATAGCATACCAAATGGCATGAGGGACCTCTTCTTGGACCTTCTATATCTTTCCAAAAGGGTACATGGGCGACAGGGGCGGCAGCAGTTTCCGCCCCCGAGATTCCGTATTTTGGAAATCCCTGCTTGGCAATGAAGAAAAAAAAAGACTATAAATAGAAGCTTCTTCTTTGGGGCCAAAAAATGAATGAACCACTGGGCGGGGAATAGAAGTCCAAAATTTGATGAAGTAGATGGGAAAGAAGGAAACACACGATGGAATAATGAATGAGGGTGTAAAAATATGACGCGGCGGTGTGCAAGAGAAAGTCTTCTTGACCTTATTTCCATAGTCCCATTTTTTTCAGCGCAACTGCTCCATTGAAATCGAAATGGATGAGATGGAGATGCAAATGAATCGACGGACATGGACGGCTCTATTGGAAATGGGTGGTATATTGGGAGAGGATGAACATGAGAAGTCAGAAGACGCTGAAGCAGTGAAAGTTGCTTCAAAACCAACGCCATCTTTCCTTGTTGGATGCAATTTGAAAGCACGGACCTGGAGAGTTGGCATGCCGTTTCCAAAGAATCAGTCACGTCTTGGAGTTTTCTCTCTGATGAATACCGAAGTAGAATCTACAATGGAACTCAGTGAGAGCAACTCGAACACTTTGGCACTGAAACTGATGGTCGATGGAATGAGGATTGATGATTCTACACCTCTCTTTTCAGGTTTGATATTTCACTCACCGTAAAACCTCTTATAAAACGGCATGAAAAAGATCAATCAGAAATTAGCTTAAATTATGGAAAAATTGGGCAACAGTAGTAATAATTTCGTTATCCCAGTCGGAAATACCACATATCTACAAAAAACCAACACATTTTCGAGTTTTACATAAAATTCTGACAAAAACAGTTATATAGGTTGTCTCTTTAATTAGGTTCCCTACTATTGGGGGTGTTCTTTCATTGGAGGTGCCGTTTAATAGGAGATGTTCTTCTATCAGAGGTTTTACGTTATTTCATTTAAAATAACTAACAATAGATCTTCGGGGTGTCCTTCGTATAGTGTAATTCATGCAAATTAAGGTGCTCCCTTATTTCCAAATTTAGATGTGTGGGTGGACTTTCAATTCATGAATCTTCTTTACTGGTCTTTTCAATTTTTTATTTTCCAGAAATGTATCCGGAACGTTTGATTATGCTGGATGAGCAGTTCGAAAATGCATCTAATGGTTTCGGAGGGGCTCCTATGGCGAAACGGAAACTAGATGACTCGAAACGAATTGTGATAGATGTTGTCAAATATCTCGGTGATGATCCCAATCGTGAATGTGACATATCCATTGCGTTTCATGTTCCATCAAATCAAAAGGTCTACTATGTACATACGCATCGGTTCTTCTGTGCTCTTATGGACTTTTGGATGCAATTCAATGAATTGATGAACATTGTGACGAAGAGCAAGAAACTGAAGATTGAGGAATGTGCACGATCGAAATGTTCCCTGAATGTTGATATTCAATGTGTCACTTCATTCATGATGCCTTTGAATTCTACCTCTCCTGATATCCTTCTCTGGCAAGCAGATGCAGTCACTTTCAAGAACACGTTCAAAACTCTTTCTGCTCTCAAGGCCGAGATCTTCGATAAGTATTCCGTGGAGAGTGATTATGGATACAACGCGAGCATCGATTGTCTACTCGATTATGTAGATATGGTTTTATCAAATGTTCGTGCTCATGAAGCTCGGTTAATCGATCGGCTCCAGAATCAGAAAAATCTCAAGCACATCGGAGAGAAAGCTTTCCAACAGACTGCTTTCGTGCTCACAAGTCCCAATGTGTTTTCTCGAAGATTCGATCTCAACAACAAGTTCCTTCGAAATCTAGATTCAGTGTTCTCGAAAAATGCTCCTGATCTCACAATCATCACAAGAATCAGTGGCTTGAAATGGAGAATGACATCACAGTTCTATGTTCTTCTGCGAGCAGTTATTGAGAAGAACTTTGGAGAGCCACTTATTCCTGTTCCTGAAACTATTCCTATCGAAATCTTACAAATTCCATCGGATTTGATTGAATTGGAGACTCGTCTGAAATATGCAACTCTATCTTTCCGAATGGTATTCGAAGACGTCGATTTGAATTTAGAAGTTCCGAAGAAACTAGGAGATCATCAACAAGCAATTCTCAACGGAGAGTGGCAACCGTTCGCAAATGTGAAACTGGAACGAGCTCGGATTTCTTTCGACTCATTCGATGATAGTCAATCGGAGTTGGATCTGATTTGTGAGAAAGTCGAACTAGTGGATACGACAAATAATGGTCCAAAAAACTGCTTCCCAGTGATTTTACAACACACTGATGCAGGAAAACAGTGAGCTATTTAGTTTTTAATTCTTTAAACCATAGTTTCGTTTGCAGATCACGTCCAGTTACACCAGTTACCGCATCTGTCAACTCTTCACTGATGCTTGAAACTCATATCATGATGAAGAAGGACGAATGTCCAGTTCTTACCCTTGTTCTCTGCAATGCTCGTGTCATTCTAGCCTACGATTGGCTTGATGATTTGAAACAGTTTCTGATGCTTTACACGGATTTCGTACCGAAGTGTAGGTAACAATTTGAACCAGTCAACTCAAGATTCTTCCAGATTCTGATGAAATTCCTTACCATCTTACTGTATCTGGACGACGTCAGACGTTCTCAACAACTCACGGAGGTGCAATAGTCGACAGAAATCCCATTTCTGCATGCGAGTCATCATCCTCAACATCTGCTACATTCTCTGTGAAGATCACATTACGAGACTCCGACTTGTATCTTTTGGAAAATCCTTTTGCAAAAAACAGTTTTTCGATGATTGCCTCAACGACAGCAGTGTTGAATATGAATGATATTGGTGGCCATATTTCTGCAAATCTGGAGATTCAATCAATGAAACTCGGATGGTGTTCCATGCAACACGAAAAGCAGACAAGAAATTTGTGCTCCAATGATTTCTCCATTACAATATCATTGAACATAGATCCATCATCATTGCTCACTAAGCACATCAAAGGAATGGCTGTGACACCTCCAGTACGACATGCTCTTGAGGTATTTGATCTGTTTATGTTTTGGACTATCTGAAAACATGGTCTCCAGTTTTTGATAATATTTCCTTCAAACTTAGTAGTCTTGAATATAGTATATTTCTAATATCCAGGATCAGAAATCTGCTTCTACGGTATTCTTCGTCGAGGTTTGTTCTCTTTTAGGGATGGGTATTATCACTAACTTTCCGCTATCATTATATTCTATGTTCTTGTCCATTCCAAACCAGCGTCGAATCAACTTAATTTGAATATGGGGTTCTTTAGTTTCACATTTTAGTTTTTTATCTTGATCGGGGATTTTTCTTACTTTTTAACATCCTTTTTTCAGATCGAAGTTGTGAAAATGATCTGTCGTTTATCCTACAAAGACGCTCGAGCATTGAAAGCTATCATCACTGGATACACGAAAAACTATGTGGAGGTTCAGAAGAAGTCGTTGATTCCTATTATCGTCCCACCTCCGCCATCTAAACGTAAGGAGAATCATTTAAAACAATTTTTTGAAGTTTTTGATTTCAGCCATCGACATTGCAAAGTTTTTCATCCAAACGGAGCACACAGATTTATGGATTCTTGATGACCTTCAATCTAACTCGATTCCGTTGCTGAGACTGTCAGTAGCGAGTGAGTTTGCACTGTCTTTGTGTCTCTGATAACTGAAATTTTCAGATGTGCGCTTGGAGAAGGCCGGAGAACGTTTCAAAGCATCTTTGCATGTTTCAATGGACTACTTCAATCAGAAAATATACGGATGGGAGCCAGTTGTCGAGGAATGGAGAATTCTAAGATTCCTCTCCAACACTAAAGATCTGAAGCAGACGATTGAATTGGTTGCAGAGACGAAGAGCACGTTAAACATCAACATTACTGAACAACTGATTCAACAATCGATTCAATGGAATTCCAAACTTCCTGCCATTCTTGCTTCGTTTGAAAGAGATGACTTTAGAAATCAGTGTACTCGATCCAGTAGTGACCATTTACCGTATGTGATGAAAAATGTGACTGGATGTGAAGTTCAATTCACCACAGCTGTAGAGGATGTACTATCAGCAAGATCTGAACAAAGAAAGTCGACGACTCGATGGATGACAGTTGGAAAAGGACAGGAGAAAAACTTTGAGTTTCCTGCACGTCTTCTACTTTACTCTCATCTTGAACGGGAACCACCACGGCAGCTGATAGTCAGAGTTTCGGGATGGGATGAAATATCGCCAGTGAACGTAGATTCATGTGGCACCTACTTCAGAGTTATCAAAGCGCTTCGTCCAGAACTCAAAAATGCTCGTCTTCTGATTGCGGTCACGATGGAGAACGATGGAAAGAAAGTAGTAACATTGAAGTCGTCCATTGATGTTACCAATTATCTACCACATTCCATCGCAGTTCAAGCAGAAGGTTCAAGTAAGTTGTTAGTCACATTATTCAGTATATTCTTCGAAAGTTTCAGATGGTGGTGAACTGATGACTGTGGAACCAAACGGAGTAGTGTCAGTTCCATTGGAATATGCTCATTGCCCTCTCACTGCATATCCTATTGGGCCATTACCAGTTATTGAGCATGCTTGGTTGCAATGGAAGGATGTGAAGATATCGGGAGAAGTAAATAATCGAACACATCGGCTGAAAACAAGATCGGATTCGAACCTCAATCGATACTACTGGATGTGCACTGCAATTCGAAGAGAGTATTATCCGGAACATGAATTCGAATCTCTTCCCGGTCATTCCCTCCATCTGGTTGCTCCACTTTCTCTGCAAAATTTACTGCCTATCGATGTGGAAGTCAAGATGCAAGACAACGTATTTGCAATAGCTGCAAGTAGATCCATGCTGATCACATCTGTAGATATCACCAAAGAATTGCATATCAGCGTAACAACCGATCGACTCACTTCCTTGACGCCTCTTACTTTGAATAAGGCAGTGATAGGTGATGGTACACTGCTCTCAACAAAGATGATTGATGCAAAAGGGCATCTCCTCGATATCTACTGTCACGTAAGAGTTGGAGTAGCTCAATCACTAACCGTGTCCTTATGGGTTCCGTATTGGATCGTTAACAAGTCCGGACTACCATTGATCATCCAACAAGAAGCCGTGAAATCAGAAGCTGCTGGACAGATGGAAGAGCATGAGAAAGCGAAAGATAGACATCCACTCATGTTCTCATTTGCTGATGAAAACTGCCCGAAAGCGTGTCGTGTTAGAATTGGAAATGCGTACATCTCTGAAAAAGGATATACTTCGGTGCTCAGTGACAAATTCACTTTGACTCCTGGAGTGCAGGCATTGAAATTGATGGTTGAACACAGAACGAAACCAACTTTCTATTACAATTTGGGAGTTGAAGTTCGTCCAGGAACAGGAAGATACAAGGATACGCAAGTGGTACTTCTCACCTCACGCTTCATTCTACAGAATCAATCTTCAGTTGCATTGTCTGTTTGTCATCATGATCTTGTTGAGGTACGATTTTGAAATTAGATAAAAATTATTAGTTTTAATTTTCAGAGGGAAAAGGATCACGTCCATCTAGCTGCTCAATCATCGACAACATGGAATGAAAACAATGCTGCTCGTCGAATGCTTTGTGTGAGACGAGCTGATGTGAAACACTGGAGTTGTCCATTCCTAATTGATCGAATAGGATCATTCCATGTGACAATGCGAGATGCTGATGAGACTCCAAGATTCATCCGGGTGGAAATCATTTTGACATCTGCTGTATTCCAAATCACGTTCACCAATGCTGACTTCTATCCACCACCAATTCGAATTGAAAACACGACTGATGTCCCAGTACTTTATCAACAAGAGAGTAGTATACCAGCCAGACCTCATCTACGAACAATATGCAAATCGAAGAGTGTGGTTGATTATGCTTGGGATGATTTGTACGGAAAGAAGATGATGGTTCTGCAAGTGTTCGAAAATCGAAGCAAATCTTATGAGATCGGGGTTCCTGGACAAGCAGAACCACTTGTATATGAGAACAGCTCATACATTCAACTTGCTCATAGTTTCACATTGCGAAGTGGATCGAAGCCTGGTGGATACACAGATGAGCAGGAGTTGGTATTGGAAACGATGCAGAAAGGAAAGATCATGTTGAATAAGCAATGTCGCACAGAAGATAATCAACTATGGAAGCTGTGTCCGGATGGATGTATTGAGAATGTTGGAATGAATCATCGGAAGAGACCTGATTCTCGATTGGTTTTGGATGTTCTGGAGAAAGCTGGAGGTCGATTGATGATGATGGAGAGAGATCGGAGTAGAAACAAATGGCAGAGATGGACGTGGATGCCCGACGGAAGACTTTGTTTGATCGACAATCCAAATTTGATGATGACCTCAAAACAAACGGAGGTTACTGTAGTGGCAGCTGATGAGACGGCTCAGAAGGGAGAGGATGGAGTTGCAGTCACTCAAATATGGAAAGTACAGAGGCAACGTCCTGGAAGTGGTACATTGGGTGTTGAGTTCCTGCACTCTGGACCAACTGTTGTCATCAGAATCACCGATAGAGAATTCCAGACGAGAGCCATTTCGGAACCAGCGATACAGATTGCCAGTAAACTTGGTAAGTTAGATAAATTCCTAATAAATTTTCATATGTATTTTACAGCTGTCCTTGATTTGAGTATCACAATGCGCGGTGGTCTTGGTATTTCTGTGGTGAATGGTTTACAAGAAGAACTCATATATGCTCATTTCGGAGGAATCGTAGTCAGTGCCCGTCGTATCGACAAGACGTACCAGATGACTGGAAGTGTGGATGTTATTCAAATTGATAACCAACTTCTCTCTTCGGATCGTTGGCAAGTTCTCTATTGTCAACCAGATGCTGGTCAAAATTACGAAGATCAAATGGCAGACTTGCCAGCTGGTGTTCCAGTTACTGGAAGGCCTGCTCTGAAACTGGAAATGAATTGCACTTCAATGAAACACTATGATTCGTTTGACTGCTTCCGGTTGAAAGTCTGTGATATGAGTGTTCAATTGGATGAACTTCTTTTGTGGAAAGTTGTTCAAATGGCTCAATCATCGGATGCGGCTTCATCTGTTCAACAAAGAGCTCTGAATCTACCACCAAATACAGAACTGGAGCGACATGATCCATTAAGAACTAGACGATGGTACTTTGGAACCCTTGATCTTGAAATGGGACATGTAGGCTTGAGCGGTACGTGTTTCGAATGATATTCCTAATCAATCGTTATGCTTTTCAGTTGTGACGGTACCGAAATCCGGACTTCCTCGAGATCTTCGACTTCTCAAGCAGCAGTTCAATATGAAACTCATTTCGTTCGAGAACGCCTCCGTCGCATTACCTCCATTCCGCCAATACCACTACTTTGAAACATCTTCATTCTTGTTGGAAACTCTACAAAAATTCTACCTGGCAGAGTTGCAAAAGCAAACTTTGAGCATCATCGTCACATTAGATGCTTTCGGAAATCCACTTGGTCTTGTCACAGACCTCAAAGATTCATTCCAAGGATTGTTCATCGAAGGAGATGTTCAACGATTTGTCGCTGGTTTGGGATACGGTCTTTCAAATAGTGTTTCTAAAGTGGCATCTTCAATGGCTTCCGGAGTCGGTGCTCTCACTTTCGATCAAGATCATGAACTGAAACGAAGACACAATATGATTCGGTCTCATTCATCTTCATCCACTCCACTGACTCATTTGTATTCTGGAGTCAAAGGTCTTGGAGTGGGTGTTTTGGGAGGAGCTACTGCAATGTTCACCAATGTGGCGTCACAAAGTCGAAAGAGTGGATTGATGAAGGGAATGGTGTGGGGAGTTGCAACTGGAGTAGTGGATACGGTGACGAAGCCAGTTCAAGGAGTCTTCGATTTTGTGGAAGGAACGGCATCAGCAATGAAAGAGTTGGCAATGCCAGCAACTGGAGTGAGACGTTCAACCGCACAATGGTAAGTTTCCGATAATCCTAAGTAACTTTCAATCCTGATTATTTTCAGCCGAGTACGTACTCCTCGTCTGTGTCGAAATCTCTATCATCTTTTGCCAGCATACAATCCAAATCTGGCGTACGCTCAAATGGAGTTGCTTCGAATAAACGGATACTCGTCGAGAGAACAACTTCTCGACGTTGAAACATGTCTAGAGCATATTGATGGAACCAATGTGGATCGTATCGTTCGTCAGTATGTTCTCATTTCGACAAAGCAGTGTTATGTATGTAGACAGGTGAGAATGGAAAATTAAAGCAAATGTACTTATTGTAAATGGAGGGTTGGTTTCAGACAAATGGAGAAAATTCGATCGTGATCCAGAGAATCGCTTACAAGTTCCTGAAGAGCGTCGTTGCCAAACCACCTTTGGAGAATACGTTTTCGAGTATTGGTAAGATTCTGGTTCGAGTAGAAAGTCTTCTAATCAATTCGTTTTCAGAAGTAAGTCTTGATATGGAAGATGCACGCCTCCGACAAATCCACGTATGGTGTAGTAGAATCGAAGTTGCTCGTCGATTAGCTGACAAGATGCAGAGAGCCAAACAGCTCTACGATCATAACAAACGAACACTGAATGACGTGGCATGGACAAAATCCATTCATGATTCAGAGCGAAGAACCGAACATCATTAATCACTTTCTTTCTTTCTTGTGATTTTTATTCTAACACCGGTTTATCCTACCTTAAATGAGCTAGTCATCTTACAAATTTAGGAACTGATGATACTTTTTATGCAGTTTCAAACGGTTTTAGTTGGGTTTTCTGTAAGAGCTTTTAAAAACAATTTTACAAATTATTCGCATTAATTTCACCTTTACCCAATTTTTTGTCATCTTTCCTCCTCCCCTCGTGCTTTACATTCATTCTTTCTACCCCATCAACCTCCATTTTATCCCATTTCTAAATATTGCTTTCCTGTGATTCATCTAAATATACTTGGTTCAGTTTCTTTCATTTGGTTATTATTTCTGGGACAAAAATTCGCTTTCTCTTCTACCCAAATCGTGTATTTTTGCAAATAAATTCAGTTAATTTTTTAAATTAATTTTTCAAATAGGAATTTGAAAAATGTAGAGACTCGCATTTGATTATCTGGAATCAAGTTTTCCAGATGGCGAAAAATCGATCTGTGATTTTCAGATGTTGTCTGCTGCTCCACCAAAACATCGCTTCGGATTCCGGGTATTTGTCGCTTCCTGTATTTTCACTACAGTCACAATCTGTGAGTTTTTAATCTGATATCGAAAAAATAATATTTTAAATGTTCAGTCGCAGTAATGTGGGATGAACGACGTCAAAAAGAGCGGAGACAAGAAGGCGTTAAATACAGATTGAATGCCATTCAACAACATTCTAATATGGAAGAATATGAATTACAGAAGAAACGATACGAAGAGTACAAAAATGCTAATTCTTGAATCTTATTATTGTTGTTTAGGTTTTTGTTTTTTTTTCGTTATGGCGGGTTATAGCTGTTGATAAAATTTTTAGGTTTTTCAAGATTCGCTGTGTTCATTTTCATCAAGTCTGATAACTTTTTACATACATTCTTGTTTTATTCCCGTCCTCCTTCATACTAGCGAAATCTGGTTTCAGAATGCAATCGGTTCTCAACTTGGGTAAAACTACAGTACTCTCCACTTGCACTATCATCCGTGCAGCAAGTACAAGTCTACAAGGGAAAGGACCATTGAAGACTAACTGGAAAGAGAATGTAGTCTATCTTTACCAGTTCCCACGTCCAGCCAATCGACTTCCGAATCTCTCGCCTTTTTGTTTGAAAATTGAGACGTTCCTCCGAGCCAATCGGATCAAGCATGAGGTCTGTATGGATATTTTTCAGATTCAGAATTAATTTTCTTTGTTTAGGTGATTGGAACATGGCTAACTCTTCGTCAATCCCCAAGAGGACTTCTTCCATTCATTGAGCTCAATGGTCAACAAATCTCTGATTCTCAAGTGATAGTCTGGAAACTTCAAAAACACTTCGACCTCGATGACAAACTAGAAGGCTCAGACAGAGGAACTGCACGAGCAGTGGAGAGAATGATCGATTTATCGACTAATTAGTGAGTTATGCAGAAAATAGTACGGATTGTGAAGACGAAGAACATCTGTTTCTTCTTGCCCCTCACCTTTTGTATAGTTTTCTCTTCATTGTCCATTGTGGCCGTTTGGTGTAGGGGGTTACACACACGGCCAATAAACAAACGAGTCTGGTTCAATTCTCAGATTCTGAAAATATCTGTCAATGAAGAATTGTGCAGGGGTCCTGAAATCGGCCGAGATGTGTGCCGATGGGTCTTTCTGGAATCTGGATATCGGTTTCTGGAGCGACGATTGACTCAGAAGAATAGCACCCACCGAGACAGATTTTTGAAAAAATTGAATATTGAGAAAAATATGTTTATGTTTCTACATTTAATTTTCTTTTACAATCATGTAATGTGGAACTTTCAGTGCTCTTCTCGTCGACAAAACGGTCAATAACGCCCATTTACTTCTCTCCAGACAAGTCAGCAATCTCCCACTTCCTGGAATTATTACTAATTATTTGGCCAAAGGGTTCAGCAACACTGTAAGAAGACTTGCAGATTTCAGTATTAGAAGTTACTATTTTCAGGCTCGAAAGCGTGTTAATGGAGTTCTTGGAAAATTGGATGTTGCTGAGCAGAAGGAATTGCTTCGAAGAGATATCAGAGCGATCGATGATATTTTAGGAGAAAAGAAGTTCTTGTTTGGAGACCGTATCACTTCGGTTAGAAGGAATTGAGCGAATTTCTCACTAAAAATACTATTTTCAGGTCGACTGCTCGGTTTTCGGACAGATCGGAGCCGTATTCTACCTCCCGTATCGCCAACAAATCACTGATCTTCTAGAAGACGACTTTCCACGTGTACGTGCCTACTGTGACCGTATCCGTCAACACTATTACCCCGAGTGGAGAGACGACTGAAACAAGAAGATGTTTGAGAACTGAGATACGATTTTTAAAAGAGTTTTGTATTAGGATTGAAATGAGCTCATTGTTGTATTCATAATTCGATTTCCATTTATTTTTTGTCGTCTAATAAAAAAACAATTAAAAGAGCCGAAAAAGGTACACATTATTAGGTAACAATTAGAAAAGTTGTCCTCGTTTGTCGTCACGAAGATATCCAGCAACCACGTTGTATTCAGTTTGATCTGTGATCGGTGGAGACAACGGACCTGGACGAACTTGAATGATCTCGTTTCCGGCATTCTCAATCACTGAAAAACGATGAATGGCAATCCCAAATCCACTGGAATCACTTACAAAAGATTCTTCCTGGCTCATAAGTTTGTTGAAGCTCTTTGAGTCGAACCTCGAGCATTTGACGATAATACCAACGGAATGCCACCATGACACCAATCATAATCAGAATAAATGCCAGTACGAGACCCATGAACAAGAAGATAGATAGCTCTACATGTACTGTGAATTTGTCTGAAAACTTTAGAATAATAAATGTCAAAGATTAGGATACCTCACATCGAGCCGAAAAGTGTGGATCCGTAGTTGGTAGGGGCGAAGTAGTGGGAGCAGTTGGCATTTTTGAGTGAATTGTTATTCAAGAAAATTCAGAAAGGTATAATAATTTATCTTGGATTCTGGGAATTAAAAACACAATGTAATCAAATGTCACGTATTGAGAAATACTAATTTTCAGCGTCCTCGTACAGGAAAAGTTCTTCGTTTTCTCGGTAGAAAATTTTGGGATTTGTTGGGGTTCCACAGATCAAATGGAATCGGATTGTAGAGTCGAGACATGTTCCATTTCTCCAGAGAAACCTGAAAACTTTCATTTGAATAAATGAAATGAGATCCGGAAGAAACTGACCAGTCTTGTCGTTTTCTTTCCAAGTTGTAGGTGTAGTGTTGGACGCAAGAGGGATTGTTTGATGGATTCTTTTTCACCTGATATTCTCAAATTTTGACAACACTTTGAGTTAATTTATCCGATTCCAGTTAAAAATTAAAATAAATTTGAACTTGCAACATACAGAACCGATCAAAAAGTAGGCAACTTCTGCAGTTTTCAGTTGGAAAACGCAAAATTTGCGAGTCAGGGGGTGGAGTTGAAACTTGTCCCTTTTGTCTGAACCTGTGTGGCTGTATACATCAACTCTAGGACTTTATTATAAATAGTAGTTTACTACTTTTTTTGTATGACGTCATCTGCAGATGATATATATGGCGCAAGACAAAAAACATAAAATTGCACTGAAAATAAGGGAATTTGCGCCTTACTACTTTCACCATACACTTCCTCTTTAGAAGTAGTTTTGCAAAAAATATTGTTAACTAAAAATATAGAGTTTTGTAGTTGATGTATACACCTACAATATTTCAGAACAAGAGGCCAACGTTGAACTCTTCTCCCAAACTCGCTGCCAACCATTTGGCTGGTACTGTAATGCTTACCAATTGAGCTTCCAAAGACTCTTCACATCCTAAAGCACAATAAGTCTTCAGTTTCACTCCATTCTCGTCAACTTCATCGAAACATTCTGGATTCTGTTCTGGGCCGAATTGTGGATGATTCAATACACATCTAGTACGGTTTATGGCGTAATTTGTACACGAAATTTCACGATCAGCTGAAACAAAAGAAATCGATTTTGCTCCCATTCTAGGTACTAACTCCAATAAAATGATCCAGTTGGGGGAGCAGCATTAGCTTCTAGAATAAATAAAAATACGATAACTGGTTGGAAATATAAAATGTTTTTCATTTTGAAAGTTTTGTTGATTTGCATAATTCTGATGATAATCAGCTGATAACAGGATACAAGTGACGATGGAAATTGCCGAAAGGATGTCTTTTCGAAAGTGAAAGTGAGTCAAATCATCTTAATCTTTTTTGTTTTCTTCTTATCACCTTCTGTGTTAGTTTTGGTGTCCAGGCCTTCTGTATTTATGCTATCCCGTTTAACATTTTAACAATTTTATTAATTATTCAGACATCAACAAAACTCGACTGACTCATGAAGGATCAGTCGAGATAGAAAGGAAGAAAAGAAAAAGAAATAAGACAAGAGAGGAGAGATGGAAAGAAATGCGTTAGCCATACTGAAGAGAAATTGAAAAACCTAATATTGAAAGAATCAGTAAAACCTAAGAAAAGAAGAAGTTTACGATAAAACATCAGTATGACCAGTAGAACACAAAGGACAGAGGGAAGAATAGAGATGAGCAAGGGAAACGAACAAAGGAAAGGAGGAGGAGAGAGGAACAAAATGGATATACTTACAGAAAAATGGTATTGATAACGTGGCAAGACTGGTTGTCACGCTATCTAGCAAATTAGGTGCTAGACAACAAAAATACAATAAGGATAAAGAGGGAAGAAATTGTTGAAAGAAGCGGGAAAGGGGAGAGATCATCACCGATTTTTTTGAGCATTTTTGAGTTTTTCGGGCCAACGGAACTTTTTTTTACATTTTCCAGTTATTAAAAGATATACCAGATTTGTTTGAAAGAAGGATAGATGTGAAAAATGAAATAGAAAGATTGACGGGATACATCATGTCATATTAGTAGAACACAAAAATAGAAAAAGGGAAAAACAACAAAGGGAAGGGAAGTGGTAGAGGTAACCCGTGTCATTTAAATTTTTTTGGAACACTTTTTCGGTTTTCACTGTTCGGGGGATTTTTGAGTTTTTGATCAAATTATGGATAACAATATGAAGACAAAAGAAAAAGGATATAACAACTGCAAAGATGATAAGGGATGAGGTAGATTATTCTACACAGAGGCAGACACGAAGACAAGAACTACGCCGTTGGGCGCTTCTCTCCGAACCGAAAATTATCCTCCGAGTAGTATTGTAGACTGTTTGGATACCTAAAACCGAAAACAAATGACTGGACTTTCTTATTGAAAACTCACTTGTGCAACAAGAAATCTGGCCCAGTTGGGTTTTCAAGGTATGGCAGAATCAGAATGGGTCTGCGGAAATTTTTAACGAGCTGAACTTTGGTCGGATCTTTCTTCGTTTTGCCAGCAGTCTTTTTGACAACCTTCTTGGTTTCCTCCTGGGCGCGCTGCACACGCAGTTGCAATTCTTCCATCGAAGGAATCAAAGAGTCCCAGCTTGTCAATTTGCTAAGTGCTTGCTTTGGTTTCTGTTCAACTTCTTCCTCCTCTTCCTCTTCTTCTTCCATCTTTCGCTTCAAAGCTTCTTTGCGCTCTTTCTCTCGTTTTATCTCTTCCCGTTCTCGCTCCTTTTCTTGATTTCTGACGACTGAAGGTGGAGGAGTTGTTGAACGAGGAATCGAGCGGATACTCTTCTCATATTTTCTCTTCGAAGAGCTTTCGGAGGAATTGAGTGCTGGTGTAGACGCGGCAGAAGTGATTCCATTTTTGTTGAATCGGAAAACCAGAGGTGGCATGCGTACTTCTGGATCATCTGGAAGAAAAAATATTGGAAGTGAGAAATATACGGATGAAAATGTCTTCGGATCAGTTGGTGAGTGATTTTCGACAGCTTAACAAAAAGATTTCTGAATTAAATACTTTTGTCGTCCTCTTTCGTTTTTATTCGTAAATTTTCGTTTGCTTCTTGGTTATTTGTTTTTGAACAATGTGTCATTCACAAAACTATTAAAAGCGCACATCATGTTCCAAACCACTCCCTTTTTACTCTATCTTTCCTTTCTCCCAATCTCGTGACTATCGTCCAGTGGACTTTCCCTGTAAGTCTGTGTCTCCTCGTTTCCCAGTGCTTCTCCTTCCCCTTTTCATGTCCACTTCCCTGTTCTGTCACCCGTTCTGTCCCTTTTTATTCTCAATGTCATTTCCATATCCCTTTTTTCAGCTTTTTCACTCCCCATTTTCCCAATTGTTTACTTCGCCAATTTTCCTCACTTTGTGCAGCTGAGAGATATTTCGAGTGTGCAATAGAGTCAGAAAGATGACGTTCCGTTAAATAACATACAAGCCTAGACATGCAGTGGAGTGTGTAAGAGTTAAAAAGGAAAAGAAAACTCACTTGGTGCAGAAGGCGTGACCGTCGCCGTCGTTTGCAACAGAGGGGAAGCTACTGCTGCTGGAGTGGTCGGTGCAGTGCTCTTCTGGCTTTTTCTCTCGTACTTTCGTTTCTTTCGCTCCACTGTGCCAAAGTTTCCGTAACTTGCAGAAGCTTGAAGACTGTGTGCCAGCTATAAAATGAATGAATGAATGGTAATTTTTCTAATTAAATTAGGTATTCATTTTGGCAATTTTGCCAGTTTCTCAACGTACTTCTTCATCTCTGAGTTCTCGTTTTACGCGTTCCTCGTGTTCTCTTATATCAGAACCAATGTCGATATGCCCAGGTAGAGTCTCGCTCATTTGAGCGAACAATTCACTTGTACTCTGAACTGCTTTTCTTGCTGCCGATACGGACATTGTTGGTGTTTGTGGGGCAAGTGATGAGGCAATTCCTGGTGACACTGAAACCGAAAGAGCACCAGCGGCTGTCTTCGTTCTCTTAATGGATGGTGCAACTGCGTCATCAACAGCTTTTCGTTTTCCATTCTCTTTTGGAGTTATAGGTTTCATCGACAGCGAAGCCGTTGCGTGTTTCAGCAGTTCACCACCGACAGAAGCCGATTTATGCAATCCATTAGTAGCGGGAGCCGCTTCACCAGGTGAAACTTGACTCCGTGGAGCATAAGAACCATTCGCTGGTGAAACAAGCCGTTGCTGAGAACCTGTAGGAAATAAATGAGATAGGCACTCTAACGACTATTAGAGTACCCTGAAGCCCTGTTGATGTGACGCGTCGGCCTGCTGGTGTATTGGGAGTAATCCCTCGTTGCATAAGCTTTGCAACACTTGGTGATAGTACATTCGGTGTTGTATTCCGTGAGGATGCTCCACTATGAGGCCTTTTCGTTTCATCGGCTACTATTTCCGACCACGATTTGATCACTTCTCGACTTATCCTCAACAGCGCCGGCCATTTTTTGAAATATTGCCTACGAAGTTGGTTGACAACGAATCCGATCCGCGTTTCCTGAATTTGATCATTTGTTACTTTACAAGGTTCTTTCCCCCCCAGAAACGCGTCCAGTCTTTCCGTTCACAATGCAAGCTACTGCGCACATATTTCCGAAGCGTTGTATGTTAAATCTCATCGATTGACATGCCTAGTCGCAATGCGTTATGTATACACATCAAGGGCTAGAGAAAAAGGGTAGAGTGCCGAAATAGTACGCGCCAGAGAAGCGAGAAAGGGTAGGGACGAAGAGGAGGCACCTCCGCTGTCGCGTCTAGTCAGTCGGGGCAGGCGGCCCGAGGAGGACGCCTGCCTTCTCGGCTCTATCGGGCGTCTTCATGCCCGATGGCGATGCAAAAACACGTTGTGTGACTAGAAGAGCCGAAACTCACCTCTAGAATTTCCCGGCTTGTCACCAGTGGTCGCACCTCGTTGAGCAGTGATTCGCACAACGTCTGATCATCCTGAAGCGAGAGAAATTGAGAATATGATTAAGAGTGTGAATATGGAACAGATTTTTTCAGATAATCGGGAGGAATCCCAAAAATTGGAAGTGAATTTTATTTATCTCTGGATTGCGTTCAATGTTTCAGTGGACAACAACAATAAAAAATAAACTTTTGACATGATAAATTTTATTTACACAAGGACATCATGAAAAATGAGAAAAGAAGCCAATTAAAAGGATTCATTTACAATAAATCTACTCGCGACCTGAAAAAATGAGCTTGATGAAAACCTGACCCGGATTAATTTACAGATTCAACGGAACCCTATGGATTTTTTCTGATTTCGTTATTGTGAAATTATCGATTTTTGTCAACTATTTCATTTGCGAGTGGGACAGGTCTTACATTTTCAGCAGCTGTTTGGAGCCGTTTCTTGATTTCATCAACAGTCTGAGCACACGCAACCATCGAAACCGCCAAATGATTTGGAGGCTGCAAGGATGAGAGTGCAGCGCAAGCGACCATCCATTCACAGCCCGAGCTGGGCGACTGAACGCGCGCGCGCGACTCTCCTCCTTTTATACCCACGAAACGGCCACTGAGAGACGCAGACTGGTCAGACACACCCATTGCAACTCGCTCATTGGTTGTTCAAAGACGAAACCCCGCCCACTAACACGCGACGCAGAGAAGCGCGTCGCGGTTTTCAATAAAATTCAAGCTGCCACACGTTGACTGAAGTTTTCAGCATAATGAAGTGGGAATTCTTGTGAGAAAAATTAATGATTGATCAGAAGAAACATTAAAGGAAAATGCTGTATTCATTAAAATACACTTCCTCCCATATTTTCAATCTTTAGCTGAGAGAAATCTAGGCAATGAAATTTATTGATTTCAGAAAGCTTTTCAAATCTAAAATCAGTATCTCAAGCATTGAATCGTGATGAATCAACAAGGTGATAATAATCGCAAGTTTTTATTGTTGTATAGTGGTACACTTCTGCACAAAATCACCTTGAAGTTCGTGTGTGAATGTTTCATAACCATTTGAAAAGTTTCATCCTTTTCCTTTAAGAAGACGGGAACGGACACAGCTCTCGTAGTCAACAGAGGGGCTCTTCTGAGACAGAATCTAAGAAGGGAAGACTTGGAAACATTCTTAAGGTATTCCTAACAGTATTTAGACTAACAGTTTTACGATAAGCATCTATTCAAGGATCCTATGAGAGGATTCAATAGTGATGCTATAACACGACCGTTGACTGGGTTGTTCCGTAAAACTGGGAGATCTGCTAGAAAAGCGGATAACGACGATATCCAAGAGCCAACAATCGCAGCACCACCGACAAACGTCCCAAACATGGCTAGGATCTGTACGTTAATTCATCTTGTGATGCATGTTAAGAATTTGATTTACAGCTGCAACTATTGAAAGTGTTCAAATGAATGAGGAATACGGCAGCCACTATGAGGGCAACTCAGAAACTGGTAGCAAGCTGACTCTGAGTGATGGTGTTGTGTTTGGGAAATCGGTCCACCCTCTGACGCGTTACTTCAAAGTAGGAGACATAGGTATGAAATAAGGAAAGACAAGAAAGTTGAAATCATCTCTAACATTTCAGAGATCTCTATGCTTGCTCGAAGATTCCCAACCGAGAAGAGCATCGACGAGGACGTTTCTTGGACCGCTCAAAGTCTGCTCAGCAATCTGGAAGCGAAAATCAAGAAGGAGCGTTTCGAAGCGAAAGATCAGGCACCACGCTCACGAAACAATAGGGATGTTAAAGTTCCTTTCTAATTCTTTGATGTCAATAAACATATTGTTGTAAAATCTCTATGTTTTCTTGTTTCTCAAAAAGGTGAATATATCCTTACAGTCATGTCTCTTACAGATTCAGCAATTTGAGCTCTACATTCTTTTCCAGATGAGGGTTCGACCGGCTAGTATATACAGATATCTGCTGCTCGGAATTGGCGCTTTTCTTGGAATTTACATGACATATTCAATCATCGGATACGATGACGGATCACATGTTCCCATTCATCGCCCACAACGCCATCTTTATCTCACAGTCTCTCAAGATAGAATCGGAAGCCGATTCGGAAACTTGGCGCCGAAAAGAATTCTCTACTGGACAACCGTCTTCGGAGCTACCGTGCCTGCAACAATGCTCTCTGATTGTCCTGGATTAACGGTTATTATGAACGAATGAGTTAAATTCGAAATGTTGGAAATTCAGGATCGCTGCGTTGTTGACACCAATCGCCATCAGCTTAGTTCTGCAGATGCTGTTGTCTTTCATGCTGCTGACATTTCAAAGTTCCCGCTTCCAGTGACCAGAAAGGAGAACCAAGTATTTGTGTTCAACTCTATGGAAACACCGGATAATAGTGGACGTTTCGCAGTTCCAAGTTTGAAACTTCAAGATAATGATTTCAATGATCAACCTTTCTTCAGAGCACTTTTTCAACTGGACATCCACTCATCTCTATTCATCGGACGCTATTCACAAGTACGGCTCATTCTTGATACCGACACAGATTGCGGAGAGCCGTGGATTCAAAGTTCAAAGCTACTATGTTCAGCCAAAAAGACTCGTAAAATCGAAAAGTGGCATATTCGGACTCATTTCCAATTGCCATACAACGTCGAAAAGAGAACTGGCTCTGCAGGAACTGGGAAAGTAAGTAAGAAGAATAGTTTAGAAATGTGTTTATTGGATTTATGAGCTGTAATACTCAACGCATTTGTCGTGTCGAAAGTGGTTGTTGTTGTTGGAGTACGAGTCGGCTGATGGTATGAAAATTGAGGCCATGTATTTTCAGACACATCAACGTGACAATCGGCGGGAAGTGTGCCACTGATGACCGTTTGAAGGCGATCTGCCCACCTGGAATCGAATGCCTCGACGTTTTCGAGCAGTACCCATTCTACATTGCTATCGAGAATACAGTAAATTTTGAGGATTGAGACAATCTATGATCAACCTGCATTTAGGTTTGCAACGACTATGTAACCGAGAAAATCTGGAATCGAATCTCAGTGCCAAGCATTCCGATTGTGATGAAACGCCGAGTTTATAAAAAGTAGGTAACCCCTTATTCTACATTTTCCAATTTCCTGGCTTCAGCATTCTCCCTCCAAACTCATTCATCGCAATGGACGACTACAAAAATCCGATTGAAATGTCCAACCACCTCAGAGCTCTCGAGGGCAACTTGTTAGTTTTAACTGTTTTGGAACATTTTAATCAGTTCATATTCAGAACGGCATACGCTGCATATTTCGACTGGCGCCAAAAAGGAACATGGACATCTGCTCCATGGAACGCTCCAGGATACAGAAATGGTGTCTGTCGAGTCTGTGAGTTGCTTTGGAAAACCAAAGACAATGGAACAGAACCATTTAAATCGGTGAGTTAGAGATGAGCAGTTTCAATTGTAGACATTTCTATTTTTAGTACGAGAATGTCTGGAAATGGTTCGACGACGAATCACAATGTGAGAAGGACGAATTCGTGCGCAGCTGGTTGAGCGGATAGCTACTTCAGACAATTTAATTAAAACTTATTTGCACGGATACTGTATTGTATCGATCTCATATTGCCATAATTTTCTAATTTATGTTCGGGTTTATGTTTGAATTTAGGTCACAAATAAAACGGTTTATTTAAATGCCGCAAAATACACTTTTATTGTACAGATGGTCATATGTCTGATCATGGGGAAAGAATACCAGTAGAAGGGGTACAATCGAGACTAGAAATGAGTAAACGATGGAGACTGGAATGGTACAATTGGGATTTAGATTGGAATAGAGTGAATTTCAGCCAACAGACTCTCCACGTCGTAATCATCAGCCATGTTCAACAAATCTTCCGAAATCGTCTTCCAATCGTCATTCTCCATTTTCATATTTCTCATATCCTCATAGATCTTAGTCATAGATGGATAGTTTCCTTCTTCCAACTTCACGTCGCCCTCTTGATGGAATTCGTCCAGGCTCAATGGATAATCGAAATCGTCGGCAATTCTCGAAGCTGGATCAATCGGTGGATATTCATCCCACTCTTCGATTCCAAGAGCAGCCAGTTCTTTCGCTTCTTCCGCA
The DNA here is from genome assembly GCA_963932045.1 of Caenorhabditis sinica. Classification (NCBI taxonomy): domain Eukaryota; kingdom Metazoa; phylum Nematoda; class Chromadorea; order Rhabditida; family Rhabditidae; genus Caenorhabditis; species Caenorhabditis sinica. Next base: position 9,985,354 of record OZ009941.1, on the reverse strand, counting down.
AGAGGATCGATGAAGTCTCCGAGAGGCTGCTCATCGAAAAGAACGACATCTTGATCTGGCATGTTGAGCATATCATCGGCAATGTCAGCTGCCAATGAATCGAATGACGAGCAGCGGTTGACCGTGTCGATTGGAGAACACGGTCTTTCCTTCTAGAAATAATTAGACTATCAATACAATTCCGGTGTAAGAATAACCTGCCTTTTGCTCTTGCGGTTGCTGCTTCTCCACTACTTCATCATCTACTTCATCCTCAAAAATCTCAAACGGGAGGTTCGCCGGAATCGTTGCCTTCACTGCGGATGCAGTCACTTTTCGAGCCGATGCCATGCTTTGAAGTGATCTGGCTCCCGGTGTTTTTGATTCGTTCACTATCATTCCAAGACCACCGCGCGATGGAGTCTTTTGGATATCCGTGGGCTTGCCAAGCTTCATCTCTAAAAATATGTATAATTTGATAAAATCGAGTTGAGATGGAACACTTACGCAGATGTTGATGCATTGAGTTAGGTAGCGGTAAGGTACTCGTTTCTTCAAAGTGGAGATCCTCCATTTTTGGTTGATGCTAGTAGAGATTGCTAAAAATGTAAGTAAGTGCGAAATGAAATGAAATATGCGTTTGCGATTCCCGAGAAAACAATTCGTACGTGTGAAAAATCGATAGTTTTGAATTACGCGCTTCTAATGTTTTCTGAGGAGCGCGCATGCATTGGCTTGCGGAAGACGGTTACTCAAATTAAATTCAATTTCATGCGAAATTCAATGCAGATGCAATTGCCTGACTTAATTAGACACAAGCGGAAATGTTCTATGGAACAGCAATGCATAACTAAAAAGAAATCAGATGAAAGCCAATAAAAACAGATTCGCGTTATCGTCGGGTAAACTCAAAGAAATAGTAAGCGCTGAATGTGGGAAGCATGTAAGATAAGCGTTGTGATAGCCGGATATAGGACTACAGGTTTATTAAGACTTAATAGAAGCTACAAGTGAATGGTGCATTGGGGGACTAGGGAAAGCAAGGGGGTGCGAATGGGGTAAGCTCAAAGGAACGGTAAAATAAATTTACGTCGTTAGAACTGCCACGAATGAGCTTGACTGTTTTCATACCTGTCGGCGAGAGTGAGAGACGCCAGACGGTTAGAGATTGGCGCCCGCGTCAATCGCGTAGAACGAATGGTCCGTTGGTGTGTGCGGCGAGAGAGTGTGTGTCATGAAGAGACGCCGCCACCGTTACTGTCCCTGGTGAACTTGTGCCAAGTGGGTCTGCAAACAAGCCATTGGTGTTAGGCTAAAACCAGAGTTAGTGAAACACAGGGAAACTGGGTGAGTGAGCCACTTACGACTCTTTACACCTGGTTAACGGGTGACCGGGCCACTTACGACCTTTACAAAATTGAGATTGAAAATGCAACTATATGATCAATCTACACATACAAATCATCGAAACAGAATCGGAAATCGGCCTTTATTGGGTTAAAACGAAAGATCAAAGTCATAAAAATACAATAAATAACGGAGGATCAAAATCGGGTGAAAATAAAAGTTTCAATAGGAACTGGCAACAATTGAAGTTTGCACATTATTTATTTGGAAGAATGTTCCAACATATATCGATAAATTAGTTTATTTAGCGTTTCTTTTTGGTCTTCGGTTGCCATTAGCAGTCAAGGAGCCGTCCCGATTCTGAGTTCTGCGTGAGACAACTCTTGTAGAACCATCTCCCCTAAGTGTTATCGGCTCTGGTTCCACAGATGGCGTTCCTGATGGTCCATCACGCTCTTGGCTTGAATCTCTTGACTGGGTGACGGCCCTAGAAGACTGCGGCATCCTCTCATTATTAAATGACTTGATAAGAGTATTCATCACGTCTTTGTGAATCCTTTTTGCTGCCAAATGAACCTCATGGTCGTATCCATTGAACATGACTGCGTTCGCCAGCATTCGATAGCAACGGTGGAAGAGTTTCATAGGATCTTTGATTTCTCCGCTATCGATTTCTCGTTTGATCATGCTCAGATCCACCTTTTCGAGAATACCGAAACCGTATTCCTCTTCGAATGCCGGCACGGGCCGTCTGAATGCGTCCGCCAATTGATGATCAAAAACTTTTCGATGGCTGGCGAGAAGATCGCTCTGCAAATCATTTACTCGGCGTTTTTATTCATGATCGAACTCTTTACCTTCATTTTTTCCTCCTTAGCTCTGTCTTCTCTTCTCCGCTTGATTGGCGAATATTCACCTGGCGCTGAAGCTGTATCACTGGTGTTTGAGGCAAGCTTGAACTCTCTTTCAGCGACGAGCCCTGAAAAATCTTTGCATTATAACGTTTCTATCTCAGTCTCTGTACATTTGCCCGCAGGTTTGCTCGTTTCAACAATGACAGAAACTTCTTGATTTCCGTCTGCTCTAGTGGCCGATTCTCTTCGATTGTTCCCAAGAGATTCGTTTTCATCCTCGATTTCCTAAATAAAAGTAATTGTGAACGTCAAGCATCAATAGGCATACCTTGCAGGTGTCCAGATTCAAAGTGACGGCTTCCCCAGAAAAATTAGTAAATGGGGTCAAGGTCTTCAAGCTTTGTTCCACTCGCAGTGATACTAATTCACCCTCATCCATTCCAAAATGAGCGAGAGTTTGTACAAAAGCATTACGAGGGGGATTTCTTGTGACGGATCCGCCCCGTGGACCTTGAGTTGACACAGAAGATGCACGGGACACTGATCGAGCTGTATCTCCTGGTCCTTGCGATTTTCGAGCTCTCCGGGGTGTTGGTACAGCTTGAAAACGTCGCCGCTCGCCCATCGGAATGTCTTGAATTGCTTCACGAATCGTGATATCTGTCTGAACCTCAACCTCTGATGTTGGAACGTGATATGGGGAAGGTGGATGCAAATCAATCGTACTTTCCGCACGAGAAAGCGGTGGTGCAGGACTCTCTTCGAGATTTCTGCGATTGGCTCGAGTATTCTTGGACAAACTGAAAAAAAAAGATTGGACAGATATTAATGGATTTGATAATTAGACTAACCTGCTCGTTGATGGCTCTTGGGGTCGATCATGAGCACGTCTCCTTGCTGAGGCAGATGGAGGATCTGGGATTTCTTCCTTCACATTATCAAGCATCTCTTCGTTTTTCTTCGTAGTAGACGAGGCGTTTGAACTGAGTCTTGGGCGTCCACGAGTGCGTACAGGAGAAGAAGGAACGACTGGTTCGGATGAAGATTGACCGGATTCCTGAGGAGAAGGTGTCGATTCTTCTTTTTTGATATCCTCAATGTTAAGTTTCAAAGGCGAAGGTTCCTTTTTCTTTGGTGCAGCAGACCTCAATGATGCTTTCACTGGAGAAACTGGTTGACTAACAGCCTTTGGTGATGGGGGCGGAGCCTGTTTCTTTGGAGACGCAGGAATAGTTTGCTTCTTTGGAGACGCAGGAGCTGCCACCTTCTTTTGAGACTCGGGCACAACGTGCTTTGTCGATGATTCAGGCACTTCCTGCATCTCTACCGATTCAGATTCCTGCTCTTCCAAAGCATCTGATTTGTCATCAATGCATGAAGATCCCGATGCAACACTCGTTGGTTCAGACGCTACATGTTTCTTCGGAGATTCAGTAACGACTTGTTTTCTAGGTGACTCTGGAGCAGGTTGTGATTTAGGAGATACAAGTGCGGCCTGTTTTCTCGGCGACTCGGCAGGATTGGCTTTCTTCGGGGAGACTTGTTTCCGAGGAGAAGTTTTTGGAGTTGGCATAGTTTCTTCCGCATCATCTCTTTCTTCCTTTTCTTCCTCTTTAATCTTTCCTTCCGTTTCGATCTCTTCTGCTGGCGACTCTTCCATTGCTACCTCTTCTGAAGGTTCCAATACTTCTGGCATTTCATCAACCATTGGGGGAGGAGGAGATGGGTTGAAGTCCAGATCCATATCCAAATCGGGCTGCACTATCGCCACAGCTTCACGAACTGCTTCGACAAGAGTACGCATTTCGCGTGGTGGAGAAAAGAACGAGAAGTCGTACCTAAAAAAATTTGCTTGTGTTATTTTGAGATAAATGAAATCCAACCCTTGTGCTGATGTAACCGGTGTGAGGTAGCCTTTAGTACCGGTGTCCATATCCGCGTCTGGCTCTTTTGTTGGAGGCAGATCAAGTGAGCCCATTTCCAGGGTTGGATTTTTTTTTTCCAAAACTTCGCTTACTGCAGTCTCCAAAGACCCTATCAACCTTTTGTAGTCCCCATCATTTTTGCGTTGTTCGGCATTTTGGTGAACCATCGAAATTATTTCTTCTTTTCTCGTAGCCGGTGTGTCCTCATTGTACAGTTCCTCTATGAGTTTCGTATTGCGCCGAAGGGTCACCATACCCAGTTCTGCTTGATTCTTTTGATCCTTGCTTATCTCTGCTTCGAAGTGCTGAACCCAATTCGTCATCATAATCTTTCTGCTATAGGTGTATGTACTCGAAGCATGAACACGAAGATTTGGTGTCGGTTCATTAAGGATTCGCTCCAACTCCTCGCGACAAGCCTGAAAACGTTGATAATACATCAGTTTTTACTTTGCTAGCATACGTTTTCAGTGAAATATCCTGTTGGGCAGTTGGCATAAATAGCTCTCATTTCTCGCAAACGGTCTGTCCAATCTGGATGTGCCAGGCATATTTTCAATAGGTTCAGTCGATCGGCATTTTGCCAGTGACTTCTACCAAACCGGGTTGCCATCTGTAAATTATTTTAGTTAGCAGTTTCCTGAATGAAACTAAACAGAGTTTTTATGGAACAAGAATGAGATATGAAGATGAATATAACATCGTGTTAACAAAGTGATAATCAAAGCAATTAAAATTTTATAAAAAAGAAAATGAAAAAGGAGAAAAGGTAATGAAACGACAAGAATGATTATGGAAAGAGATCAACCAAAATTGAACAGTGGTCTTTAAAACAGAAATCACAAATGAATATAGCAGAAAGAGGTCATTTTTTGAGATATGTAAAACAGTTATTAAGAATTTTCGAGTTTCCTAATTTCATACAACAACGCTTGGAGCATTTCGGTAGCTCGTTCGGGAACTCTTTCATTCCGCATAAAGCGTTGATCTTCTGGCCTCATCTCTGTACTCTTCTTGGTCATGGGATCATTGAAGATAAACTGATCATGAACACTGGTAGAACATCGTAGACTACGGCCATCTGCAGCTTTCACTGACATCAACTTTTTCGACTTGGAAATCTGAAAAACATTACGGATCTTATAGTTACAAGGGAAGTCTAGAAACTTCATATTATTCAAATTACATACAATTCGGAAATTAAATATCTCTTTTGAGATATTCGGTGCTATATTTTCATCCGTTGATGTTGCTCTTCGTACGTTGACCGCTGAAGATGAGCGAGAAAACACGGGCTTGTTAAGAAGAGGAGCCGAGTGAGGTGCCAATGACTGTTGATTACTCGTAACATTACTGAACGGAAAGCGAGAAGCTTGTGATGACATAGATTGTGGAATTGACGACGGGGAAATGTTGGAGTTGCCACCTCTGAAGATTTAGATTTAATGTTTTACAGTGAATAAAAAAGCAAAAACAAAAAAACTCACAAATCAGATCCCACATTGAAATTCATAGGGTAGACGACCATTTCCGGAGGCATTTCGGCGAGGCATCTTTCGTATGTTGTCAAGTACGTATACACTTCTTTCACTCTGCCTAGCATCCAATCAGGAACTTCTTCTCTGTTCTCGTTGAAACACACTTTTCCGGTATCCTTCCTTCGCACGACCACATATCGTGGAAACCGTATTCTTAGATCACCGTTCTCCATTAGTTGAGCTGATGCATCGGTAAACTGCGGAGGTCGTCGGTATGTGATTTTCGGAACTCGACTAGCCATATGACCAACCACCATGTTTTGAAGTCTATTGTAGTCGTTCAGCACTTCTTTGGGTAACTGGGACAGTCTGAAAAATAGTTGTCTTTGAATTGAAAAATGAAACACATTTTTCATATTATTTGATTTCCGGATGTTAATTCGACCAGGCGGTTTTCGCCCCCTTCGGGGGCTCCAACCCCCTGGCCTCCGCTCTTCTGGGAGTATTCTACTTCTTTTTGAAACAAATGGCGCCGATGCTTTGATTTTGCTTGGTCGAAAAAGGCATGTGTATCGCGGCTATTAGTTGAGGTTTCTAACTCGCTGCTTCTGAATTCATTATAACTGTCGAAAAAAAGCTCGATTGGGCGGATTCATCTTTACTTATCCTGTTCTCTATTTTCCCATTTCGGCGCAGAGTTGGAATGAAGTGAAACTTTCAAACAAAGTTCAGAATCAAAAGTCAGAAATGGACAATGTGACAAAAGTCAGGACTTGAAACGCTTAGGTTTCTAATAGGGGTACAACCTTTGGAACAAAACCGGGGTACCTATGTATCTGACTCCATCAGTCATGTTGGATAGAACCTTTTTCTTTGAGTCGTCAGCACATAAAAATAGCCTTGGATTTCTTAGTACTGGAAATTCAGTTATGAAGGGCAGAAGACAGACTCACATGCAGAAATCCTCAAATGGCAGCGATGAAAATTGTGCGCTTCCGAAGTTCTCTATCCCTTTAGAATAGTCTCCTATTACTCAGGCAAAATAACGAAAACTTATCAATTTTGAGAAAAAAGTTATCACGGACAAATTTCCAGTTGATCTCTATAAGCTTCATTCAAATCGGTACACTGGCAATCGAGATATTACGTAAAAAAGACAGAGATAGCTGAATATTATTAGTGAAAAGATGAAGATAAGTTTCCGCTATTTATACCCATTTCTCAGAAGCTCTAAAATCTTTTAGTAGCAGAAAACTCTCGAAAATAGTGGAAAACGTTCAGAAACTTTTTACAAAACACCATTTCACTTCCTGGCATTGAACCCGGATATCACGATCAGCGACCAAACATCCGCACCACTACGCTACGGGTGCACATGCCAGCAGCGAGGTGAGAGGGGTAGAAATAGCGGTCGGCACTGCCTACCTCGCTCCCCTCCCTTGCCCTCCACCACTCACGCATGCGCTAAAGTGAAAATGGGGGGTGAATTACAGAAAATATCAAAATTGATATTTTTGAGAAAAGAAAAATACGGGCATCATCTCGGACAAATTTCCAATCGATCTGTATAAGTTTCATCCAAATCTGTCAAGTGACAGTTGAGTTACGATGAGCGACAAACACTCATACAGACAGAATTGTCGATTGTTATTAGTAAAGATTCTCATAGAATTTTTCTATCACAATCTTGAAAATCTAATAAAAAACTAACAGAGGAGAAAGTGCTGCGGAACAAGCTATGCGAGACATCACCTAGCGAGTTTCGATCTCGACTGATAAGACTTTCACGCATTAAAAAAACATGGAGAATCGGGAGAAATGAAAGAAAGACCGTGTTCGGCAGAAAAAGTGTCCCATTTTTGAGAGGCCTTGGTTAAAAGCTACAATCCAGGAAAAAAATTAACGGAGATAAGCGAGTGAACTATATTATAAAAGGAAGAAAGTCAGGTGGCATCTTCAGACATCCTTCCTATTTTGAGTTTCCACACTATGGATGAAAAGGAACTGAATCATGAGGCTTCTATGCTTCGGAAAGTCGCATTCCTTGGAATTTGCATCAGGTAAATATATACTTTCGGTTTTTCTTTTCCCCGTACTTGTCCAAAATCGGCCTGGCAAGGGTCGGCCCGGGTGGGGAAAATTTGAGCTAGAAAGTTTTTTTTGTTGAAAATTTTCGGAAAAATCATCGAATTTTTACAGTACTGTCTCAACACTGACCTGCATTGTTGCCATTCCCCTTCTCTACAATTACATGCAGCATATTCAAACCAACTTGCACAGCGAAATCGATTTTTGCCGCCACCGAACTGTGGGACTTTTTATTCAATACGAAAGAATGCAGTCAACATCCGGAATCAAAGGACGAAGAATTATTGTGAAGAAACAAGCTGGATATGATTTTGCCGAGTCGAATACAAATGGTGAATCTGGATTTAGCAGCAGCAAGTCTTCATTGTCCCCAGGAGGACAATGTTGTTCATGCAAAACTGGTCCATCCGGACCACCAGGTCCTCCAGGAGAAGATGGAAGAGATGGTCGGGATGGAAAACCAGGATTAAACGGAGAAGACGGAACAGATGCTAAGGATTCGGCACCAAGGAAAGATGCCTCGGCACCATGCTATGATTGTCCAGTAGGACCACCAGGCCCACCAGGAAACATCGGACCAAAAGGACAATCTGGACGCAATGGAAAGGATGGTTTGCCGGGAGTTCCAGGATTACCAGGACAACCGGGAGAACCAGGAGAGGATGGTGAACCTGGAGAAGATGGAGATCCAGGTCAACCGGGAGACAACGGAGAACCAGGAAAGTGTGATGAAGTCAATGTCGCTCAGGGACCACCAGGAAGACCAGGACCTCCAGGATTGCCAGGCCCAGATGGTCTCCCAGGAACACCAGGAAATCCAGGACAAGATGGAGAGCAAGGTCCGGCAGGAGAACCAGGCCGAGACGGTAAAGATGGTCAACCAGGAAGACCTGGACAGCCCGGCCCACCAGGAGAGCCCGGAACTGGAGGAGGATGCGAACATTGCCCAACACCAAGAACAGCCCCAGGATATTAGAAACATGAACTTAACATCCACCTATCGTTTAACAAATAAAAGTTTATCAACTCACGATGTATAAGACAAGTGAGGCCTCGTCAGTTCTATCAGTGGCTCATTCACATTCCTGACTTTTTCTTGTCTATCCGTGATCCTATGAACATAAACCGTCTGAATTCGTTGATACGGATCGTATTCCACTACTAGGATTCTCCGAACAATGTCTCCTGTTGAAGCAACTTCGAACCGGCACCGCGTTTCCTTTTCAACAATATACCGTCCACCAGCTGTTCGCCATTGTAGACCGGCGAGTCGTTCCATGCGAATAGGCCATGTTTCAGGACGTATCGTTTCTTGGCTTGGTCCAAGACCTCGGGCACGAATCGGTTGTCGTTCTCTCCCTCGTTCGTTTTCTCTCGAGTTTGTCGCGTGGGTTGCAGTAGTCTGGACCGAAATATAAGTTCATCATCAATTTTAGAACGGAGAAATATGTTAAGATTTTTGAATCTGCTTTGATATCGAAACAACGTCACTGAGAGAAATTGTGAGCTAAATATGACATTCAAGAGGAGATTTCAAATTTGTCTTGATTCAGGAAAATGATGAAGGCCACTAATTTGCTTTTACTCAGTAAACACAAAATCAAAAATACCTTACCCCATTTTGGGCGAACCGATGACCATCTAAAACTCTTCTAGAATTCGCTGGTTGACTGGCGGACCTTGCGATTGGTCTTCGTTCTGACGATGTGGCGTCTCTTGAAGACCTGAGTGGCTCTCTAGATCGATGAGGTCTGCTCTCCCTCGAGACTTCCCTCGAATACAGTCTCGCTTCTTCATCCATATTCTCTTTCATGTACTCCATCATGACAATTTCTCTCAGTTGAATCCTTTTCGTGGCGTCAGGATGCATCATTCTTTCCACTAGCTCAGCAGCACTCCGATTTCTTCTCGCTAAACTGTCCGTGTTCAGTGCTCCTTTTGTTGGAGGCGTGTGCATCGTCAACATCGTATAAAGTACCGCACCAAGTGAATATACATCAGCAGCTTGATCATAATTCTGTCGAAAGACTTGTGGAGCAATGTATCCGGGAGTTCCAACGATTGTGCAAGCTGTTTCACCTTGACCCAGATCCGTAGCTAAACCGAAATCACCCAGTTTGACGGTAAGTTTTTGTTTAGTAGCATCCTTGATGAAAACGTTCCCCGCAGACAGATCTCGATGAAGGAACTTTTTAAGATGAATGTGTTGGACTGCCGCTATAAGTTGTCGGAGGATATGTACAGCTGTTGCATCATCGAGTGGTCCCTTTTTTTTCACATAGTCCATAAGTGAACCTCCTTCACATAGTTCCATCACCAGGTAGGTTTCATCGTTTTCGATAAATGCCTCGTAAAATTTTACGATGTTTCTATGACCCATCAGCTCCATAGTCTTGATTTCTTTTTCGATGCGGTCTTGTGAGCTTTTGCCGATCTGGAATTAGAGAAAGGTTTCAAATCTAGTGCTCAATATGAAAATAATTCTGAACTGATTGTTTCGGATTTCACGAGAATGATTAAACTGAAACTTCAAAGCAAAGAAATATGTTGTCTATTGAACTCACCTTTTTGATTGCCACCTTCTCGCCATTTTCTCTCTGTGCTGAGTATACAACACCGAATCCTCCTTGGCCGATTTTTTTGAGATTTTTGAATGACTGAAATAATGTGATACTGACGAAACAGATGGAAAATTTACTCACGCTTAGTTGTGTCCCGTTTCTCCTAGCGCTCATCTCATAATGAGCAAATCTAGCATGCGCTAAAGCTACGAAGATCAAAAAAAATAGGGAAAGACAAACGAGTTTGAAATTTGAAAAATATTGTCGATATTGGCCCGCGGACTAGAATTTGCAGCCGCGGCCACCTCTCATTGGAGCGCACTTGCGGATTATTGGCTTTTGCCAATTTTTTTCGATTCTGCATCATTTCGCATGTTTGAACTCCTTTTTATAGTAATGCTTCTTAGAGATATATTAAAAAGTTTTAATCGTTAAGACAATAGATGTATCAACCCAGATATCTACAAAACCTTATTGCAGCGACAGGTGCTGTTCGAAGAAAGCTGTCGTATGTCGTTCGTTCCATCCGAAGTTCGACTTGATCACACGTTTCTGGATTGGGATAGAGAGTGGATTTTCCAGCGATTGCCGAAGGTCAGTAGCAATTTTCAAATTTCTGAAAATTCTGGAACTGAATAGTCAATCGAAAACATAAATTGTTTCAGAACGAGATTCAAATCCCGCGCGAACTCGAACCGGACGTCGACGCAGACTCCATTCCAGCAATAACTCGCCAGCCAGCGGATCCAAACACTACTTGGAACGAGACAGCCATCGATCAGATTCAGATGGGACCGACCATCAACGCACAAAGAACATAAGTAAAGGTATGCGCATTTCAAAAATCTGTGCGGTTTCGAAACATTTTAAATTTGATTATAATGCATGAAAAACATTGAATTACAGATGGGAAACGAACAAAGCGCTTCCACTTCTTCTGGCCCACCCTCCTCTTCCAATCCTCCTCTCTCAAACCAGCAATCTTCATTCTCTTTTTTAACTCGTTCAAGTACAAAACGATCCAAGGGAATCGTAACAGTCAAAGACGGCAATATTCCACAAGAAAAACTTGAAGACGATGAAATTTTCAAACGATTCTCAGAAATCCCACGCTTTCTTCCCGTCATTCCAGCAGTAATCGGTAAACGGGATCCTCCATCCAATCAAGGTGCTTCATACACTCATCAAAAAATTAGCTCGCGACCTTTTTTCCGGTGAGACAAAATGGTCAAAGAAAAGTTAAATTAAACTTTTCAGTCTGGCCACTCGCCTCCAGGAGCATTTTGCTGTTAACGCGAAAGCAGTAGCTGCAGACCAATCTAAAATTCCTGCGGCATGTAAGAATGTTGAAGCCAAAATGATGAGGCTCCTTGAAGAAACGACAGCACATAAAGCTCAACATGATGCATTCGTTGCTGCATTGAATGGTCTCAATCAATTACATGATAATATTTCAAAAATTCAGGTATAAAAAACGGTTCATCAAATGTATATTTCTCTTTCTTATAGAAAAGTTTCCAGTGTATCCTCGAAGATATTGTTCCAATGGTTGAAACATTAAACGAAATTCTTGCACCAGAAGAACGACTTCTTCCTCTAAACCTTGGATCGGTTCTCGATCGTTCCCCTGTGCCCAGCAGTGACAGTTCTCTTCAAAGTACTCCTCGTCACAATCCTAATCCTACATTCACTGGTCCGATGGACACTATTGAAGAAATTCGTGTCATTGATCTCCCGAATCAATAACTTTTTCATATTGTCGCTTCTTATTTCCCCCTTATCGTCCTTCTTCTGAGCCCTGGTGGCTTCTTCTCACTTTTCCTTTTGCAATATCTGCAATTTTGTGATCTTACTTTTATAGTTCTTTCTTTCTCAATTTTATTACTAGCCGAACCTCTTTCACTCTATGAAGATTGCTGGAAATTATCTGTCACCTGTCTGGAATGGTTTTCTTTCCATATGCAATGATACTTGCTGGTGCTGAATCACATCTTTAATTTTCTTATATGGTTTCAGGTTTAACCTAGAATGGAGAGCACACATACCGATCGGGGCCAACCTAGAGCTGATCTGAACCAAGTAATTGTCTTGATCTCTCATTATATAGTTTAATCTCATTTTTAGGTTTCGCCTCTCGACCATCATCAAACAGCGGTCACTTTCAACTGTTTCATTTTGAAAATGACAGAAGTTCTCAACAACTTTGGTAATCGGATGGAAGATGTTCTAGATAGAGCCGAAGAAACACTTGGCACAGCTGATCAAAAACTGCGTCTGATGGAAGCAAAATTAGCGGCAGTTAAAGTAGACAAAGAAAACTCAGAAACTCTTCAAAAACCGAAGGCATCATCTGAATCAGTTCTGGCTGCAAAAATGGAAGCTGAAGAGGCGTCTACGTCGCAACCTGTTGAAGTAACAACGGCGTCTTCTTCTGACAAAAACAAAGCTATTGGTACTAGCGATGCTTCTGTTGTATTGATAAAAAATGATCCAGCATATAGTAAATACTTTAAAATGTTGAAAATGGTATGCACCGAGGAAAAAATCTTGCCGATGATTATGAAGATTATAGGGAGTTCCGGAAGTCGGCGTTATTCAAAAGATGGAGACCGAAGGCGTTGATTCGTCAATTTTAAAGCGAGGCGATGAACCATCTCGTCCCAAGGATAATACAATGTCTGGATATGGCTCTTCTGGAGAATCTGTGTCGTCTTTCTCGGATTCGGACTAAATTTTAAATTTAAAAAATAATTTATTGTGATATTGTCTCTGCGGGTTTTAGAATAAAAGTGTTTGCATCATTCATGATTTTTCCTAATTTATGTACTTTTTGTCTTATCAATCCGACTGAAATATCTAAACTTTTTATATACTGTAGTTTCAAGACATGCCCAACCATGTTTTCAGAAATAATGGAAGCAGAGCAAGAGCCCCCTACATTCAACAAATATTTGGAAGTAGTGGACGAAGCTAAATGCCAGACTTTGAAAAATGCAATTACTTTATCGGTGAGTTATTCTAGAAATCTTCCCTGAAAAATATTCATCTACGTTTGAGGCTCCTCGTGCATTGGCGTTGATGGAACAATCGGCTTCCGGAAAGAAGAAAATTAGTAAGGACGACAAGAAACGAAAACATGGTGAGCACCTCCGGCTATAAAATATATATTATTGGTTTTTCTCAGAGGATAAAAACGAGGAATCGACGTCGAAGTCAAAAGAGAAACGTCGCAAGAAAGAAAAAGCTGAGCAATTGGCTTCTGTACGTGTTGAAGATTCGGATTCCGATAATGATGTTGTCTTTTCGAAATCAAAGAAGCGTAAGGATTCAGTGGAAGATAGTTCTGATAGCGAGCGAAAAGAAGCGATGAAAGCAAAAAGGAAGCTAGAAAAGAAAGCACAGGCAGAAGCAGAGCTGAAACAGAAGGAGGAAGAGAGGAAAGCGAAAGAAGAACGTCGCAAGGCTAAACATGAAAAACAGAAAAAGAAGGAAGAAGAAGAAAGGCATCGGAAGGCTGAAGATGCTGCTTCAAAACGAAGAAAGAGGGAAGCAGAAGAAGAAGCTGAACGTAAAAAGAAGAAGAAGGATGTGAAAATTGATAGTGATGACGAAGTGACACTATCTGCAAAACGATTAGATAGTGAGGAAAGTTCAGACGACAAGTATGTTTCTTTTTTCACACTCATCTGCCTACTTTGACATTTTACAGGCGTCGTCGTCGGGATTCATCTCAACAACCTTCTACTTCCTCCGCCACTGAATACAACCCACAGCATTTAGAGCTTGCCGATATCACAGGAAAATCTCGGAAACAGCTTTTGACTGAATATAATTGTATCACAACTGCATTGACGGAGATGAAAGAATTCAATGAGTTTCTGGACGAAAGAAGTTTGTTGAAAGAGTATGGCCAATCGCCTAACTACTTGAAGCAACTTGGTGCATTTCCCGAAGAACAACTTCTCACGTGTGATTCAGAAGCATGTCCCTTCCTGCTCAGCTATCAAATGTATGTTGCCCCGAAATCGTTCGCTCACTATTTGCAATTTTCAGGCCAATGTCAGCTCTCTATCAAGAATCTCGGAAAAAGTGGACTCCCCCGTTCAACGAAATTCCAAATAATGCTCATCTAAAAACGTAAATTCACTGCCCAATGAAAGTTATATCTGAAAATTTTCCAGGCGATGTGTGAATTGCAACAAATGGTTATATAGCGTAAATGAAGATGTATGGAAATACTACCTGGGAGCAAACAGTCTGTATTGTTCCGTAAAATGCATTGCTGGAAAAGTAGACAGTGTCACAAGAGTATGTGAAAACATGGTGCAGTTTCATTCTAATGTGTGATGAAGTACTTGCAGAATCAAGAAGGTGAAACGGCTACAGTGATAAATTCAATGACCGGAGAGACTGTTACGTCTGGTGTGTATACTCGCGAACTTCAGTCATTCTTTCTTCTTTCCCCTCATTGGATGCCTCTTTGCGTCGATCCAAAAGAAGGTCAGGAACCCGTGAATCCAGAAGTTCTTAGGAGAAAAGAGAAAGAACGAGAGTTTGAAAAAGAACGAGAGCAAGAAAAAGCAAAGGACCATGCTAGGAAAATGGCAGCTCTGTCTAAACCGATCCCAAAAAAGAAACCGGAAACTATTGATTCACTTCGACAAGATTTCAAGTCTCAGCTGGAATCCGCTATCATGTCTCGCGTGGAAAAAATGAAAATGAAAGGAATTGATAGGAGGCAAATGAAGGAATTGTCTGAGCAGATAGAGGAGAAAATATACTTGAAATACGATCGCGACATTTACAATCCAAAGTATAAAGTCTGGAAACAACAGTTCATTCACAATTTCAATTTGGATAGTGCCAAAGATTTTGTCGTTGCTGTTGTTATGAAGCGATTGACAGTGGATAAACTGGCTTCGATGGATTCCAATTCTTTGAGAAATCCGTTATGCTGGAAGATAAAGCCTATTGGAATTCCAATACAAGCAAAGAGGAAATCGAATGTAGCTCGCAATGTAAGTTTCCATTTATATAGAAGTAGCTAGCTGTATACTTGCAAATATTACCTGCTGCGTTTTTAATGCGATAACTTCCATAACGATGGATTTTTTATTGAATTATTCGATTATTTCTTACTAACATTTGTTCCTTACAGCCACTCGACTCTATCATTGGTGATGACACAAGAGACACTACTGCCGAACACATGTCACACGCTTTCTCGAAAACCTGCAAAACGTGTCAAGCGAAACAACTCGCCGAAGCTCAAGAGAAAATCAGGAAGCAAGAAGAAGAAAAGGATCTACGGGAAAGAAGAGAAAGAAATCGAGAACTTCGTGAAGCAATGCGTCAAGATGAGATGGAACGGCGGAGACGAGCGGAGGTTGACAGAAAAAGAAAAGTTACAGAAACACGGGAAGCGTGGGAGCAGCAGAAACAAAGAAAACGCGAGGAACGAGAGCAGAGCGTTGGTGATGACGACGACTACGGAGGTGCTGGCAACACACCAGTCTATGATTTCGAAGGTACCTCTGAAGTTAATAGAAAAGAAGAATCACCAGAAAAGAGACCCACCAGAAGACAAGCAAGACAAGATTCGGAGAGAAGAGATGATGAATGGGAGTTGCCTATCAGAATCTTCATGGGAAATGAACCTTTCGAATCGATTGCCACTCCTATATTTGCTCAAACCGATGAAACCCGTCCGTTGTATCGACTTTTCGATCGTAATCTTCGAGATCAAACATTCAATTTACATACTCCTCGTCGTATACAAGACTTTTTGATTGAGTCAAACGAAGCCATGAATAATACACAGACCTGTGCTTTCGCAGTGCTCAAGCTGACTCCAACTGGAACATCAAGTAGCTATCGTAAAATTCTCGAGTATAATCTGGATCATGACAACGTGTATCAACTGAGTTATCCTGTTGGTGATGATCTGTTTTCAATCTTCCTTTTTCCACATAGAGGATCTGAAATCTTGCATGGTGAGATTCTTTTCTCTTTTCATTCAATATTTACACATTACCTTGATTTCAGATACATTTGCACCAGTCACTTACAACATTGGAACAACGGAAAATTGCTTTATGCTTATCATGGTTCTGCGCTCTTCTTATGCCGAGCGTTTCCAATACTCGGTCAGAGTTTGTGACAAAGAAATGAAGGAGCAACTGCTGAAAATTGAACGAGAAAAGTTGATGCAAACTTCATGGAGACAGCCACCAACTTCGAGCGTTTCTCATCTCCCTCAGAATGGCATCGGAAGAACGCCGGAAATTTCGGACAAAGAAAAACCAGAAGAAAATGCATCAAGGAGAACTCCGATTCCTGGGATATCGTCATCTCCACATGCTGAAGTTAGTGATACCGAAGAAGTGAAAGACAGCTTGGCAGCCAAAAAAGTTAATTTCATCCTGCAAATCGTCAGTAGTGCTAAATATATCAGTAAGTGAGAAATGTTCAGTTCATAATTCAAATTTTCAATAATTGCAGAAGAAGTACTCGCGTCAGCCAAGGATTTCATGTCTGATCCAGATGTTTCGGATGCAGACAAGGACAGGATCAGAACGATTATTCAAACTAAAATAGAAGAGGAGAAAGCATTGAAGAAAGCTGGAAAGGAAAAACTCAATAATCACAATGAACTAAACGAACTTTTCCCAAACGATGGACTCAGAAATGGATCGGAGTTACTGGAACAGCCACCAAAAGCGGTTATTGATTTTAGTCAACCACCTCCAATTTTCGCACAGACTGCTCCAATTGTCACTTCTATGGGAATGCCAGTTCCAGTGATTCCTGTTCAAGGACCACAAGTACCTTCAAATATTCCGCTTAAGCCAGATGCTTCATTTGTCACTCCAATGCCATCTCATATTATTCCCGTGGCAGCTCCAGTACAAATGAATCCATCATTTGCCATTCATCCTCCAGTTGTTCCTCCACCTCCACCAAACGCTGTGAAAGCAGGATCATCATCGTATCTCGAAGGGCTCGGAATGTCCGATAACGAAATCGTAGCTGATGCCATTCGTCGTGGAATGGTTGCTCCGATTCCACAAGAACTTCTTCGACCCTCTGGACCAGGACATATTCGAGAACATCCGCTATCGCTTGCTGCAAGTGTGAAGAGTTCTCAGTCGTTGGAAGATGATATGAGAAAGCTGATGGAAATGGAACGACGGATCGAGATGGAGAAGAGATTCATGAAAGATATGGATGAAATGGAAGCAAGAAGAAGGCATGCCGGGAATGGACCACCACAGGATGGGTATCGTCATAATAGAATGGAAGAACGGAGAGAGCCACCATCAATGGGAATGAATCGTGGTCCTCTTTATCCTGGGACAGCTCCTCGCTCAGTTCTTCCACCACACCCATCTTCGTCTCCTCGTCCTGTTCCACCTCCTCAATCAGTTGGGCAACCGCTTCCAGTTTCAACGCCTCCTCCTCCATTTCCAACTCTCAATCCTGTGCCACCGCCTCATCCAGCTCCACCAACTACTCAAGTCCCTTCGGTTCCACAAACAGATGAAACACCTAAAGGTTTGTTTTCTTCAGATGACTTCTCGATGCTTCTTTGGGAAGAGAGTTCAACGCCGCTATACCGTAGCTCCGTACAACTATTATTTTTCAGTTCCACCACCACCACTACTTTCGGAGACGAGCTCACAAAGAAGGAAAAAACGAAATATGCGTGGCAGACGGAGAGGGAACAGTGATCAGATGGATTTGGCTAGTGATTCTGATGATGTGTCAAGTAGAAGCTCTTCTCCTTCCCCTCCCCCGCCACCACCTCCTCCACCTCCTCCATCAGATAACAACATTCATCCACCACCACCTCCTCCACCAAATATGAGCAATGTGCCCCTTCCAGTTCCACCTCCACGTCCAATGTTTTCTCCATCTATGATATGCCCGCCTCCACCACCACCCCTTCCTAGTGAAGAGAAAAAGAAAGTTCCTCCAGCAACTGCTCTTGAAGATATGATGGATTATGATGAGCCAATGGATGATGGTAGAAGAACAGCAACACCACCGTCTTTTGTGTTCTACGGAACACCTCCGCCAGCAATAAGAGGAGGATCAATGCGCGGTGGGATGGCACCACCACCACAACGTGGAATGCCTCCTCCTGGTATGATGAGAGGACGTGGAGGACCACCACCCCGCGGAATGCCGCCTACATTCAGAGGCGGACCGCCAATGAGAGGAACTTCACCTATGAGAGGAGCTCCACCAATGCGTGGGACGCCTCCAATGCGTGGAACTCCACCACCGCGCGGAGGGCCACCGATGTTCCGTGGAGGACCACCACCTGGACGAGGATTGCCATCACTTATGGGCGGACCCCCATTAGGAGGTCCTGCAATGAGAGGAGGATTCCCACCGAGAGGAGGTCCAGGGATGGGAGCTCCAGCTTATTTCCAAGGTAAGACAAAATGCAAATGAGGGGTAATGAACTAAAACTACTTAACCAGATTCACCACGCGGCCGAGGAGGCCCACCACCACATGGTCCATCAAGAGGTTTTCACATGGGCTCAGCAGGTCCACCACCAGGAAATCATCAAATGGGTCCAGGAGGTCCGCCACCAGGAAACAATCAAATGGGACCACCTGGAATGAATAGCTGGAGACCAGGACCACCAGGAGGACCACCAGGACCAGGTCCGCAAGGAGATGGCTCTTGGCTTAATAGATTTTAGAATATTCTCATTATTTCCACCTAGATTCTCACTGAACCCCCTTTATCACTGTTCCATGACCGGTATGCAGAAGAACACCTTCTTTCTCTCATTATTATTTATTGTGCAGCTTACCCTTTTTTCTTTATATTTTAGATGCCGATTCTCTATCGCTTTTCGCTCTTCGCTTCTAACCATGTTCTCTCTTTTGTTTTACGTGTATATCCTTTTTCCCCCATACCCCTAGTTCATGCTCTGAAGGTTCCTTAAGAGCCCTACGTAGTCTTTTTTGATACATCCACCTCTCCGTCTTAAGAAGTCTCACGATCCCCGTTTTTTTGCTTTGTTGCTTTTGATCGCATAATGTGTAATAAAGTGATGAGTAATATGAGAATTAGTTTTGGGTTCTGCATTCAAAGTAACACTAGAACACGAAAACACAAGAATGCGTAATAACAAAAAGTCATCATTCTTTTTTCCAGTCATGATGGCTGGTGTACGTCCACATCTGAAAATCGGAGTCGATTCTTCGCTCAATAATAAAGGTGATTGAACTGAAATTGTTTGTGTTTCTCTGGTTTTGAGTAAATAGGATTATAGGTTCCACATTCAAAATAGGTCATCAAGTTGGACTGGAAATCGAACAATGCCAGACTTTGATGAAGGCTTTGCAATGGACATATGAGTTCATTCAGTACAATAATCAGATCGGACATGTGCTGGAAAACGGCACAGCTACTGGTAATTTACTTACAGATCTAGAGTTTTGGAGAGGTAGATCAAAAAAGTTTTGAAATAAGACTGGTACACTTTTTACGGATTTTTCGCTTTGGTTCTAATTTGAGATCGTCCTTTTAAAGGGAGTAATGAACTTTTTCAAAAATGTTTGATATTTTGACAAAAAACGACTCGAAATTCCACAAGAAGAAGGAAATTCTCTCGGAATGTATTCTGAAAATGACTTTGAACAAAGTTATTTCATGTCCGCAGCGTTTCAAAATGATGCTATTCCCGGTCCCTTTCGAGATATTTTCTGCTGAGAATATCTTCCTGAAAAATAGTCTTCAAAGGGATCAGGGGGGGAGCCGATTCAAGCTGAAATTCCGAAATTTGAGAAACGGCACAGTCATATTTAAATTATTCCCCCAAAATAATTTTATACTTTCTTTAAGTTCTGCGTCGATTCATGCCAAAATATAAAACATTCGAGAATAGTTTACTCCCCCATTTCGAACAGCTACCTATAAAAGTTTTAATTGATAGACTTTTTCTTTCCAGGAATGCTCGGAGACATTCAAAAAGGTCGCATTGATATGGCATGTGGTCGATTTCGAATGACAGCTGATCGTGCCCATATCCTGACTTTCACCTATCCAACTCAATTCGAAGTCAATCAGGTTTATCTGATCACAGATCCTCAGAAATCAGAAGACGTCGGTTTCCTCTTCCGGCCATTCTCCACTGTTGTATGGTTTCTTCTGAGCATCACAATTCTCGTTGTTTCTGTCACATTTTTCGTTTTGAGAGCGGTCGAATTCAAATCTAAAGAAGGCCTTACAACGTAAGAATTCTAGAACTTTCTCAAAATGAGTTGAATCTTCCCAGATGTATTCAAAACAGCATATCCCAAGTCCTCCTCAGCACATTCAATCTGGAAATACAAGTGAAGAACAAGTCGGCATTCTTCGCATTTCACGTACTTTTCAGTTTGTTCACCGATGAAAAGTTCCGGAAAACGAGACGGGTAGCAATGTATCGATTCGATACTGAGCAGACACTTTTGAGAACTTTTCGAAAATTTCATACCATTTTTGTCACATGAACTGTATTCAGTTGTTCTCCGCGATTTGGCTGCTCGCCTGGTTTCATGTCTTCATCGATTTCTACACTTCTGAATTGAGTGGAATGATGGTTGTCTCCGATAAGAAGCAAATGCCATTTGAGGATTTTTACGGATTGATAGAGCAGTTGAGGTTTGAGTTCTTCATTGAATTTGGGCTTCCACTGATCTCTCCAGAAAAGGAACATATCGCCTATTCACCCCATCTGCTGATCGTCTTCCAGAATGCCCACGAGAGATTTCTCCATCTAAATGCATTTCGATTTTCTCTGAAATTCTAAGCAAACATCCCCCAGCATATGGAGATGTGACACAGTTGAATGATAGAGATTTCGTTTCTTCGGTATTTCCAAGATCTTTATTTTATTTTATTACAAACTTTAAGCAAAAAATACCGTTAGTAGGATTTGGATGGTACCCAGCTCAGAGAATTTCCGCAAAGTTTTCAATCTGGACTCAAGAACTTTTTCATTCAGATGTATTGCTGATAAGAGATTTTCCGGTAATTTAAAGCAATTACATATATTCTAAACTTGGTTTTCTAGGTTTGTCCAGCTGCTTATATCGTTCGACGAACATTTCCCTATCTGGATGAGTTGAATAAAATGATCATAAAGATATTACCAGCCTTTAGTGTCAGTTTTAAGCTCATTGGGACTCTTTGAAAATTCTGAAATTTTTAGACCATAGACAACCACTATACACCTGCCTATCCGGAACTTTCCCTTTTTGAAAAACCATCAAAATCGTCGTTCACTTTGAACCAACTCTCCTCCATATTCGTTATTCATCTTCTCGGAACATTCATTTCGTCGCTTTTACTGATTGCGGAAATCGTGATGGGTGAGGTTTTTTAAAGATTTAACATTGATTTTGAATACGGTCCGTATTCTTATTCATTTACTGATTTTCAGCTAGTCTAACCACTCAGAAGAACATCAATAACACTTCCTCCGAAGATAAAAAGGAAAGTGAAACTGCGTAATTAAAATCTTACATCCAATGATATCACAAGTCCCAAAGCCCTTTTTATCTCTCCCACCAATCCCGTTCTCGCCCTCCTTACACCTCAAGCTTCTTCTTAATTTTCCCCCGTCAAGGTCAATATCAATGGCAGAAAGTCAATAGTCTCTGATCGTTCATCTCCCAATCATCGTCATCAGATTTCGTTCACTCTCACCCTCGATTTCTTGTTTTCTTTCTCTTTCCTCCCATTTATCATTCCCTCATCTTACATATTTATTTATCTGCCCCAAAACGTCTGCTGCATTGTGTGTATGAATAAATAATGATCAATTGCCCTCGATCTATTTTCAGAGAGAAAAAAGAAAATAAGGAAGTCAGATCTATAACACAACCCTCATATTCCACCTGTTCGTCCGTAAGCCAAAAGAACAGAAATGACGTAGTAAATATCAGTTGAAATCGAGGTAGAGAGAAGGAGCAACTCAATACGCATGGGAAATTTAATAAAAAGAAACGAAGGGCGAGAATTCTTAGGAAGACGTCACATGGAGCATATGCGTGGAGTAGAGTGGAGGAGAAATCGGAAGGAGATTCAGATTCAGTTATAAAAGATCACGGAGAAAAGAATGAAATGAACCAAGATTTCAGATTATGAACTGTTTCCAGTTCAAATCAGTTTTCAAATAATGAATGCTCTTCGGAGCAATATCTATGGAAAGTATGAAAACTTCGGATTAGATTCTTACGTTTAGAATTGTATGAAACCAATACATGTTGCCCTATCTTTTTCCGAAGTTTTTTGATTATACATTTTTTAGGATATTTTCGCATTTTTCAGTGAAGTTCGAGTATGTTGGAGCTGAATACAGCTCCGCTCAAACGGTTGTAAAATTCGATGTTTTTAGTGGGATAACGCCATTTTCAAGATTGTCCGGTTGAAATTTTATGGACACATAAATAAGAAGAAAGACTCTCCTTTCGAAATTAACTACTTTTTCATAACATCTTCTAAAGATGATATCCCCTAAAAAACCAGAAGATCCGAAAAGCCATAAAAAAGAGGAAAGTTGGCACCGTATTCTTATACGAAATACACCATCTTTAGAAGAGGTCGTACAAAAAGTTGTCAACTACAAAAATAGAGTTCTAAAGTTTATGTATACACCCACAATATTTAAGATCGAACAAAAAAGTTAGAACTGCTTTCCCACACCCCTAAAATTAGCGTTTTTCACTGAAAACATCGAAATTTCAACACTTCTGTGCACTACTGTAGATGTCTAGCTGGTTCTGGTAAGCCATCCGGAAGATTACTGTCAACATATACTAAAGACCTCTATAAGGGTTACGGTAACCCTAACTTTAATTTCCATAAGCTTCGTACTCTTGACTATTGTAAGTTTCAACTTCTTCGATTTACTGAAATTGTATTATATGTGTTTGCATGACAACACTATAAAAAGTGACAGGTAAGTTAAATGAAGCTTCAAACTAGAGTCTCTCAAAAACATAATCGTACAGTCACCTATCCCACATCATTCTCTTCCAACCCATCCAGACGTCAATATGTATCCCTCTGTCTGTACCCATCCCATGCTCTAACTTTTTTCTAGTCGTACCAGTGCCCATGCTCCACGCTTTTTGTATTATGACTGATGTCTAGGTGTCTGAAATAATGTTGACTTGGTTTTTCGGTAGGTATAAATATCGGCGGCATTTGTTATTTCATGACTGGACCCTTTGTTTTTGATATTTTCCATATTCTTTTCCTGTTTTCGAAAAAGACAGGTGAATCCGAAAAGAGTGAGATACCATTTCCGAATCGGATTCTTTGAGCAAGTGTTACCTCATAACCTCTATAAAAGAAAAGATCTTGAACACTTGTGGTCAAACAACAAATCCAATATCCCTTGACACCTTTATTCGAAGACCAAAACTCGACATGTTTATGGCTCATATGACACCACCGATGGGAAAATATTAGAATTGTGTGTACTCGTCTATACAACGGCTCCTTTCGCCAACTATACAGATTTCATGGGAATTGTTGTTATTTTGAGAGACTCTAATGATAACTCAGGAAATGTACCAAAACAAAAACAAATTTTTTTCGAATACAGTAAGCCTTTCTGTCCCTCTTTTGTTAGTCAAAATTTTAGATCTACATGCATACATGTTTTTGTTCAAGTCAATTCAATTCAATTAAGTTGTTTACAGCGGGTAATTTGATTTCTCACCCCGGAACGTAGTTATTGAAGTGTATAAACTAGCTAAATTGGATTTCCAGTTCTGTGGGTTTCTAGAAATACTCACTTGACTCACGATTGGTTCAGGGGGTATATATGGAAGTTTAGAATCTGAATTCATCTGTTTTCACGATGGAGAAGTCATAACTTCGACGGTTGTGAAATGAACGGGCGCCGCGTCTTGGTTAGGGTAACTCTGATTACGGAAAATCACCGCATTCGAGAGTTATTTTGGTCCAGAAAGCTTATTTTCAAAAGAACCGTTTGATTTGAAAACGATCTCCTTCCGGCCAAGGCCGAGTCCGCGGCCCTGATTTTGATGGCCGTGCTGACTTCCTAGAACTGCAAACTTTCAATCCAACACAGATCTTTTCATTCCCCTGTTTCCCAGATAATCCAGACCATTCCTCTCTTTTACTGTATTGAAATCATCTTCATCGTCACATCAAATGGATTGACATCTGATTTCACTTTTCAGGATTCTGACGTAACGGCTTTCGTCTTCCTCTGTTCCATTGAATATTCTAGTTGCCGGACAACTTTTAAAATCGTTTTGCCATTGTAAACGTTGTCTAATTTTCCTTTCTTTTTTTCGTTTTTAACTTTCTGAGAGACACTAAATACTGCTTCTTCCCTTCTTTTCTCCAGAATTTCCAAACAATCCTGACCATTTGAAAAGTGAAAAAAGTAAAAGAAAAAACCATTTCGAATAGTGTTATGCCATTTTTCGTGCCATTCTTCCCCCTTTTCTTCCTCATTCCGGTTTTTGTGATACATCTTTCATCTTCGTCTTCGAACACTCTGCGTCTATAAATCCCTCGAAATCTGCAAAAAACGGCAAAGGCCAAACGAGTCTGTAACTGAGAAATAGTGTGTGAGATGAAGAGACGGAGAGATGACATTGCGATGCGATTACTTCGAGATGCTGGCAGATGAAGGCGAAAGGAGGAGATGCATAGCTTCACAAATTACCTTGAGAATGGGCGGAGTCTTGATTCTGAGGGGTCAGAGGGGGGACCTGGTATAAAAGTGTATCCGGTTTAGGAATCGGAGAGATGTCATCTCTCAACTTTCAACTTTGATTACGTTTTCACTTTTGATATCTTGTTTATGATCATCCACTGATAAGGATTATTACAGCGTTCATATGCACCATTTTTAGATTTTTTTCTTCTCGATTCTAGTTCCTTCTCGTCTCTACGGAGACTACTGTAAAGTACACATTGAAATCTAATACATATAAGAAATGAATAATCAAATCATCTAATCTCATTCCATTCGTTTAAACTCTCATCTGGTTCTCTTTTTCCTTTCTTTCGGCTGTAATCATTGCATGTAATTAGGTCAAATTATGATGCCTATAACCTAACCGGACGTTTTTTTGTTTAGTTTTCATTCTTTTTATGGGTATTCATTTGATGGAAGAATCTGGGAGAGATCCACTGTACTTCTAATCTCGAGACTAATCTGTTTCTGTTCTATTCAAGGTCTAAGATGATCTTGGTTCAAGTGGAGGAATTTCGAGATCATCTCAAATCATATTTGATCTCAAACTTATATTGAGCCTGATCTCTTATTTCCCAGTCTAGTTTTCAAATTTTATAAAAATTCTCTATTCAAAAAATAAGAATAACACCAATGATCTTGTCTTGATTGAGCCTAACAGCCCAGAATAGGTATTTATTTAGGAAGTGCATTAGCTGTCGGCTTTCAGAAGTCTGTACTCCACGAGAACTTCAACCGGAAAAAAACAAGACTACCGCTTTGATTGAGCGCTAAAGATCTTGTAAAGGAACGGAATCCCAATTTTCTAAGAATTCCAGTCCTTGAAATCTTCTTAAACGCTAGTACATATTCTTGAAAAGCATTTCACTTGAAAATCGTCATCAGCTCACAAATCATTCGTTTTCTCCTCTTTTCATCTATTCAAAAGCGACCCTCTTTTCATTTCGAATTCGAGTGAAATGCAAGCAACAAAAAAATAAAACGGGAGAAAAATTGAATTTGTTTCTTTCGCTCCGAATCGAACCCTGTCGTATTGACACTTCTTGTTCCTTGTCTTCTTTTGTTTTCTCTCGTTTTTCCACTTATATTTGAACTTTTCGCATATACATACAAGCATGAGTCCTAGTCCTTGAAGAAAAAAGAAAAGATAAGCTGTTGGGAAACGAAAAGAACTTCTTCTTCTGAATGCAAATTTTCTACGGATGGAGCACTTTAGATAGTTTTGAGCACCCTTCACAACTTCTTCTTTTTGCATACCAAGTTTTCTTTTTTAGTTCATTCTGGGGAATACTGTGACAGCAAGCTTTGTTTTTCAAAGGTGTTCTCTCATTTTGTTGAAATTTCTTCTCGCTCGAAAATAAGAAAAATATCCAAAAATTATGAATTCTCAAAGTTCGTCTTCAGTACAATGAGAAGGTGTCCTCTCATATTTCATGCATTGAAAAAACAAAGGAAAAAACAGCTAAAAGTGCAAGTATCATGGAGTCCGGAAAAAAACGAAGAAAGTCTTAATTTCTAATCCGCTCAAGTTTTTGAGCCGAAAAATAGGAGCATATGATCCTGAATGCAAATATTCAGTTCTTTTCTTCTTCCATTTTTTATCTCCATGGATAGATTCTATTCTAGGAACAATACTATGAAATTCGTAATGGATCTCCATTGGTTTGTATTAAAATTTTTGTAGTGAATTGTGTGCAAAACCCAGAAGAAAGTCTTTGATTTTTGCAGTACTATTTTTTTTTGTTTTTTTTCAAATATTTGTAGGTTTTTATGGAAGTGAATGGAAGAATATTCAACTTCCAAAATCTTGAGTTCTGATTTGAAATCCATGATAACTTCCTGGTTTTTCAGGTTATAAAACCGTTGGAAGTTTTCATTTCCATCGAAGCTCTAATTTTTCTCTCTTTCTAAAATGGGGAAAAACGTTCCATTATTCTATTTTTTCTAAACTCAATAAACTTCATCAAAGTTTGGTAGATCAAAAACGGTGAACCTCGTCACCTGGGAATCTGAAAATTGAGTGCAGACAGGCTACGTAGTTGCACATTTGTCATCTGAGTAATTAAACTTTCGATTTGGGAATTTCTTGAACTATTTCAAGTCTCCAAAGGCTCACGAACTCCAAGTTTTTGTTCTATCTAATTGGAGCACATGCAGAAAAACGTTATCTAGAAAAAATGTAATTAAATTTTCCCAATTCGAAGCTTCCACGAAGAAATGACCTCCAAAGCCAAAGGATATAATTAAAATTCGCTGGTCGTACTCTGAAAGTCTGAATCATTTTTCCCTCTATTTCCAGAACCTTCTTCCTCAATTTTCCCATTCATTGTCCATCGTTCACACATCCTCTCCTTTCCCCTCCTCCTACTCAATTTAGGCTCTCTTATCACATTTCGATTCATTCAAAATTTCCCTTTAAAAGTGTCCTTCTCTCTTTTACCGAATATCATGTAGTCCTTCAATTTCGACGGAAATCCGGAAAAGCGCTTTCTGTTTGTTCTTTTTCTTTCTTTTTGCTCATTGAGCAAGTGCCCTCAAATGAGAAATGTTGTTTCTTTCTGAGACAACATAATTGTAGTGTTTTTCTAAATATCATCTCATCTTTTATGCGTTCTTTTCTTCTGAAGTGCTCTCTTAACGACTGAAAATGTGGTTTTATCATGGGGCGAAAATTCCAAATATACTAAACACAATAACGAATTCTCAGAATCTCCTTATGTTCTTGTCCCTCCTCTTGTTGAAAAAAAGAACAAAAAGAAAATTGGATATAAGGTCAAGAAAAGAGAACATAGGAATAACATCTTCTCCTTTTCAATTTCATTTTCACCTCATTAATTCCAAATTGGTATTTGCCGACGTTTCAAAGAACTTCTTAGTCTTCTGAACTCTAGACTGTTTGTATTCCCGATGGAACCTTTACGTCTTAGATATGTTTCTGATTCGATCAGACACGGCTTTTGACTAGATTGTCACTGTTCCCACGTCTTCATGGACACGCCTTCTGAATCGGGGTTCTTCTGAAATTCTGAAAAACCTCAGTAGCACGAGAAAGTATTGTCACCTGAACTCGGTACAGTCCGTTTCTGCTAGATAGCTTCAAAAGTGATCTTCTGATATAGACAAAGCTTTGGATTCCCCAAAGTTAGCCTACGTGAATTCAGAAGTCTCTGTGAAATGTTTTCAGAATAATCATATTTTCCCTGAACGCAAAAAAAAAACACTTCCGAGTTCTAAAGAGACACCTGCTCTTTGCCTATTTCCTCTATGTCTGAAAATATCAGTTTTCTGGATAATTGGACCATTATATGATTAGTTTTCAGAACTTGTTTTTTCACTCCTTGTTCTGATTCGAATTAGGTTAGGCACTTATATTCCGGAAACTGATTTTCTTTATTGGTGATTTGATTTCTTGATATAATGGCATTCAGATCCCAACTCGAATGTTATTCTGAACAAAAAGTCGAGTTAAAGTTTTGTTTTCCTACCTTCCTCTCATCCAGTTATCCAAAAAGCCACCTCCACAAAAACCGAACACATCTAATCAAGATGAAAGTCTTCCCGTCAAAAAGAAAGATGAAGATGTTGAAGAAGAAGAAGAAGCTAGTCATTATCGGTAATGTCCCTGTTTATTCCCGCCTTTCTGTCAGTTTCCTCATTTCTTCGCATTCCGATGGCAGAAGACGTTCAATTACCTTCCAAAGATCAGGATTTTCAATAGGAGAGTAGTAGGTTTAGTGGTTGGTCTAGACTGACATTCTGGAATTCAGTCTGCATACTGGGAAATTTTTTTGAATTAGCCAATTCTAGCTGAGCTGATCAAAAAGTGCGTTTGCTCTGAAAAGCGGAAATTGGGGCCCACTGAAATCGAAAAAAGTATCTGTTGAACTTTGAGGAATCTGGAACTTCAGTCATTCCGAAGTAAGTTTTAAAAATGTGCCGTAGTTTGCTCCACACGCATTGGTATCCTGCCTTAAGGGTTTGACACGAAATTGAGCAAAAGCTCGAAAGCCCATGGCACCCAAGTGCAGTGAAGCGAACTTCACCACATTCGATAATTCCAAATATCAGAAGATTTTCTGATATTCAAACTTCGGTAATCCAAAACTAGACTATTTTCCCAGAGCTCCAACAATAATCTAATAACTCTTTAAACTTTTTGATCTTTTTACACTTTCATTTTTGTTGTTTCCCATCTCCTCCACCCCAAAACAGTCTTCCCCGCACACGATGGTTTTCATTTTCTCTCATTCTCCGCCTTCTGATTTTTCTTCCATTTTTTCTTCATCTATTCCTCCTCCTCCCACCCCAATTTTCTTTCACCATCATCTCTTTTTCTTGATCTCATTATTCATCTTTTTCACGATCATCATCTTTATTATTTATCAATCTTTCTGTTTTTTATGTCCCTCTCTCTAGTACCAGTTGACTCCAAATAGTTACTGATAACACAAAACCTTCTCTCCACCTTTTGTTATTGTTTCCTATCATTCTTTGACCGAAACTTTCCACATTTGCCTAAACCTTAAAATTTCCATTCCTATTTTTCATCGCTTCTTTTTATCACGAGTTTTATAGTTTTCCATCCATCGTATGCTGGATGAAAAATACATGAAAAATACGTTTTTATTTCCAGTCTCTCCTACGCCCATCCCCCCAATACAACTACAAAATGGATCATTCAACGCGTTTCCGAGTGCACAATTGGCTCAGAAGCCGTAGGAAGTTGTTCCAGGTGAGACTGAGAGAATCTTCAAAATTCCTCATGTGAATTATTTATTAATTTCAGAGTAGAATGTGCTTACTGATGCTGGTGATGATCAACTTTGTGAATAGTGTCATCTTAACACTAGAGATTTGTGGAGAGGATTCGAATGTAAGTTTCTAGTCCCGGAAATTCGTTTTTCATAAAACAGTTTCAGATGACCCTCTTGATGTTCTTCGTGAACACATTTGTCGTATTCCTCTCCATGTATGGATTATACAATTTCCGACCTGTATTCCTGTCTCCAAACGTTCTTCTCAAGATTATTCTCTCTTCATCTGCCCTATTCTACGGCCTCCAAATGGCTGAAACCACCTCCAATTCCGCTATTTTTGTGTGGTTAACTATCTCGATAGTCTTCTTTATTTTGGAGATCCACACTATGTTTTCAACTACATTCGATATCATCAAACAACTCAATTTGAGAGCCTACAGTAAACCGCCTCCAAATTATAATCAAGTGAGTTGGCGAACTTATAAGAAGATTATAAGCAAACTTTGAGAGACAATAAGAAATTTTGAAAGATAATATGTCTCTTCGAAAACATTAAATTCTGATTTTCCAGGTGATGTCAATCGACATTCCTCCGCCATCATACGAGGAAGCTCTTGTCCGAATTCAACAAAATCGAACCGCCCAAGTACATAGTTCCCCGAAGCCATCAGATACAACACCAACCCAATTGAACACCTGTGATCTTGCTCATTTGGTTGTCTAGAGAGCCTTTCGGATAAGCTAGAAACTTTTCCAATTTGTGTCTGTACATATTTATGTCATCTGGCCATATTTTGCCCTTTTTCTCGTTCTCCCCCGGTCATTCTTTTTCTTATTTTTCAAATTGTTTCGACAGATTCTCGAAACGGGTCATTTGTTATTGTAAAATGATCTCTGCGACAATCTTTTTTCTCGGTTTCACACCGATTAAGAAGATATTTGACTTTTGATTTAATCTATATTTGAAACGAATGTTTTAATGAACTTATTTGAACATTTTAAAAAGTTTTTGGAGGGCTTGTGTGGGTAGAAAAGATCAGACAAACTTCAGAAGTTTTATAAAGGTTGAAAGGAATAACAAAACAACAGAATCACATTTTCAAGGTTTGTGACATCTTGAAAAAACAAAAAGTCGAAATTTAATGGAAAGTTTGAAGATAACAATTTCCAGTGGAGTCTGTTGTCCGGAATTCAAAAAACTGTCTTTGAGGCACGCAGTTTAACCTTCTTATAAATAATCAACTACAACAAGTGTTGTGTTAGTTTGGGATTGTTCAGTTGAACTAATAAGATCTTACACTCATTGTTAGTCAGCCACATAAAGTCAAGGTAGAGCATTTTTCTCAACATCTCGCAATGCTTATGAAGTTATTTAGGTTCAAAACGTTACAAACTTTCAAAAACCAAAATACCTTCACAATGTGACATACAAGAAAACATCTGTTTAGGTTCACGAGACTGTTGTTTAGTTCTCTACTTCTGCAGATTTTTTGTTTCCTCCAAACCATTCGGTCAACATCGATCAATCAAAAAAGGAAGAAAAAATCACAAGTGTAATTTACACACATTCATATGTTTATTATGAAAAGAACAACTTTCTATGTTTTATTTGATGCTATTCCGTTGATAGTTTGACCTTCTCTGGATGATTGATATCATTTGATAAGACAAGTGATAAGAGGGAACGAAGACAAATCGACTCTAATTTTCGAAAATCATTTTTCTGACGGTGTCCGTCGTGAGAAACAACGAAAAACCAGACAACGTTTAGTATTTTGTTATGGGAAGAAATGAAGAGAAACAGAAGACGATACGATACGAATTGAGATGACAAGTTCGTCGTCTCTGACGTATAAGTCTCCCGTTCTCTGTCTTCTCAGGAAATGATGATCGAAAGGAGAAGAAAAGTGATGAAGAAGAAGTTGTTCTCGTTTAAAAGTTGAACAGAGGGATTGAAATAGAATTGAGAGACGCAGGCAGAGAAGTAGAAAAACGGAGAAACGGTTTAGAAGAATTGTTAGGTGCATTGCGATCAGGTGGACCGAGATGAAAAGCGAAAGGAAGAGATGGAAACTCAAAGATCCAAAAATGAATTCACAGCGAGTTCGGTTGAGGGGATTCTGAAAGAAGTACTGTACGGGGATTCCGAGGATACCTTCAAGATTTCGAATCAGAAGATGATTTTCTTGCTTCCCGATTTCATTAGTTTCCAAGAACACTTCGGGATACTTATGAGCATCTGTACTTCTGATCATTCTCACTCTCTATGAAGTAAGAAATTCCTCCATTGTCTTCCGGGTTCCATTTTTCGAACTAATCCGAAAATCGCCCAATTCCATAAAAAAAACTTCTTTGGACAATCTCGAATCCAGTAATTGCCCTCTCGCTTCTAATCCGTTGATTCTCAATGACTCATTGCTATTCTCATACACTTCTATTATTTTCCCAAATCTAAACCTTTTCCCAGTCTGGGTGTGTCATTTACCCCATGTCCAAAAGTCATTTTCAAGTGCATAAATACCGTATCCTTTTTTCATTTCAATTCAAAAACAACAATGATATCATTCGCCAGAAAGGAACTGAGAAACGATTACGATGCATTCTTTGGAAATCGAAACAAGAGACAATTACGTGAAAGATGTCGATCTGCAAATTTGGAAAGAGACACTGATGAATCAAGCTGTAACAGGATAATTAGCAGTTTTCTGTAGGGAACACATGGGACTGATTTTGCGAAAATCAACACGGAAACTTTTCCAGAAGATTTGAATAAAAATTTGATCTCTGAAATATCTTTAAACTTTGATATGGATGAGTCTGAAAATCCAGGGACATACTGATAAGAAGTACCAGAGATTTTTGATATTCGTCTTTTGATAACTACCAGGCGGTTTTCGCCCCCTTCGGGGGCTCCAACCTCCTGGCATCCGCTTACTCTCGGGTGTAAAAAGTGTAGTGTTCTTTTCCGTTAGGACATTGCCATTTTGAGTGTACATCAGAGGTGCGCGGAAGAAAACAGTTAGTATGCGGGAGACGGAAGTAAAGTTTTTATGACGGAAAACGGAACACGGAAGACGAAAGTGAAAATATCGGCGGAAGATGGAAGAGAGTGTCTAAGCCTAAAAGTACAAAAAATGTTGGAAACCGTAATCATTAGGGTTAGATCTGGTCAGAAAATTAGTCAAAATTGGAAATTTTGGAACTTCTATGAAATTTTTTTCCTACCGAAAAATCCGGAAAATGGAAGTAGTCGGAATTTTTATGACGGGAAACGGAAGACGGGAGACGGAATTCCTCGCACCTCTTTTGTACATAGAGCGAGTGGAAGGAGAGAGAAGAATCAGACCCTGAGATACGGAGAACAGCACGCGGCAGCCCTCGGGAGATGTACCGGTAGATTGTCCCGGATGGAAACCATAATTACGATAAGCATTGTTCACAGACAACGATTTTGAAGAGAATAACATCTGTCTCGAATAGACGACTGTAAACTTTTAGTTCTTCTGAAAGCAATCCTGAAGCCCACCAAAAAGTTTTTGCTGTCTCCCCTCAAAACAGTAAGTGTCAACTTCGAAAATAACTCGCAGACATTTTTCTTTCATACGAAAACAAAGTGAAACCTCTCTAGTATATGCGATCAGCACTACACCACCATCAACACGAAATGACATCCCCTCGTTCCCTAGAATTCTCTGCTATCACTCGTTCATTCTTTAAAAAATCAGTTGAAAACGTTCAGAAACTTTTTACAAAACATGAATTCCCTTCCTGGCATCGAACCCGGGTATCAGGATCGGCGCGAAACATCCGCGCCACTACACCACGGGGGCACATGGCGAAAGCGAGGTGGGCGGGGTAGACATAGCAGCGGGCACCGCGCACCTCGCTCGCCTGTCTGCCCTCTTCTCTTGCCCTCCACCACCGACGCATGCGGTAAAGTGAAAATGGGGCGAATTACAGAAAATATCAAAGGTGATATTTTTGAGGAAAAAAAGTACGGGCATCATCTCAGACAAATTTCCAATCGATCTATATAACTTTCATCCAAATCGGTCCACTGGCAGTCTAGTTATGAGGTGGCACAAACAGACTTACATACAGAATTGTCGATTGTTATTAGTAAAGATGTTTTGATCGACCAGATATTGTTATGGTCTTTCAAACTTTGATAAAATGACTTCCTCGTAAAGATAACAAGAACATCTCATTTTAAAAAGAGAACAATTTTTACTAAAAACATAGTAAAAAGGTCGTAAACTAAAGTTGTTATTTCAGTCAGTGTTCATGCCTTGAAGAACAAAAATTCATGGAGTCGAAATCAGAATTTTCAAAATTAGGTATAATGAGGGAAAGAATCATTATGGAATCCTTCTGGACTGCCAACCCCTTGCATGGATGTTATAGTAATTAGAAGATGACAAGGAATAAGCACCTAGCATAGAAAACCGATAAGTGCTTTTTGTGGAGTGGTGTCTTCCCGAATAACTCGTCTTATTTCTTTTTAGTTTCACAGTTACTTAATGGTAACAATGGAATGAACGGGTTCCATAATGCAACCACTTTTTGGCATCCAACTACTACTCACTTCTGTATTCTCAGAATTCTTTCTTGAGTCTTGCTATTGAATTCACTTGAATTCTCGAGAACCGTCCCGCCCTTGATTTTCAGATGAACTCAGTCTAATCATTCTGTGATATTTTCTTGTTGTTTTATGATGATAGATTCACAGATATGGCTGAAAATTCTCACAGTATTCTATTATATCATTGGAGTGAAATCTCAATTGGAATCCATGTCAAATCTTGGAAATATTGGTGAGTCTCACTGCGCCATTTTTGAAATTGTTTATGCTAACTTTTATAAGCAGTAGCCAGGAATATGTTATGAAAATCCTGACACAGATCATAATGTAATTTCGTCAAAAACGGTGACAATTTTCTGAAGAGTTTACACTTGAAGTGAAGTAAACTTCATCTCCTTTCCAATCAAAAATGTTTCTTCCTTCGTGGGACTGGTTCATGCTATTTTTCATTCCAGTAATGGAACAGGACCCTCGACAACAAGATCCATTCTATCGAAACTATTACGCCAGAGCCGAAGGAATGCCATTGGCAGCTGTGAATTCAGTCGTCCACAATGTGAAGCATCAGTCAGAAGGACAATTCAAAATATGGCATGAGTTACCATCTCATAAAGTACGACCTGGATACTCAACTACCACGAAACGACCGAAAATAACGACGACTACTGTTCCATGGGTTCGTGGAAGACATCGACCTCAACTGGGACAGCAACAGGCTCCATGGTATCAAAAGTGAGTTTTGCAATGCGGTTTTGATGAAGACTAGTTTAGTTAATAGCATTCAAATGCATGAAAATGCCCACTTGCATGTAGCTTACTCGTTAAGATTCAGCGACCCGGATGGAAACGATACAGGACATGGAACTGATTATGACGAGGGACCACCTCCTCCGCCGAGACCGAGGGGAAGGTATGCATGACTTTGTTTTGAGTTTTCCCGCATATCCTTTTCAATTAAAGTATTCAATCGAAAGCATTTTGTTTTTCAGAACACGTACTGGTGGAAGAGGGCGCCGTCCACCAGCTCCAACAGCTCCGGTTCGCGTTCAAATGGGGTGAGGACATAAGCTTTTTGTCACAATCAAAACTTAATTTCAGAAAAGGAGATGATCTGGTTGAGAATGCAGATGTTCGAGATTTCGCTGGCGCAGGAGAAGGAACCAGAGCAGATCCGGATTCAGAAGGAATGGCAAACACGGATGAAGGGAAGAATGCAGAGGCAAGTATAGAAAAACCCGCTTCAAAAGCTACTACAGAAGTTGCAACGACGACGAAAATGAGGGATGAAAAGAAGGAAGAAGACGTTGATGATGAGGTATTTTGAAGGATGTTATCGTTTTTGAATATTTTATAGTTTAGGGTATGAAAAAAGAGGGTTCAAATGAGGATGAAGGTGGAAAACATGGAGAAATTGATTTGGCAGAGCTCAAGAAGGGAGGGGTTGTTCATGTGAGTATTTTGATCTTCGTTACACTCCTAGTTTCGTTTTTAAGAATCTTCGAACGTCTGGAAAAGGAAAAGAAGTCAAAGATAAAGGAGAGGAAGATGAAGAAGACGAGAAGGAAGAAGAAGCTGATGATGATGGCTCGAAGAATAAGAAGAAAACGAAGAAGAAGGAGAAAAAGAAAGATGATGAAGAGGAGGAAGAAGAGGATGGAGATAATCAGAAGAAATCCAAAAAGAAGGAGAAGTCGAAAAGTAAGAAAGAAAAGAAAAAAGGAGATGATGATGAAAAGAAAAAGGACAAAGCAAAGAAAGGTAAAAAGGGTAAGAAAGATGAAACTGATGAAGAAGATGGCAATGATGAGGACGATGATAATGGGGATCTCAAAAAGATAGATGGTGATGTGAGGATTCAGAAGGCGGTGGATGGGGATACAGATGGACATGATGATGAGGACGAGGAAGGTGATGAGGATGAGGATGAAGATGAAGATGAAGATGAAGAAGAGGAAAATTTCAAGAAGAAAAACGGAAAGAAGAGGAAGAAGAACAAGAAGTATCATGACGAAGAAGAGGAATATGACGAAGAAGGCAACGATGAAGAGGAAGAGGTAGTAGAAGAGTCGGAGCATAGTCATAGAAAACCCAAAAAAGCTAAGACATCCTGCCCACCTCCACAACGTCATCATAATCCACACCATCAGCCATCCCATCCAGTACACCACCAACTACCGCAGAATCAGAACATTCCTCCGAATCAAGTACCGTATCCGAATCCAGATGTCTATGGATATACTCATCCAACGCCTTCGACCACTACTGTAATGCCTGCCGTAACTCGGTATCCGGGAGAGAGAATGGTGAGTTTGAATTTCTCAATACCTTTCAGACCCCTTTGGTTTCAGGACGACTACCACGCATTCGAGAACAACGACTGCGAGGAGAACCAGGAGCATGAAGAAGGAAACGAAGAGGAAGATGATGAATCAGAAGAGAGAAAGAAGAATAAGAAAAAGAAGGAATCGAAGAAAAATCATAAAAGGAAAGGAAAGAAGAAGAACAAAAAAGGAAAAGGAGGAAAGAAGAACCATCTGAATTTCGATTATCTGACATCCAGAGAGAAAATAGATCAGGGTAAGAGGAACAGAGGACATATTCTTGATGAGTTACATGGTGAGTGTTAGTTTGAACTTCCAATAATCCATTTTAACCCTTCAGCTGACCAGGACTTGAAGAAACTTCGTAAAAACTCAAAGCCTTCTGATTCTGGAGTTGATTGTTCCACAGCAGTTGATGAATTCCCACTGAAATGCGGTGCATGGAAGTCTGCTGGATTCTGCGACACAAATCAAGCAACTCAGTTTTTATGGTGTCGGAAAACATGTCTCTGTGCAATGGCGACAACTACTATAATGTCTCCATCAAATTCAGAAGAATAGCTTCTAAAAGCCAAGTTTAGGGTGCATTTTGATTTCCAATAAAATGAACGTTTTACTCATTACTTTTCCAAAATTCAATTGTTTGTGTTTTAATACAAACCCGCTCGTTCGCCTTTATCTGCATAAACCAGAAGACGAATCAACTGGACTGGGAGTTGGATCTAATTTCTTCATCACGGGTGACCTGGCAAAAAGTTTGCGAGAGGTCTATCTACGCAGCAGCCGACACCTCACGGGTTCCGCCGTCCACTATCTTTTGTGTGCGCGTTGACTCCGCCCACTTTTTTGAGAGGAAAACTTCTGTTTGAGAGCTTTGAAGCAGAATTTTGTGTTATTTAATGAGTGTACAAAAAGTGTTGAATGTTTCAGAGAGCAGTTATCCAACTAGACAGGTTCGAAAACCCACCGATTCCTATTTATCTGCTGTTTCCTCACATCGTGTTCACCTCGAAACACTTGCAATTGCAGTCATCAACAATGATCAACAAGTTTATTGGTGTGAATATGAATCAAAATAGAAGAAACCGATGTCAAAATAATAACAGGGACAAAAATAAAAATGATAAGCAATTCAAACAATATTAGTCTTCAACAACTTGAACATTGTAGAATGAAACAGTGAAGAGGAAGAATGGATCAGATGCCTGGCAGTTGGCGTACTTCATGAAAGACAAGACTCCTGGTTCGATGAATACGATGGAAGCCGAGTTCGGCGATGGAGAAATTCGGAGAAGCTGAAAATACAATATAGGATACACATGACATCGTTGAATAACTGACCTCTTCAGTTTCTCCTTCCTCGATGTAAATCAAGTTTCCTCCAGCTTCGTCATCCCATTCTTTCTCCTGAATGAACAAGTGAACATCCAAACAGTAACCGTCGGCATTGCTTTGATCTGCATCCTCATCTCCGAGAACCCAATAAGTACCATGCTCCACTCGGCTAACGGTGACACTTGTTTGTGCCCCAGTGACAGTAACACCCGTTAGTTTGGCAGCGAGTTTAGCAAAGTTGAGTGATTTCAAACAATCTATTACACGCTTCGTTGCCTTCAACTTCGTCGAATTCTCATCACAGATTCGAGCAACGTGTCGCTTGTTCACCGGACCAACAGTTTCGAAGAGCGATGCATTTGAAACTAGTTCATCGAATACCTCCTTGTGCAATTCTTTCTAAAACAAGATAGTTTAGGGACATATCAATTTTTTAAAAGGTATACCAATAGAAATCCACTCAAATTGAGCTCGGAGTTATCTGAGAAAGTCTGCTGCACTTGGTCTTGCCGCTCCTTTTTCAAAAATTCCTCGTTGATCAGCTTCGAAAGTTTAAATTTGCTCTCCGGAACAAATCTCTCGATGCTGTCTACTGATGGTTTCTTTGGCTCGATGCGTCGCGTCGAGTGGAACCATCCGTTGATTGACAGACGTGGTTCATTCGATACCATTTCGGCAACCCGATGCCATGACTTCTCCGAAACTTCGAAAAGGATCAAAGAATTGCGAAGAGGAACGAATTGAGTGGCTACAGTAGTTGGCTGCAGTTTTTCTGGAAATTCCAACAAATGTTTCTCTTTTCTCAGTGTGAATGCATACTGTCATGATTGAAAAGTTGAAGATCTCCTCCGTTGGTCTCCGAATCCC
Organism: Caenorhabditis sinica; assembly: GCA_963932045.1. NCBI lineage: Eukaryota > Metazoa > Nematoda > Chromadorea > Rhabditida > Rhabditidae > Caenorhabditis > Caenorhabditis sinica. The sequence goes on along the minus strand of OZ009941.1, from coordinate 9,946,508 downwards.
AGTTGGCTGATGTAATGTAGTAGACAAATGCGAAACGACGAGTGTCGATCTGAGAATGATAAGGAATATTTCCACTATCGAGCTCAATCACAAACCAAATCGTTGTGTGGCAATAAGGAATCAGTCCTAGCGTAACAACTACCGTTGCAATCTACTTGTTCTGTTAATTCGACTCCAGAAACTTTCTGAAGCCATTCCTTAACTTCAGTGTACAAGAACTGTCTAAAACGAGTAATATTATTAAACACAAGTGACCGATTTCCACTGAACCTGAATGAAAAGATCGCTGGATGCTTGTTCGCATTGATTGCCTTCAAATCGTCCGACTGGTACAAAGAGTACAAATCGTTTTCCTTCCTATGCCAATCACCGAAGTTCTGGAGTTCTTCTTCGACTTTTTCCACGACGTTTTCACTATTTTCCACGAAGTTTCTGATCTGCCAGTGTGGGAACGGAGCGTTTGATTCTGAAAATCTCGAAATTGAGGAATCAATTGTCTCGTTGAAAAGCTTACTTTCGAATCCCTTCTTGAATTCGCCCGCGAATGATTCTTTGTGATATTTCGGATTAATATGAATGGGCTCTATCACAACACTTTTCCTTTGCTTCTTCGGTTTTGGGGACTTTCCTGGAGTGTTATCTCCATTCTCCGTCTTTCTTTTCATTGCTCAAACTCTGCAACAGGTAATCTGAACAGGAATCTTTCTTAGCTGAACAGAAATAATTGAAATCTGACAGAAACAATAAGAACAGAATATGTGAGCAAATTCTAAACCGAAAAACGTTTATTAGGAAACCGATATGTGAACAATAACAACAACTGGGAGAAATAGAAAATTTAACAAACAGGTTAGTGTGAAAACGATTTCACTGGCGGACTCCGTTACTTCACCACAAATTTATTCTCTTCCTCTGATACAGCTTCCAGTGAATCGTCAACTTTCTTTTTCGTCATTATCTGAGCATAGAGAGCTTATAATAACTATCGTCCGAAAGAAAACTAACCATTATCACCGGCAGTCCTTGTCGGATTTGATTTCCCGGTACACTGAGAACAGTTTTGAAATCATTCCACTCGTATACTTCCATCAAATACTCATCGAACTGATCCGAAACGAAAAACCGAACATTGTCGAATTTGAAATTGTGCTCAGGGTCCCACTGTGCAGGTTCACGAAGTACTTCTTGCAGAAGCTCTCCTATCGCCGTTGTTTCGTTGGTTTCAGTTAGAACATCAGTTTGACCAGCCTCTGGATACTGAAGAAGAATCGGCCATACGAGATTGGAATCATCATCGAATTTGACGCATTCATGCTGAAAAAAAAACTATTATTGAGCATTATATGGATTTAATCCGGTACCGTATGCATTTGTGGAAGCGAGACTGTGAGTCTGGCCATATCCATCAATTCTGGATGATCGAATGGAACTCGCGGACTCAAGTTAAGATTTCTCTCTTTTAATGCGTCCAGAAGCTTCTTCTTTGCTTCTGTTTCCTTCCTTTCTTCAGCTCTCGACTTTCTTTTGTCTCGCTCTTCTTTCAATGATAGTTCTACAGCTTTGACTCGTACTTTTTCCAATTCATCAATATATTTCTTCTCATCGTCAGTCAGATCAGCTGAAAGAGTTGATACTGAACATAGGTGCATCTCTTTTCAAATCTTACGTGACTCCGAAGTTTCTTTTGTGAACGCAAAGATTTTCTTGCTGCTCTCAATCCAGTTCAGTGCATCTTTCGCGTATTCCAACTCAAGAAGACATTCTGCTCCACGGATAACACCTTTCAAATGAGTTGGATCAAACTTCCGTCCCATTGAACAGTCTTTAATTGCTGATCGAAGGTTTCCGATGTGTTTTTGAGCAGCAGCACGATTAAAATATAGTACTGCATTGAGTTTACGATCGGGGCAGTTTTCTTTGATTCCTGGAAAAAGACTGGTGAGATTTTGAAAGTGGATCGGAAACAAACCATTAGTGTAACAATCTGTAGCCCATCGGTACTTTTTAAACTTGAAATGCTTATTTCCCTCATTCTTATGATGTTCAGCACTCTGTTGTTTGTCCTCGTCATCTTCTTTGTCATACTTCATAGCCTAAAAATTAAAACTTCGAGTTATTCGTGACTTTCTATACATCTATACCTGTAAAGCCTCAATGGTATCTTTGTATTTTCCACCCGTTGGCAATTCTTTCATGAATGCTGGATGTTGATCAATCTCTTTACACCACTCATCGAAGTCGAATGGTTTTCGCGGCTCAGGTTTCTCTGCCTGGAAGTTTTTTTCAGTTCATTTTGATAATTTATAAATAGAAGCTTACTTTTTTAGCTGCCATCTCTTCCATAAACCTATCGAGATCCTCATCAAGCTTTTGTGCGAGTTCCGCTCTTTCTGCTTCTGTCCATTTTTTCTTCTGGGGAAGACTGATGGGAGAATATTGATGGTTCATGGCTTCAAAAATATGATTTTGATGCTTTTCTAAGTAAAACAGTTGAAAACAATGTCGAAAGATTCAGAAAAACAGGAAATTTCTGTGAATTTTGGGATGAAAAAAAATTTCAAAAAAATCGACAGAATGCAATCGCGCTCCGCCGAAATTGGAGAAATTTCAAATTTTGAAATTGAGACTGCCAGTATGAATAGTTGATGGATTGAGGACATGTTTTGGATCGATTGGTTTGTGCTTGTTTTTGACTCTGTTTCCTGAATTTTTTTTGTAAACTAATCAAAAAGAGATGCTCTATTTTAACTAACTATTTTTCAAAATTTTATCACCTTCACAGCCGCGAGGCAGTCTTGTAGTTTTTAAATGTAACCTTCCTTGAACACCCTTATGAATTGTTTCTCTTGATTATCCATGTTTTATCATCCAGTAACCACCGCAAAAGCGCCCCAACGCAAACAAATTCAAATGTTAGACAGTCAATGTGACTGAACAATTGGCACTCTGCCAACCCCGGGGCGGCTTCTCTGCACCTCCTTGGTACACATGGTCTCTTCTTGTCTTTCTCAGGGCCAAGTGCATCATCATTCTTCTGGGAGAGAGAAAGGGGTACACTCTCTGCGGCCCGTGTTTATTTCTTCTCCGGGCCCCACCCAATCGCATGTCACATTTTAACATCGTTACTTTGACATCTTATCACATAATCAATACGTTTCTCAGAAGTTCCAAGTCATTTACGGACAGTACCAGATACCTTTGTTTGTTTTTCACCTCTCGGCTCCTCAAAGCAGCTGGGCTAACTCCCGTATATTTATTCACCGAGAAAGACAATAGCCTGTGAACAATACGAACACAGTTTTTTAGGCAATACGGAATGCACTACTAGAGGAATTGGCTAATAAGAAGATAATAAAATGAGAGAAGAACATTCACCAAGGCGCCATAACAATTCCATCCAAAATACTTTAACCGAAGTGAGTTTGTATTTCAATATTTGAAAACAAAAACCATATTGATTTCAGCTGCTCCCCGATCAACTATATTTTGGATGCTTTCCGAATCCAGATGCTATAGACAAGACAGACAAGTCTATCAAAAAGACGTGCTTCGTTAGTGTGAACAACAAGTTCCACTATGAGCCGTTTTATGAGGATTTTGGTCCATGGAATCTCTCGGTTCTCTATAGGATTTGCGTTCAGATAGATAAATTACTTGAGGTAAGCCCAAATAGAGAATGCAGATCAGATAGAATGTGTAATCTAGATCGAAGAGAAGCGGGGTCGACGAGTCGTGCTCTTTTGTCAAGAAGATGGATCAGGAGATTACGACAAAATAAGAGTCAATACTGCCTATGTCCTTGGTGCTTATCTGGTGAGTATTCCATGAATTACGCCAGAAGTTCGACTTTTCTTCTTCAGATAATCTATCAAGGGTTCTCAGCGGACGATGCATACTTGAAAGTCTCATCAGGAGAAGGGCCCAAACTCATTGGTTTCCGTGACGCATCCATGGGAGCTCCACAATATCTTCTTCATGTTCACGACGTTCTTCGTGGGATAGAAAAGGCTCTGAAGCTCGGCTGGCTCGATTTCTCTGACTTTGACTATGAGGAATATGAGTTCTACGAACGTGTTGAAAACGGAGATTTCAATTGGATAATACCCGGAAAGATTCTCAGTTTCTGCGGTCCCCACAACGAGAGTCGAGAAGAAAACGGATACCCGTATCATGCTCCAGATGTCTATTTCGATTACTTCCGTGCGAACAAAGTGTCGACAATAGTAAGATTGAATGCAAAGAACTATGATGCTGCAAAGTTCACCAAAGCCGGATTCGATCATGTTGATTTATTTTTCGTCGACGGAAGTACACCTTCAGATGAGATCATGCTCAAGTTCATCAAAGTGGTCGATAATGCAAAAGGAGGAGTTGCAGTACACTGCAAAGCTGGCCTCGGAAGAACGGGAACTCTGATCGCTTGTTGGATGATGAAAGAGTATGGCTTGACGGCTGGAGAGTGTATGGGGTGGTTGCGTGTATGTCGACCTGGATCAGTTATCGGACCACAACAATCATATCTTGTTGAGAAACAGAAGTTCTGTTGGGGTTTGTCCAAGTCGAATGGAGTTCATCTGATTCCAACAAAAGAAGATAAAAAGTGTGTTCGACGGTTAGCAAATCAAGTGGATGATATCAATTTGGGTGAAGAGAGAAGAACGAAGAGTAGAGAGACTACACGTCCAAATATACTACGAAGAAGAGTTCAAGTCCAAAATGGAATGGAAGTTCGTCCCGTATCCTCATCTTCAACAGCCCTTCCTGGTACAAATCGATGCAATCAGAGAATCGTTGATGAAACTGCTTTGGATGACGAAGGGAGATCGCAAGGTGATCGTCTTCTTCAATTGAAGGCGAAGCATCAACACGAAGCAGAGCAATCATCGAGTAGCACCCCAAGTCGAAGATTCATCAAAATTTCGCCACCACCAATGGCTGTTCCAAGTCAAGCATATCTGAATCGCAATCGAGAACCTATGATGATGACTCCAGCAAGATCAGCGGGACCTTCTTCATCTGGAACCGGTGGTCGTCAACTTAAAACAACGACAAATGGAAATGTGGCTTATCGAACTAGAACACCATCAGGAAACAATGGAAACGGAAATCTCACTAGAACGGTATGTCCCTTTACTTTAGGGGAGGATCCTGGATCCTAGATGAAACAAGGGACGTTTTCAGATAACTAGGCATAACAACCATTTTCAGGGCAACGAGAGCTACAGATTCCACAACTCGTTGTTCTATGAGGTATCCCCGAATATCTCACCTTGTGTGTCTCACTCTGTTTATTTCTTTGCGTTATGAGATTATTTGTCTAATAGATTCGGTGTTTAGAAATGTTGCTTTTCCCCTAACCCCAAATATTTCACTTTGTCAAAAAAGATCAAATCTGTTTTTTACAGCCAGCATCTGCAGTGTTCCCATCGATGGCTTCCCGAAGAAGTGAAGCTACGAGATATCTGTCTCCAACAACTCCCATCAAGCCAATGTCACCAGCGTATCAGGAAGGAAGTGCAAATAGCTACAAGAGTCGTCTTCGATCAGAGAGACCAATGGGAGCCACTACATCGACTCCATTCAATCTTCAGCCACAGGTGAGTCTTGAGTGAACCCTATTTAAACCGGAGCTCTTTTCAAAAACAGAATTGGAGTTTGCTGAAAGCAGGTACCCTGGTACTCGGGCTTACTGAACATGAAAATAAAGTTGTCAAGTAAAGTTGACGATTCGCATTGGGGGTCTAAAAACTAATTTTGGTGTTCAAGAGGTCCGACAGAAGCAGGGTACCAATTTTGAGCAACTTCCAGTATGGTTTTTAAAATAACTCCCTTGTTACCATTTGTAAGAAGAAATTTCGTCAGAAAGTAGTAAATTGGACATAAGAGAACTTCTAAATGTTTTCTTTCTGCATGAATCATTTTTAATCTTTCAAGTTTCCCTTTTTGCATGCTCCTTCCTACAAGGACCATCACCCTTCCTATTTTCCTTATCTTTCTAAATCTCGTGATGTGGCAGTGTTGTATCTCGTTGCAGTTTGGACTTGTGCGAGTTCCCGCGGATTCACCGCATCTTGTGATGGCTCAACGAACGTCAGCGACCCGTGCTCCACTCTCTCCCCACAACTACTCTTCGATTCAAATGTACAATCCAGCTGGCCGAGTTCTTGGAGAGAAGAAGACGACAAGTGCAACCCGCGGCACCGCATCCACATCTGCACTTCCTGCCATGTACATGACACGGAGTAGTGTTCGGAAGTGATTGTGCAAAGCATTAATCATGTTGTGATACCGTATCCCAGCTCCTCTCACTGAATTTCTTTCCACTTTGCTTTATCCTTATAATTGACTTATCGTAGACTACGGTAAAGATCCTCGAAGTTTTTCACATTCTCGGGTGACTTTCAAATTGTTTTCAAAAAATCTCTGTATATATCAATTTTTACAAGGACCGATACCACCTCATACTCTCTATACTAATACTTGGTTTCTTTGGTTAACTGTAACTTTTATCTTTAAATGGTTTTCAGTTTGTAATGTGTGATCAGTTGTTCCTCTATATCGCGTTTGTTTCATTGAACCCAAATTTATAGCATCTAATCGAACACAACTTTTCTTTCCTGACTCGTTTATTAGAACTGAAATAAACATATGCTCTGATTCTTTTGCAAGTCTCTCGCATTTTTCCAGATATCCAAGTGTACTTTAACTGCTGAAACCAAGCCACCGAAAAGAATCCTCTCAATGCCTGGATCATCTAAATCGACTTCCTCACTGAAAAAGGTTCAAGTATCCAGACCTCGACCATATCCATCAACTGGAGTGAGAGTGGAATTGTGTGCTAACGGAAGAACTTATGATATCCGCCCAAGGAAAGAGAACCATGTGATTCCTGGAGCTGGACTTGCAGCGAACACTGAAGCTCTTTTGGGAGTAAGTTTTATCCAAAACGTGTTTTTCTATTCTGTATTCTGGATACCGAATAAAATCCATGCTTTCAGAAACGCAAACCTTCGCTGAACTGATGAAAGCGAATCGAACACCAAAAGTATGCCATCTCCAACTTCTCAAATCTTCGTATAATTTTATTCTAGCCTTTTCGAATTGCTTATTCATTTCTTTCTCTTTGTATATTTTCAATTTACCTTATCCGCTTATAGGCTTTATTGTTATTCTAGTTTTTTTTCACACACAGTGCCAACCTCCAAACTGCATTTTCGATATTCACTGCTTCATTACTTGTCGAACGAACGCCTTAAAATGTGTTTACTATCTCGATATAATCTAGGTCTTCGAAAAATTCAATAATGAAATTTTTTAAATTCACTTGAAATGACGCTGGCGTCAAAAAATTGTATATGCTTATAAAACTTTGATATACTATAAATTTTTTCTGTCTTAAGAATCACCGAGGAGGAAATTAAACAAAATTTGGCGATCAGAACGGTTTTTATGCGGTTTTAATTTCATCAGGAAAACTTCTGAAATCAAGAAAAAATTAGGCATCTGTTTCGCATGACATGTCCCTTTAAAGGAGCATATGATATCACGGCGCGGGTCTCGCCGCGATAACAGTACCAAATTCGAAAAACTGAGATTGTTTTTTTTAACATTTTCTGACTCTTGCATCAATTGAAAACCACAAGCTCGCTGCACATTTTAACATCGTATACTATTTTTTTTTTGGACTCTAAATAATCTTTTTGGACTCTAAATAATCGTTTCTTTTACACTCATTTTTTACAAAGGCTGCGATGTCGTGAGCTCCGTTTTCCTCGTTCGTTCACTAATTAGCATAAATATTTCCAGAAATGTCCGAGATGAGTGCGCATGAACCCAATCTTCTAATAGAAGTGAAGAAAGAAGGCGAGGACGATTTAATACAGTGAATAATATTTTTAAATAACCGAATACACATTAAAATTTTCAGAGATCCTGCTCCAGAGTCCAGCGCTCCCAAACGACGATACGTTTTGGTTTCTCGGAAGATTGTTGCTCTGAACGGACAACCACGCACGCTGATTCCTCCGAACGTTCCAATCAGGCGACCACGATATGTGCAGAATTCCGCGCCATATGCCGTTGCACCCGCCCACCATTTAAACATGTAAGCAAATTTATCATGGCAACAATCGTGCAAATTTTAATTCTTTTCAGATCTCATCGCATTTGTCTCATCTGCCAGATAATCAAGCCAATCTCTCAAATGATTTTAGTCACTGATCAGAACGACAAGCTCTTCCTGATCCTTCTCGGTATTTCTCGCAAGAAAATTGAAGTGACGTCTTCGAACAACACTTACAAACAATCGCCGTTCTTCTCATGCCGATCACATTTTTCGGAGGCCTCTGCTCAAGTTTTGCACCTGTTCGGAGTCCCCAACGCAAGCAGAATTCACGCATCTCATCGACAGAAAGTGTCACAGGTGGAAATGTTCGCAAGACATGTGACGAGAAATACGATGTTGAATGTATGTGCACTCTTCAGTTCTGCATACACGTTCATCACGAAGCATCCTGAGGAAGCAGTGGGCGATGTCACACTCACAAAACTAAACGTGGCTCCAGTCGGCCCAATTGTCAAAGAAGAGGACATACCATACGAGAAAACAGTTGAATGCAAAGCTGTTGTAAATTCCGACGCAATTGTGCCAAAGTGCTTCCGTCAACCGAGAAAGCAGAGGTTCGAAAAAGAGGAAAATGACTGCATCTCGTCGATGCTTCGAATCATCAGACGTGAGCCTCTGAACCTCCCAACCGATCACGCTCCGTATCCAGTTGTTGCTCTGCATAAACCGTTCAAATGTTGCTACTGCCTCGAAATTCATGAGAAGGAAATGATGCTGCATGTTCCAAAGACAAAAGGACGAATCGCGTTGTGGACTCAGCATTTGGGAGAAGAGTTCGGAGAGATCTTGAAGATGAACACAGTCCACTATATGTGTCGCAAACACTTTTCTAAGTTGGATCTCAGTCCAAGTGGAAGACTGCGCCGAAATGCGATGCCAAACTTCGTTCCGCGACCGGAGATCCACACATTCAAGATATATGGAGATCAGTTCGTAAAAGTAGAAGAACATCAAATCAAAGTCGAACATGGAGAGAACTCGGACATAGACATCGAAAATTGAATCGAAGAGCATCCGAAAATTTATATTTGTTTTGTTGCCTGTTTTTCTCTAATTTATACTCATTTTTTCTGAAGCAAACTTGTTGAACATTCTGTTTCTTTAGTTAACCTTATAAAATTAATTCATTTTTTAACGAGTGGTACACAATTAGATACAAAACAAACGAATATAAGTAGCACATAGTGTCTTATAAAATTTTCAGCTTTACTGGTGAATGAATCCTCCGGCATAAATCTTTCCGTCCTCTTGAACAGCATCGGCAGCCTTGAGCATTGACCCAGCAGCATAAACATCTCTGTTAACGGTGATTTGGCAAACTTGTTCGACTTGAGCGAATTGTTTGACAGAGGCAGCAGTCCAGCATCCGAATGCACGGAAATCAGCGAAATTAGCTGGAGTCTCTCCATTGACACCTCCTCCCAACACATTCCAGTACCAGAGAAGAACGTCGTTTCCAATAGAACTCCATCCATTGGTAATCTGGTTCCAGTCATAGTACGAAGTGTAGATTCCGACGGTCATTCCGTATTGCTGAAAATGTTTTCATTGTCAGTTTGAACTTCTAATCTGTAGCTTAATCTATACTTTTTTTTATAACAAGTGTTTCAGTTTTTGAGCTCCTTAACCTTGTCATCTTATCGAATTAAAACTAAAAGTAGACTATAATCTGAAGCAGTTTTTCGTCATTCAAAGCAAAAGTAAGAGCATCAAACAGTGAACTTCTTTGAAATATGTAAGGACTCACTCTAGCTCTGGAAACAATGCTGTTGATGAAGTTGACATTGTTATTAGCATTGCTTGGCCAGTTGGTTGGAGAGGTCACTTGAATCCAGACAGATCTGATGGTAATTCCAGCTTGAGTCAATCCTTGGTAGACTTCGTCCAATTGTTGGTATCCTTGTTTGCTGGATGATGGCTGTGGGGTCATGTAGATCTCAGTTCCGAGTCCAGCATAATAAGCATTCTGGATGGTGTTGCAAGCATTGGTGTCGAAGGATCCATCTCCAGCAGGGTTGTAGGCACTGAAAAAGTTAAAAATTTTTGAATTTCTAATTCAGAAGTATACTAACCGGATGAAGGCAGCGGCGTATCCGGCTTGCTTGATGCATGAAAGAGTGCTTTGGGAAACTGGAACAGACAAATCAACTGCGAAGGCATAAGAAGCCAAGTTGGCTGGAACTCTTGGAGCAGCCTCAGCAATGACTGGTCTGAATTTGACTGGAAGAGAGGAGTCAACGAATGGAAGAACCTTCACAGAGGCTGGAACTGATTGGGCAAGAACTGCCAATACAGAAAGAACAGCAACTGATTTGAGAAGCATTCTGGAATTAGGTAGTCTTGGATCAATTTGAACAGTAAGTTAGAAAAATATCAAGAAACAAACAGTCTTGAAAAATTGAATTCGGTGTTGCGGAATAGCGAGAGAAGTGGAAAGTGTGATTTATATTGACTGTTATCAGAGCAGTTAGCACCGCTTGTCCATCTGAATTTATGGTTTCCGAAAGAGATAATTTTGACTAATCGGGCACTCTCTTTCTCTTATCACCTCTCAATTGTTGACACACTTTTCGTCGTTTTTGCTCGATGAAAATGGAGTACCGGGTTATGAGAACGTGGGTGTGATGATGATTTCAGTTTTTGATTAGAGTTATGATTTTCTGGAAGTTCACTAAAAAGTGAACGTCATTTGACAATCAAAATTCTGATAATGAAAATAGGGGTAGTCTTATTCGAAAGAAGTTTCGAAAGCCAATGCACAAAATGTACCAAAAGAATGAAATGATCGATATAATTTCTGTCGTGCTCCAACATTTCTTTTATACATCGATCCTATTTCCAGCTGAATACACACTGTTTTCTCCCCTCCTCCGTCCGAGAATACCATCATTTCATTATATATTTTTACCGTTTACAGTGCCTGTTTAAACTGTACTAAAACCGTTCAGAAGCAGATGGAATACGATTGTTCACAAAAAAATCACGATCGAAAATCAAACGATTTGCCCCCGGTTGAATAGGAAAAAAGTGACAGTCTGGAAGAATGATGTCAGTTTCAGGAGAAAAGCAAAGAATACAGAAGGATTCGTCATATTTGAACAGCCGAAAGAAAAGGAACCCAATGCTATTTTTTTAGATTCATCGAATTCGAAGTGACGTGAGATGTTTCGAACTCTGAGATTACTGTAAGCCCTCATAGAGATGGAGACGCTGACTGGAGATTGGCTAGTGAAACTAGTAGTTTGCATTCAGTTCAAGTTGCTCTTTTATACCTAAAAATATGTCTGTGTTTCTGTTTTTTTTTCAGTTGGCCAGGTGCTCCTGATTATTTCAATGATATCAGCACTCCTTTTTGGAAAGGTACAAGTTTTTTTAATTGAACTCAATTCATCAAAAACTGAACATCTTTTCGCAGTTGTCAGTGTTACTGATCCAGGAAGAAGAATCAAAAATCAAAAATTCAAACACATCTCACTGTAATGAATTCCTGATTTCTCTGTTTGCTAGCCCGTATTCGTTTTTTTCTCCTTCTGAATACACACAAACACAATCTCCCGATTCACACTTTATTATCATAAATCATACAATAAAAAACCGCCGATTGACGTCATCCTCTAGCCTTCATCAGGATTTAGCCTTTTGGAGGTGGAGCGAAGAATTGCCTGAAGTCAAATGGCTCCACTTGGAATGGCTTCGGAGGAGATTTCCGTTCGGCAATTCTGTACCATGCCGAAGCAGAAGCATGATGGAAAAACTGAAATTTCGAGAAAATGGGCGATCTTGGGTGATGGAAACTAACGCTCAATTCGACTAAAATGCTTTGAATTTCTGCCAAATGAGCGAATTTCATATCCAAGTATTTGGCCTTCACGAAATCTGAAATTTTCTTGACATGTTCAGCTCGCACAGTTTGGTAGTCGGGTTTCTGGTGTTTCACCACTTTTGCCAAATCCTTCTTCATGTCGATGTACTGAAAATATGAATCAATCTAATGATATTTGTTTCATAGTTCAGGAAATTACCCGTGGATAGTGTGTGAAGATGAACTTCTTCAATCTCTTCAGATGGGCGGGTGCCTGTTCTTGCAAATTCCTCTCAGCTGCGCCCAGAACCGCTGCATTCTGGGCCATGGCCAGATTCATTGCTGGTTGCAAAGTGGTATCTGATTTCCAGAAGTTCTCCGTCTGAACCACTTCTCTGTTCAATCTTTCCACAGCCGCTAGTCCTTTTTCACTCTTGAAGTTCTCCGGATCCGTTGATAAGTTGCCACGTCGAATCATTACCACAAGAACTGCATAGATTTGTTGCATGGCTACCCTGTATTCTTCCATTGCTTTCGCATTGTGAGCCAGGTCTCCTTCCAGTTGAAGATATCCCAAATCGGTTTCGTCTTTCCTGAATTCAGAATAATCCTGAGAATCTCTGAGAATGAGAACTCACGGTATCTGAATATTGAACTCTTTCGGTGGCTCCCGAAAGCTCATTTTCGATTTTTCCTCCGCTTTCACAGCCATCGGTCTCTTCGGAACCATTCGTGCACTTCTTGCATCTCTTCTCATCGACTTATTCATATTTCCTTTTCTCTCTATTTTCGATAGATCCGATACTTTTGCTGGAGACTTCTCCTCTTTCTCACGACATTTAGCCTTCGTTCTGGGGCCAACTGGTGTCGCCACATCATGCTCCGAGTTTTTCTTCTCGGGTCCATCATCGGGACTCGGCATTTCTGAATGAGATTTTGAGGACTGGGAAGGAAGAAAGAACCGAGTTACCTCTTGCCTTGATTTGTTATCAGAAACTGAAGAAGTTACCATATGAAATCTGAATAGAATGGGAGAATTGGAAACAGAACAGCACGTTCATAAATAATGCGTCAATAAACTGCAAATATAATTATGTGGAGGAGGGAGGGAGAAGAGTATCAGATGACAGATTATTGAGCGGTCCCATAAAAAGGGAAAGGTTCTATACTAGGTGGTCCAGATCTAGACAAATAAGACATTCAAAGAGGAATTTCAACATTTTGAACATAGAACAATATCTAATCTTCTTTTCGAAATCGGTTATGTTTTTACTATATTTCAATTTATTTTGTTTGATGTTTCAGATATACCTGAACGTCATTCTCCTTCTTTACTTCTTCCTACTTGAGAACCCTTGACTTGTTTCATTTTTACCTATATTTCAGAGCCACGGGGCTCAATGGATCACTTTGTTTCCGATACTTTTGATTTCTATGTTTTTTGCTAATTTTAGAACTATTTCAGTAATGCTCAACACAAAACCAGGATTCAAAAATCTCCGAGCTATTGGCTATCAAACAGATATTCCCTATGTGGCCCTATCCAACTATTGTTGGTCATTTTCTTGTCCAAAACCAGGAGCAGAAGTCGAGTTTTTGGATCTCACTTTTCAAGTTATGAACTCAACTGGAACTATCCTACAGATTGATGCTGATATTGAGCAGTCTATTGACATGGTGAAAGATTTACTAAAAATAGAGATCATGTTTTGATTCAGGTTGCAAACGGATCTGCAGATATCACACTGGTAACCGCTCGACAGACTTTGGATCGAATGAAAAAAGTTGATTTCACTACTCCGATTGGTTTTGTGTACTATGGATATTTAGTGCGCGAGATTCCGGAAATTGCTGTTGCTGATTATATAATGGGACTCTTCGATTTGGATGTGAGTCTTTAAATTTTTTCATTAAAAATAATATCTTGAATTTTAGACTCTTGCAATACTGATAAGTATCGGTATCATCATCGGTTCCCTGGTCTATTTGTACACTTGGATTTTTGATAAGAGATTCAGGAGTATCTGGGATTGGATGATCATCAGCTGCTCTGGTTAGTGTTTCTCACAGACTCCTCTAACCTGGTCAAATTTCAGCGATTATCCGACAATTCATGTTCAACAGAATCTCATCTCCTATTTGTGCCCTTGTGATAATTGGTTTCTGGCTGTGGTGCTGCCAAGTAATCATAACTTATTACGAAGCAAAACTTAAAAGTTTTCTTCTTCTCTCTCATCACCGTGGTACCATTTTCAATACTTTGGATGGAGTTCTGGAGGCTGCAGAGAGCAAAGGGTGGACTCTTGTAATTCAAAAATGGGGATATACTCCGTATCTTTGGTGTAATCCAGAGCAATGTAAACGATTGGATAGACTCAAATCGAGGTAATGAGGGTGAAAATGAGTAATGATTATCTTTTTTGCTACAGAATTGTTTTCCTTGGAATTGAGGATGACATGAATTTAGTCATTGCTCAGGATAAACACGTGGGATTCTCTGCAGTGGCTAGTGATCTGGCACAATCGGATATTACATATTTTGATTATCATTCGAAAGTATTGTTCGTTCGAGATAAACTTATGGCTCCAGAGTATTTGGCGTATGCAGTGAACAAGTGAGTTTCGAAGACACAGAAAAATACCAGAATTCGAAATTCAGAAACTTCAAAGGTTTGCGAGAAAAGTTCAACCGAGCTGTTGCTTATACTAAAAACGGCTATGGAACTGTAAGGTCCAGATATATTTCTGCGTTTGCTGGATACAATTCTGTCACTTCACAATCTCAAACTGTAAGATTTCCTTATTCATTCTCGATTCGATTACTTCATTTCCAGGTTACTGTGCTTCAAACCACCCACTTCATACAGCTTTACAAATTCTGTATTATCATTTATACTGTTGCCATACTCGTTTTACTTCTAGGTTAGTAGCTTCAAAAAGTTGAATTTATTTCCAAATTATTGTTTTTCAGAAATTCTAATCCATCGAATGACGAGACACTTTGAAGTATTTGGGTACACCTACAACTACAACTTATCAGGATTTGAATGGAGATTTGCTCGTCCGAAATGGGTGCATTTCCCTCGGAGGAATACTGTAATTCTACCGATATCTAAATCTTATAGTCCTGAAAGAAGACGGGTTACTGTGTGTTGACTGGTTCAATGAATCAAGAAAATCGAAAAATAAGATGTTTTCATTTTGAAATAATACCAAGTTATACTGAATACTGTTTGTCAATTAGTATGAAAGCGGCAAATTTCAAAAGAGGTAATACTAGAAAACAATTGGCAATGAAGCGTTGAAAATACAATAAATATTACTGGAATTCGCATTTTGGTTTCGCAATTTGTACAGACATTTGGTGGTGGGATTCATGTTATCCCTCGGTGTTCGTTGTTTCGTTTACTGAAAAATGAAGATTGAAAACAAGTAAGATCTTCAAGAAAACTAACCAATTTAGCTTGACGCTCAACCCATCCATCGATAGCAGATCCGATCTTCTGCTCATCCTCAGTCTCCTCATCTCCTTCTTCCTTCTGTTGCTTACGGGCCTTCAATGGCATGGCAACGGCGGCAGCTGGCCAGTTGGCGGTCATTCTAGCAACATCTGGCCAGTTGGCTGGAACTGGTGGAACGTAGTTGTAGAATGGGGTGGCTGGACGCCAGGCAGCTCCGTAGGTGGACCCTGAAAAGAAGAAGACGTTGCATGATTGGGTTCATATTGCACCCGGAAGAGTGTATTCACTAAATAGGCAAATATTGACTGCCCCCGGAAGCCTATCTCAAAAAATCTGGTCGCCTTTTGTTGACAATGGCCGTTTTGCCGTATTCTCCCATTCTATTCACACCTTTTCAAATGAGATGTTGCATGTAAGGTTACAAAATTGTAGGAGACAAGAGCTAGTTTCAGCGTTGGTATTGAAACTTACAGATTGGGCAACAGAAATATGGTCCGATATCAACAGAGTTGGTAGCATAGCAGTAAGATTGTGGTGGGCATTGTGGCCATGGTCTCTTTGGATCGCATTCAATTGGAAGGGATGGTCCTCCTGGGCATTGTCCGACTGGAGCAACAACTGGAGCAACGACGGCTGGTTGTTGAAGGAGTGGAGCAGCAGCAACTGGAATAGCTGGGGCAGCGGCGACTGGAACTGGGGCGAATGCTGGGCGGACTAAAGCTGGAGCAGCAGCAACTGGGACTGGAGTAAAAGCTGGGCGGACGAGAGCTGGAGCAGCAGCTACTGGAAGAGCTGGGGCTGCAAAGAGCAGTGGGTTACGGGGGACTTGGGCTGCTCCGGCGAGTGGAGAAATGTATTGACGGCGTTTGCTGGTCTTGCCTTCTTCTGAAATGAGGAAGGAGGTTTCGATGTAAGATTATTGGATTTTCACATTCTAGGTGGCTCTAATAAATAGGATCGAAAGTTTTTAAATTCAAAAATGTTCATAAGTCATAAACATAACCATTTGAATTCTATAAAGGAATTCTTATAAAGTGAGTTTCTTCGAAATTAAAATCTAAGGCGAACTTCTGATAAAGACGGAGAAAAATAGCCGAAAATAAAACATACCAGAAGGCGCAGCAAAAGTCAACGCAATCAGAATCGAAGTTGTCAATACTTTTCCAAACATTGCTTGATGGGAAAAAGCGAGAAGCTTGATGGTTATTTGTTGCCATTCATTTCCATTTTATACACTTTCCGCCGAGTTCCGTCCTTTTCCGCAGCCCCACCCCTTCTCATGCCGCCTCCTTTTTTCTCATCGTGGCGCAGCGGAAAATCTTTCCGGGGCAAGAGGATGAAAAGTTACGTGTGAAGTGTCAAATTCAGGTTTTTTGACAGTCTATTTCATCTTCTTCTTCGTCTACGAGCAGAAGTCTAGGAATAATGAATGGAATGTGAGGAGGGAAAGAGTGTCAAAGGTTGGGAATGAGTCAGATTGGAGAGATCTAGTTTGAATAACAATGCATACTTGAACTCGAACACATTCAGATCCAATTACTTTTGTGAAATACTGACTTATTACTAGAGTTTCGAATATGGAGAGGCAATTTACTCGCAAGTTTTTAGTACGCATCATGCTCAACTTCAGGCTGAATAGGAGGTATTGAGAGCTTTTCAACTATTTCTAGATTTTTAAGAAACCTCGGAGTTGCCTAGTGTCACCTGGTTCAATGAACCAACTCAGGTGTCGTTATAACGTTTGGTCGGAAGTTAGAGAGGGTTCCGCTTTAAATCGGCCCATTCTCAACTTTTGGTCTAAAGTTGAGCTCTGTCAGTTTTAGGAACATTCTTATCAGCTTTCGGTCGGAAGTTAGTCAGATCTTGTTTGGCTTTAGTAGCTTTCTTGTCCGTAATCCAACCAACTTCTGATCTGATTCTTTTTATTCGATAAATTCTACAAATTCCAGTTCAACGCCATCTCTCCTTCTATCCTCCCAGTCGTCCACTTTTTCTATACCAAAACAGAATACTCTCTTCTTTCTCCCAGTTCACCACAGCACTCCATCTCCTTCTTTTACCACTCTCTCCTCACCCCCTCCCTCTCTGTGTGTCCTCTCGGCCTCTGTTCTTAGTTGTCTTCCCAGTCGGTTGTTCTCATCGGTCCTATGGTGTAGTGGTTATCACGTCTGCTTTACACGCAGAAGATCGCCGGTTCGAACCCGGCTAGGACCTTCGTTTTTGCTTTTTTTTTCCGAAGTGGGATAAGGATTTCCGAGAAGCCAGTGACTCGGAGCTGATAGAGCAATTTGAGCCTGAACCAATATTTTTTGGTTTCAGTGTTATTTCGCGACTTGATTGGAATCCATAGACAACCTCTAAGTATAACAAGTTTCAGAATTTTGACACAAAATTCCGTTCAGACGATATGACGGCCTTCTCTGTTATTCTCATTGTTTTCACATAGTCCCAAGCATTCTAGACATGCTCTATTTCATCATCATCAACCAAATCATCATCATGATGAGCAGCATCATAAACCTGTGAGCATGTCTTGTGTTCTTTTGTGTTCTTCCTCAAATTTCCCACTTTGTCCTTTCTTGTGTATCCGACTACTTACGGAAGGAGGAGGAGAGAGTCTCGGCACTGACCAAACAATCCACGTGTGCACGGAGAAAAACCGAAGAAGAAATTGGGAATGGTCATTCAGAACAATGGATTTGTTCTGTCTCGGGGGTGCGATGGCGAAACGATGGCAGCAAAAAGGTCTCTGTGGCAGAATAAGCTTGATGTCGGGTGGGAGTGGAAAAAATGTCTGGAGGAATGTGTAAAATTGAACAAACTATGAACAAATTGTGTGCATTATGGAGACAGGGAGGGGGAGATTCAATGGGTGCAAATACATCTGTTCTGAAAAGGAGGTGAATATAATGGAATCAAAAAATAATACGAAGATCATGTATACACTTGATCTAAATGCACTCGAAAGAATGTTTGTTGTGGTGGAACCTATATGTTGCATTGTTAAATTCGCCAATAATGATACAGGACACAAAAATATTCCAAGTTTCTTTTGTTTGGAAAGTCTTGCTCTTCCTGGGCTGTCTTCCTGAACTATTATGAACTATGCACTACTAAATCATTTGTACCTACGTTGTCTGCTGTCACCTTGGGCGTAACACGAAAAAATACTTAATTTGTGCTGTCGTGATGACAGCAGACTACGTCGTTATAATATGACAATAACTACTCCGACAAGTGTTTTCCATGAAAATCCAGGTTTTCACAACTCCGGTTATATTCGACTCCCACGCAATGTTCTCACAGTCTTCAGTTTTTTTTTATCCCAATTGTTTGTTCCATATCCAAACACTCAACTTTCTTCATATTTGCGTTCGTATAAATTTAATTTTTTTGATCCTTCTCTTCCTTTTTCCCACTGCCGCATTTTTTCGTTTTCCGGACCGGATCAAACTACAGTACACAAAGAATTCCATCGAAAGTTGTAGTTTCGTCGTACCTCCAGAGGTTAACGAATCAAAGATCAGGATTACTATCAGAAATTGGATATGCCTGAATATTGTGAGACAGAGAGAGAGCTAAGTAAATAATTGAGGTGAAAACAAGAAGTCAAATTCTGAAGATATAAATGAAATCGTCATAAGGCACAAGGTCCAGACTGTTTCGTTGAACTTCTCAAAAGTTCTGACTTTATTTATTAGATATATATATTTGAAGACGTGGTATTATCTCTAATAAGATTGAAAACTTTCAGCGACTTTCACCCGAAAATCTGCAAACTCCAAAAAATCCTCAATTACTTATCAACTTTGCACTCAATATCCGGTTTCCTCAGTTCTCATCCCAATCCAATTAATCTGATATATAAATCAGTTTTTATTCTTCTCCGACAAATTGACTCTTCACAGGTGTCAAGTTGCTCACTCTCCCGTGAGCCTTATGCTGCTGCTTCCGACCGTTTTGACGTGAAACCGGACCGGAATCAGAGAGTGTATGAGATGGAGATGCGCAGAGAAAGTATTGCAAACTGATGTTGACTCACGCAATTTTTATTCGAATGAGGGAATTTGGGGAAAATGGTTGAAAAATGGGATCGGGAGGGGACGACAAATTGACGATTGGTATCTGTTGTTCTTGTAAAATTACTCGTTCTTATTTTTAGAATTATCCATATTTTTCACTCTGTCTGAAAGACCTGCAAAAAATTCACCAAATTCGCCTCACATACAACCTTGAAAACTATTATAATACATATAAGAAACCCTAGGTTTCAGATTTTGAGCAGTTCGTATGACAATATGGATCAGTCTTGCTAAAATATCCAAGTACATCTGTTATTTCATATACATCTGGCTTATTAGGGGACCCTCATAATATCCAAACCCAAATCCAAAAACAATATCTTCACCTCTGCTTGTCTATTGCCGACTCCGCCCACTTCGCACACAAAACATAGTGGACGGCGGAACCCGGGAGATGTCGGCTGCTGCGAGGAATCACTTACCCACGATTCCCCTTCTCGTTAACTCTGGTTCCTCTGCATTTGACCGTGAAAATCTTTCGCCTTTTACTAAAGATTTCCGTGCAAAGGAGCAAACTCTGAGTATTATTATCAATTTTTGGAGCCTCCTCGAAAGAGCGAGGCAATAATGCAAGTTCTCTTTTTCTCGGTTTCCCTGTGTCTATTCAATAGAGATCAACGAAAGTATTAGTTTTCGAAAAATACGGAAGACGGCATTGAAAAATTCCAGGAAAACTCGGAAATCGGAAGGGACTCAGTTGGCATAAAAGTGCTAAAAATGCTAGAGAATGTAACTTACAAGGGTCTGTGCACACTGAAAACCTGGGAGAAACAAAAAGATGGAAGTGATCGGGAATTTTTTGGCAAAACACGGAACACAACATTGTGTGCAAATCTGGATACAATATGTCGAAACTAATAGTAAAACAAAAAACAATATAAAAAATCAGTTCATTCCAATCACACCCGTTCAAAGAGACACCAGTTAAATCTATCAGATTCACAACTTGGACGGATCATCTGACTGACTTCTGACAAGTGCTTCTTGTTGACAACTGGCAATCAGAACTCCATCTCTTCTCCAGATTCTTCCTTCGATCGTTGCTCTTGATCCTGATGCGATTCGAGACTTGCATTCGAATAGAAGCCACTCATCTGCTTTGACGTCTGGTTTGTGAAACCAGACACAATGATCCAGGGAGAAGAGCATCGAAGGATTGAACCCACTGGAGTAATGAGGACTAACAGCCGTGGATACAAGTACAGCATCACTATTGAAGGCGATCAACCATCTGAATTGTACAAGATATTTACAGTTCAGAACATATAAAGAAAACTAACCTGTGCAATCTCTCATTGTCACTCAAATCTCCTCTTGCTCTCATCCAGAAGTACAACTCCGGTTTATGGTCACTCGCAAATCCATAATAATTTCCCAAATTCGTGCATCTCATTTCGAAAAGATCCTGATCATCAGAATACACTTTTGAATCGTAATATTGAAGTCTAGAAAGCATCGCTGGTGGTGGATTGACGTCTCCTTTTTCAACAAGTGACTTCATATAAGGAACAGCGTCTCTCATACTCATCAAAACTTCTGGACATGGTACTTTTGGCATTTCGGATTGATGAATAATCGCACTCTTTTCTTCCACGTGGAATGAGCATTGGAGCACAAAGCATACTTTTTCTTTTTGAACTGCTTCGACGGTTCGAGTGATGAAAGAACGACCATCACGGACACGACGAACATTGTAGGATATTTGTTCTTTGGTGTCAACTGAAACAGAAAATTACAAAAATTCTCGACTAAGAGTAATCAAGAAACGAACCATTCAAAATGAAATAAGAATGCGTTGAGTGTGGTTTGAATTTCTCTTCAACTGTCTTCTCAGCAGCAGCCAATGCTTGAGCAAAAATCAGACCACCGTAGGCAGCACCATGATGAGCCTGACGACCATTTGAAAGAGTTGCTGGACTGAAAAACGTTACTTTGAAAAACAAAAAAGTTAATATTTTTCTTGCCTAAAAGAATCCTCGGTGGTTTCTGTGAAATCGAAGAATCTATCAGCAATTTTCTGATAATTTTCCACTTTTTTGAACTCTGATTTCAATGGAACCGCAGTCATGATTCTGAAATAAAAATAATGAGTGGCAAAAGGTCTCTTCAGATTCTTATCTATATGTTGCCAGTTGTAGTCTTTTGTGTTTTCTATGTGCCTCTCTCACTGTAACACACTATACCTCAGTGTAGCCTAACATAATTTATTTAGTGAGTGACATAATAAATTAGAGGCAATACGATGTTCCCGGAAGACCTTGTTTTCCAAAACTGACCCTCTTTTCGATAATGTAGACGTAGCAAATGGGAGTAACTTTCTGATCAAAGACATTGTGCTGAAAGGAAGAAAATAAATGATCAGTGACAGATCCAATCACTAGAACCAGAGAACTCCACGTTTTACACAGGGAGGAAAGTGCAAAAAAAAAAAACAAGAAGTCGGCAGTTTTTATAGGGAAGATACGCAGACAAGGGAAAGTGAAAGGAAATGATGAGAAAACAAGAAAAGAACACATGGTGAACTGAGGAGTGTGGACAGTGATCATTGGGTACGTTGTAGTTATGAGTGTAGTCAATGGACCCCTGTGGTGCATGAGGTTCCTGGGAAGAGTGTGTCATTTTTAGACTCGCACAATATCGGTTATCAATATTATCCTTTCTCCCCAGTCTAATGGGGGAAATGAGTATGAACAAAAAGTGAAGTTGTTAATCTTTATTTTTGGTGGACCCAGCCATAAACCACTCTTTTTAGATAATTTAAGTTCATATCCAATAATTAAAGTTTCGAAACCTGTCCATCCTTCCCACGAACAATTGCCTCTTGCTGACAGCTGGCAACCAATTTTCCATCTCTTCTCCAGATTCTTCCATTAATGAAAACTCTTCCTCCAGAAGACACTGTAGATTTGCATTCAAAAAGAAACCACTCATCCACTCGAAATTCATGAGAATGGAAATATAGACAATGATCCAGGGAAACATGAAGGTTGTCTTCAAAACCTTGACTGAAAATTATAATACGAGGATTCAAAAATTATAGTTGAAGATGTAACGCCTACGAAAAATGAGCCGACATTGCAGCGGGAATCAGGATAGCATCACTCATACAAGCCAAGAGCCATCTGAAAAACGAATGGATTTCTGAAAATAATCCGAATGGAAAATCATACCTATGAAGTCTCTCATCATTATCTATAGGCTCTCTTGTTTTCATCCAGACGCTTAGTTCTGGTTTCAGATCACTCGAGTATCCATACCAATTCCCCAGATTCGTGCATCTCGCCTAAAACTTGTTAGTGAATATCCATTGTATTCTGTCTTGCTAACCTCAAACATGTCGTTATTGGTGACATATGCCTTATTATCCAAAACCATCAATCTATTCAACATTGCTGGTTTCAACTCAAGTCCCCCTTCCGTCACTAGTTTCTTCGTTGAGATGACTGCTTCTTTCATACTCATCAAAGTCTCGGGTTTCGGAACCTTTGGCATTACGTCTTGATGGACCATACTGTCAGTTTCTGGCTTGAAAAAAAAACAATGTTTGATGCCGTAAAACCGCTAATAGAAGGTTACACCTATCTGTTATTCTAGAACCTCAAAACAAGATTCCCATTTAGGCAAAACTAATTTTAACAAATGTGTAAGAATTCTTATTCACATGATTTTGCTCCCAATTTAGTCAAATTTGAACAATAATTCGATTTAGACTGCTTTCAGTTGCGTAGCATTTGAGGAATTTCAAGCTCAGCAGAGAGCAAAATCAACATTTGCCTTCTATTAAAAGTTTCCCTGTATATTAATACCTTATGAAATGAGACTTGAAGCAAGAAGCATATTTTCTCGTTTTGAATAACTTCAACTGTTCTCGTGATAAATCCTCTTCCATCTTTTATTCGTCTCACTTTGTAAATTGCAGGAATCGAATGGTTGACTGAAAAATGATTTTTAAAGAAGTTGTGACTATTCTGCTCTCGCTTATTTTGAGCTCTTTAGAATGTATCCCCCTTCCAACCACGCTTGTCTCAAAAACAGGAAATAAGTTCACTTCCCTCTAAGTTTCCTGTTTGATTATCACCAGTTTGACGATTCACTATTTAGCTAAACTGATAAAACTGTTCAGACAGTCTAGCTGCTTACGTAAGGTGTCTATCAAGAGAACTGTCAAAACGATACAACTTTCGAATTATAACAATGCTCTACGATCATTTTGATGATTTGAACATTTTCTATAGTGAGATTGACATTCAGATCAATCTGGCCAATCTGACCAACTGAAAACCATTTTTAAACAGTACATGAAGGTTATCATAATCTTCCGAGAAGAATTTGAAGCAAGAGAAAGCTGTCCATCTAGTTGAAATTGGTAAAATAAATAAACCACCTTAATATTCAGAGTGGAAGTCTTTAGAAACTGTACACATATAATGGGGAGCAGCAGTAAGCCTAGCTACGAACGAATTTTTCTGAAACTTGTTGAATTGCTCTGAAATATTTTATGAACTGAGCGATCAAGAAACAGCATTATATTACCGCGCCGCCATCTGCTGTCAGTTGACTTTAAAGGCGCATGGAGTTATTTCAGACGATATCTCGTTAGGGCACGAAAAATGTGTCATGATATTACGATGGACTGATAAACGCGAAGTGCGCCTTCTCGGGGTTGGCGCATTTTTCGTGCCCTAAAGAGATATCGCCTGAAATAAATCCATGCGCCTTTAAAGCCAACTGACAGCGGACGGCGGCGCGATAATATCATGAAAACATTATATCATGAAAATAACATTATATCATGAAAATTAAATATTTGTCAATCCATCTTTTGGATAGTAGGCGTGACATTAAAATTAAAAACAATGTTCTTAAAAAATGGACAAATTCGTGTGAAATTGCTTGTAAAAAAGTGGATAAACTCACTCATTTTAGAAAAAAAGTTTTTTTTTGAATTCGTAAGCCACGCATACGATTCAGTATATTCTGATAGATTGACCAATTTTCAATTCTCAAAGACTAATTACTGCTCACCACTGTAATTGCACCATTTTAAATCTGAGTGTTCTATGAAATCAAGTGGATAGCTAGTATCTGACTCTTCTGATTCTTACCCGCTGATACAAAATATGAATGCACGGAATTCGGTTTGAAATGTCCCGGAACAGTCTTCTCTGCGGCTGCCAATGCTTGAGAAAACACCAATCCACCATAAGCTGCTCCATTTGGATTCTGACGAGCATGGAACAAGTATTCAGCTCTGTAAAACTAGGCTCTGATAAACTCGCAAACGAATGTCTATTCACTAACCTGAACGTACAATCGTCAATTTGTTCAAAGGTGTACATTTTCTTGCCTTGAGATTGAACGGAGCACATTGTTTTGGCTATTACTTTTTTGAGAATTGATCACCGGATTCGCCTTTGAACTAGAAAATTGTACGGTTCCTGGTACGAAGAATCCACAAATTGTCCAGTCGTGAGAGAGAATTAGTTTTGAATGATAAGGAAGTAGACAGCATCAATTGGTGTTTTTTTGGTTGAACGTGTCTAGTCAATGATAAGAGAATAGCTATTGACAGAGAGACAAGAGATTGGAATGGAATTTTTTGATGGTTACAACTGTAGATGTCAAAATGAAAATGAATGAAAATTGTTAATCGATTTTTATTGATGAGATTCTGCCCTACTGTCACCGTTAATTTTATCCAGAGATCATTATCCTATAGATCCAGGAGAGTCTTGGTCCCATAGCGCTGCTTAATTTTTTATCGTATCATCCATACTTTGAATAGATGAACATTCAAAATTTGCTGCCTCTTTCTTTCAAGATTTCGGACTCTTGAAGTTTCTGTATTTTCTGGTCTATTTCACTTATTTCAAAAATAACAAATTGAGCAAATTCTATAACTAGGGAATGCTGGAATCGACGTCGCTTTTTCCCAATTTTCAAAGGCCTCCCGTTGATTTTTGGAAGTTTGAGATGTAGGGGTGAAATGAAAAATGACAGATACCCTCAAATGTCTCTCCATAGACAGATTCTAGGTCATGTGAGCATGACGAAAATCCAAAAATCATGAATTCCGACTGTTGGGGACTTCTGAAAATGACGTCAATATTTTCCTGATTTTCAAAGGCCTCATCATGGATTGCGGTGAAATGGGTTTTCAGGAAAGCGTGAATATTGAAAACACGGGTCTGAGTTTTTTCCATGAATAATCGTGCTTACATGTGAGAATCCAAAAAATCACAAATTCAACAAATTCTGCTCCGGGGGAATTCTGGAATCGACGTCAATTTTCTCGATTTTCGAAGAATTCCGGGAAAACGGGAGGTTGGGTGATGGATGACCTCGTGTTGTATTTTTTTGATTTTCCTCCATGAAGTCTAATATTTTCATGCCTACATGACGATTTACCGATTGGAATCAGTTCAATGTTGCAGGAACCATCTAGAACTGAACTCACTTTTCTCGGTATATTCAAAGATCTCCCGTTGGTTTCGGGAGATTTGGGATCGGGTGGAGAATGAGAAGCTGCTGCATGTATGGGATTTTTAATCCACAAAGTTGTTCATTCCCATATCTAGATCACGAGTCAACAAGTGGAACACGTTCAAATGATCAAAAACCATCTGAAATAGGTCATTTTCCCCTTAAAAAATGAGCTCTTTTTCGGCGCGTCTTCGGGCTTTTCTAAGAAACGTCATTGTTGTCCAAATACTATGATTTTAGGCTCAAAAGATGCGAAATTTTATGAGGATTCCGAATCTATGCTCAGATTTGCTGTATCTTGTCTGAGAGCAAAATTGCGGCGATTTTAGTGATTTTGGTGGATAATTTTTGAAAAATCGACTTTCTTCAGATGACCTGGGAGACCATTTTTGACACATGACGTCCTGCCCCACACATCATCCGCTGGAAATAATATTCATACTGCTGTGATGAAATTGTCCCAGTTTCAGCCAAAAATACACTCGCAATTTTTTTTTTGGAACTGTACTTTGTTTCTTCAATTTTTCAAAGGCCTCCCGTTACTAGTGAGAATTCCGAGGATTTGGTCGAGAGCGAAAATTGAAATGACCATTCTGAGTTTTTTCCATAGAAAGTCTTGTTCACATGTAAGAATGTCAAAAATCGCAAATTGAGAAAATTCTGTCGCCCCGGGGAATTCTGGAATCGACGTCGCTTTTTCCCGATTTTCAAAGGCCTCCCGTTGATTTTTGGAAGTTTGAGATGTAGGGGTGAATAGAAAAATGACAGATACCCTCAAATGTCTCTCCATAGACGGATTCTAGGTCATGTGAGAATCCAGAAAATCCAAAAATCATGAATTCCGACTGTTGGGCACATCTGAAAATGACGTCAATATTTTCCTGATTTTCAAAGGCCTCATCATGGATTCCGGTGAAATGGGTTTTCAGAAAAGCGTGAAAATTGAAAACACGGGTCTGAGTTTTTTCCATGAATAGTCGTGCTTACATGTGAGAATCCAAAAAATCACAAATTCAACAAATTCTGCTCCGGGGGAATTCTGGAATCGACGTCGATTTTCCCGATTTTCAAAGGCCTCATCATGGATTCCGGTGAAACGGGAGGTTGGGTGATGGATGACCTCGTGTTGTATTTTTTTGATTTTCCTCCATGAAGTCTAATATTTTCATGCCTACATGACGATTTACCGATTGGAATCAGTTCAATGTTGCAGGAACCATCTAGAACTGAACTCACTTTTCTCGGTATATTCAAAGATCTCCCGTTGGTTTCGGGAGATTTGGGATCGGGTGGAGAATGAGACGTTGCTGCATGTATGGGATTTTTAATCCACAAAGTTGTTCATTCCCATATCTAGATCACGAGTCAACAAGTGGAACACGTTCAAATGATCAAAAACCATCTGAAATAGGTCATTTTCCCCTTAAAAAATGAGCTCTTTTTCGGCGCGTCTTCGGGCTTTTCTAAGAAACGTCATTGTTGTCCAAATACTATGATTTTAGGCTCAAAAGATGCGAAATTTTATGAGGATTCCGAATCTATGCTCAGATTTGCTGTATCTTGTCTGAGAGCAAAATTGCGGCGATTTTAGTGATTTTGGTGGATAATTTTTGAAAAATCGACTTTCTTCAGATGACCTGGGAGACCATTTTTGACACATGACGTCCTGCCCCACACATCATCCGCTGGAAATAATATTCATACTGCTGTGATGAAATTGTCCCAGTTTCAGCCAAAAATACACTCGCAATTTTTTTTTTGGAACTGTACTTTGTTTCTTCAATTTTTCAAAGGCCTCCCGTTACTAGTGAGAATTCCGAGGATTTGGTCGAGAGCGAAAATTGAAATGACCATTCTGAGTTTTTTCCATAGAAAGTCTTGCTTACATGTCACGACATTCGTGGAATTCATTATTGTGTCGTCGTCTAGGAAAATTATTGGAAAAATGGAATAGGGCAGTTTCTAATTGAATTTTTAATCAACTGTGATATCCACAAAGTATGTATAGTATTCCACAGAACACGCTTGAAATGTGTACATGGTGACAATGATTATCATTGAGAAACAAAGGACATAACGGTACAATTGACAACGGCTGCAAATGGATTTCTGAAAATAGCCGAAGTTTCATTCGAATCCGAATCTCCCAAACATCTCAGATTTTAAAGATGTCTTCAATTTGGATTACGAATTCTATAACTACAGATATCATGGTTCCGTACACTCTGTAACTACCTTCAAAGTTACTCAAGATCCAACCTTGATCACATCCCCTTCATTTTATCTAGTTCTTCCAATCACTATTCGAGATTATTGAACAAAAGTTCGCCGTATCGCCACACGTAATTGTTTCCTGGAATTTCAAGGTTTTTACCAACTGCTTTAGCGAAAATATTTTTCGGTTTCTCCAACTTTCTACAATACTTTTTGTTATTCGCATTTTGAAAACCGTTTTGACCTCGTCTAACCAAAATACAAAGAAGGGGAGTGTTGCCAAAATGGAGAAGATACATGAGGAGAAAAATGAGAGGTAATTTAACCTGTCAGTTTGGATTTGATGTGGGCGTTTTTGATGAGTTTGACGAAAAGAGAAATAATAGAGAATAAAAGAAATGGTAAGGATGTTCGAAAGTTTGAACTGGTAACTAGTGGCTGACTACGAAAAATGTATTCAAATGGACAATTGAACTATTAATGTGGTTGAGAGAGAACAACAGAGAATACGATTGAAGATCAATATACTTTTTATCATTTTACATGATCTGGACTCGTGATGAAATGCATGATCTGGAAGAAATGATGAATACAGGAAGGTTGATAAGTATGTACGCACTTTTTAGTTTTCACGAAAACTGTATGGTTACCCACTAAAAGTGAAGTTTTCACAATCGTTTATTACAACGTTGAGTACAAGAATTCAAACCGGAGCAGATATTTTTAGACCTTAATTATACGCGCTATTAGTTGGTCATCGAGAAAACGAAAGTTTCATAAAAGAGGTAAACGTTAAAACTATCAGACACACTCTGGTCAAGGATACTGTTGGAGTCATTGGAGCTATCGGGTCGTCGAAGACCCTTATTTGCAATGGCAATCTTCTTTTGAAATTGGAAATTCAAAGTTTCAGTTTTCTGAACGCGCCTAACAAGGGATTCGTAACGCTTCGCCTCCTCATATTTCGATGACATTTTTTGGACATCCGAACATTACTAAAAATTTCAGAACACCAAGTGTTAGCTACCATTGTCATACGGTTGGTAATATCAGTGCTGATTCAGAGATTATCTACGTATTTTGAGTCTTAGAAGGTTTTGAAAGCTAAAGTTTTTGCTAATTTTTTCATGCTTTCAAAAATTTCTAGAGAAAAATTAAATTCCGAACCCTGTAGAATTAATTGGCTAACTCATTGAAAGGTCCATAACACACACCCACTTTCTCTAGTTGACCGGCATACCGGTCTATAATTCGATGCGTCGAATTTTCCATAAGGAACTAGAAAAAATATATTTCTTCAACAAATATTGAGTTTTCAAATGCATTTTTGGTGATTTATTAGAAAGTTATCGTAATCAATGTATTTACACTGAAACTATCTGAAGCTGTTTTAGAGGCTTGAAAATAATCGAAGTTGAACAAAACTAGCACAAAATTTTGTTCTCACTTCAGTTCCTTCTGTAGAACGATTAAACGCTGAATAATTTCATCCTGAAACCGTTTCAATTCTTTCTTTTTTTTCATTACCCTGGTCGACCTCCTATGCTGCACTGGTAGAATCAACCCATCAATTCTCACAACTTCCATATAGAAACTCTCACAGCCCCTTCAAAGCCATATCCGCCACCAACATTATTTTCCCCACCCAGTCCATGCGTATCTACGAATCTCTTCCTTTTTCTTGCAACCAGCGATGCCAAAAAAGTTCATTTTCTCCCTGGGTTATCGTCCGATTTCGTCGTTTCCACTAATCTCAGAAATTTTAAATGTAAACAAGTCGAGAAGAAGGGACAGGCACTGGCGCGCACCGATTAGGTCACACATAGTTCACTTTTTTGGGAAGAGGAAAAATTGGAACGACTTCTCGGAATGATGAAAAGGAGTGTGAGATTATGATAAGTGAATTGGCCTGAAGCCAATTTTTCTGATGGATTGTTTATTTGTTTTTTTCCACCGTAAATGGACTTTGGGTGTCTGAAGAGAAACTTGTTCTCCGTGTGGAGATCACTGGGTTATCAGGAATGTTTTGGAAAAGAAAAAGATTAATCGGTCATTCGGAATATTGTTTTTCAGTTTGGACAGACAAGATTTCTAACAAGTTTCAATTAGTTTGGAAGGCGAACACGCGGATGTGATTGGGATGAGAACTGGAAATTTACATATAAGTGCTTTGACTTCTTGTTGAAGCCTAGAAATGTTCCATCTTTCCAGAAAAAAATTCTGCATCTGACCATGAAGAATGGGAGGTCAACGGGTTTTGATAAACTCAGGATGTCTCTTCCGGATTTATCATTAAAACCAAACAGTTTTTTTACAGTAATGTTACTGCAACAAACAAGAAAGGACTATGAACCATTCGGTCTGTACTATTAATCTCCTTTTGCAAGGGTGACAGTTACGAACTTTTAATCACATGCTCAAAAGTACTGTCTTTGAGAAGAACCGAAAAAGATCAAGTACGGAAACTTTTGAACTATGAAAATCACATATTTCTAAGACCAACTTCAGAGGATACAGCAATGAATTTGGGCTTCAAATTTTTGACACTTTAAGCATATGTACACAAAATATTGTTTCTTTTTTTCAACATACTACGAAGGGTTCATTCAAATTCTTATTACAGTGTGCAAGATTAGCAACTCCTCGAAAGTATCAATGACCGGCTGTAAAAATTGCAGAATATCCAGTTTAGATGGATTTGTTTATGTTTTCCTTTGTTGTCTTATGACGTGATCTCTAAGCTGAAAACATATCCAATGAGAGAAAAAAATCACTGTCAAATGTTCTAAGATCACAAAGCACACCTTACCATATGAATTTCTTTGTTCCCATGATTCAAATGATTCAGATGAATTCCAGAAATTCTAAACGGACACATGACATCAAAAACCTGAAATTCAGTCCTTATCTATTAAAATAACCCCCGCATTTTCCTCTTCTCACATCAGTTTCAGCATGTTTTTTTTGGTTTCTTTTTCTATTTTTCTTCAGATTTTTCATTCAATGTGACGTCAATCATGTCCGGAACTTAAAATCAACTTCCAAAACTCATTTATTTTCCACTTTGCTCCCTTTTCTCTGTTATCAGGCCATTGAAAATGTTGCTTCTTGTTTGTCACTTTTCTACCTTTTTTGTTAACAGAGAGAAGTCTATTGTAATCTAGCTTTTAGAGTGAATTCGTTTATTAACAATTAGTAACTAGAACAACAATGAGAACATGTTCAACATCTATTTTAACCAGGTAGAACGAGCGATATCATAATTTAGGAGATCAATTATTGAGGTGCTGGCGGATTGCACGTCTTCTGAGGAATCGCTTCAAAGAGAATCTGAGTCCAATGTACATACTGACATCATCTCCATCAAATCACAGTTTTCCTTGCAACATCTCGCAGCTGTCTCTCTGATGACTTCTGAAAACGATAGAATTTGAATATGAATGGAGCCTATTGAGAATGTGAACTAACCAAGATCAGCTACTTTATTACACAGAGCATTCAGAGATTTGAACAGTCGAAGTTCACAAGCGGCATGTTTTTTGTGTGGAGCAGCGTGCGTTTGGTCAACAATCAGGAAGAAGGCAATAAGAAGAATAGAGAAAGTGGAGAATTGACGGAACATGTCTAGATAGAGGAGATTCTAAGCCTAAATGAGTATGAGGAGAATGTTTCTAAACTGTTCCAAGATTCTTTTTATACTGCCATTTGATATACGAATTAGGGCGGAGTTCGTTTGGGTTGCTGCAGGTGGAATAGGGAATGGGCGGGGCTAGGAATGAACTGAAGGGAAAAGGAAGGGGCGGAAGAGGGAAAAAAGGGAGAGAGAGTTCGTTTTTGCGTGCAAAGAAGTAGGTTATGATTTGGGCGAGAAGTCGAGAAAAGTATAACTATCGGGAGTGGGATGTCCTTGAGGATGAATTAGTGGGGACGTTCAACGAGATATTTCTTCAGAAGATAAGCAAGTTTAGAGGATCAGTAAAAGCGGAATGAAAACCATTTAGATGAGATTTTCGTAAGTCACTGAAACTGGACACCATCAGTGAACAGAGCCTCAGGAACAAGTGTTGCTTTGGGAACAATTTACATCTGATCCTCTCATGGGCCTCCTTGGAGACAAGATTGAATTCATAAACAGTTTTAGAAAAACAGGCAGATCAAGACTTGGAATATAACTCTTTTTATCTAGAGCTCCAACTTTGTAAATATCTGTAACCCTCCTTAACAGATTTCTAATTTTAGATCCGTTCGAAACTTGCACCACCAGTCGACCCCAAACTCCATCCCCTCCTCCCCAATTCAAGTTTCTGTCCCGAGTTTTAAAACAAACACAAACGGGCGTCTCCCTCAAGTTCACAACCGGTTTCCCACCTTGTTGTTATTCAATGATTTCACTTTGAGCACAATTTTCTTTAACCCACTCAATTAGGGTGACCTCTGATGCCATTTGGATGACTGACTTTTCGAGTTCAGAAAGAGACCAACATGAATTTTAACAATTTTAAACATTTATCCAAGAAAAGTCTGCAGACATTATAGATCGATCGAGATTTAAGCAAGATTATTGTGTATATGAGTATGATGCGAAGTTGAATACTCTAGAAGAGTTGAAGGGGTTATTGATGACATCTAGTCCACATCTCAGCCATATTGCACGAAGTTTCACAGCAATCGTATGCTTGCTGCATGATATGAGCTGAAATATAACACCTTAAATTCGAACAACCAAGAGAAAAATAGAAATCTGGGAAGTGTACTATCTACTAAACTCTAATGCTGAACAAAATTATGGAGATCAGTTAATACTCCAACTCGAACTACTTTGCAAACTTCTCTGCTTAAATTATACTCACCGTGCTCAGCATTCTCACACATGATGCGCATAGTCCGGAAGACTCTCTTGACACAAGCTGCCTTCGATTCGGTTCCCGAAATCATTCCGAACATGAAGAAGCAGATGAGAAGGATTCGAATAGCCATCATGATGAAGATGAAGAGAGGAAAATGGAGTCTTCGGTCGACGTAGAAGAAAGGAATGTTTGTGACTGTTTCGAGTTATCTCCCTTCGATTCCGGGAAATGGGCGGAGCATCTTTCCGAGATGACATTTGGGAGGTGGGTGGAGTCTTTTGGGTTACATTTTAATTAAATGTTCAAACAAGTGTCTGAAAAAACGACTCGAAAGGGTACGAAAGATAAAGGCCATGGGCTTCATGAAATATTCAGAATATTCATGGTGTCTTCGTTTTGGAAGTGGTGGGCGGAAGGCAAGAAAAAAAATCTATATCGTTTCAGAAACGTGTTTTAATTTGGTGGACTTTACGAAAAGCCACCCACGGATATAAAATTTTATACTTCTGAAGGCGTTGAGGAAATTGAGAATTCGATATTCTGAGTTCAGAATTTCTATTTTAGACCCTCGCCCTTAGAACATCATTTATTGCACCGCCTGCTTTACGATCGGAATTTCAAAAGAGGATGTTCAAAATTTTATCACTTTTTGTTTTTTTTCTCTCCCTCTCTCGGAAAAAAACTTATCAAAATATAAACTGATAACAGTGTGCATTTTTACGATTCACTATGAAAAAAAACAGGCACTCAAGATTATTTTATTATGATACAGAATAGTACAGTTCAGAGTATTTTTTACAGTCTACAGAATCAACAAGTGCCTATTCGGCGATTCATGGGAAAAATCAGAGGATTTTTTGAAGAAGATCATCCTCGAAACTTGGAGCAACCATGCACGTCGTCATCATCTCCGATAGATCGCAGTTGTGTTCACAGCATTTCGAAGCGGAGTTTCGGAGGAAATCTGAAAAAAGGAAGTGTTAATTTGAATAGATGTTTAGTGGGGGACATAAACTACAAGAACACTTATTCGTCATGTTTGTGTTTTTTTTCTTTTCGAAAATAACCAAAAAGTGAGTCAGCTTGAACAAGTTCGTCAAACATGTTCTTTCATATTCTTTTTGTGTCGATTGCTCATCTCAAAATAGAAAAAGATCAACCTAGAAACGGAAATGATTAATAGGAGGTCAGTTGGACGAGAGGGGGAAACGAACATATGTCGTCTTGAATGACAGGTGTGAAGAGGGGGCACGTGAAATGTTTCAAAATCACAAAAGTAGATTAGGAACAACCCTTTGGACTTTGAGAAACAGGGAAACCCACTTTTGAAAGTTCTAATGGAATTTTTAAATTTTTTTATTCGTCAAAGACAGGAAGAAAAAAGTTTATCCCTATTAATCTCACTCGAAAATCTTCCAGATTTTCTGGCGCTAATATTCAAATTTTCCGTCAGAGTTCAAAGTTGATCTGCTCACCACTTTCTCCTCGGTAACTGCAGAGACTCTTGAGTGCCGCATACAGCTTCTCCGTGCATTTTGAGTGCTTCTTGTGATGAGATGGGGCTCCGTTGGTCTCTCTGAATAGAGCTGCCATGGCGACCACAACCACAAACAGAAAGAAGAAAGATCGCATTTTGAGTGGAAGCAGGCTCTGAACGAAAACACATTTTTATTTACCACTCTTTTATATATCCTGCTCCGAGCAGACGGAGATTTCTAGCTCTAGACGATCTGGAAAAGAGGCGGAGTCTTGGAAATCGGAAGTTACAAGAATGAGCATAAAATGACGTTTCGATAATATGATGATCTGGAATTCAAAAATAACAAAGAAGACAAATGAATAAAAGTACTCAGAACTGTACAGCTGATAGGGAGAACGGGCAAAAAGTAGGAGGGGATCAGAGAGGAATTAGTGTCAAGAAATATGTGAAAGACGATTACGGAGTGGAAGAATTGTTATTTTCAGAGAACTCTAGGAAAAGTGTCAAAGTACTAGGTCGAAAGTTTTGAATTGAGAAATGAATGGAGTTGGGAGATGAGGGGGATTCTGTGGTCGGAGGAATACCAGTCAGACCTGAATCCTGTATGTAGTTGAAACAAATGTGCTTTAGCGTATGAGATCGGTTTCCAAAAGCGTCTTAAATCTCCATTTATCACCACTGTAAGACCTGCTTAGAAGTCCTATTCATGTTGGAAACGATCCAAATTATAGGTTCCTTCCAGTTCCAGATTGCGAACGTCAATTCGTAGATAATCTTCTTGGATTTCCAGATTTTTTGTCATTCGTGAGAATAGTGTTTGATCCGGTTGAAAATTTCCGTTTACTGTTTTGTTTTTGATGATTGATAATCTTGACAAGATATCTTGTATTCTAAAATAACATTTCACAGATCTCAAGGATTTCTCGAAAGCTTTTCAGGTACTAAAAAACGCCCACCGGTTCTTTGAATATCATAATGACTTATTCTATATAGCTTTTCCTGGTTCCCACTCAAAACAATACGTCTTCGGTTTTCTGTGAGTTTTGTATCTGGAACACTTTTCAACAAAAAATATATGAAAACAGACTTCACGTGTGTTTTTCATGATGCTTCGATCTGATCTGAATTTCCAGAAATTGATAAGAAAAGTGAAGCGAGTCAGGTGATCAAATCAGTGAACGAATTAGAGAGAGGGGGTATTTGGCAACATTTACCGAAGAAAATTGATAAGAGTAGATGAAGTTTGATGAAGCCAGACAGTCGAGTGTCTACGGGGGAATACGGGGGAAAGATGGGATACTGTATTTGAGGAAAATGGAAATATTGAGATCAGATAGAACGGTTTTCACCTTCGACTTTTTGAGCTGCTAGAAGTGTTGTCTTGTTGCGTTTTTAATTTCAGTTGTTGATTGGTTTCAACAACAAAATACCCTGAAATCATGGGATAATCTCCAAATATGAGAGTGAAGCCCTGATTGGTCTATGATTATCCATGACTTGGCTGATTTTCATCAAGTTAGGATAAAGTTTAAACATACTGTTGGGCTTTCAAAGCATTCTCAGTTATTCAGGTATGACAAACGGAAGAAAATATATGATTTTTAATTTTCTCTTTCACTTTCCTTTTTCTGGTATTGTTCAATGGTTCAGGAGTTCAAGTTCAATTCGAACCACTCTCCGTTGACACTATCAGCTCTTAAAATTCCCGTGCACTGACCGTGTTCACTTTGTACCTATACAATGTGTAATTCTAAGAAAGAATACTCCGAAAAGAAGGAGTACAATGATAAATGCTCTTATCTAAAATACTTGTTTGCCACACTTTCTTAAGAATGAAACAATCTACGAATCGAGAAACTAATACAGTTCCAATGTCCAAAATTCGAATTCAAAACGAACAGATTGGAATGCAAAGCACAGTTCAAAAACAGAGAAGACGAATAGGAATCATTTAGAAAAGTTGAAGAAAGATAGAAACAGAGCAAAAATTCCAGAGAGCAAAATGATTTTCAGATTAAAAAACTGTAGGGATGCTCTTCTAAATCACATGGTTTCCGGTGGCTCGTCATCAGATCCACCTACACAAAACACGAGGAATCAGAAGAATGATAATAAAAAAGTTGCAAACAGTAAACAGGAATTTGAGTCTTACAGTCTCAGCCATCATCACGTGACATTTTCAGATAATGGAATCATGATTTTCAGACAAATATTTGAAGGGCTCTGTACTGTTTTATACGACTGAAGCTCTATGATCACTACAATTATCACCATTTTGAGAAAGTAAATAGTTTTTGATTTGGAAAATAGAGGAATCTTCGGAGATTAAAAGTTCAAGTGGTTTTCGATGCAGAAGATAAATAGAATTTCAGAATAACAGTTTTATGGCTTTTTGTTGCAAAAATGTTATTGAGGAAGTGTTTCATCAGGGGCAGCTCCAGAAAATATTCGACAATAGGGCAGAAAAAAATTTGGAAAATTCATGGCAGAAAAAAAAGAAAAAGACTAATTCTTTTGCAAATTGTGTGCCCATTTTCGAAAAATCCTCGCTGTATTTTATGTTATTAAGTTTTTAACACATTTTCCGAATCATTTGAAACTTCACACGGCATCCTCAAATGGAAATACGTTTCACGTCTGTCTCTTTCTCTAGACTCTCTCAAGCGAGAGAGTATTTTTTAAGAATGAGAGAAATTAGCACTGAAAATCCGTGAAATCGGTCATAACTTGAAAACGAAGCTGAAATTAAAAAATCGGCTCACATAGCCGGATGGAGAACGTTCTTAGCTATCTACTGATGTAAAGCATTTTTTAGGACACTCAGCCCCAATAGAGTTATTCCGCTTCAAAATTTGCACTGAAAATCACAAAAATCGATGTTTTTTGGACCTAAATGGAAAATGAGGGCCTTTTTCAAAAATCGGCTCACATAGGCTGGTAGCCATATCGAAGGTCTACCTTTCGCCATACAAATCTTATAATTTGGGTCAGCCAGCGCCAAGTTATTCTCATTTGAATATTTTGAGCTGACAGTAGTTGGACCAGGAAAAACCAAATATGGGCGAATTTAGGTTCAAAATGATCAGAAAGACAAGGGCATCACCGCCAAAACGGTGAAATAGTTTCAAAAGTGACGTGATCCCTGAAATCCAGGTCGAAACAGAGGACACTCTAGAGGATTGTCTCTCTTCGCCAGTTCACGAGGAAATTATCTCAATTTTTCAAATTTGAATTTCCATTTGAGGAGGCCGTGCTTCATGGAAATCGTTGACCACAAAACCAAACTGAAAATTCTACAAAGTTTATCCCCACAAGGAGTTCATTATCCAGAATGCTTTTCAGGAAGGCAAACTTTTCCGATCTCTGATACTACGAACTATCTGTATTTTGAAAATTCTTTGAATCTCGAAACCGGTTAGCATGACTTTTCAGACTACACGATTATGATATTTGTGATACCCAAAAACGTGGACACTTGTTTTACTCTTTTGTTGAAATCATCCTTTCCGTATCCCGCATCCCCTTTTTCTTATTCAAATGTCAGACTTCAAATGATCCATGTACTCTTCATCTTATTAACACTCCAAGTTCTTTTAGATTCTGTTCTTATTCTTGCATTCATTCAAGCCATCGCCTCTTGAATCAGTCAACTCTTCATTTTCCGAACGTGACTACCCAATAGTTATTCTAAAACGGTCAGACGGGTGTGTAATCAGTACAAATTTTGTGCTGACGTGCAGTTCGGAGATTACGAAGAAAAAGTAATGATAAAGTAACTCGAAAGTCGTAGTCTATGATAACACTTTGTGTCTGGATAAAGAATGAGAAAATTGAAGTAATTGCTGATCTTGCAAAAAATTAGGCTTCACGAAAAGAAATCACTATTTGATAATGGAAGACGCGGTTCATTAAGAGCAAACATTTATTCCAGAATTGGGTTGACAAGATGATTATATAATAGAATGTAGATCAAGGTGAAATCGTCAAATCTTATTTACACCTTATGTGCATTTTGGAAGCTCCCAATAGTCATGATTCACTCTGGTGGCACAGCATCTCAAAAGCAAATTCCGACTAGGGGATTTTGATAATCAGATGTTCACAGCCTTATGATAAATCGGAAAAAAAGAGAAACAATTTTGAAGAAACAGTAATGTCTCATGGATGCGACCTGGCCTATTCAAAAACTCAGACAATCGTGACTCAATGTCAAAATTGATTTCGGGTGTTGTTCGACTAGTCTCACATTTTCGGTTGGACACTCCGAGGACCCCATTTTCTCAGGCTACTGCAAACATTGTGGGCTTTTCTATTTTTCTTCAAATACTGATGGCCCCTTGCATTTTCCACATTTTCTGTATATACATTTTCAACAAAAAATGTTTCATTAAAATACCTTAGAGAATTCCTCAGAGTTTTAAACCGACTGGATAGTTCAATTATCACTGACCATACACCCCTCCCTTCTGCCACCCGTTCACCCGCAATGCGCCCACTATTAATCCAGATGGTGGATACGACTACAAACAGACTACAGATGTTACCTTCTTTTCAAGAATCAGATAGGATTTGAGGGAGATAACGTCTAAAACGGTTTTGAACGATCTGAATCAGTTTTACAGAAGTCTCTACAACTAAAGTCACTGATATTCCAACATTATTTTTGGTCTAATTACAGATTTCCGGATACTATGTGAAGGAGGAAAATCATGATCTTGCTACTGTTTAAAAAATAATGAAGTTAGGCGAAGATTAACGATTTCCAGACCGGACAAATTTTGGCTCGTCACGGGTCAACCCGTAGCATGCCTGAAAATCCCACATCAGTTCATTGATGCAGAGACTATCCAACTTTAAATAATGGAGATCTTCGTTTACCAAGTCGCTTGAATTCTTGGTTGATTGCTTCAAACTTTTCTTCGAACTACTGGTATATTTTTAATGTGATGATTCTTGATTGCAAGTTTGTTGTTTCTATAATTTGGCCAACAATAGTTAGATCTCCTCTCAATCATCGTAATAACAACTAAAGTTGTTTGAAGGTCAAACAAGCAATATCGGATGCTTACTACAATTAATTATCATAGAGTCGATATAGTCCAGAAGATTATTTTTGCGTTGGTTTTTCTCTTATTCACTAAGCTATATCCTCACAACCAATTCTACAAACATCACTGACCACACACCTAACACCCCTCTCCCACGTGTCCATCTGTCTTCTTTGTTCCTCCTTCGAACGTCGGTATAAAAAGGATCCGTTGTAGTGTTTTGAGCTCATTTTGCTATTTCTGTTTTCTTGGTGTATCACTTTCCTGTTCTCTGTCTTTATCTTTGTTTTTTGTTGACCTTTATCTTCATTTCTTGTACCCAGTTACAAACAAACACACGTGATGGTTGCCAGTCGCCATTTGAAAATTTAATGTTCTTCTTTTCTTTTTCTCAGTGTCAACTTATTTTCTTACCTACACTAGGTTTATTTGTCTATTAAAACTAAAGTAATCTTCCAGAATGCTCAAATTACCACGCAAGCTGTCCATTTCATCTGTTTCTCAACTCTCTACAACCTCTTCTTGTTGGAATTCTGAATCTCCGCCACGAGTGTTCCCATTACAACACCTATCAGACAATGAGATCGCTCTTGTTGAAAAAGGTGAGAAATAGGAATTTGATTCAGAAGTTCAATCAGATTTTTAGTGAAAAAGTTTGCCGAGCTGAATGTAAAGCCGTTGGTTAGAAAGATGGATCAAAATGCAAAGTTAGATAAGCATCTTCTGGCAGAAGCATTCAGATTGAAACTGATGGGATTGGAAGTGGATGAGAAGTACGGGGGATCTGGAGGATCATTCTTCGATGTAGTGCTGACCGTCGAAGAACTATCGAAGATTGATCCAGGTGTTGCATTGACTATTCATCTTCAAAATGCTCTCACTGCCCCAATGCTCAATGAATACGGTACTGAAGAGCAGAAGGAGGAGTATCTAACGAGAATTTGCACAGATTCGGTTAAAATGTTTTCTAACAAAAGATAATCAAACAGTTTCTTCAGATCGGATCATTTGCTCTCTCCGAAACTGTTTCTGGGTCGGATGCGTTTGCAATGAAAACAACAGCCACCAAAGATGGAGACGACTTTCTTATAAATGGTTCGAAGTGGGGAATAAGTAATGCTCTGATTGCTGATTTCTTCCTTCTCCTTGCCAATGCTGAACCGGAAAAAGGATACCGAGGGATCACGTGCTTCCTGGTTGATCGAAATCAAACGGGAGTTGTTGTCGGCAAAAAGGTAACTTTCTATTATTTATATCTTTACCAATTATTTCTATTTCAGGATGACAACCTCGGAATGCGTGCTGGGACTACTGCTCAAGTCCATTTTAACAATGTTCGAATTCCAAAATCAGCTATTCTTGGAGAATACGGGAAAGGTACACTTGATGAGATCTGTCATTTTTAGTAATTTTCTTAATTAGGTTACAAATACGCTATTGATATTCTGAATGCTAGCAGAATTCTGATCGGAGCACAAATGGTTGGATTGGCTCAAGGATGTTTTGATCAAACTATTCCGTATCTTCGCGATAGAAAACAGTTCGGAAGTAGGCTCATTGACTTTCAGGTGTGTTTCAATATCTGGTATATACTCGTGATTTTCTTGTTTTAGGGGCTCCAACATCAAATCGCTAAAATTGCCACTGAAATCGAGGCAGCCCGTTTAATGGTCTACAATTCGGCTAGAATGAAAGACTGTGGATATCCATTCGTCAAGGCGGCTTCGATGGCGAAATACTTTGCTCCAGAGGTGATTCATTTGGAGAATACATCATAAATTTCAAAATATTGCCTTTAGGTTGCTTGTAAGACCTCAAAGAGGTGCATTGAATGGCTCGGAGGAGTTGGATTTACCAAAGATTTCTCTGCTGAGAAATTCTATCGAGATGCAGTTGTTGGAGGGATTTATGAGGGAACATCCAATATTCAGTTGAATACAATTGCTAAATTTATTGATAACGAGTACAAAATTAAAGCTTGACATCTTATTCCTGCGTTTTACAAGTATGAAGTATTGTAAAGACTTTTTTTTTCGTTTTGTTGTTACATGCATCTAATGATTTCATTGCACTATCAAATAAATCCTCCAATTCCTTCGTAAAAAAATTGAATAGCCGCGTGAACTTTGTTTCTGAGCAACCAATAATAGCTGCCAACGCCAGCACCATTTTCCGTAGTTTTTATCCAGAAATGACTGAGAAAGTAGCAAAAAAGGAACCAGAAGATTTAGTCGATGCAATCGCTCCAGAAGTATCTCCTGAAGACGTTGAAGACGA
Organism: Caenorhabditis sinica; assembly: GCA_963932045.1. Taxonomy (NCBI): domain Eukaryota; kingdom Metazoa; phylum Nematoda; class Chromadorea; order Rhabditida; family Rhabditidae; genus Caenorhabditis; species Caenorhabditis sinica. The sequence continues at coordinate 9,904,689 of OZ009941.1, read as the reverse complement.
TGGAAAATGTCTATTTGAGAGACAACTCGATAAAAGAGAACCAAATCTGTTTTTTGAAGCAGAATCCCATGTCAGGGTAAGTTTTGAAGTAGAATGCTTTCCAAGATCTATTCTCAGATTAACTTACGACGGTACTGTATTTTTCTCATCATTGTCAGTTGTCTTCCAATATTCTATTCTATTATGTGAGTCGATTTCCCTAATGGGAGTTCAAAAATGATTCAAGTTCAGATTCTGCGGACCACTGGAACTGGAAATGATGAATGTGAGATTAGTGAATCCAGCATTCAACAAATTTGATACAAATAGACAGTGTACGAGTGTCAATAAATCATTGCAGAATGTAGGTCATGAATTACTAGAAAATTCTTATCAGGAGTGTTGCAGGGGTTCATAGCACTAATCATCTTCTATGCTCTAAAAATTTATAACAAATTACATTTATCGTTACTTTATTTATGTCTCTTGTTTTACTTTGGTTTGGAAGTCAGAAATGCAAAAATGGAACTGTCAAAGAATCGAATTGGTGAGGAATCAGAAACCTTTAGGCAGTGTTGAAGGAATTAAAGTTTCAGCTATAACTAGTCACGAAAGAATTTTTCATTCAATTGAATTGGGATTGCTCATTCTTCAACTCTTGCTCATTTTCCCTCTTCTCGTTGGTGGATACTATCTGATAAGGTGATCCGAAAGTGTTCTATCTTCTAATCATTCTGAACTTTCAGGCATGTTCATCGAAAAGCGACTATATCTGAAATGAACCAACGAAAGGAGGGCTACGAAGAAGAGCCACGTCTTCTGAAAAAACGAATGAAAGTTGAGAAGATGCGAATGGATACAATAAAAAAGAAACAAGAAGAGCAGATTGAAATAGAAAAAGCTGAATTAAAGGAAGAGGAAGATCAAGAAGAATTGTATCGAAAGAGAAAATCAGATTATCTAGCAAGGGAGCAGGAACGAAAGGATGACATGAAAGCTAGAAGGGAAGAAAAAGAGAAGGCGAGAGAAAAGAGAAAGAAGGAGATGGCAGAGAAAGATAAATGATGAATTTAAGTTTTTATCAATTGACTTTTCTATCCTATTCAACCGTATAAAAGTTTCAAAAGCAATCGAAACTCTACCGATCTTCACAGACAAGTTATTTCTCTTGATTTCGTTTCTTGATATGTAACTACCCAAAACTCTTGGAATATCAAAAAATTATGAATCAATCTGTTTACTGAAAACCTTAAAATTCTGATAAATTCTTCCATTTTTTTATTATTTTTAGGTTTCTAAATATAGGGCCCGAAACTACAGTTAAGCATAATCCAAACAACACAGGTTTAACCTATTTTTGCGATCTAAACGTTAGGCATTTTCACTTTTTTAAATAATTCACAGCCGTGAACCCCCACTAACACGTATCTGCTCTCTTTTTTCCTTCAGATCGATTTGCCGATAAGACAGGGGAAATATCAATCTAAAATTTACTTCAAAAGGATCCAATCGAAAATGAGAACTCAAACATTCTCATCGCCTCGGACTCCACTGCCGGTAAGGATTGCAAAATCGAAGACTTTTTTTAAAGAACAATTCAGAAAAAGACTCGTCTTCCACCACCATCTCTTGCTCCAACACCACCACCGCCTTCCATTCAAAAACAATCATCTCAATCTGGATGGGATTATTGGTCTCGTGTCTATTCGGATGATTCCAACAATTCTTCGCCGTCTCGTGATGTCAGAATCTCTGATATGCTCAGTTCGGATACTCTTGTTCGTGCAAAACTTCTATTTTTGAATGTTCCAAGTCTTCCAACTGCTCATAAGAATATCATTTTGAATCTTGTCAAAAAAGAGATTCGTGATGATATTTCAATTCAAGATGTCATCGTGATCCCTCCTGGAAAATGGTTTCTCAACTTTTATCGTCCAGAAGATGCGTTGAAAGTTTTGAAAGTATTCAATGGATTCTCCTATCGTGGACACATTTTGGCTGTCAGATTCTGCTATCCAGATGGAACGGTGCGATCTAAATTTCTATGTGTTAATTTGAATTTAATAAATTTCAGTACGGAGACGAAGCAGCACTTGCTGAATTGGTTCAATGCAGTAACACTGCGAAAGGAAGACTCTTTGAGCAGAGAGAAATCGTTCAAGATGTAACAATTTCAACTCTTTTGCATTTCATTCATTCCTTGAATTTCAGACGCTCTCATCTGAATGCTGGACAATTGCCGAATACGACGTATTGCTGAAATTCGAGACAGAATTGATCAATCTTCTGAAAACTCACGCTTACCTACCGTACCACACTGTTCTCCAATCGATGCGAACTCTCTTCTCAAATCGGATTCCATCTGGCACGTCTTCGATTTTCATCAGTGAAGCATTGACTCAATGGCCGACTGGATTCATTCGAATGTTCAATAGAAATGTGAAAGTTGTTTCGAATACAATGTGCCTGTCGACTAGTTCCTATTATACTCAACGTATTCATGATTCTGCAATGGAAGGTGGATGCTCGATTCATCGGAATTCGTGGGAGCCAATTGTTCCAGAAGACATTCGGAGTGATGTTCAATTGATTCAATACATTCATTCTTTCCTTGGACACTTTGGACCACAGAACATTGATGTTTGTCTTTCTCAACTCTCAATTCTGAACGCATTCTGAATTCTTTTCAGATCGATGCTCCATTGCGCATTCTTGCTCAATCTCTGCGTGGAACCTGGCCGAAATCGGGTGCAAAACTCGCTTCTCTACTCACTGACATCTCATCTGGAGTTGTCATTGTCAATCGTGTTCTCTACTTGTCCAGTAACCCAATTCATCATGAAAAAATCATCGACAATCTGGCGGTAATTTCTCTGAATTCTTCGATTCAATAGATCTATGTATTCCTATTTCAGACCTATCAAGATGACTGTACCGATGTCTACTTTCTTCCGTTGTCCAGTGCTTTGGATGGACAAAAATTGATGATTGTCGACGTCGAAGATCTCTGATTTGGTCTCATTTCTTCTTCAACTTCTTCTTCTTCGAAATGTCTGCTTCTGGAATCTTGAATCAAAACGCCTACTTTCTGATTATGTGTGCTTATTCATTTTCCTGTATTGCTGTTTCAAAAATTGCTATACAAGCAACAAGGCATTTTGAATAAACCTCTCCGTTTGTCTTCTGTTCATATTCTTACACTTCATTCGTAAACGAGACATGCCCCTTTTTTTAAACAAAATGTGGAGTATCCTATAAACTTAACAAAGAATGTTCCATGTACACTTTCTTTGCTCTGTCTTTCTGTTCTTTGCCAAAGTGTGAACTTCATGAATCTTTTTCATATTCTATTGCTTTATCTCCTTATTACCTCGATCAATGGTAAAATCTGTAAAAAGTCTAAACCTAAGCAAAAGGTACTAAACCGGCTTTGCTCTTTCATAATTCTGTCATATTTTTAGATGTGCGGTATGAATGTTCTACGACATCTAACTTCACTCTGTCCGAATCGTTTCTCCAGAAATTATGGAAAGTTACTGGTGTTTTGTTGTGATAAAGGATGCAGTTATGATGATTTTTTTTTATTTTGCGATATGCAATGAGTGGGTGTTTTTTTTAATAAAAATTCACATTTTCTCTTGTAACACACATAGAAACAATTTTAACAAATCATGTCCTCAATTGGTGGCAAAGCACCACCGTTCCCTGCTTTTAATATTAGTTATTTTGCTCCGCCGGATGACCCCAGCAGAGCGGTTCCAAAAGTTATAGTTGTTCAACACTTTCTTGCGAAAGGTCGGAACTCCAGCGTACCTTGAGTAACTGGGTTAAAACCAACGACAACTGCGCTGTCTCCCCTCTTATGCATTTTTATGTACCGACATCAATCGAGGTTCGCGTATGTGCCAAGAGAGCGGCCGCTGCGGAGACGCAGACGGCGAGAGACAGGGGGGTCGGCGGTGTAGTGGGGAGAAAGAGGGAAGGAGAGAAGAAGCAGGTTCGTGTCCAATCGGTGGCAAGGTTTTTTTGCATTGCAAGGTAGAAAATCTTGAAAGTTTTTATTCAGATTCGCACCAGGCACGGCATCCTCAAATGGAAATACGTTTCACGTCTGTCTCTTTCTCTAGACTCTCTCAAGCGAGAGAGTATTTTTTAAGAATGAGAGAAATTAGCACTGAAAATCCGTGAAATCGGTCATAACTTGAAAACGAAGCTGAAATTAAAAAATCGGCTCACATAGCCGGATGGAGAACGTTCTTAGCTATCTACTGATGTAAAGCATTTTTTAGGACACTCAGCCCCAATAGAGTTATTCCGCTTCAAAATTTGCACTGAAAATCACAAAAATCGATGTTTTTTGGACCTAAATGGAAAATGAGGGCCTTTTTCAAAAATCGGCTCACATAGGCTGGTAGCCATATCGAAGGTCTACCTTTCGCCATACAAATCTTATAATTTGGGTCAGCCAGCGCCAAGTTATTCTCATTTGAATATTTTGAGCTGACAGTAGTTGGACCAGGAAAAACCAAATATGGGCGAATTTAGGTTCAAAATGATCAGAAAGACAAGGGCATCACCGCCAAAACGGTGAAATAGTTTCAAAAGTGACGTGATCCCTGAAATCCAGGTCGAAACAGAGGACACTCTAGAGGATTGTCTCTCTTCGCCAGTTCACGAGGAAATTATCTCAATTTTTCAAATTTGAATTTCCATTTGAGGAGGCCGTGCCAGGTGCATTAAAATGCTTCAGGTTCAATCAGATTACAAAAAAATGGAGTTTTTGGAATAATATGCACACAGTCAATAAAAATAGCCAATTTGATGAACATTAACCGGGAAAACTGAGAGAAACGACATCTGATGAAAACGAATATCAAAGTTTGAGAGAGGATTTACACAATAATTCATAATCATTAAAATAGAATACAGTCAAACGGCTTGACGGTTAGAGACGAGTTGAGGCCAGCATCGAGCCACCAAATCGATGCAAGTTCTTGCATCTTGAGCTGAATCATGCCCTTCATTTCCTTGATGAATAACTTTGTTCAGAAGTTTCTTCGCAAGATCCTTCAATGACTGATAAGATCCATTTTTTCGCTTGAACAACACTGCTGTGTCCACCACATTGGTATGAATGATCTTCAAGACTTTCAAGTCATTCGAAAGATGATGTCCAGTCAGAATGGTGTGCTCATTGATATATCTGAACAATAGTTCACGAACCTGAAAATGGGATCTTGTGTAATGTCATAATAGGAAATGCATACCTCTTCTAAAGTTAAAGCATCAACCCAGTAGCCGTCTTGGATACCGGAGAATTGAGTATTCAAATCAATGATTCTGCCAGTCGGCTTAACAAGAACATTCACTACTGTGTTTCCTTTGGTATCCACCATTGTGACTCTTGCAACCTCAAGTCCATTGATTGTATAGATCATCTCCGTGTCCAGGGCAAACACCTTCAAGATGAGAATTCAGGATAAATTTCAACTATAAACACACCTTGTAGTTTCTGCTCACACCTTGTACTTGTTCTGTATGTGTTGGTGTCCGAATGAACTTGGTAAGTTCATTTCGATTAGTTGTACTGTGAACGTGGGCACTTGCAGAAGCACATGGTGTGTTTTGTCCACAGCATTCCCTCTTCTGTACATGATAACGGCAATTACCCTCTGGGTAGTGGAGAGAGAATACCTCGGAACAACGAACACAAATGCGTAATGGATCTGAAGAAACGAAAAATCTCGTGACGGTGTTCAATCAGTGAGAAGAGTTACCTTCCGGAGCCCGCCAGTTTCTCCAGTCTTGTCTAATTTCATGGACAGCAATGTGTCCCGTAAAATTGTCAAAGTGAACAAATCCATTTGACACGATTTCCTGTTTGGACAAAATGAGACGATGAAATGCTCCGTATGCATCTATGTCACTCATGATAGATAGTTGAAGAGGTTGATTTGAGTGAAAATCTGAAGCTGATCTCGGTAAATTGATTTTTAATTGGTTATTTAAGGAACCTGGTACTATGGGCGGATGAGATGTAGTGTTGTGTCTTGAGATCATTTGCATTGGGAACATCATCGGACGAGCTATAAATATGTATGATAGTTATGTCTTCTGGAAACGAATCAAACCTTGGTATGGATTTGCGGCACCCGGTTGGTATTGCGTTTGAATGAGAACAAGAGATGTATTGACTTGGTAGCGATATGGAGTAGCAGATGCTGAAATGTTGATTTTAAAGCATGGATTTAAGAAATTGAACATTTGAGTGCAAAATTTGCGAATTTAATTTGACACTCACCAGATTGAACTACACGGATCCATCCTTGGTGCTGAGCCAGATTGGGATGATAAGTGTCATCGACAGATTGAGGATTCATCTAAATAAAAATCACATTCAAAACGTCATTTTCATATAGAAGGAGAAAAACGAGAGAAGGAGAACGTTAAAAAGAGAGAAGAGCAGATTCCACCACGATTGACAAAGGAAAATAAGGAGAGAAAATGTATACGAAGAGACTTTTTATGAAAATTTGGAATGGTTGTTTGATGGTTTCAAGAAGGAGGTGAGAGAGACGCAGAGCACCGTTTCCTTTTCTCGTTTCGTTCGCGACCTTTTCCTTTTTTATGGGAAACTGAGGATGATGGGCGGAAGGCGTACGCAGAGAGAGGGCTCTGGGAAATTGGAAATCTGACATTTGCTGACTGAGTAATACAGTGAGAGGGGAAGGGCATCAATCCTTGGGGGTTTTTTCTATATTGGATGGGATTTAGAATATCTCAACTGAACCACAAAATGATGACAATAAAAGCACAAATGGGAAAAATATACCGAGACATGGAATTCGTGGAAGATATATGTTTGTATCTATGTTTAGTTTTTTCAAAAATTCAAATCAATGTGATATTTTGGGGGTCTGTGAAAGAGGTTCAGATTTGTTCATTTGAGTTTGAAATCTTTGAGTGTAACCATCAATTCCAGAACTCCATTTTTGTAGTAGTCTTGTGAAAGTGGAACTGTGCCAAATTTCCTCCGCATTGTTTCTGGTTTTCTGGCTTTTACAGGACTCACATTCTTCGAAATATGTACAACGTCCACAAAATGGTCCACTATAGAAAATCAGTTCTAAGACTTTGAAAAAATTCAGGTAATTTTGGCATGAAAGTATTGCCTCTTCTGTGCCATATAAACATCATACATGCTCTATGAACCATATTCGAAAAAAAGAACAGAAAGACAACTCCTCTTCAGACAACCTCTTAAAGTGGCTCTCATTCAAGTCAACGGCTCAAAAAATATAGAGACGACATAAAAATACTCTATATTTTTTTTGGCGCGTCATCACTCCAAAAATCTACCTCAAGTTCAGTTTTGAGAACATTTTTGGCTTTTGTTTGAGTTAATTCTAGGAGGCTCATTTTTCAGTCCAACTTGAACAGACCTAACTGATTTTAAAGGAAAAATCTGTCAAGATTTACACTAAACCCATAGCTAAGTTGAAATGGAAACTCGCTCCCAGCAGGTGGAGAACATCTGTTATTTTGTATATTCCATGTTTTGTATTTTCCATTTTTCCAAGGCAGGAATTTCTTTCTACTATGTCTTCAATGGAAGTAACGATTTTCGAAAGGCTCATGTATGATATCATTTCTCACCTTCCATTCGAAGACAAACAGTATGTCGGTTAAAGAGAAAGGAAAATCGAATCACTTTGCACTTTTCCATCTACCAGATGTCCTCATTATCTCTTTTGTAATTTGAATAACCTTTGTCGCGTTTCAATCTTTTTATTCAACACAATCTTTCTCTCGTCCATTTCATCAGCTAGTATTCAGTCTGGTCCAAACATGAATAACAAATCGTCGGATTATGGATCCATGGAGGTAAACTTTCAAGAATCCATCCGCTAAATCGATCAGTTTCTTCAGAGCTCCACCATTAAAAACATCTCTGTGGAAGACATGGTTCCAATTAAGTGTTTCCGGATTCAAATATTGACGGAGTTCGCTATAAAGTTCATCCATGAATGCATGGTTCCATTCAATGAAATCATCATGGAAGGTCCAAATAGAGTTAGTTTTGAGAAGATTATCAAGTTTTGCAGCTTTTCTCTTTTCAGAGTCACCGTCCTCGTCTGCTGATGCTTTTAGGAAAACTGGGAATGGGAATTAGACGAGTTGAAGCCATTGAAGATATTGAGATGGTCAGTTATTTATTTTTTCTACTTTAATGGAATCTTTTCCTTACAGGGACCGGTTCTAAGAATCAAGCGTGACGAGCTCAAGGAAATCCAGAAGAAGGTCAAGGAGTTGTACTTGGCAATGGAGGCAGAGGGGCAATTGTAAGATGTTTGAAGTTGGAATCGTTTTATCTTCAACCTTTTCTTTATCCTATTCTCACTAATGTTTCCTACAAATTTATTGTTAGCAGTATGCGTACTATCAGAAGGTTGACGTAAGTGTTGTAAGCGTCTCCTGTTTTCCCTTTCTACCAGGTATCATGTCTTCCTTGCCCTCTCTTAACAGATGATTCTGACCAGATTTTTCTTTAATTTGAATCGCTTTTTAATTCATCTTTGTGTTCCCAACGGTGCAAATGGAAAGAAACATGTTTATTGTGATCGCTCAAAAGTTTCATTACAAGACAAACAACATTCGATAATGAACAATATTTTGGAAAAGAAGAAGAAAAGATGGACTTGGTCTGCATTGACTAGTAGAGGAAACTATTAACGTGGAGAGAAAAGAACCATAGTTGGACTGGATAAGAGAGATCAGTTTTGAACAAAAATATGACCTGAGACGAGATGAACCTGAAATACCATTTTGTTTGAAGAATCTTAAGATATTATCTCTCACCTGATTGAATCAGAGATTCTTCTCTGGGCACATTGCCTGTCGGATGAAGTCGTCGGTGCAGCGCGAGGAGCAGCATTTGGTGGAGATGTCGATTTCGGTGTTGGCATCTGAAATCAATTAATTGAAGGAGATGTTTATTATGTTTTTAAACTTACTTGGATCGACAGTATCGCAGACTTTCAAAGTGTACTCGATGATCTTCTGTCCGCAAGTCTTGTGTTGAGATGAACGTTGAGGACGAGATTTTGCTGCAGGGTTGGATGGATTGAAGAGTTTGATGAAAAGAAGGTATCCCTGTTGGGAGTCGTCCTTTAATTCTCCATCTTGGATCTCAGCTTGCTTCGGAGCAAAAAGAGCCATATTGGATACTGTAAGGATGAGGAAGAAAGAAACGAAGAGAGTCAACAGCTGCATTTCAGAATGTGCCTCTTCTCTAGTTTCAGGTTCTTTTATGGAGACGTTTCTCAATGGGCGTGGCACCTGCTGAAAGGGTTATGGGAGGAGCTTCCACTTTCCTCTTGAATTATTATTCATCTTTTTTGTTTTCTGCGAATTCGAATTCTTCTTCTCAGCGTCATATTAATACAAAACTTTGTATAATAAGTAGCATGGGAAAAGGATTTGAAACTCGTGACACAAATGAACTATGATTGGAAATTGTGAGAGAAAAGTTAAAAATAATATAAATTTGTGTGCGAGTACACACCTTGATGGGGAAGGGCTCAAACATCGCAGAGATAATTAGAGGGTTTTTTTAAGGTAAAGGATACGTGTGACTAGGTGATCCGAAGAGAAGTACGGACAACAATGATGTGAGCATGAATAATACTCGAAATGGCAAGTGGTGATCAATTTTGATCAGTTGACCTGAAGGAAATGTTTTGAGTTTCAACTTTTTCGGAAAAAAAAATGTTATAAGGAAGAACAAAAAACATACTTCTGGAGGATCTGAGCAGTATGATTCCCATAGCCCAAAATGGATATATTAAAAATTGAAATGCTGTTGCAGGGTTTCCAAAAGTCAAGTTGCGATTTTTTGAATTTAACACAATATGAAGTACACTTTTCAGAACTTCCTACAAGATGAGATATGGCTCCTCCAAAATGCTCTAAATTGTCATTGGTTGTGACTTGGACGGCTGATAACTCGAGTTACGTGGTCAATATAGTCTAGGATCCAATTCTTTAAAAAGCTTAACCCCAGGAATCAATTGTTCAAAGTCGCCTATTTGGATACAAGGCTTTTTATAGACTTCGAACTATTGTTTTTCTCTGTGTCCCGTGTTCCACTTAAGATATGTTGAACGCTGGAACTTTGAGATTTGTTCAACCTATTCTCAAAGAGTTTGCATAACATTCACCGCTCTCACAATTTGATATTACACCTGCCAGCGTTCTTTTTTCAAACCAGATTCAGTTACACTTGCAAACTCATTTGATTCAGAAACACCCATAGTTCATAGTGATCTTCGTTGTGCTTATCCCCATCTGAAATGTACTGTCTGAACCGATGAATCTACAATAAAATGTATTGAAAACGACAATAGAAGACTCGTGAGATCTGTGAAGGGCACCTCAAATCACTCATGCAGACTACAGAATTTATTTTTTCGTATGAGAAAAGAAGGAAGTGGCTACAACTTCAACTCCGAATTCAAACCCATCTGCTTTGAACTTCTTATTCGAAACTCAGCATTGAAAGTGTATGTTTTTTATAATTGACTTGCTGAACAGCACCTGTTCGTTGTCACAATAACGCGCCCTTTACGATAAGAGTAGTTATAATTCGAGTTTTGAAAGTATTTCAAATTGAAACACATGTGCACTTTGCAGACTAGAATTACTAATTTCTAGTAGCTGAAGGCAGAATCTTGTGCCAGTTCGTATCTTCGGGGAACTAGAAGAACCAAAAATACAAGTCTCGACTTTTAGACTTGGAGAATATTCAATCTGAGTGGGTTTAATTGTTCCGTTTCCGACAGGGAGAGGGATACTTTGAAATTCTAATTGAGAGCGATCAGCTGACAAGAGAATAGTTGAAACGTCATTGAGAAGAGACAACAAGAACTACATTCGCACTTCCGAAATCTTTAATATCGTTGTATACTTCAGTAGACAGAAGACGTGCACCGATCATCGGATTAAAAACTAGAAGAATACAAAAAAGTTATATCAAATCGTTATGTCACAAGCACTTTGTACTAGCTTTTTGTCGGCTAAGCACAAATTTGTTATTCAGTTATGAGGTGTCTTCCAACAAACAGCTATGTCTACGTAATCACAAACTCGAACCATTTTAGAAAATCCTTTCGAAAATTCTGATGAATACTCATACGCTTCGAAAGTCTCCCACAATTAAGTAATCAAAATTCTGAGACATCATCATTGAGATGTTATTTTCAGCTGGTTATTGGTTCTCAAACATATTGAGAGCATTTCTTCAGGGGAGTGAAGAATTCCGTCGGGAGTTGAAGAGAGTTCAGAAAGACAGAAGAAAAAGATCAATGCATAATTGATCTTAGGTTTCAATTGGCAAGCTTTACAATTCGTTCCATCTTCGCATTAATTTTATATAAAACTCTTTCCAAAATTAGGAAACACAACAAATACATAACACATGATTGAAATGATACATGATCTCTGTCTCAATATATTATTTCTTTCCTCCTCTCTTCTTGCGGATTTCTGCAGTCTTCGCAGCAGCATTTCTATCGAGACGACGAGCAGCGGCACGAGTGTTCACAGATCTGAAACTAGGAGGGAACTATTGACACAAATTAGGAATTCTCACGATTCGTTTCTATTAAGTGGAGTACTTGTCATCAATGGTTGAACTGCCAGTGGTGCACCAGTGAAAACGTCACGAGACACAGCTCTTTGAATTGGAGTGATGTTGATTCCGAGTTGTGGAGTAACAATATTTTGGGAATAATCGTCTATCTCGGCGGTATCGTTGAATTTGGTCGGTGTGCCATCGAGAGAAGGAAGTTTCATTTTAGCAATCTAAAAATGTTATAATGTGAAACTCGAAGTGACTTTCGTGATTACCTGTTCCATTAGCTGCTCGTTTTCCTTCGTCGCTTTCTTGATGTCTCTTTCATAGCTTCGAACCGACGCTTGTAATTTTGTGATCTAAAACAAAAAGCGTTTAGAGAGTAATTATAGCACGGGCACACTACATTTCACCCCCTCAGTTGTAACTTCGATTTTAAAAACTCGTTTAAGGAAAAGTCGTTACCTCAGTTTTGACTTGGCTGATGCTCTTATTGTCAATCTTGATTCTATCAAACTCTGCTTTCGCCTGCTCCAATTCCTTCTGCTGTCCACTGAGAACCTTCTTCAGCTCTACAATTTTCAGTAGTTCAGGTTTTCTCTCCTTCTTTCTCTTCTCTTCATCGATTTTTGTGCGCAAAAGAGCGATGATATCGGCTTTGCGTTGAGTAATCAACATCTGATTTCTGATTTCTTCTTGTTTCTGCGCGTCCAATTTCTGCTGAGCCTCCTCAGTTTCCTTTCTGATCTCCATGAGCTTCGATGTGATTTCATCGGTTTCTCGTTGAATCTGCTCAGATTCTAATTGAAGATGATCGATCTCGAGTTGATCAGTTTCTGCTTGCTTGTTTGATTGCACTGCTTCTAATTGAACAAGTTCTGATCGTAGACTAACGCATTCTTCTGTCATTTTCTCCACCAGGTTCTGATCGGCCTTCAGCACTTCTCGTGCAAGTTTGATTTCTTCTTTTTCGCGGTCTGAAAAGTGAATTGTTAACGTCATGCAAAGATGAATTGTTATTATTATGAAACCTCTTCGAGAAATCGCCTCACTGTACTCTGCCTGTAGACTTGAAATTGACAATTGCAGCGTTCGCAGTTTCTCGTGTTTCCGTTTTGCCTCTAGAATCACCTCTCTGATTTTCTAAAAAAAATTACTTTCATAAAAAAATTAATTTCATAACTAAAAAAGCTAATACCTTGCACTCGTTCTTCGCATCTTCTTTGCTCTCCGCAATTCCGCCCAAATCTAACTTTTGAAGCGCATTTCTACGAGAAGTCAAACTTTCCTGAAGTTTCGAAATTTCGTTTTCCGTCTCGAGAAGGGCTTGTTCGTGATCGTCCTTCTTTAAATCAGCCGCAGCAGGAAAGTCTCCTGTAAACAGTATAAGTAACTACCGGTTTTTTTTCTGATTTCACTATTACCTCTGATCGCTAAAAACTGCAATTCGTTGTTTTTGCAAACTTCTTGAATTCCGACAAGGTCCTGAGAAATCGCTGCCAATCGTTTTGCTTCACCGGCGACAAGAGATGCTATTTTGAACGCATTTGTTGTTTCCTCTTCCGCCTGATCTCCTCTCTCTTGCTCGCACGATTCTTGTTCTTCAAGTTTTGTGATGACGTATTGTTGAGTATTTTGAATCTCTGTGCGAAGAGCACAATTCGATTCATCATCGAATGTCGTTTCGCTGAAAGTTTCTGAAGGAGCGTCAACCCAAATTGTGAAGTTGTCCATTTTGCGAACCTGAAAATGTTGCACTGACAATAAAACAAGATTGAGGAGTATTACAAACAAGAAAAAATTACGCACACCTTAAAAGATCACGAAACAGCAAAAATGACTAAAATCGTTGTCAGATGCGAATTGAGCTCAAATTCAATTCAGTTTTCAATTAAATTTCATTTGAAAATTTTTGAATCTGCAAACACCGCGCCGCACTATTGCGTACAATGGCATTCCATGTGCACCGTACTTTTCGAGAAAATATACAATTCTGAAGACTTGAAAACGTCCTGTTTGCTCATTTGCTCTCTTTGAAGAAAAATGCGCCGATTCTGTAACAGAGCAGAAAGAAAAAACACAGCCGTTTTCATTACATAAATAAATACATTTATTAAAGGGAAAAATATGAATTATGGGTGAAGAATAGAGTCGATGTTGAACCGGCGGCGTTAATAGAATTGTTCCATCTTCTGATTGTGTTCATTGTCGATCTTCTGAACTTCGTAGTACATAGATTAGACTGAGGAATTGCTGCACAGCGTCTTCTGGGACTCCTGGGCCATTTTCGATCTTGATCCCGGCTGGCTGAGGATGACTTGAGGTGATTGCATGGTGGCAATACAGGGCCTGATTTGGGAGAGGAAACCAATAATAAACCAGATGTGGAACTGAGGGACCTTAGATACAGCTGGTTTTATATAGGGGTCCTCGGTGGAGGGCCAAAGTCTTTATTGATGAAATCCAATTGTCTTAGAAATAGAGAGCTGGGAAAGAAACTATTTAATTTAAGAATTAAGCACAAGAATTTCCAGAATCTAGGTTAGTTGATCCTAAAGATACAGTAGACAAAATCTTAACTAGATCCGTAAAATGAAGATGAAAATCGGCCTGTGAAGATGCCTTTGGCTAAAAGATGAGAAAGACTTCTTTAAAGACAGTGTTTTTTATTTCATAAACCAGATCTTGACAAACCCCTATTCCTAAAAAATCTCGATGTCTGCTTGAGCATATGCACCTCTTGCGTGAACAGTCATACAACGTAATCCTCGTGGATTCTGCTTAATAGGCAGAAGAATGTTGAAGTAAGTCAATCCAAAAAACATGGTGAAGTCGTTGAAGGTAAGCTGCTTTTGGAATCCGAGCTACAAGAACTAGCATACCTCAGAGAGCTCCACGAGCAAGACCGTACTCCGAGGAACTTCGTGCAGATCTTCTGAAACATTTCGAAGCTGGAAAAGGATACATTTCGCAGGAAGGAAAAGAGGAAATCAGCAAGAAATATGGATTGCCTCATCAAAGAGTAAGATTATTGTGTTTATAATCATACTGTATCTGAAATCGTTCAGATTGCTGGTTGGGCAAACGATAGAAGAAGACGTCGCGGAGTGTATGATGATGTGAAGTTTTGGAAGATGTTTTGGAAACATGTCAGCGGTAGACACCAATAAGTTTGACTATGATGGCATATCCGTTTTCAGACAATCCAAACCAGCCACCAACGCAAGAAATCGAAGACGAGTTTGAGAGAGTTTTCGTAAGTTTCTGACTTCAAAATTTAGAAATTTCATTCATTTGTTTGAAGACGAAAATGGCTCAAATTGAAGGATGGATGGATCAGGCAAAGATAGAAACTGGTACTGTGGAAGAAAAGTGAAATCAAAGCTTCATTCGTCAGTACAATTAAATTTTTGTGATTTCACAAATGTAATCTAACCTCTGTAACTAATAAAAATACAAACAACTGGATTCTTTAAAGGGGTACTAAAGTATTCCAAAAAGTTGAAATATTGTTATATGAATCTACTCAGTTCGTTGTACAAAAGAAGTCTTCTTGGCGATTTGTCTCAATGTTGGCCTAATTCCCGTCAGAATACGAAGTGTTCATGTACACAACACAAATGATAATCTCTAAACTAATCACTTTTTTCTCCGGCGCTCTCATCTGAATCCGTCAACGTTTTCTGATCTTCCTTCATATCAAAGAAGACCTGGTGTTAGTGTCAGAGCGCCAGTCGAGCTGGGAGTCACCAATTCATTCGGAATCTCTCCGTTTCCCTTTCCAGAAGGTTCTTGCGTCTCTGTGTGAATATTTTTCACTTCTGGTTCACAGTTATGTTGGAGTGGGAGTTGGTGTTGTGGACTGTCTGAAATCATCTTTTCTTCCTTGAAAGCTGTGAAACGAGTTTTCTTCCAATAAGTGAATTATCTGGTTTTACAACAGCACCTTCTATAGTCTGAGTGGCTGCCAATGCCCTGCTTTTTTCTTTTTTATTCCAGACTCCGTGGTGTTGGAATCTTTCGTATTCTTCTTTGAAGCCACTTTCTGCAGTTGTTTCGCAGATTCTGGTTTCCTGTAACTTTGTTTGATTTCTCAGTTGTTTCTGTCTAATTCTCACTTTTCTTCCGATTTTGTGCAGGATCTTTCGACGGATCATTGTTGTTTTGATTCTTCTCTTCCTCTTTCTTTTTCTCTTTCTTCCCTCACAGTCATGATCCTTCTTGAACTGGTAACAGATATCCTTCTCTCGAACCAGTATAGTTCGAATTTTCAGATTCATCCTGGATGTTTCGGGCATTCGAAGTGGATTTGATATTGAGTCTCATGGATCAATATGACTTGATAACAGCTGGAATTACATAGTTCAGTGAAGTGAACATACTCTTCTCATTCACCTCATAACGGCAGCTTCCCACAGTCCTGCACCGTTTCCAGTGATCTTAAATGTCAGTGTTTGTTTGTCGTCGGCTGTCTTCAGGTCGTTCAGTGAAAAAGACTGACCAATGAGTGGTTTTCTGAATTTACGAGCTTAGATTATAAATGTGTCGGCCTTTGTATGGGAATCTGACTATTCAAAACATAAGCAGGGCTTATAACTGTTCGGTGCAGAGTTCAGGAGGGAATATGCATCCCAAAAGTTTTAAGAGGGAACCAATGCGATGTACTGTCTTCTATTCAATCGTCTACTAGACCCTGCACCCATTCCTGCGAGGAAGTAAATGTGGAGCATCTGATCAGAGTCTCCATCGGCCTGTACCAAAACCTCCGTTCTCTTCTCCTACCCCTGGAATTCCAAAGGGGGCACTGTCGAAATCTTAAATACTTTTTCCGGCAGACGGACACTGTTTGGCTTTCCCAAGCACATCAGCGTTTTTAAAAAATAATTATCAGTACAATAGAGTCGATAATTCCATCGAGTAGAAACTCGATGGAGATTTTAAGGTGAGGGTCTCTCTTTTTTATAGAAACTTCTTATCTCTGCTCCGGTTCTTTAGTCAATATTGATAAGGGCTTGATGACGTTTATTACGAAGTGGATTAGGATAAATTGGGTAGTTTTCAAAATAGAATGTGATTGTATTGATTATCCTTAAACCGTGTTATCTCAGATGCAATCCGTATTTTCCCATCCCCGGCTTTAATTATATCAGGACAATTGTGTGCAGAAAACTTGAAAAACAAGCTGAAAATAGTTTATGCAACTCCAGCCGAACATAATGCTAATAGTTAAAATTGTTCATATTACAGACAGTATGGAAAAAAAAATTGCGAAAAAGAAATAAGATTATGACCGGACAATCATCAGCAGGTGTTCTTGTTGTTAGTATTGCAGCTCCTTACGGCTTCTGTTGCAGACGACGTGCCGATCGGCGCGTTGGAGTCTGAAACGAAGATTTCTATAGAGAAACGATATCTTCATGTCAGCTAACCGATGGTTCCTCCCGCTCTTCAGCAACTTCATCGAGGGCCGGGGCAACCGATGCTGGCTTTCTTCCTCGTTTTGGAGTTGACGGAGTTGAATTCGATGTAGACGCTGTAGTAGAAGATGTACTGTTGTTGCGCGAACGACCGCGCTTTGGAGTGCTTGTTGTCTTCTCTTTCTCGACTTCTCCACTTTCCGGTATGGCCTTTAATGGAGTGGTTCGTGAAAGCCCTCTTGTCTTCTTCGTAGGCTCCTCGCGTGGAGTATCAGCTGGCACTACAACTAGCCGTTTCTGGAAATAACAAGTATTTATTGTCAAGAAGCTTTCCGGCTTACCGCGGATTTCGCCACTGGCTTCTCCGACTCCGACTTTTTTCGTCCACGCCGAGGAGTGGTTGGTGCTGATGCGGGCGCACGTGGGGTCTTTTTGTTAGGAACCACTGGAGTGTTTGCTTCTGGTACAACTGAATTGGCACGAGTCTTAAAAATATATCATCAAGATTAGTTGTGGCACTTTGTATTTATTTACCGATATTCTTCTAGAAACGCGCTTTGCGAGTGCAGATCCGGTCACATCGAACCTTATGACATCATCAACTTCTTTTTCTGGAGTTGTGTGTCCATCCGCACGTTCCGATTTCTTGACAGTGACATCTGCCTTCACCACATCTGGAATTCTCGCTGGTGTTTGACTACGAGAGTTAGCTCTGGAACGTGTCACTCGTCTTGTTGTCGGAGCCTCTTCATCGGCAACTATTTCAGAATTCACCCGAGTTCTTGCTACCGATGAAGCTCGCGATGGTGCTCTTGATTTTGGTTTCTTCTTTTCTTCAGCTTCTGGCTTATCTAATACGGCTTGATTCCTTACAGACACTGAGCGTGCTCTTCTAGAAGAAGACGTAGGTTCTTCCTCGTCAACAGTCTCTGCAGGTTTCGGGGAGCAGCGTCTAGAAGAGGAGCGAGTTTTTCTAGAATTCGTTTTAGAAACAGCTGTTTCCTCTTTAACTTCTGCCTCCTTATCGACGGGACTGCTCCGTTTTCTTGCAGGTTTCTTCGCAATTTCTTTGCTTGAATCCTCAACTGGAGTCGCCGAACGAGATGAAGTGCCTCTAGATCGCGAACGGGTGTTTGCCTGAACGAGTATATATCTTACATTTGTAAAGCGAACTTTAACGAAACTTACAGATGGTGGTCTTTCGATATCTGCAACTTCTTGATCCTTGTTCACAGCCGGGTCATTCATTTTTATGGCAGAAGTAACCGGAGGTTCAGTTTTCTCCTCGTCGCCAAGAGGCTGTGGCTCTTCTTCCTCTTCTTGAATCTCGATTGTTTTATCTAAAGCAACATCCTGTGCTACATCATTGTCTATCTCCATTTGAACACTTTCTTCTGGATCATGATAAGTATCCTTCGGCTGTTCAGATGACAAGCAATCCTCATCCTTTTGTATCTCGAAGCTGCGCTCAACTCCATCCCACTGAGCATCCTCGTACTCCATTTCTGGTTCTTCTTCGTCCACTTTGGCCTCCGGATTTTCATCGTCTTGAACCTCATGCGTTTCTACAACCTGTTGAGGTTCACCAATTATCTCAATTGGGTCTTCTTCAATTTGCTCATCACTCTCATCAATTGAATCCGTGTGCGCCGGCTCTTCTATAACCTCTTCTACCGGTCGTGAATTGACAGTATCGATAACTTCTTCCTCATCATGAAGATCCAGAGTTTCCTCTTCAACTTCTTCTAACACTTCAAATGGCTCTTCTGCTACTTTTTCCGCTTCTTGAGTTTTTGAATTGCTTCGTGAGCGTCTCACAGTCAATGCATCTTCCTCTTCAAGATTTCCCAAAATTGCGAAGTTGATTTGTTTGACATCCTCTGGCTTCTCGTCCATATTGAACTGTTCAATTCCACCAATCGAGTCTATGCTTTCATTCGGCCCTTTTCTGACGCTTGCGTGGAATCGAATTCTCCCACGACCAGGTGACTGAGACGCCTTTGCTGTTTTAAGAATGCTCGTCTGTTTTGGAACAGGTGGCAGCCGTTGATTTTCTGGAGAACGCATATCCACTGGTTCAATTGGACGCTTGTAGTAGCGAGCTGGCGTGGCTATCATTTGATTGAGATTGATGTTGTTGACAGAAGTATCGAGCTCCACAACCGAAGTCTCCAAAGCACTTTCAGATTCCTTGGTCTTTTGCTGAACACGTTTGGCTGTCTGAAAACAAAAATTAGTTACAATTCAGGAAGGTGAAAGCATATGATCAAACACTTACCGGAGGAACAAAGATGACAGGACTTGTATTTGTTTCGGTAACTTCTGATCGTCTTTTTCTCCCATTTCCCCGCTCTACAACTGCAAACATGTCGGGCATTTCTTTTTCTTCTTTCCTATGATGTTTCTCAAACATCTCCTTCACTGACATCTGAATTTCCTTCTCTTTCGCACTCTTTGGCTCAGGAAGGCATTTCTTTTTCATAATTCGAGGAATGAATGTACTCAAAAGTTGATGAGATTCGACAGCTTCAGAAGACATGAGATCATATCTCTCATTCTCGAACAGGAAGGCTTGGTAGAGCTTTTCAGATTCTGGGTCGAAAATGGTGTCTGGAAGCACACAGATTTCACTGGATATCAAAAAAATAAACTACTTACTGGTCTTTCCCTTTGCTTCCTCCGTGATCATTCTTTGTTTGAATCGCTCCAAATCATGCGGTTTGATTGTTGCTGTCATGTGCAGCTCCCCATTCCACAATTGCTCATACGTGAAACCTTCCTCATCCGTCGAGAACACTCTTTTCCTCGCTTCTTCTTCGGCAGACACTCCTCCGACTTTCGGCTTGAATGCCGCTTCCTCGTCATCCAACACTAGCCAAATCTTCTCCATATCTACGCCAAGCATCTGATTTGTCATCACTTTAATCACCTCGATAGCCAGTCCCTTTTCCGCCATGTCAGGGTTAGTTGCGCGGAGCCAATCGAGAATGTACTGGATAACCACTTCTCGTTTAACTCGTTCCGGAATTGAGATGTTGAGTATGGACTCTAGAAGATCCAAAGGCGTCGGAGGATACCAATCTTCATATGGTAAATCATTCCAAAACTGAGCATCTGGAGACAAGCGATGCATATTCCGTACATTTATTTGAATAGGGAGTACACTTCTGAAAAATTATACGTAGATGAAATCATACTTCTTTAAAAATTAACCTGTTCTTCATTGCTGCGATTTTTTTCTTCTCATGGAGCTGACGCATAGTATTTTGAATGTGATGGTTGACTGGCACGATGTTCACATTAATGAAACGACTGACGAGTTTAGTATGGCTAAGCATACACTTCGCAGAAAGTGCGGTTTTTTGTAGATTTCCAGAATCTTTGATACACTGACTGCAACTTCTGATGTATTCATGCACAATCCGAAACAATTTTATTCCTTGATTCACAGTATCTTCTGCCAGCGGAGAAAGTGCAGCAGTGACACCTTCGAACAATGAAACTGTTCTATCGGAAACGATTCTTCTGTAGTCCACTGCTTCCAAGAATGCCCAATTCGCAATATCCGTTTTGATCTTGTCACTCAGTTCACTGCGAGTAATAAGTCCAGTGAATTCTTGAATTCTTCCATAATACATCATTGCATTGAGAACAACTCGAAGATTCATTGGCGTTGTCGGATCATCTTCCACTATTGCTGATACACTCGTATTTGGAGATCCCGTCAGAATGTTCTTCCGAATGAGCCCCGCTGCAATTATATTAGCTGCCATAGATTCCGGGGAACGGACAATCCATGGAAGATTTGAAGCGCATTTGTTTAGAATCTGAAAATAGTTTTATTCGAGAAATTGTGGATGTAAAACTATTATTTACCGTTTCCTGAACACTCTGAATTTTCAACCAGCTAATTTTATTTTTTTCAGCTACGAAAACTCGATCATAAGACATTGAAGACGGGTAAAATAGCTGATCAGCGTCCGAGATCATACTGTTGAAACGTGAATGATTTGTAGAGTCCAACGTAAGAATTCCAATGTCAGTTACTGCCTCCGAGGGAATGTTTGATCGAATGCATGACATGAATGCACATTGTCGTAGTACTGTTAAATCGGGTGCCACTCTTCCGGGGACTCTCTTGTAATACCATGCGTCGATATCAAAGATGCAAGCTTCTACAATAAAAGTCGGAGCTTCAGTAGGACTGGAATCGACAGCGCGTCGCTCGTAGGCCATGAAAACATTGCTACGATTCGACGTACAACCGAAATGACGTGATGCATTGAGAATCATCGAATCCATTGAGCTATCATTACGACGTCTTTGACTCCATCCATCCACACTCCCTCTTTCGGTAACGATAGTTTTCAGTGATAACCAGCGCTCACCAAATGAGATTTTGTGTTCCAAACAGACGTTGAAGGTAACACGATCGTATTTTTCTTCATCTTTTACTTCGTCCATCGACTTGAATGATCCACGAAACAGTTGAATCATGATGTTATGACGAGGTGAGCGGTCTACAGCAGCAATAAAATACTCGAATTTATCCGGATCGTCTTCTGGTTCCAAAGGTGCGATATCATGAATTAGTCGTTCATGTCTCAACTCCAGCAAACTCATCTGATTGGATGGATTCAACGCGGCCGCGATAATTCCGCCCATCGATAGACCGACCAGAAGCGTGCGACTTCGTGGCATCAGAGCAATAGCTGACACGTAGACACCATCTGCAGGATATTGGCTGACTGCGCCATCATCACAAGTGTAGTTGAAGGTGCTGTCGGTAACGTAGCCAGCTGGAAAACTTATTATGTCGATTTTTAACAAATTTATTGACATACCCATTAATTCCAACATTTTCTTTTTGGGCACTTGGAACGTTGGGTTGTTTGTGGAGGTGTTTAGTTCCAGCAAATTGGTCAAATAGCACTTCGACCTTTTGCATCCAATCGCAATGATATGTGGCCACTCGAGCAAACGATGATACAATCCTAGCGAGCGGTTTTCTCTACCTTCGGCCATATCGTTGTTTGAAAATATAGTTTTGACTATTGTAATCGGCTCAGGAACTTGTATCATGCCGGTGATTGTCATTGTTGGAGAATCTTGAACAGTCATCAATCCAACCACAAAGTGTTCCGAACCCCATGTCATATTTTTGTCCTCAATACCAACGATAATACCGAATTGGCCGCCTGAAAAACATCTTTTGCTTCGAAGAACAGTCTGTAAAACTCTCACTTGCGGTCGGAAAATGATCTATGCTGATGAGATCACAGCCATCCGGAAAAGTGTAGGCATGTGTAACTCTTTCCAGTTCGATGTCAAATATTTGACAAGTACTTCGTTTGAAGTTGATGATATAGGGAAGCTGTCGACCAATTGAGTTCTTGATCACAGTTTGTTTGTCTCCTCGAACAGAATTATAAGTGTGGTACGGTTTGAAGATGGAAGATGTGTCCATCCTGTAATGATCGGAATAAAATGGTGTTCGCGAAAAATAAAACCATGAATTTTCGAGGGAACATTTAGGCGATATTTTCGTAAAAGTCGCAGTAATCAGAAAAAAGCAGAGAAAATTGAGACCAAGCAAAAATCGGGGAACGAAAATCGGAGAGTGGGCGGAGCGTGCCATCAAATACCGCGCGCTGCTAGAAAAGCTTGCGTTTTCAGCTGAAACCCAAGTGGTGCACGGTTTCCGATGACTAGCTCCGTCTACTCTACTCAATTCTCATTACCCCATCGTTTTCCCTTTCGTGGTGTCTTGAAAATTTTTTTTAAAGTTGAAAAGAAAAGTTGAAACTGTGCAAACAAGTGAGAAACGAACTTTCGCGGCGACAACCGCAATAAAATTGGAATGGGTCTCGACGCGATCTTACTGTAGATTTAAAGGCGCGTTGTCTCAGATGAAATTAATTTTAATGCGGAAAAGATAATCAATCTTTGCAAAGAAAATCCCCTCTAATCTTTCGATTGAAATTAACTTCCAGTTCTGAGTCGAAAAAACACCGACAGTTTCTTTCCAATACAGATTCCAAATACATTCTCAATAAACAGTTTCTACGCACTCAAAATACGTTTTTCTACATTCACAATCTGCGAATATTTCTTCCGAACATGAAGTTCTAGCACTAGATAATAACAAGTCTCGGGATTATCATTGTTTCACTTTAGAAACCCTTGAATTCTTCCATTGACGATAAACATCTCAATATCATTTTCTCTTCACATCTACACACCACAGGAGCAATAAACCAGCAATGGATACTGTATACTTCCCAGGAGACTGTATACTTTTCTAGTTTTCTCTCCTCATGACTGACAAACAATGGAACTAACTTGATTTACTACCGGGTACTGTATACTTTTTCCAATACTTCAGATTCAACAGACGCCTCGAATAATGGTTCAGTTCATTGAAATCAAACCACATTCTTCGTCAGAATCAGTTCCCCTGCCGACCACCTATTTTTCGTGATGTTTTCGTACAACTCTACCTCATCATTGAGATCGGTTTTCCATTTCCCTATTGGAGTTTCTCTCAAAAATTTGGATGAATTCGAAATGTTTTCTCCGTTCATCATGGAACAATCAGTGTCTGCCAATGGTAAAATGTTCATTCCTGAACCAATATTCATTCTCACAGGATTAGAGGAAAAGCGTTTATATAGAATAAGTATGCGATTCAGCATCCTTTCAGACAAAAAGTAAGTAAAATATATAGCTCTCATAAACATTATTCATTTTTCAAATTATTTTCAGTCACAAGTATCAGGGAGATCGATGGATGGAGACTTCAACTCAGATAACGCATATAGGAAACAACATTATTCATCATCCAGATGGAATTCAACTAGGAGAACATTTAAATGGAGAAGAACTTCTATTTAAATTCAAACTCACGAACAAGTTCTACCACGATTTTCCAAATAACATGGTATGGTATTTTGATAAGAATAATCCAAAAAACGACATTTTCAGATTCAACTGAGCACCCAGGGATTATATGAAGCAGTATTAGTTGTCCAACCAATGATCAAAGATGTCAATGGCCTGTCTCAATTAGACGGTACTCTACAAGAGTTCAAATTTGACTGTTTGAAATTCATGAGTGTGACGAAATACAAAGTAAGTTTTTTTGAAATTAGAAAATTGTTTAGTTTATGAGTATTCCAGAATACTCATGTTCAAGCAGTCAAATGCTCCTTGAATGCATTTTGTTCTCGGGAAACGAAGATGAAGAAAAAGGAACAAATTCTGAACGCGAGAAATACATCAAGAACTTTTGAACCTCTCAGTTTCAGTCAACATGTGATCCAAGAAAATGCTTTTTCGTCTGATTGTGCTACAAACAGCAACACTAGCCATCTAACAGCATCATCAGAATCATTTGTTCCAACCTTCGGACCTTTGACACCCCTTTCTCAACCGAATCTAATTCTTCCTTACCATACCCTTACCCCTCCTCTTCAACAATCCCATCTAGACCCCGGTCAAACTCTTTACAATCTCAACAACACATTTACCGAGCAACATTCGATTCCTCTTCAAATCACATCATATCCATACTACGGTGCAACTTTTCATTCTAACCCGTTGAATTTTCAACAATCTTCAAGCCAATCGATTCCTCACAATTCGTTTTCACAAAATCCGAATGATCTCTACCACCCAACTAGGTTCCCTCCATGATAATAGATTCTAGAAGATGCTTCTCATTACGAGTTGTGATTTTACTCTATGCATCAAGACCTCCTCAAAATAATTGAACACATGTGGATTTTAACAATTGTAAGACTTTTTTTTAGAATAAAGTTTTTATTTGAGCGGATCTTTACTTTTTCAATAAAAATTTCAAAATTGACTTGATTCAATCAATTAGTTGCTTTCTTCATTTCAACGATCACTGGTTTGACATGCACATCTGACATCTTCTCGAGTGCCACCTTGTAGAGTTCTCTGAATTTTGATGTGTCCTTGAAAATCAACAGAATAGTATGAAATACTTACTCCAATATCAGATTTCTGGACATTTTCTGCTCGCTGTGACGTTTTGGCAGGAAACACATCAACTTCTGAAACTCCTCGTCGATTTCGTATTGTCGCTTCCGCTCGATTCTGAAACACAGTACTATTTCTAAAGTGGGGGAAAAGTGGGGGAAAAAAAGAAAAGTATCCCTTCATATCTGCTAATGTATCATTAAATGGTTCAATTTACCTGTTTCTGTGGGGGTTCGATTCATTTCGTGACGTTGTTGGAGCTTTGCTCATCTTGTTCATGTTGATTGTTCAGGATGATTCGATTGTTCAGACAGAGATTCTCGCAGGAATATATGTGTGGTCAAGACTCCTCCCACTCTTTTTCTTTTTAGGTTCGCGACACAGTGGTCTCAAGTGAAAACGGAATCAAAACATACCTACCCCAGCTGTTGTTAAAAGGCGCCGCCAAAGAGCGCCCCCTTGAAAAATCAACTTCTACTAACGTCATGGATGGTTTGCAGGAAAAACAGTAGCACAGTCAACAACTTCACAGTCACAGCACAGTCAACTTGTTACCGATTTTTATTGGCTTACATGTCACAATTCTGATAAAAGATAACCAAGAGAGGGGAGTGACCACGAAGAAAAGGAAAATGCTGAATGGGAGTGGGATGGACTGAGTCACTCAATCTCCTTACTGTATCAATCCCAGCATTGTTCATCATTTTCTCTACACCCTGATATGACTCATATTAATGTGTCGAATAACTTCTCACTATTTTCCTTTTCTCTCCTGGTCGTACTCTTTTCCATTAGCAAATGCTGGGTTTAATGTTCTGTTCTAATTTTCTTTCAGAACTACACAGCCATCGGATAACTTAAAAATGGGAGATCAGAAAATGGTATGAAGCCCTCAACCTGTATAACTGAATAGAAATACATTTCAGAGAGCCACTCGTTATTCGTCTGTTGTCATAGCAGACCTTCTGATGCACTTCGAACATGGGAAGGGATTCATAAGCAGGTCTGGATTTAAAGCCATTCGAGAGAAACATGGACTCACCGACAAGAAGGTTTGATTTCTAAATTTTCAACCACTTATAGGCTTAAAAAGGGTTTAGTTGCTTTAATAAAGTGTTCGTTGCTTGAAACTTTGGGGAATCTCTGTTGTAATTATCTGATGAATCCAGCAAACTTTTTCTTCAAATTCAAGCGAACCACTTTCGTTATTTCAAGATTCAGTACTGGGCCTATAAGCGTCGGCTGATTCACGGAGTGTACGGAGAAAAGATCGTGTTCAAAAAGTTCCGAGACTTCTGCAGATGTAAGCTTTGAAAATGCTATTTATATTTCACATCAGCACTATTTCAGGCCCATCCTTTGACAGACTGGTGGATTGCTACAGTCTTCTTGTGGATTTTATTGTATGTTCTTTCCAATGATTTTAATAGAGGAGACTGTAATATTCAGATGACTTGGATCAGAATCAATGGATTCAACTAGGCATGACTTTCACGGATCATTCAAGTTACTGGTTTCATCACGGTTATTGACTCCACTCTCAGCTTTAATATTTCCGTAATCGTCTGTATTTATTCTTTGCTATCAATGACTAGATTATCATAATAACTATCCTCATTTTGGCTACGGTCATTATAAGTTTTTATTATGGAACATCAATAAATCTTTGATTAGATTTAGATTTATCAGGCGAATTTTCGTACTTTTTTGTGATCGGTGTACTTTGTTCCTTTCCATATTTCAATTGAATATTGATTTGCATAATGCTGCCACGTATCCAGTTTCATCAAGCTATAGCTACCTAAACAGTTATTCACATTTGTTATTTTTTCTGTTAATCTCCCGATGGATCCACAACAAATCAAACAATCCGATGCCACCCCGACCCCAGTTCCAGTACCAGTCGAAGCCAAGACGACTACCGATGCTAACCCTGATTGTGAAGTCAAGAAAAAGAAGTCAGCCTATGATGTCTTGTACCCAGTACGTTTTGATCTTCCACTGCTCGTATTATTTTTAAATTTACAGAAGAAGGAGTTGCAGCCGAAGTGTGTCATCTCTTAAATTTTAATTATCTAGAGATAATGTTCGATGAATAAACAGTGTTCATTCAAAAAATGCTTTAGTCAGAAAAAACACTACACTTTCTCTGGTGACGCCTTTGAATTCGAGCAAAGTGAACATATGATTTATATCGAGCTGATAGAGTATTTCTCTTCAAAAGCAGAATACTCTTGATCGTTCCGTGTTTTCGAAACTTTCAAAATTCAGTCTAGGTAAAGGCGAAAAATTCTCATTGCTTAGAACGGCTTCAGCCATTTTTTCAAGGACATTTTCCTATTTACCGTTTTATCAAGAATCGCATCTTTCAATTTTCGAAGAGAGAAATTTTTTAGGTTGTTATAAATTGGACTCTGGGTCGATTCAACCTTCAAACCCATCTATACATTTTTTTTGTTTTTACATTTTATTACATAATACTAGAATCATAAAAAATTAGAGGGAGTTTTCGAATTGGATGATGTGGCGCATGAGGCGTTCCTGGTCAGTTTCAAAGGAGCGGAAGTGGCGACTCTGGAGCTGGAATGAGACAATGCATTACTCAATCTTAAAGACTGAAACTAACCAATTGGCTAAAAGCCTCCTCCCTTTCGTGGATGTATTTGTCTGCTTCGTATCGCAAAGAGGTTTTTGGATGCTCTCCGGTGATATTCGTTTGGGTGGAGACGTCCTTCATCTAAATTTATTGTCCAGTTCCAGCCATAATTTTAATCGAGACTCACATTATCATTTTTAGAATCCTCCTTTTCCTTCTGCTCGAAGTTTTTCGCCATATTTTGAAACGTCTGTAAATCGAGTAATGAGGAAAATTAATTTAAGAAACAAGAAAAAAAGCCAAAAGGGAAAGAGAGCACAGCGCAAATCTATTTAATTGCATAAAGTTCTCAAACTGTTAAAAAAACGAAAAACGAATACGATAGCTCAATAACCTAACGACACACGAAACAAAAACATCGTTCTCCTTTCTTGTTCAGTCTTATGATGAAGAAGAAAAAAGGGAAAAAGGACGAATGGGAAAGTGAGACAAAAAACGAAGAGGAAATGGAGGTTCTGAGAAAGACAGTATCGAGACGAGGATGAATCGAGATGGAGCTGGTTGGATCTCATTTATTGTGAGAAGACGTAAAAGATGGTAGGAAAACAAGAAGATCCAAAAATAGATGTTTAATATGGTAAGCCAGGAGCTTTGATGAAAATCCATTTCAGAGTTAATCAAACTTTTTTTGAAACTTAATAAAGAACTTAATATATATGGAAATTATCAAGGGAGAAAAAATAATGTCTTACATTGAATGAACTCAAGTCCACATCACTGAATCATTTACTCGATATGTAATTCGATTTCCAAAGCAGGCATCTTGCTAATATTACCATGAGTAGACAGCACATGTTGCATTCCTAGGCACCATTCAAAACTTCAAAACACACTACGTGGACATCAAAAGCAGAGATGCTATGAGTAAAGAGAGACTGTCTGATAATAGAAATAGCGCATAGAAAGCAGAGGGCGATATTCTCTGGAGAAGATGAAAATGGAGAAGCAAAAAACAATCAAAAGCGGCGGAGGTGCAGTATAACTGTTTCGAAAAATGTCATGTATGTCATACGCGCGAGCGAAAATGTCACACGGACATTGAATTTGCAAGATTTGAACAAGCAGAGTTTGTTGTTATGACGATTTCGGTAAGATTTCGGTTCTCACATTCGGTAGAGTTCTTATTTTGTTTCGGTTCGTTGTTCACTTGGAGTAAATTTCGAGAAAAAAAGCAAAAGAGTAGCAGTGTAGTGAACATCTGTCATCCCCTTTTTATGTGACATTATGTGAAGGGAGTGCA
Source organism: Caenorhabditis sinica (assembly GCA_963932045.1). NCBI lineage: Eukaryota > Metazoa > Nematoda > Chromadorea > Rhabditida > Rhabditidae > Caenorhabditis > Caenorhabditis sinica. The sequence continues at coordinate 9,875,761 of OZ009941.1, read as the reverse complement.
AACTAATTGTCTTTTTTGCTACGATTTATAATTAGCACGATCTCTTTCTTGATGTCCATTTAAAATTTTATCACCTGAGAAAATCCTCTCTTTTCAAAGTGTTGTCCTCCATTTGTGTGCACTTCATCCAAAAGATGTCTCTCTTATATTTGCATCCTATTCATTCCCTCTCTCTGTCTTTTTATGGGCGCAGAGACGTCCGTAAATGATAGAAAAACCCGCCGTTAGCCATCCTCCGACAGTGTGAGTGGTAATCATTTGGAGCTAACAGACAGTTTCTTTCATGTTTTCATCTTTTCCGCGGTCATCGTTTCTTTCATTCTCATTCTTTCGCAGCACATATTTTCATTATTGAAATCTCTATTCCCCACAGATATCAAAGAAACATCGTAGCATGAATCCTTTGGGACGAGTTGACGTAGGTACCTATAATGCCAGTGAGTTATTTTTTGAGTCACCCGTTTCTTCTGCCTGATCTATTCTGAAATTAAATTCTTAGATATGACAAATGCCAATCCTCACGTCTTCAAAGGCATGTCTCTTCTTGAGACTCAAGGTAAAACCTATTTCGGGAATATTCGTATTAAATGTTCTCTTAGTTCAGCCCTGCTCAATCGAATGACAGGAAGCAACCCATCCAACACACATGTATTAGTTAATCCTGCCCCGACTCCTTCGTTTCAACAACCTCCAACACCTTCACAAGTTGTGATTCCACAAGCCTCATCCAATTCATTCTACCCGCCACTTCTATGTAAAGTCTGTGGAGCTCGTTGTCAGAGCAGAAATGGTAATTACAGAATCATGTTTTCGTCTAGCCATTTTACTTCAGGAGAGCCCGTATGCAAAAGCTGCAGAGACTTCTATCGACGGTCCGTTATACACAACCGGGTCTTCCAGTGTCATTATTCCGGAAAATGTCCAATGGACCATACTATCATACAAGAGGCATGCAGAGCTTGTCGAATGCAGAAGTGTCGGGAACTTGGGATGGTTTTTGGTTAGACTCGAATGAACTAATATTCAACCTTATTCGGTGGTTTCAGCAACCCGTGTCAGATCTTCCGCTGCCACTGTCAAGAATCCGCTCCTGAAGGTTCAAGAAACAAAACCAGTACCCGTGACAACCATCTTGAAACCGCCATTGGGTTATACCAGTTTCCAATTAGAAGAGAAATCACGAGTGAAGTCGGGTAGCAATCCCAGCATTCAGGTGAGGAGATTATCTCAACATCGTTTGTAAACAAAACTGGAAATTTCAGTTTCTGAACATCAAACAGGCCACTGCCAGTTTCTTGAAAGAAATTCTCCAATGGCCGAAAAAAGTAGAAATGTTCGAAGTTCTCGAGGAGTTCATCAAGGTACCGAGTTTCAATTAAAATGTTCTCTGCATTCAGTGCTTTCAGCTAGACATTGTGAGCAGTCAATGGATCCGTCTGATCATAGTTGCTATCTGTGAGCATGGTGCATATCTGCTGGATCTTCACGAAGACCTCGCCAACATTGCTCACACATTTCACAAGTTGACAGTCTCGTCTCAAGAGGCTCATTGGATGAAGGCGTGTTTGCTCTTCATGAAAAGTAACACCATACAGTCGCTTATTCTAACTGTCTAAAAATAACTTTCAGCCAATCCGGATGGATCATACATGTGCCCGTTAGACTTGAACGAATCCCTGGCTATGCTGCACAAGGAATCAATGGAATTCCACTCTCCCGTTCTTCGTTTCGCCGAGCTGGTCACACTCATTGGTGCGATTGCTAAGCTGTCCCTCGGAGAAATCGAGAACCTATTTCGGAGTAAGATTGAGGAACTTCTATCCTTGTGTCTTTAGTTACTAGTTCCTTTGTATCATTTATGTGTTTCCTTGTTAATTTGTTTTTGTTGAATGGGTTTGACATGAAAAAGTTCATTACACAGTGGAGAGCGAACTTCAAAAAAATGAATACAAGAGACTGAACATTAAAGTGGAAGCAACGGTTTCCAGCAGACAGTCACTTCTGAATCTGGTCAACCATTAGAAAGTAGTAAGGTCGATGATGTGTCTCTTCTGTAATTAACAGACTTTGTTTTTCTTTTATTTGTCACTAGCACTCCTTGGAGTACAAGTCTTGAAACTAGACAAGCCTTTTCTTGAAAGCATGAATATACATAAACTAGGGAGCAATTTTGCTCCATACTATTCCTATCAACACTACTGTAGTTCTTAAAATTAGATAGAAACTCCTCACCTCAACCTCGTCGATTAATTTCTTTAGAATCTCAATCATTCTTTTCTGAAACGAAATTAGGTAGAAAACTTGTGATAGTTTTCAAAATATACCTCTGCTCTTATGCAACTGGTTAGATGTTTTTCGTGCTGACTCTGAAAAGTTAGCGATTGTAACAAAATTCGAAATGGTTAGCGATACCTGCTGTCTCAACTCAAGAACAAGTTTGTTAGTCGTTTTCTCCTGAAATCAATTTGAACAAATCAGTACATCTTGACATAAAATTCCGACCATCATTTTCCGTTCCCATTCCATAAACTCATAGTGTTTGGCATGAACTTCTGCCATTTAGTTAGTAACAGTAAAGAAAATAGAGCAGTGGGGAAGAATAGACAAATTAGAAATAGTAAAGTGAGTTGAATGAAGAATTTCGAAAAAGCAGATGTCCTTGATGAACCGGGAGCACAGCTGCATTCTCAGAGATTCCCAGGTGATGGGTTTCAGTAAAAAACGCATGGAAAAGGGAAAAAAGCAATCACTGCGCGATATAATTCATTAATGTCAAATGAATTTCAGGATTTGTCAGAGATCCCACCTTTTACAGGCATCAAAAAACCAACATATACCAAATTTGAAAGGAGCTTGCACTTTATTCTGGAAGAAAAGTCAAATATGGTTATGTTCGGATTTTCTTGATATCCTTCTCTTTCTTCTGTCTCTCCTGTATCTCATTCAACTTGTTCTCGAGGCACTGACGCTCTTCGGTCTGGAAATTTGCTATCAGTTTTTGTTTTTATTTCATTCTTCTGACCTGACTAGCTAAGAAACACTTGAGATACTCGGTGTTCTTCTTCTGAAAATGATTTCATTCAATTATCTTTGACAGACAAATCATACCTTAATTTCCAACTTTTGCACCAGTCCGTTGATGTGATTGGCCATGGATTTTCGCTGTTCTTGAATCTCCTTCTTTTGTTGATCCCGCAGAGATTCAATTTCAATAGGAGAGATTCTGGTATTGGAGGGCTCAACATTCTTAAAACCAGTTTTAAAATATTGGAAAGTAAAAAAGAATAGAGTACAATTTTGTTCTGTACAGCGCTGTTCGAATTGGACATATTATGGGAGCCAATTGTATTTTTCTACCTGAAAAAAGATTAATTGGATGTATCCGGATCACAAGGACTACAAAAAGTTGAACTTTGATCAACAGCAAATTGAATATTTGTCCAGAACATGGAATAATGAAACCGAGAAATATCTGCGACGACCACCCAAAACACTTCAATCGGCAGATGTCCGTGATGAATCCCGCCCTGTTTTCTTGAACTCTCTGTGCCGACCTCTATCTGTGCAGATACTCTCTCACTCATTTCTTCTGTACTCTCTGTTGTCATAAATGATTCACAGTTTATTCATTTTCTCTCTTTTTTGTATTCATTTTCTCGTAGGTCGGAGAAGTCAAAAACTTTCCAAGATCATGATGCAACTACTTTTTTTTGATACTGGAGCATTTCAAAACCGATAATTGGTTTCTCGCACCTGCATTGCGCATATAATGATTTGCATCTTTTCCACATTTTAGAATTTGACATTTAGAAGAACAATAAGACTATTATGATTCCCATATTGTGCTACTCCTCTCTGTCAGATGAATAGTGCCAGTCATTTTTCACTTCTATTTCGATCAGTCCCGTTTCACATTTCACAATGTTCAACTTAAACTTCTTTTTCCATGATATTTCCCAGCAATAACTCTAATTTTCAATACATACCAATCTATGTGTACTCGAAAACTCATAATGTGAGAAAACCAAAAGGACGAACAATGTTATGTGTTTTGGTGCTCTCTGATCAACATGCTTTTCAAAGTAATCGTGAGAATTATGTTCATTTTGTTCCTGATTCGATTAAACCTCGTATATATACAGTTATTGAAACCACCTTTCTCTGCCACCTTTAAGTATATCACTTTTATGGAAGAAAAGAGTGTTGTTTACTTTCCCTCTGTGAAAAAAAAAGAGAAGCAATACTCTTTTTAGCAGTAGAGACGGACGGTTTATTGTGACGTTCTGTTTGGTGCTAGAGGTTTCTTCTGATACACATTTTTCGTTTCTGGAACCTCTTTCTCTTTGAATGACAGTTGTTATTACAGGGAAATTCATTATCTCCAACATGAGTTCTGCGAGCACCTTCGAACTCTTCGGAAAAGGAAATCTCTTTGGAGATGGATTCGCTACAAAGAATACCGGAGCTAACTTGGTATGGTTGAGGGGTTAAACAAGGTGTGACCACATACAAATTTCAGGAAATCATTCACCAGCTGATTGATGTCGAGGTTCAAACTGCACTGTCCGGAGACATTCATCTGGAGCCGTTCGAAGCAGCCGTCGAGCGTTTCAGAAAGCAACTCGCGGCGGACAGAGTGAGTCAAAGGTAGTATATGTATAATTGACTGATCTTAAGCTTGCAGATCCGTCGTGAGGAGCATCCGAACTCCAAACCACACGACGTTGAGAAACAGAATGAAAAAGAATTCCAAAGAATTCGTCAAATTCTTGGAGACGAAATTTGTCGAGAACTTGAAAAGGAGAACTGATCTCGTTTTTTAGTGACAGTAATCACGAGTTTTGGGATTTTTCAATGAATAAACGGTTTCTCTTTTCAAGCGAATTGGTACTACTAAAATTGGATAGAAAAAAGAAATACATAACTTTGCATGATGAAACTTCGCTTTTCATAGGCTTACTTGTTCTCCTTTTTATCAGTGCTTTTTCAGGACAATCAGGTTGTCTCGGTTTGATATTCTGTTTATTAGTGAAATCTGGGGGTCCTGACTTTTTGATAAAATATCAGTTATTGTGAGACCCTTCTCAGCTGATTTCATTTTCAACTCAAACGTTTAATGGTATTATGTTAGACTACCAGCTGATTGAACAGATAAATTGAGTAGACTCTAAAATTATCATACCCATTTTGTAGAGCAATTGAACATGTTCTGACTCGCCTTTTAGGTCTCCAAATCTGGCATTCTCAAATGAAAATTCAAAAACCTTGCGACCTTGTCAGTACTGTATCAACTGTTAAAATTAATCAAGAAATCTCACTAAACGATCACTTGTGCATATCTTCGCTGCATCTGTGTATGCATATTTAACTCTCTCCTTTTATTTTATTTCTTGCCACTTTCATGAAACGTTCCGCAAATTTTCCCCCATCTTCAAGAGAATTAGACACACAATTATGCACATCAATAAAATACCAGGGTAAAAACATCAGTTAAAATTGAGATTGAAATAGTGAGCGATATCGGGAAACTGGGGAATCTGTGGTAATTGAACGTTCAGCGGGAAATCTAGAAAATGAACAATTGGCGCTCCGGGGGTTGAGTTCAATGGACTCATTGGATTGTCGAAAGTTGGTAGAAGTTGTGGCGTGACTGGAAGAGGAACTTCGGATGTTGGAACCTAAAATAAGTAGTTTCAATTTCCGACGAATGGAATGGAGTCTCACTTTTGGCGGAGTCAAGCTCAGGAATGCCTTTTCAGCTTCTCTCTGCAATTCCAAAAAGTCTTTCTAGTTGTGCACCTTTGGACTAACCTCTCGAACTTTCTTGTCATAGTTTTCCATTATTTCCTTAACGTCATTAAGATGTTCTTGGTGATAATGGTTGACATGAACCTAAAGTTTTCAATTGAGATTAGAAACTGCATTTTCAAAACCCACCAAGAAAGTTTTGCGACTCTTGAACATTTTTCGCTTTTTGCAGAACTTGCATTCGATATGACTCTTCTCACGATCATGTTTCTGTTGGTGGCTAACCATTCCCGTTCTACTTTTTGTTTTGAATTGACAAATCTATAACCGATGATATGAATCTTTCCTTGAGCAGAGACTGACCTCGCACTTGAAGAAGTCTCCACTGAGTTCACATTTGTCTTGTGTGTGAGTAAAGAAATCGAGTTGAGTTCCAAATCGAACGAAGCAGTTAGAGCACTTGAAAACGTCACTGTGTTCCTTTATCTTCGCCATTTTCCGTATCAAAAAAAAAATTGGAATGAACGAGAAACAGAGGACTGCTCTCCGTTTTATGATTTCGGAACCGGAATTCTAGAAAAGAGATGGGAAAGACGAAAACTGTTTTTTATCTGTATGAGAAACAAGTAGGAAATGGGAAAGCAAACAATATCTGATCATTATTTTTTTACAGTATTTGGAAATTTTTGACCTGGGGGGCTCGGAGCACCTGTAGATTACTTTTCGGAGCACTTGTAATGTCTGCACGGTTCCATAGCTATGAACGCTATCTACTACCCTCACTTTGGTTTTCAATAAAGTTTGACTCTATGCTAATAATTGTTACTGACCATCTTACATAAACATCAATCTGTAAAATTAAAGAGTGAGGAAGTTCAGATTGGTCTTAATTGACAGCTTCATTTCCGCTGAGAAGGTTCAAATGAACCGAAAAACGTCTTTGATAGGCTATGATAACAGAAAATAAGGTGGAAATTCGAAACCAAAATGTAACAAAAAAGGTAAGTGAATGCAAAACAAACAATCAATCGTTACTCAATTTTGAACACGGTGTACTTGCTGCAATTCACTTTATTGTTCGGTTCTTGTATATTTAGACTGCCCCAGTATCCTTAATAAAAGATGCCTTTTTTTGACTGGAAGATGCTGCAATTCTGGAATCTTGTATGATATAATAGTCAGTTCCAAGTAGATTCATTCAGAAATTTACGATTCTCCACACTTTACTTTTGATTGCCAGAATCGAAAAGAATGATTTTTCTTTACTTCGTTTTTCAGTTTTTACCGCATTACGCAATCACATGTCAGCTGAGAGTTACTTGATAAGAGTTGGTCAAAAACTCAAAACTGATAATGAACATGGCAAACTATTCAGATTACTGGGCTTATCTGTTCCAGGACGTCTTCCTGAAATCTAATCTCAAACTGAAACTTTTGCAACATTCGCTGGTTTTTGTTATTTCCAAGGAACGTCAATCCACTAATGTATCACCTGCCCATAGCATCAGCAAGTTTTTACAGTCTATTACACATATTTTCAGATCATCAATTGTATTTGGCATGGACAAAAAACCAAATTGATAAGTGTTCTTGTTTTTATTTGCCACGATTTTTATTCCTCATAAATAGCAAGTTTCCAAATGATGTCATTGGACCATTGTGTTCTAGTCTAGATTCTCTCGAAATCAGGCGTTCTCTCTTTTTCAATCCACTTGTCAGGTGGTCCTGAACGGAAAGGAAGAGCTCACAGAGATAGAGATAAAAGTGAGGGTGGAGTCTCATAGAAATGGTCCTTCTGTTTTCATTTGGCAGTGTAGTATCTATATACTTCTGCTGGTGCACCTTCTCGTTTTTTCTGCAACTACTGCGATCCTGTCTTAGTTTCCAATGAACCCATCATGTTACTAACCAACGCATCATGACTATGATAGAGTTCCATCCGTATCAACATTTATTTTTACTTTTGAAAGTTGCAAAATAGTGAGTCAATCACGTGTCACGCATCCATACGACTCCTCCTTTTTATCAATGCGCCGTTCGTTTTTTGAAGGTTGATATAAAAACAAATGACATCCAGTTTATCTTCAGTTGAGTTCTGACCTTTTCACTTTTTGAACCTGTGATACTTAAATTCTTTGGATTTCTGACTTCCATGATTTGAGTTTCAGTGAATCAGATCAAGCAACTTTCAATGAAAGCTTATGAAGTTTCACCTTCTTTTTCAGAACGAGCGTCAATTACTGGTCAACACTCGGTTCCGAAGTCGTTCTCTGATGGAGAAGTGGTACCAACCAATTCCACATGAAGAAAGAACTCGGAGAAGACTTCATTCAGTTTCTTTGGATAACAGAGATGGATCCTCAATCAGGTCAGCTTCATTCCTTAGAAACCCGGAAAATCCCCCTCGAACTTATTCTTTCTAATTGTAATATTTTAGGGTAGTTCAAGAAACCAAAACATCTCGATTGTCCATTTTTTCTGAAAGTGTTGTCAATAGTTCTGATGTCTCACAATACAATCATTTCCATTTCCATCATCATTCAATTCGCATCGAAAGTTTTTGAAAACACTTTTGTTATCATTCCGACTTGGTTTTCGCTGGTTTCCCGCCCGAGTTTCAGTCAAAAACCAAGATTCTCCCTCTTGCTCACTCCTATTTTCAGGATCCTGCTCAATATCTGGATTTGAGGTTTTGAAATTTTCTGAATCCAGAAAAACAGGATTTTGACAAAAGTATCTATCTAATTTGTTTTCTTTGAGAGGATCCGAGCAGGTTGTCAAATGAGCGAAAATAAGAAGTTCTTTTGATCAATGTGCTTTTTCATCAGCAGTTTCTTATCTATGACACTAGAACCTCTTGACCGTCTCAAATGATGATAAGAAAGACTAAATTAAAAGCTTATCGAATCATATTTCCGTTTTCAAACTTCGAACAACTGTCAATCTGATTCTGGTCTTTACTTTCCTCACTTTTAATTTATATGATTCTGGATGGGCGGATGACTTTTGGTACTTATAAAGGGCTAGAATTGCTGAGTTCCTACTCCTACTCGTAACTTTCTATTCAAACCACTTTCCTGACCAATTTTTTTAATTTTTTTTTTCTGATTCCGAAGCGTTGGCAATTTCGGTTCCTCTTTCAAACTGCGTCGTATTTTCGAAAGCTAACCAAATATATGTAAATTATTTTAATTGAAGCCAAACAAAATCAACAGAGAAAAAATTGCATTCATCATTTTATTCAACGGCAAGAGCTCCTCACACAGCTGTTTAGCTTTCTGCGTCTCTCGGATTCCCATCTCGTTTCATTGGCAGCTTCTTCTTCACTCCTGCGCCTATTCTAGGGCCTATTCGTCTCTCTTGCAAGTTTTATTGAAAAAAGATGGGAAAAGTGCAAAAACGTATTGACACAGGTCGCACAGATAGCTAAGCCATTATTTTTACCCTTTTTTGATTTTGATTATTTTTCGATTCGTGATAAAAATGTCGTTTACTGTTTTTCGACGGGCGGTACATACGCATATGCATATGTTCACTGAAGCTTGTTGGATGCCGTGAGTTCGATTTCGTTTTAATTTTTTTGAAAACCAAAGAGATTACTGTATGTGGAAGAGATTTCGCACAGGTGGAAGAGCGTTTGAAATCGTGTACTCCCGGTGGATAAGTTCCTGTGCCGATTTTCTGATTTTTTTTCAAGGACATGTACTTTTAATTTTCATGCCTTTCAACTCTTGAACAAGTAGTTTATGAAAGAGTAGATAACCATCTAAAATTGAAGAAATTAAGCGATTACAAAGGTGTCACAATGTTATTTTAAACACGAGTACTTCGAGAGATAACCATCTTCATTTAGGCTAAATTCAAACACGAAAACCCTCTTCTTTCGTATTTCCTCTTCCTCTCCACCTCCCACTTTCTACTTTTTTGCCTCATAAATCTTTTTTCTGTTCCTCCATCGCTTCTGTTCAGACGAGATAGGTGACTCATGCCCGATGTTTCAAATTTCGAAGTTTCCCGCCGCTTTGTTCAAATTTCGAATCATAGCGAAGAATTTTCTCTCACCTTAATTGCCACAATAACTTCCAATTTTCCAATTTCTCAATTCCGTCCACACAAGCTATTTGTGCCCTCTCTCCTTGATAAAAATATTCATTCATTTTCAGCATGAATTGGATGAATCAAGCTCCCAAACACATCATCAATGACAATGTGCATGGAAATGTCAAAGTGCCGTCCCCAATTGACAAAATTCTGGATACTGCTGAGTTCCAAAGACTACGGAATCTCAAACAAACTGGACTGGTCTATCGAGTGTATCCCAACTGCGAACACTCTCGTTTTGTTCATTCCCTAGGGTGAGTGGCGATTTCTCATTTTCTAATCGAAGTATGCTTCATTTTCAGAACGTTCTCGTTGGCATACACTCTCGTCGATAAGCTTCGTCACAATCAGCCTTCTCTCAACATCACACCTGCAGATCACACCTGTGTCGCCGTGGCAGCTCTGCTTCATGATGTCGGACACGGTCCCTTCTCGCATTTGTTCGATGGAGAGTTCGCCAAACGCTGTGGCAGCTCGTTCAAACATGAGGAAATGTCGATCAGATGCATTCGAAGAATAATGGCTCACGATGATATCAAGAATAGCTTCGAGTCGGTTCTTGGAAAAGGAACTGAATATGAACAGAACGTTCAGTTCATTACGGAGCTTATCAGTTCTAAACCATTTGTGAGTAACAGTCAATGCTATTCGAAGAGACACGTTTTTACCATTTTCAGGCATTCAAGGACATTGACGCCTTCAAATCACTTTCGAACGAAGAACGAGCGGAAGCTGTCAATTCTGAGTGGATCTCAACAGTGTCTGGAAGAGGCCCAGAAAAATCGTTCCTCTACGATATCGTGTCAAATTCGGATAGTGGACACGATGTAGACAAAATGGACTATCTACTCAGAGATTCGAAAGCATCTGGGGTGGCCACTACATTCAATGAACAATCCCTCCAGAGACTATTCGATCATGTACGTGTAGTGATCGATCCGAACAGTGGATTGAAGAGAATCGGATATTCGGATAAATGCTACGGAGAGGTCAAGTCCATCGGAGATTCCAGACAAGAGCTCCATTCGAAAGTGTATCAACACAAGGCAGTCAGATTCATAGAGACTTTGTAAGTGTCACCATTTGGTTGAAAACCTTTTTGCTATTGTCGATTTTCAGGATGGTTGATGCACTCATCAAGGCTGGTCCTCTGCTCAAGTACAAAGGATCGAACGGTAGACTGTTTTCACTATCAGAAGTCACTGAAGACGTGGAAGCCTACATGAAAACATCAGATTTTGTTGAGCAAGAGGTAACCAGTTGTAGCTAGAAGAACTCCTTCATCAAAAGCTTTTTCCAGATTCTCAACTCATCATCACAAGATCCGAAAATGATTGAGGCTCAAGAAGCTCTTCTCAAAATTCAGAGGCGCGAAATCGGATGCAAATTGGGACACTTCGAAATGAGCCCGAAAAATGCCACGCAGTCGGAAGGAATCGGAAACAATGAAATCGGTGCCACCGAAGTAGCCAACAAGGTCGGCGAAAGAATGAGAGAGATTCTGAAGGCCGTGGACGACGAAGAGGGATATGGAGGACAATTGGCTAGCATTAAGTTCCGAGTCATGGTATTCCGGATGGTTAGAAACGAATTAAATATGTAGCTTTTTTCAGCATTCGGTCATTGGTCGGGGTCTCGACGAACGAACCCACCCTATCGAGAGACAACTCTTCTACAATGGAAAGCCAAAGGATAACGATGGGCAACCGATGGTCGGTTTTTATGTTGATGACGACTACGTGAGTTTTCTGACGATGCTGGGGAACAAATTTGAATAAAATCTTTCCAGATCGTCAACAACTGCCCACGGATGGCGACGAAATGGGAAATCTTCGTGATGGGTGATCGACGACTGAAAGATGAATCGAATGCTCACTTGAAGCAACACATCGAAGAAGCGCTTCGTGCTGCCGGAGAAGCGGAACGATTTTTGACTCCAAGAAAGAGATCACCACCACAAGACGACATTCCGGATCCAAGCTGCTCAGTTGCTGCCAAACGTTGTCTCTTCACTACAAAGACACCATAATCATTTTTCATATATTTTGAACAAAGTCACTTCCGTATAGATTTTCGAACATTTTACTGCCTGCTCAACATTCACCCCAATGATTTTTTTTCGAATTCGGGCCCAATGCTCTTGTTTTTCACATATTAGCTTCTTCTAAAGAAGGAACGGTTAGGTATTCTCGCATTCTGCATTTCTGTATTTCTTCATCTTTTGTGCTCCAGTGTCGTCGTGCTTCAGGAATAAACAAGCAATATTTTTTAAAGAATCCAGTTCACTTAACAAAACAGACGAAAAGAATATATTTTAAAAGTTGAAATGATAAAATATGCAAAAAATGATTCAAATGGTGAGCTGGGCGATTCCTTCCTTTAGCTTACTCTCCCGAGACTCCAATTGCTCGATTTCGGCAGCACTGAAAGAAAGATTTTTGAATTAATATCTTCTCGAAAATATTCTCACTTTTTCTCCACTGCTGCGAATTTATTCAACTCCTCTCCAGCAAATCTCTTCTTCAAAAGTACATCAGCCATTCGGTTCAGTTCGTTTGTGTCAAGGGACATCTACAATTCAGTAATTCTTGTATTGCACTCTTATTCGTCGAATACTAACCTTGGGAACAAAAATGCTCATATCGGAAAGCATCTTCTGATGTTCCTTCAATCGTTCGTAGATGCGAATCTCATTGTCACTCAATGGAACGTTCTCCTCTACTCTATGGAACAGAACATTGATTTCTTTTCTAGCTGCTTCCATTCTCTCTTTTGTAGCGTGCATTCGTGCCTTGAGATCCTCCACAGTATTCGTTTCCTGAAACGTTCATTTTAAAAGAAAATTAGAAATTCTAGAAACAAACCTCGATGAGCCGCTGATCCAAGTGTTGCTGTCGCTCGTCCAATGTCTGTGCACTGGTAGAGAGAGTGAGACATCTTTCAATGAATGCTTGTGAGAGGTCCGCATGCTTCTTCAATCTCTCATCCACAGCATCGAAAAACTTGAGTGCAGCAGCGATTGCTTCCTCACACGAAACTTTGTCAGAGATTCTGGAAACATACTTACTTATTTTGATCTTCGCAGGTCATTTTCACTTACACACAAGCCGATAATGGTTTGAGATCCGCCATTTGTTGTTCCAGTGTACTTTTATTGCTGACTGTTGTAGATGTTTTTGATGCATCTTTTCCGGACTGCGGCTTCATAACCCATGAATTACTGTCGAAAGTGGAAATGTTGAAGATATGAACAGGTTGTCCGTTTTTGTTCTCGAGAATCACCAGATGCATAATGTCTTCTCTCTCTGTCAGAGCCTCTTCTTCAGTTTCTTCCGTTGCGAAACTATCAGTCAGCTTGACAGCAATGGCACGGAGTGCACGTGCACCAGTCCACTTTTTGGCGGTGGAAAGCTCATCAGAGGAGAAAATTGCATTTACGAGCTCGAAAACTCGACTTTCCTGACAGCCAGATGAGCTGCAAATGTTCGATTGTGGAAATTAGAAATTTATTAAAGCGAACCTGGCCAATAACGAGTCAAACCATGGTGAAATGTTAACTGAATACAAGCAGGAAGATGTGGAAACTTCGTATCTGTTGACATTCAATTTCTTGATTCGATTTTTGACAATTTTTGGGTCACCAGACGATTGTGGAAGACGAATTTGATCGTTGACAAGCAGCCTGAAAATTTCAAAATTGTTTGACGATAGAGAAAAATAAGATCACCGAAACTCTCCAAACTCGTTAGGAAAGATAACGAGATGACTGAGAATTCCTCCACCGGAAAGCAGAACGAAAATTGAAGTAATTCGAGGATTCGAAGTTTTGACATATTGAAGATCAAGAGGATCACAAGGGAGACCGTCAATGACTTCAAGGCGGTGAATCCGTGGATTGATTCCTTCCGTGAAACCTGAACCAAAAATTATTAGCAGAGAAATTGATCAAGACTGACATGAAAAATGAACAAACGAAGCGTAAAACTCCGCATCCGAATCGACGGCAATCAAGGAGAAGTGAGAAGATTTCGGTTGTGGTGGAATCAAATCGAACGATACTGGAAATTTATAATTAAGTCTATCAAATTGTGAATAGCACATACCAAGAGCCTTCTGAAGTCCGAAAGTGTTATTCGCCATGTTTTCGTCATGATCACGATGAAGATAATTGCGGAAATCGACAGACAGAAGAAGTGAATCAAACTTTTGCTGAAGATTGTAGAATCTGATGCAGTTATCGGAAAACAGAACTGCAGCAATTAGAGTTTTGTCATCGCATTTCTCAGCCAATACTCGAACTTTAACAACTGAGAGAGCAGAATTTTGAAGAAGCAGACTGTCGTGTAAGGAGTAGCACCTGAAAATTTTCAGATATAGGAATATATTTCATTGCAATGCATTGAAGAAACTTACTCGCAGAAGCATTCTGACGGCAGACGATCCGGTTTTGTAAACAGTATCTCAGTTCCGATTCTGACAACGAAAAGGCTTCTTGGACCTTCGAGAATCACAAAGTCTCCTGAATCGGGGTATTTTATGAGAACGTTATCAAAAACTAACCATTTTTCGAAACTACAATTTCCTGAATATCAGCCTTCAAGGGGATTGGAGTGGAGAGAAGAAGAGTCTGAAGAGCTTATGGAATATTTCTCGTAGATAATCAATGCACTCACCACTTCCTTTGTGTACTCAACTGTCTCTCTGTTGTTCGTGAATCCCACAAATACTTTTAGCTCGTTTTTATCATACACAATAACGCTGGAAGACGTTAGTGTTGTGATGACAGCATGATCGCTGAGTGATTCAATCAATTGAGTGATAAGCATATCTGAAAATAGAAATTGAATACAACTTCAAGTGAGAATAAAACTGCTGCGCAGATTCAGAACATGAAAGAAATTCATTCGAAATTCTGCCGTTTTCTCTCCGTCTATTTTTTCACTCTCTGATGCATAGCCATGGAGCACTTTTGCGGTAGTATTCCGCATTTTTTTCGAAGATTAAAAGTATAAATTCGATGACAGATACAGAAAGAAACAGGATAAAAACGGTATTAAAAACGAACAGATTTATTCAAAATCATTCTAGAGTGCAGCAAGGAAATAGTTGACAAATTAAAACAACCTCAAGTAAATAGAAATGTATTTACAATTTTCTGAATTCAAAATCACAATTGCCACGAGGCAGCAGAAGTGTTTCATAAATTTGGGTAATTGGTTCTCCTCTATGACGGATATCAAAGTTAGCACAAAGTTTGGCAAGTGATGTGAGAAGATCTTGTTCAGCGAATCTTCTACCAGCACACATTCGAGGACCAAATCCAAACGGAAGGAAAGCGAATGGATGCACTTCTTTTGACTTTTCGAGCCATCGTTCTGGTTTGAAGGTGTTCGGTGAATCTGTGAAGAGTACTTCGTTTCTGAAAAACAGCATTTTGAAAAGTGTTATTTACGGAGAAAGGAGAAATTCACCTCATGAGAATATTTGTGTTGATATCAACCGCAGTTCCTGCTGGAACCTGATACCCGGATAAAACAAGATCTTTTTGAGTGATTCGTGAAACCTCAGTTCCGATTGGAAACATTCTGAACGTCTCTTTGATACAAGCACGAAGGAATGGAAGTTTAGACGAAGATGGATCATTCTTGATTTCCTTTTGAATTTCTCGTTGAGCATCTGGATTAATGGCAATATTATAGAGGTTGTAGATGAGCATAGGAGCAGTCTGAATCCAAACAAATATGTTCTATTCTGCATTATGCCTATAATTACCGTGCTCAGTCCATCTGAGAACATGGAGAGAAGTATCACTTTGACATCTCTTCTGTTCAACTCTTTTCTGTTTATGAGGTAGCTGGCGAATCGCATGTTCTGACTGAAACGAAGATGTTTATTTTAGAAACTTCGCCGAATAGAATACCTATCAGAATCATTCACTCTCAGTTTATCCAATGCGTCATCCATCAATCGATCTACTTCTGCATAGAACTCGTCTTCCAGCTGAACCATCCTGCGCCAAGACGGAGTTGAGAAAAGCCGGAAAATGGGAAGACCAAGTCGCATTCTGAAATGTATTCTATTAAAAATGAGGATACTAAAAATACTAACTTTGCTGATAGCTGGAAAATTTTCTTGTTCAATTCAATAAGTCCATCCGCCCATTCAGATCTTTCTCCCAATGATCCCAGGGATTTTTCGAAAAGTATTTGTCCAGCTGACTCTAATGACCATCTTCCAGCCACCTTCTGCATATTCACATGCCCAAAACGAATCTGTTGATCTGCCACGTGATTCACAAGTTCATCAGAAACTTTTTGAGAGAATGGGAGATAACTGGAATTAAAGGGGGAGTGAACTAATTCAAAAATTGAAGATTTTTATATGGTTCGATGCAGAATTCATTTTAGGTTCGGAAACTCTCTTGGGTTGCTCTCTGAAAATGGCTCATTCTCGAGATAATCGCAAAAAACAGGTTAAAAAAGTCAACGTAGGGTGATCAAATTTACACGGTGAATTTTTCGCGACGTATTTTGAATTTCACACTTTCGCGCGCTGCTGAAAATAGTAAGATCTGCAGGTTATGCGTCTCTTCGTTCAGCACGCTATTACCGGTGAAATAGTGTGCAGAACGAAGAGACGCTTACTGTAGAAATCTTACTGTAGAAATTGAGCGCGAAAAATAGAAATTCAAAAGACGTCGCGAAAAATTCACCGTGTAAATTTGCTTGAAAGTTTCACGTTGATCACCCTGGGATTTCCCCTAAAAAATTTCATCACATTTGATCACCCTACGTTCATTTTTTGAACCTGTTTTTTGAGAATATCTCGAGAACGGAGAATTTTCAGGCCGCCCTCCAAGAGAGTTTCCGAACCTAAAATGAATTTGGCATCTAACAATATAAAAATCTCCATATTTTTGGAATTAGTACACTCCCCCTTTAATGGAAATTCAAATATTTGCTGATTTCGTTCGAAGCAATTACGTTTGGACAGATTGTGGTCGCATCATGGCATGTTGAACTGAAGACCTGAGACGGTACCACTCAGGACCGTTTCTGCAACCAAACAATTGATATTTGGTGACTGATGTTTGTAGCTTACAAGTTTCCAAGCCCCGGATTCATTCCTTTCATTTCTCTATACTTTTGAGTTGTCTCCTGAAGAGGAACTATAAATGGAGTCTTCCCATCAGCCGCAAGTACGGTTTGAGCATCAGCTGAAGTTATAATATATGAAAGAATCTGATTTGAAATACCAACCAGGATCAAATAAATGAACCACATACTTCCTACCGAATCCTAGATTCTCTTTCACAATTTTGCCGTACTTTTGATACATTTCTCCCAGATGATGATTGTAGCTTTCGAAAGTTTTTGCATCTAAGAAATACGGAGACATTGTTACGTATTAGCTAGAATGCAAAACGTACTTGAGCCGATGGCATATTTGAAGTTTCCCGCATTTCCGATAATCGGTATCTCTCGTGGTCCCGGAATTTCAGAGAATCGACGGGGTGACAATGCTGTTGTAGATGTCGCAGAATATGGACACTTTTCAACGTTTTCAGCAAGTCTCTTTATTGATCTTCGCATTTGTAAATGGAATAAGGTTAGAGAAATAGATAGAAAAGAGAAAAAAACGTTCAATTCTATCAAAACTGGCATGCGAATTGATAGTGATAAGATAAGGCAATTGACCTGCTTAGTGGTTTTGAACGTTCAGAAAGTGAGATCGAGTTTAAAGTTAAACTTTATTGCAATTGGAATGCGATTTCATGATGAAAAAGGACAGGTAACAACAGCAAGAATAGTTTTGCAAGACTGAAAATATAGGAAAATTAGGTAATTCGAATTAGATCGTCATTCACAGTAAACAAATTAGAAAAACTTCTATAATTTTGTTGAGTGAGAGTTATCGAGGAGAGTTGTGATGAAAAATGTAAAAATCATAAAAGTTGTTGGCTACGTACTCATTTATCTAACGTTCAACCCGACGTTCTTGGGTCCGGTTCTGTCCAAAATGTTAGTAGATTTATCAACTGTGAAGAGTTGGAATACTTTCAGTGTTTCTTCCATGTCTCCGATCAGCACTTCATCATATGGCGATGCGACTAGATCCATGATTGGTTCGTTGGAAGCTGAAATGAGATAAAAAAGTTAGGTAAACTTAAATCTTCTTCTCACCTTGAATTTCATGCGACAACTTGTAATTCGCATTGAAGCGGAAAATTCGTAGGAATCCATCATCGGAGGCGGTCAGCATTTCGGAGTACGGTCGGTTGAAAACGATACCACCCACACCTCCAGTTTCGCAGACATTCAGCTCCCGTACTTTTTGACATTGTCGCTTCACGTCCCAAAGACGAACAGTTCCATCGTTTATTCCTCCAGCAGTTGCCAGAATTCCATCACGGAAACTGCAGAACTGGACAGTGCGAACTTGTCCGGTATGTTCGTCGATAGTGAATAATGGCTCCTGAAACGTGAATTTTCAAACGGTATAAAAATCTACAGCGTACCGGATCTTGAATAACGCCTTCGCCTCTTACATGGCGCCCATCCCAGACTTTGGCAGTTCGATCAGAAGAACCACTAACGCACATATTCTCATCGTTTGACCACTCAAGTGCAGTGATGTCACGACAATGACCATTGTCACCTCCCCAAGAGCTGACGACATGTTGCGAGATCCGAACATCATGGTTGACAATATCTCCGGATTTGTAGCCACAAGTCATCACGCCTTGCTTACGCCATGCGATGGACGCTGTAAATGCAGTTTTGAACACGCGAACTGTACGAATAGGTTCCCTCACCACAACGAGATGCTCCTCCTACACGAAGTGTTCTCAACTCTCTGACGTACTCAGTCGTTTTTGGACGGTTTGGGTCGTAGATCTGTAAGCTTATAATGGTCTCTATATCGTAAGTTCAGAGTACCTTGACAGCACCAGAGCCGTATCCTAGTGAAATGTAACGCCCGTCTTGACTCCATCGGACCGAAGTGATCAGTCCTTCGTTAGTCGGAGCATTATCATCGAAGAAGTTCTAAAATACACAATGTGATGATTTCTCTGCTATAGATGAACATACCTTGATGACACAGGTTTCAGTGTTCCAGAGATACAGTTCATAACCAAGAGCAACCGCCACCCAGTTATGACATCCCCAGTCGAGATGGCGAGAGTAGAGATCTTCTGTAAAGTTAAATGTTGTTCATCAACATTCTGGGAATGTTATCATACTTGTGAGTCCAGGACCATCTAGAACTTTCGAGGCAGTTTCTTTGACATGCCGAGTCGACTTTTTAACAGACGATGCCGGGTTGATAACACTATTCGTACTGTACAGAACCTGAAAAATATAATTGGTCACACATTTGCAAAGCTTAGCGAGGCAATTATCGCTACTTTTGCCTGATTGATATATCCGATGGCTGGTGGAGGTGCAAGATTCTTCTTGTAGCACAAAATCCGATCTCCTTCGTCGGCGTCGGTCAGAGCACCAGTGGATTTGTGGCGCATCATCTGTTTTAGAGCCTCACTTTCGACATTTTTCTTCTCAGGACTGTTCGGCTCGGAAATGGAGGTGTTCAAATTCTCCTTCTGAAAAATTGCTATTATTATCGATATAATCAGCGAAGCAACGCACGTTGCCATAGAGTTTGCTGGTCATAAGATGATTGGCATGATCCAATTCATCCTGATCGAGACGAACTCCTAAAAATCGATCTCCGATGAATGAAGCGTTCGGGACAAGGTTCGTGTTTCGAGTTGGAGTCATATCGCGTTTTCGCATTGTCAATCCCTATAAAAGAACCCAATTACCGGATTCCAATACCGATACTTACGTTTTGTTGTGGTACCGATGGTCTGACGGTTCTTCCGGCGCTCCCGGGTGTTCTCCCCCTATTGTTCATCTTGCGGATTCGATAACTGCTGAAAAACACGAAAAATATGTTATAATAAAACTTTAAAGATGAGAGGATATGATTGCTTATGATTAGCAGAAAGCTCATTATTATCGGAGAAATTGGAGGAACGAACATGCCCACTAGTTCAAAATTACCGCCGATGTCGATTTCTCAGCGGAGCAAGTTTGCACCTTTTCCACAAACCTCATTTTAGGCTATAGCCGGCTATCTAAAAACCTTGCGAAGTGAGGATAAAGATGGTGGAAAACTGAAAAAGGGAAGAAAATGCAAAAAAGGTTATCTGAATAGACTGCCTATCGGAAACTTAAAGGAGGACAGAACTAAACCAAACGTTTAGACTTTATGATATAGAATTCCAAGTAAATGTGAGTTTCAGTAGAACAAAAATCATGAAAAGCCATTCAGAAAAAAGTTGTAGGTGAAAAGCTCGTTCACGATGCGCAATATCGAGAAGCTCTTTTCAAAGGAAATTTTGTTTCAGAATGCTTGTGAAAAAAAATAGATTTAACAGAAAAAAAGACGAAAAACGGATACTTTTGGAGAAAAATGAAGCTGAAAGCGGAAGAAAGATGGGGAAAAATAAATGGAATTTGAAAATGAGCGCAAAGTACTGTACCAAAGACGCAGCACTTGATGGAATTGGGTCTCGCAGCGAAATTTTGAAAATTCTAAATTCTTGCTGATTTTTCACTAAATTTTTCACATTTCTCTTTGCAATGTTTCCACGGAGAGAAGGATGGGTCCCAAAATTCAAAAAAGGCACATACTCCGAATATCAGCAAAGGCCTTCAAGTTTTCGAGCAATTAAGCCATGTTAGTTTTTGAAGGCTCACAAAATATCACCCCGCTTACTTTTCAGCTAACCGATCATTTTCCGCAAATGAGGATCATTATTATAGAGTAAGTGGAAAAATCAAGAATTTTTCAACAAATAACTCACAACATATATCGTTAGTTAAGCTTGTGCGAGAGTGAGTCTGTTAGTAATAGATGGCAATACAATCTGTCAAGATTTTTCCGGCAGTAACGTGGACATGCTCAATTTTCAGAAACGTCAAAAACCTCATGTGCTGGCTGGGATGTTTGCTAATGCAAAGAGTTCTGTTCCGGTTGCGCCTGAATCTCAGCCTCAGGTGACCGAGATTTGTAATTTCAAGATAACAATGGATGAATTTGCAGATCACACTGCGCAACCACCCAGAAGTGTCGAAGGCTTATTCAGATTCGTCAAAAAGAGTTTCAAAGTTCTGTAACTTTCCACGTGCCGAGTTAACAGAGTCATGGGACTTTACTGATGTTTCATCGAACAGTGACAAAAGTGCTCATATACCATCACCCAGAAGATCAAACTCGGACGAAGAACATCCAGAGACTGAAAAAGTTCCAACTAAAAGCCCATCTCTGAAGAAACCAGTTGTTCCCTGGCTGAGAAAATTAGATTCTGCAGATGAAACTTCAGCTTCTCTAAAACCAAAAATAGTGGAAGAAATCGAATATCCTGATAGTTTCGAAGAAACCATCGATAGATTTTCCTCTCGTCTCGATCAAATCGGTGCTCTTCCTACTATTTCCCTCCAAAATCATACTGAGACAACAATGGGAAAGGTAGAGAAAGCTTTGATCACTGTCGCATTGGCACAAACGGTAATAAACGCTTATAAAATTTCAAAATCAAGGTTTTATTTACAGAAAGAAAAAGATTGTAAACAATCGCTCCCACTATACGATTTATTAGTTGAGCGATCCGATTGGCTGATATTTCAAGAAGAGTTCAATGATGATAAGGACTATCTACCAAATGATCCCTTCTACACTCATGATGCTGTATCCAGGTTATTAATGAATTTTGGGTCGATTTTGAAACTAATAACATTTCAGCGAGTTCGAGGAGTATGTACAAGAACAAGAAGCTGCGAATGAGTCATCGTATACGAAGATGATGAGCTCAGCAAGTCAAAAAGAGGCAGAAGATGTTAAGCAGGAGTCACCGAAGAAACCATTTAGCTTATTCGAAGAATCTCCAGATTTGGATAGTCAAGAAGACTTTGTAACATTTCTGAATATATATATATATATATATATATATATATATATATATATATATATAATCTGTTCATTTTCCCTTTTTCAGTTTGGTCTCAATCTTCCATCAACTTCCCAAAAGAAGCCAAGGCTTGCGGAGCGCCAAAAAAGCAACTTTCCGATTTTCAATGAATTCCGTTCAGCTTCATCAACAACAAGCCACGTCGAAAAAAAGAGAAAAGTGTCTTCCGAACAGTTCACTCCGCGACCGTCTCTACCAACAAAACGCCGGATTCAAACGAACAGCAGCAGCAATGTCCCAGTTCCACATCTTTCATCAGAGTTTTCTCCTTTCAACTTTGAGTGAGAAAATTGAAAACTGTTCCCAGAAATTGCTTGTTTTTCAGAATGTTATCGGGTTCGAGTCCTCCATCACCAAAGAAGAGTCAACCACCTTCAAAATATACCATCTGGTAATGAGCTGCATCATCATGTTACATGCCTTTCTTGTCTCATCTTTTTTCGTTTCATTGCATTTTTCAGTAAATATAATAAAAAAGTTGTTTTTACCCTATTTCTTGCTTCTTACACACATCGAGCTGTTGCGATTCGAATTGGAAATCGTTTATTTTAAGAAAGATAAGAGTAGCTGAGATCGTAGTATGACATGATTTAAACAAAATTATCGTCCGAAGTATCCATTGTTAAAGCTGCTGAATCCTCCAGATTTGGAACTCGAATAGCTTCCCCATGAACTGCTTCCATAACTTCCACCCATTGGGTATCCGCCCCCATATCCACCTCCATAACCACCACCTGGATATCCTCCACCTCCATACATTCCAGGATATCCACCACCAGGGTATCCTCCACCGTACATTCCTGGATAACCACCTCCCCATCCACCATATCGCTTCACACGAGCACTGAAAAGACGAAAAGTCAGAATTAGAACGAAAAGTTCAGATTACTTACCCTTCTGGAGATCTCCACAGCAAATTCTTTGGATGGTTCACTTCAAAAGCCAAACATAGGGAAAGTAGAAGACCAGCAACAAGGAAGAATAACGTGGTGGATTGCATGATCGAAAATAGAAGAAAGACAGAAGACTGATAGTGTGGATCCTTCCACTTCTGACCCTTTTATACTCCCATCATCACTATTTTTTTTTGTGATATTCTGTTCTTTTCTCTTTTCGTTCCCGTAGTGACCAAGTTGGCTGAAAACTAGGAACCTAGACAATGATTCGTCAAATCATTTTTCTTCTTTTTCTTCCTCCCGATCAGAACACAATCCGGTTTTTTTGTCTTGTCTTCTGGTCGAAATGCACTTCTGATGATTCAATCTATAGTCGTTGGGTCAATTCGAAACAGTTGTAATGTAGTAAACACGGAGGATTTTCATAATTCCGATGATTCTTCTGATTCAGCTGCAAAACGAGAGAAGACAACCAAGAATTAATGATTTGATAGTTTTTGAGATATTCAAAAATTTTACAAAGTTTGCCGAATTGTAGAGGACACAAATTGAACATCCAAAATAACAAGGACGGATTTATAAAAGAGGGGAAGTGATCCACTGGGTCAAGACAGAAAAACACTAAAAAATGAGTCAATTTATGGTTTTTCTTCTTGTCGCAAGTATTCTGATGGTAATGGCATCCGCATCTGAAGACGTCGAGGCAAGCGCTCATAATTTGAATCATCCGAAGAATTTGGGATGGAAAGCTCCAGTAGGGTAAGTGTGTAAAAGAATGGTTTGGATTTCAAACAATATATATGTAGATCTGTGCCCAAATTAAAAAGAAATATGGCTAGTTAATCTAATCGTGAAGCATGCCTTTTTATTTTTCAACTCCTCAAGACAAACTCAACTTTGAAAAATAACCTTCAACTAGTTTACGAGATTCACTTTTCACACGTTTGGTCCAGTCAACTTCCAACTAAAAATCCATTCAAATTACTTTTATCGTTAGTATCCTAATGTTTTTAGAAATTGATCAATTTGAGGCTAAAAAACATCCCTCTAGGTGCCCTCCTACATATTAACAGTTTTCGGATATCCCAAAAAGTTTTTGGAACGCTTGCTCAAGCGTTTCGAACGATTGGTTTTAAGTTCGCATTTCCGAACACCTCTATAATCGAGAATATTTTCAGACACCGAGAAAAACGTTATGGAGGATGGGGAGGAGGTTATCCAGGAATGTATGGTGGAGGTTATGGTGGAGGTTACGGTGGAGGTTACGGTGGATATCCGATGGGCGGCAGCTACGGTAGCAGTTCTTGGGGAAGCTATTCGAGTTTCAGTGCCGGTGGATACAGTAGCTATAATAACGGATTCTGGGGTCGTTGAAGCTTTTTAGTCTGTGTTTTTATTTTTTCCCTTTGTTTTTTTAACAAGTAGGAGTGCAAATAAACGTTTTCCGTTGTCCAGTTGCGAGTCTCTTTTTCCCTAAAAAAGAAAGATTTTTCCTTCTCGCTCTGGGTTGTCTCACAAAAAACGTGACTGCTCGTTGTCTTCCTCTCGAAAAAATAGTATATATTCTCTAGAACATTTTCAATTCCTCTCTTCTCACACACCTTCTTTTTTGAACATTCTACTAGTTATTCGGATATGAGAATTGGCTTATGAAGGTACTGATGAAAAGAAATCGTGAAAATGATTTGATTTTAGCAAGGATATTTTCATGTATAGAGTTTTCCCTCACAAAAGTTTCCATTTCCGTTGTCTTTCACATTCTCTTTCATGTCTTGATTCCTTCTTCTTTTCTCGAGAGAGTACGTGTTAGTGCGTTGGAGTGTTTGCACCGGGCCCCTTCTTCACTTTTTTGTCTCAACTATTGACTTTTCCTCCGAATTCTCGCTTTTCGAAAAAGGATTCATGGCCCTTAAAGGATAATGATCTCCTTCAGCGTTGATTCCTTCTCATTCCTCGTTTTGATCTCCAAGTTCTCATTTGATTTGCTTTTTCAGATTCTCCAATCCATCAGCAATGTCTACTGAAAATACCTCGGAACCTAAAATCTATACTCTTGTCTCCAAAGACGAGAAGGAGTTCCAAATTACTGATAAGGCCATCCGCCACTCCAAAACTTTGGAAACTCTCGTTGGACATTGCGATTTCTACACCGAAGGTCAAAAGATGGATCCGATTCCGGTGGCCAACATTCACTCAAAGTACCTGCAAATGGTTATCCGTTGGTGCGAGTATCACAAAGACGACAAGTTGAAACCTGAAGAAGTGTTACCACAAAACGTCGACGTTCCACAATGGGATTCGAACTTTATTCCAAGTGACAACGAGGATCTCTTCCAATTGATGTGTGCCGTCAATTACTTGGATATCGGAGAACTCATGAACTACTGTTGTAAAAAAGTCTCCGATTTGGCCAAGGGAAGAAGTCCAGAAGATCTCCGCGTTCTGTTTGGGATTCCATCTGATGCAGAAGACGAGGAGAACAATCAGGCAGAGGAGGAAGCTAACAAGAATCGCGCGGAGAAGAAAGTAGCCAAGTAATCTACCTAATAATGTTCAGTATTGTAATTTTTAAGATCTCTTTCAAAACCTAAGCTACTTAGAAGCTAACTGTGAACATCAAATTTTCACAAAGTGTAAAAACCTGTTTCAATTTATTTCGTCTCAATATCACCATAAATACATTAGAAAATATATCAGTTTATTAATCAGTTCATTATTGTTTTATTTCAATTCATTCCATTCATCGTCCAGCAAATGCATTGTATCCCCAATAAGTTGGCAGATTACTCGGTACTTCCCATGAATTTCCAACACCACCGAATAGTGGATATCCGAATCCCCATTGACGTTTTACACGAGATATCACACTGAAAAGTTTAGTATATGCATCACTTTCATCTACACAAAGACTCACTTTGATTCTACTGTAACTGTAGAAAACACTGCGAAGATAGCAAGGAAAATCCAGAAGAATTGGTGCGCATTCATATTCGTCTCAATAACAAACTTGATAAAAACTAAAAGCAAACGAATTCTATTCCTGTTTTTATAGTGATGAAGGTGAGGAAGATAGATAGTGTTTATCAGTTGACACTGGAAGATGATATCGCAAAATCAAAGACTTTTGAAAATACTATAGACTACATGATGATCGGAAATCGTGGGTCAAAGAGAAAGCAGTTTGGATGGATCGGTTCTCGTGATGTATTAATTCTTGTGAAGAAATATTTTTTATCAATTTATCAGAATGACAACTTCAACGAAAAAGTTAGATGGTGATTTTCGATGGCTACAGTTGATAGCAGGCAGCTGGCAGGTTTAGAGCCAAGGAACAATGAGGCTCTGGGAAACAGCTAATATGCGTTCTCCATTCAGTCTAACATAAAACTATTCATTCTATTCATCTTCACAATCTTCGAAAGTATTGTAGTCTCTTGTAGTCTATAACCCAAATGATAAAACGATGGTTTGGTGAACTATGACGTTGTTTTATTTCATCAGAATACATGACATTATTCAATTCTACTTTTTGAACATGTTATTTGCGATCTCAAAAATGACTTTCTTCGCATGAACTGCATCTTCCATGTTTGTCAGCGGACTTCCAACGGCGAAACGGAGGAAAAAGACTCCTTGAACCTGAAAGAATTATCGAAATGAAAAATGGAAGAGTACCAGAAAAGGACGTACCGTTGATGGAACGATATGAATACGACGATCTCTGTTGATAGCAGTGCAAAGACGTTCGTTATCATGATTTGAGTGCTGAAATGTCAAATTTACCAATGAATAGTGCTTTGTAACCATACATTTTTGAGACGGAAGCAGGATAACCCAAGAATTGGTGGGACGAAGAGTTCAAATAGGTCATTCTCCACAATAATTTTGGAGAAATAGACTGCGATTATCATGGTCTGCATTGAGAACATTTGAGAAGAGAAAAAAGAAACCAAAACTCACTCCTCGAAGATACTCTTTGATACTTTCCACACCAAAATTTCTCAATGTGAACCACAATTTCAAAGAGCGAAAACGACGGCCAAGAGGGATTTCCAAGTGCTGAAAGTAATATTTATGGAGAACTTTCTTAAATTTGATACCCGATAATCAGTTCCAGTTGATTGATATTCATGAGCCAAATGAACAGGATCCACATTATAATACCGTGATGCATATGTTCCATTCTTGAACCAAAGTGGAGAGCAATCGAAATTGATCATTCCAGCTTTATGAAGATTTGTATTGTACGAGTCGACATTTTCAACTCCACGGAGCAGATAGTCATTCTCTTCACAGAGTGCATATGATCCTGAATCGATACTTTTCTGATTTTTCCGAAATTTTTGTCTTACCAGCATATGCAGAATCCACATGAACATAAAGTCCTTCCTTCTTGCAAATCGGTGTCAACTTTTCAATTTCATCCATTCCACATGAAGATGTTGTTCCGACAGTGACTACCAACATGAAAGGAACGTATCCGCGATCACGGTCCTCCTGAAATCCACATATATTCCGGGAGTAATATTTATATTCTCCACCTTCACAGCTTTTCTCAATGCATCTGGATCGAGTCCGTAGTTTCCCATGTATCCCTTGATTGCCTTCAGTTTCCGATATCTGACACCAGCCAACCATGCTCCTTTCTCAATTGATGAATGTCCTTGATCACAGAAATACATGACAAAGTTCTCGAAGACACGTGGATCGTGATAGTAGGGAGTGATGACGTCAGTGGAGTCGTTGCTTGGACGGTCTGAATCCGACGGATTGAACATGTTGCAGACTGATTTCACAAGGAAGGAATCAGAGATCCATTTGAATAATGACGGAGTTGATTTGATTTGCTCTACCTGAAATGACAAAGAAAACATTTCAATTTCTGATTTTCAGATTACTTTTGCAGCTCTAGCTGTGAGAATAGCAATGAAAATAGAGTCGGATCCGGAACTTTGAATGATTCCACATCCCGGTCCTTCATGAGAATTCTTGAAATGAGCTGGCAATCCCATCAAATCAACAATCCAATCCAACATTGCCTTCTCTAATTCAGTGATAGCTGGACATGCCATCCATGAGAATCCAACTGATGATAATCCGCTACTCAAAATATCCGCCATAATTGAATGATAAGTGAGTCCAGCTGGGAAATAAGCGAAGAAATGTGGATGATTCCAATGTGTGGCTGGATTGAACACTACTTTCTCCAAATCTTCGTATATCTTTTCCCAGTCTTCAGGTTCTGTCGGAGGAGCAGCAGAGACCTAAATTAAGAGTGATGGAAGCACATCCAAGCTAACCAACCAATGCATTCATGAATCCAGGTTTCACATCGGGAAGTGGTTTTCGCTTTCTCAAACTATCCCAATAGTTGGCAACGATGTCGATAACTTTACATCCTTCGGTTCGAAGTTTTTCAGAATCCATATTTGGAAGAAGTTGATAAATTATGGGAATAATCTATTCAAAGTTGTTTCTTTATCAATCCAATCTCTAAACACACTACACGCGTGTCTACTTTTTCGTTTTCCACAGCAAAAAATATTGTCGCGGATTGGATCACGTTTTTATCAATTAAAAAAGCTCCAAATGTTTGCAGATATATCACTCTTCGACCTAGTTATCCTAGCATAATCTGTTTTTGATTTAGTAGATACTGCGCCACCGACTAAATGCAACCGTCGTGCAAAACTTGTTTTCCAACATCAAGCCCAATTCAAATATTTTAACACTGGGCCGCGTGGTAGACTTTGAGAGCACAGACTTCAATATGATACAAAACGATACATTCATTCAAGAAAACAAAACAGGAAAAAAGTTATTAAAAGATTATGTAAATATTCAAATAGCTATTCTGCACTTAGTCTCTCTACTCATTTCTGTGTTTCCACGACACTGGAAGACGGTGTTGAACTCGGGAACACTGGCCAATGCTTGGTTGATTTTAGTGGGACTTGAATCGCACACCGACTGAAATTTTCGCTGTCTTTGAATTTCATTTTCATCCCTAGACCTACTTTGACAAAACTATAGAAGAACATCCCAATGTCAGTCTTGTTCATTCCTGGAAGTACTGCATATGGTTCCTTTGTCGAACCGAACGCATTCAATCCGATGCTCACGCTCGCCCCAAACACGTTTTGCTGAAAAAAGTTAGTCTTGAAATATTTCTAGGACAACCTCACCCGATGCTCTTTGAAACAGTTCACAACTCCTCGGAAGGTTTCTTCAGTTTTTGTATTCCACCAATCTCGATTCCTGCCATACGAGTCATAGAATCTTCCACGTTCATCAAAAGCATGAATCAATTGAGGAATGATTCTGGACGCAACGGTTGCAAAGTTTGTGTAGTTTGGAAGATGAGGTGAAAGGAATGGGTAGTGAAGCAAAGAACGGGATATTGCTGAAATTCATAATTGCAGATGATATCAATTTTGCGTTCCTTAACTTACTGATTTCGTTTCTCTCCACTGAATAGAAAACATCCGAATTCAAGAATATCGATACAGTATTCTCAGCAATCGACTTGAACATGTGCTTTGTCTGCCATACCAAAACTTGACAAAGAGTGGAAATGTAACTGGAACGATTCGGAATGAGCAATTCATCGATCAATTCTTCTCCATTGAATCCAAAGAATGTTTTCGTGTTGTTCACTTTCCTCTGTGCTTCTTCGATTCCTTTCGCATCCATCCATTTCAATTTAGTCAACGAATTTCGGAGATGAGTGTGAATGGTTTGCCGCATTTGATCGAACAATTCAGATGCTTTCGGTTCAGGTGTCCCATGAAGGACGATCTTTCCAGGAATAGTTCGAGATATTTGAAGAAGACATGTTTCCTCTAATTGGGAAGACAACTCTGCTCGCAGAAATTTGAATGAGAACCGCAGAAGAATCAGATTGTACAGAGTCTCGGATGGTGTGGAAGCCAGAAGATCGTTGAGCTACAAACGAGAATATACCGAACTTTCACGAAAAAAAACAAGCTCACCTCTTCATAGTATGTGGAATTGAAACCGAAAACTTTCTCATTGAAAGTTTCATTGCCATCTGGATACCATGAATTCATTAACGATCCCCAGTTAACAATCGGCAGTTGATTTTGAATTGTGGAGAGATTAACTAGTTCTGGGTTTGCTTCGAATTTAATCTGAAATTGCAATATTTATTTCGTTCAGAATAGAAAATTACTAACCTCTGACAACTGCTTCTGAAGAATGACTACATCGCTCAACATCTTCTGATAATCCGTTTCCTTATATTGAGTTGAATTCGATACACTTTCGGGTACACTTCTTTTCAAAATATCCAAAACATTTCGGAATTGATAAGTTGTCAGAGAAGGATAGTTTGGTTTTACGACAAACATGGAGAATTCTGAATCCGTAGAGGGAGTGATACCAAAGATTCCAGCATCATCTGGAGTGTGACTAGTGATATGGATCAGAATCCGAGTGAGATCTTCATGAGATTCAGATGAATTAGAGACATCCGTGAAGTTTGAAGGTGTCCAATTCATCGAGAGAATTGGAAATGGAAGATCAGGAGGGATGATTGTACTGAAAAATCAGGTCTCAAGTTTTCGATTGAAATATCAAACGAACCTCAAATTCTCCCTTGGTTGACTAGAATCTCCCAACGCACACTTGCTCAGCATTTTTCGAACAACCTTCACCGCCTTATCATGTTCTTTATTCGGATGAGCGATGGTCAGTTTCAGAAGTCTATCGAAATTTCTCTTCTTCGGAGTGAAACCAGAGCAGACGTGTTCATGGAAATTTTCGCATGGGTGAATCGAAGAATTCATGGATTCCAGCTAGAAAAACTTTCATGTCAGCTATTTTTTAGTCTCAAACTAACCAAAGCAGCTGAATACTTGACGCATTCAATCGTTACACACGGCTGATCCAGTCGTGGTCTTGGTCGATTTTTCGGTTCTGGAGTCCATTCGAATGCTTCTTTGCTATGAAGTCCAAGTTGTCCGAGAGAAATTATCAGAAGAATCAGAATGAAGAGAGTTGCACTGACAGCCAGAACTGTACATGGTGTGGGACGTCCGAGCACTTTTTGTTGTTCCTCTATTGGATCAGGAACTCCAATTTCTACATGAGATATCAAGTTTTTCTTTTTCTTGTTATTCGTTGTTTCTTTGAAGAAATTCGATGAGGATTGATCTCTGAAATTTGGAGTTTTTGGAAGAGCTTGGGAGAATACTGTAACTCACTTTTTGACTTGTTTCTCTTTTGGTTTTTTGATCAACTTATCATCGTTCATCTTGGATTCTGAATATGGATTGGAAAGAGGTTAGCAGATATGCAGTCAGTGGAGTTCTTGATTGTCCACGTCATTCGTTTGTGCCACGTCTTTTGCTCGAATTTCGATGTGGAGAAAAGAGAGTTCACGCGATAAATTTGAGATTTCACGCAGTTGACATTTTTGCACAGGCTGCATAATATCTAGCAACCTGATTATCCTCAGAACACACCTCATAAAAAATCTTGAAACAAATTCGATTTTTTGACTATGAAATGGTCTGGTGAGTCAGAATAGATTTCTCAAATTCTTTCTCCTGTACGTTCTATCAATTTCTAATAGTAAGCGTTTGAAGTCAATCGAAATCGCTTTGATTCACAAATGAAGAAATCCGGAAATGCCTCGCATGTCATTCAATCCATTTGTTTTCACTTCTCTCACCTTTCTTTCTTATTCCCAAAAACACCTTGTTCTTTTTCTTCTTTTTACAAGTTTTCCACATATTTTCCACCTATTTCTTTACTCTGAATTCATAAAATATGCAAAAGAAACGAGGACCTCCCTTCTCATAAATAACACTTTGGAGACTAGTCGTGCGCACGGAAAACGCAGGATCCTGCAGGAATACGTTGTTTCCGTCGTTAACATCATCTGTGTCTTTAAATACGTTTTTCAGTTTCTTCAAGCATCTTCTAGAGAATTCTCTGTTTTATCGGAATTCAATTAATTGCATTTTTAGATGAAAACCTCAAGATAGTCTTTGCATTCTAGGCCTTGTCCCGCTAAATTTCTCCTGTGGGTAATATTTGAAATTCTCAAAATCCTGCCTTTTCCTTTTTTGCTTTTTCCTCCAATTTTCCCTCCAATTTATCACATTTTCTTCCCTCCCAGTAGGTCATCTGTCCAAGACAAAAAGTGTTTCATCTTTTGGGAAAAGAGCAATTAGCTCAACATTTGCATGCTCCCCCGGGAGTCTCTTCTCAAATCTAAAAGGTTTCAAATATAGAATTTCAACTTTTCTAACTTTTTGTTATTTTAATATTTGAATCCAGATGATCATCTTCTGAAATCCCTCGTTGGCAATTAAGCTAACTCCCGAGAACGGAGAACTCTGTTTTTTGTTTTGGTTTCGGTTTCTCTAGGACCACAAAAAGTTTAACGAAGCTTTTCCTTTGAAAACGAAAGTTCACATTTTTTCTTAGCGCCAAAATTTTTCGAAGACGTTGACAATGATGACGTCGTTAGTTTTGGTTTGCAGAAATATGAAGAAGGGAAGAAAAAAGAAGATGAAGAAAAAGTGGTTCTATGGATTTGAAGAAGTTTCAAAGTGTCTTCATGAGTCTATCGCGTTCTGACTAAGTACCCCACGAGTTCAATATTGTGTTCCCCTTTTATGGGATGAAACTTTGGACTTTTTTATTTCTTGGTTCATTTTTTCTGTTTTCAAGTATCTACAGTAGACAGCACTTCCTTCTCTGAACCTATTTGATCCCACAAACTTGAATTCTTCAGAAAGAACTCTTTTTTCATATCAATTCTCTTGTTGTTTTCCAACATTTCTCTCATATCGAATTCCCACTGGCTCAACTATTTTTTTCTTGTTCTTCTCCATCTCGTCCATAAAAATCATTCCGTATTCCATCTTTTTTCTAATTCCATCAAATGTAATCCTTTTTGCTTCCTTTCTTCCAACCAGTGTCATTTGTCACAATCAAACCTATTTTTCCTTTTAATCCACCTCCTTTTCTTCCACTTTCCTTTCAACTCTTGTTTCTGGAGTAAAGTATGATTCTGGGGAATGAACCGAGCACATGGAGAGATTACAATTTTTGGCGTTCCCAGAATAGTTTTATTAGGTTTCGAGAGATCAATGGCCAACCGGAAACTCATTTTCTTGTCATGATATTTTGGAAGCAGGAAATGGGAAAATGAGAGAGAGAGAGAGAGAGAGAGAGAGAGAGACCAAGTAGAGGAAAAGTGTACTTATTGGGATTGCTGTGATTTCCAGGCAGGAAAATGAGGGGCCGGGGATAACCAAACCACAGAGTCTTTCGTATATCTTTCCACAAATTTCGACGGTTTCAGAAAACATCTTACTGTCAGTAAAATGTCGCGATCTACCTACAAGGCTATCTCATAGAAACCCGGTTTCAAAAAAAATTTCCATCAGTCCATTATATTATTCCTGTGGTTTATTGGTATTTTTGATCGTAAAATTAATCATTAGAGCAAGCATTAAAAGTAAGCAATACATTTCAAACAATTTCTAATGAAATTTATGTTGGCCGGCCCACGAGCCTAATCGGGCGGAGAGGGTGGGCTCATTGGTTATGCTTACTCCTGGAAAGCCCAGTACATTCTCAAGATAAAAGGAAACACCGCACTTTGAAATTTCCATGCTCAAGCTTCAAGTCTATATGTCACAAGTCTTTGTGCTAGTTTTCCAACTAATCAACCAAAATTACCGCTTCCAAGAAATCCTGAACCTGCCTGAGTATTGAACTCACCAATGATTGGTGACCAATCTCAAACCTTCTCTACATTCCAGGAATCTTACTCATGGTTCAAAACACTGAAATCCAAACTCTCAAACATCGTTTTCTTCCCGAACCCACCTACACTTCCACCAATCTTCTCGTGTCTATCCATCATAATTTGTGTTTTCTGTCCTTTTTCCGTTTCCTATTCTCTCTCATTTTTCCTTTATTTTCTTTATTCCAATTCTTCCAATTTTTCGTCCTTTATTTTCTGTTGTCTTATTTCAGCTGTCAACCCAATTATGTCCTTTTTCACCTACTTTTCCCCATTTTCTGATTCTTCACTTTCTTCTTCTTCTTTGGCATCTTTTCTTTTCAATTCTCGATCACTGAAAGTTCGAATACTGGAGGAAAGAACAACAAAAAGTTCAGGATCGGCGACCAACAGAAAAAGAAATATGGAGCTAAAAAAAGAGCGATATGATGCCCTCATAAAATTGAATTTGTTTTGTGAAACTTCGTCCCGACAAACCCTCATTTTTCTTATTTCATTTCCGACAAGAACTTTTCCCACCAAGATCACATAAAAAAGAAAAAGAAATTCGAAACCATTTTTAGAATGACGAAGTTTATTTTTGTACTTGAGAATAAAGTCTGTCATCTGAAGTGGTAGAGAAGATGCACTTCTGTGACGATTTCTGAAGACATTTTGAATATTCAAAAAACGTCATTTCTATGCTAATTATGTCAAGAAGAGATCCAGAAACGTTCAGAATCTTCTTTTCTGTTCTATTTCCATCCATTCTATTCTTCAAAAGTTCCCAGAAAATGTAATGAAATTAGAAAGGAGGCGACCATTTTTCAGAATAAGAACAGATAAACAAAACAAAATAATTTCTGTGCACTGAAAGAAAACCAAAAAGATGAGAATGGATGAGCTTGATTGTTGGGTGAATCAGTTTGTTCGGTGAATCAGAGGTTCGTGATTTCAGAATCTCTATTTTAGTTTTCCCCCTTTCTCCGACGTGACGGAAAACCGAAAAACCATGAAACCAATTTTTGCAATGTGTCAAAGATCTTAGTTCAATTCGTCACTTCTCCAATCTGAGCGATTAATTTTTGATTAAACTGACTTCTTGTTCTTTTCTAAAATCAACTGGGATTTCGATCTTTACCACTAGAATTCGCTTCAAAAACTCGATGATTTTAGAATATATTTTATCATAGTTCCTTCCTATTCATGTTTCAGTAACCCCTCGAGTACTCTATCTCAATGATTCAGATCTCAAAACACCTATAACCCCACAAAGATCTCAAATCCATTCATCACATCTCCCTCTAAACCTCTGAATTTATGATTTCCTTGAACCATTGACCCAATTCTCAGTAAGTTGATCCCATTTATTCTGCACAGTGAAAATGTCAATCAAATGAAGTACATGTTCCACTCATTCTTCATCCCCAAAACTCCATATTTTTTCTCTTCATATCCCATTATTTGAATGCATTCACCCATAATGTCTGCTGAACTCACTTCTTTCTCTTCTTGAATTACCAATGAAATGCCGTGGATTTTTTCTTCTTGCTTTAAGGATACCCAGAATTCCCTGTAAAACCAGGAATAGATGTCTTGCGGGGGATCAGATATTTTCGAATTTGGAAGAATTGCATTCCGTTTCGACGAGTTTGGAGGGGAAGTTTTAAGTCGTATTTCCGTTGCAAACAAGCACATTTTGGTCATATGTTTTGGGTACTTTTTGGTGCTCAATTCTAATCACGTAGCATGTTTTTGATCGAGGTTTAGCTTGGGTTTTGGTGCAGGTAGTACTAGAAGTACTGGATGTTAAAGGTTGGAAGTCAGGAAGTTTCCACAATCTAAAATTTCAAGATCATTGTTTTCATCTCAAGCTATTATTGTCATTCTTTTTACCTCTAGTTCTGACGTTCAAAAATTGAACTCTTCGAGAAGCTCTGATGGTATCTTACTCTCTAATGATATCTAGGTGTTTCGATTTTCAAAGATATGTTCTCAGTGGTCTTGCACCGAGAAAAAACCCAAATCCCATGATTTTTTCTCTTTCGACTGGTCTATATTTGCCAAGATGTTGGTATCATATTTACTCATTCAGAACATTATCCCTTCCTTTCTCATCCTTTTTCTCATTTTCAGGTTCCATCAGTCTTATTGGAAAAAAATCACAAGATTCTCGCGTATTCTTTGGTTTTTTCTTTATTCCGTTTTTCATTTTGTTCTCACCAATATTTGCCTTTTCTTCTGCTTCTTCTTCTTCATCTTCTCATTTTGTATTCCATTTTTATGAATTGCTTTTTCCTTTTTGCAACAGAAACAAATGTGTACATGCAAGGAAGAAGATGATATTTTTGAGCTCAATGGGCCCTTGAAAAACAAGGAATTGGACTAATTATGAAAGAGCAACGACCGAGTTGGAAAAGAGAAAAATAGAGATTTTGAGAGAGATACAAATCTGTAGTAGTCATGAGATCCATTCAATTGATGAGACAGATGAGAAGGTTTCTAGTCAAAATGGGAAATTATTCAACAAAAGTCTTCTAAGCCTACCTAGACTCATTCATCATCTACCTCCTCCTATAAATTCTCCAATTCTAAGAAAATAACACTTTCAAGTGGTATTCCTAAATGATGGATGTGACTACGGTGCATTTCTTCGAAGCCAATTTGAAATTTTCAAATAATTCGTCATTTCGGAGAATAGATGAATGTTGCACAAATCGTTTGTGGCAGTTTTCTTAGAAATCACGACTTTTCTTGTTTTGCCGAAGTCCTCCCCTCGTCATATTTAGAGATTCCTTGGTCACCGATTTCAAAACTTTTTCACACATCCCAACTTTTATGATTCATCTTGTTGACTCTCCTATCGAAACCGATCATAGCCTATCACTCAAGTGTTTACTATTTTTAAGATTCCGATGGATCATATGATCAGATTAAGGTGATCTCCTCATAGGCGGAGTCGTCGATTCATGATACTCTGGTTCCAAAAAGGGGCGTGGCCTACTGCTTTCAAACGACGGAAACCCCCGCAAAAACTCGAAAGAGAACACGACCAGAACATCCCTTCTCATTTACCGCCGATCTTTTGTTTGCATTATTCCATCACTTTTTCTCAATTCGAAAGTGCTCAAAGTTCAGGTGCTCAGTGAAACTTTGCTGCTTCGCGCGGGGGCTCCAATTTCCGCATAAATTTCATGTCACTTTCATTTTTTCATTTTTCCAGCACTTCTCTCCTATTCAGTTGTCAGTCATCGTATACATTTATAAGAATTCATTTATTCATTTATTCATTCACTTCATTCTACTCATGTGCACCATCTCCATCTACTACTCTATTTTCCAATTTGCTCCTCGTTTATTCTCGTTTCTTCTCGAGGAGAATTAAGAAAAACGTAATTTTCAGACTGACTAGAAAACAATGGATTCTCTGAAGGAAGCTGAAATTCGTGAAGTCTTCCGTGAGTTCGATAAAAACGGAGATGGGCGGATTACGAGGCAGGAATTGGAGGTGAGGATTTCTCGGTTTGGCAGAGTTACCGTACCCTTCATAAGTCTAGAATGTTCCTTTCTTCTTCTTATTCCATGAATTTCTACTTCTATTCCAATAAATTTCAGGTGGCTCTCCTTCAATTAGGAGAAAAAGCAACCAACTCGAAGATCGAGACTATGATTGAGCAAGCTGATTTGGATGGTGAGTACTGTAAAATCAACTGAGTTTTGATCTTCGGCGATGTTTTAAATGGATAAACGTTCTCTTTCGGGTTCTGGGAAAAGGGTTCAAATTTGTCGATTTGATCTGAAACTCTGTGAGTTTATACATCAATTGTAGAACTCTATTTTTGTAATTGACAATTTTTTTGTTCGACCTCTTCTAAAGATGATATGTCTCTTGAAAGTGGAATGGTACCAACTTTCATGTTTTTTCTGGTCTATTAGTTTTCACGGGACGCACACATACAATGCCAAATCCTTTTCCCAGACCCCAATTTTGCAGTTTTTGACTGAAAACGTCGAATGCTCAAATTTTTTGAGCGCTACTGTAACATAATGTCCTAGATATTTTGAAATTTAAAACGGATTCTTTTTCTGGAAATAGTTAGTTTTGAGTGCACGATAACAGGAAGTTGGGTGGGTTGGTGGAAGGAGAATCAGTCGACTGGAAGGAAACTTTATACGTTTTTGTGGAATTTTCGAGAAAGAAATGTCTACGAACTTTGACTTCCGCACTCACAAACTACGAATGTTTCAGGAAACGGATGCATTGACATCGATGAGTTCCTGAATGTTCTTCGTCGACAAATCTGCGATCCAAAGGAGGAAAGAGAACTCAGAGATGTATTCAATGTAGGTGTCTCCAGATGATTTTTTATTAGAATTTAGAAACTTCCAGGTATTTGACAAAAACGGAGATGGAGTGATCTCAATCGACGATTTGATCTTTGTCATGTGTCAATTGGGAGAGAAATTAACAGAAACCGAAGCGAAGGAAATGATCAAACAAGGAGATTTAGATCATGACGGAATGATTGATTTCCAGGGTAAGGAGTTCAAACTTCTGGATATCTTGGCATGATTTCCTATTTTAGAATTCGTCAATATCATCAAAGGCCAATAATTGTCTACTGTTTCCATCTCAACTGTTTCTTCATTAATAATTGCATTCCATTGCTTTGCTGATCATCATTTCAATTCGCTTTGAAACTTTCTATGTGCATGTAAATAATAAAACCGAACTTTATCAAACATCGGGAGTGAAAAGGAGGAAGCAATAATAAATTGCAGTAACAAAAATGATAACAACAGTAAAACAATAATAAAACTAAGAAGAGATATTGTCTAGAGATGGTTCTTTCCTTTGAGATTCATTGGCTCCAAATGCGAAATTGAGATCCTTGATGCTTGTAAGATGATACTTAGATAGATGAACAGCAAAACGATCTCTGGCATAAAACTTTTGATCACAAGTGACACATGTGTATGGCTTGATTCCTGAAAAGAAGTACCTTATTTTGAAGATGCTGCTAGGAATTCTAACTTACCGTCGTGAACATTGTAGTGATCCTGAAGAGCTTGATCAGTTCTGTACGACTTTCCACATACTGCATT
This sequence comes from Caenorhabditis sinica, assembly GCA_963932045.1. Taxonomy (NCBI): domain Eukaryota; kingdom Metazoa; phylum Nematoda; class Chromadorea; order Rhabditida; family Rhabditidae; genus Caenorhabditis; species Caenorhabditis sinica. The sequence continues at coordinate 9,837,108 of OZ009941.1, read as the reverse complement.
TCCATCTTTCATCGAACTCCGTTCACATGTGAATTTTTTTCGAATCGTCCTGGATGTTTTCTGTTTCGAATGGCATGCATTGAAGTGCTTTCGTACATACTCTTGTTTTGTAAAATTTTTCTTGCAAACATCACAAGAGAATCCGATACCGAGCCGACTTTCTTCAGTCTTCATTTTCTTTGTCGGAGGTTCCTCTTCGTCTAAATCTGCTTCCACTAGTGAGTTCGATAAAAGTTCAATTGTTCCTCGCTCAGTATCGGAACCGCAATCATCTGGATACGAAGTGTCAGTTGTAATTGATTGTGAAGTGACCGTATTCGTATCTCCACAACCATCATCAACAAGTCTTGGAGTGGAAGAAGAAGGTTCTTCTGTATTGACTTTCGGACACTTTTCCCAGTGCACATTGACCTCGTTAACACAAAGAATCGCTCCACAACCAAAAGAACACACCCTCCGTTTTTTCTTGTCATGAACTCTGTAAAAGGTTGTTTCAGATGATAATGATTCGCAATACTTACTCTCTAATGTGCATCATCAGATCCTCATATTGATCTCCAGTATCCAGTAACGAAGGATCCGGCAAATAATCACAACTCGGGCATTTATGAAAACGGAGTTTAGCTCGAGCAGGCGCTGACGTTGATGGAATTAGTTCGACAGTACTGTGCATTTGTTTAATGTGAGCTCTGCAATTCAATAGAAATTAAATGAATCTAAAAGTTTCTCACTTCATTCGATTTTTGGCAACTTTCAATGAACAGCCATCTATTGTACATGGGACACCGTCGATGTGATTCTGCTGAAAGTGTCGTCGAAGAAATGAGGGTTTCTGAAGATTTTCTGTCAAATTCAGTTATAACTTTAATCTTATTCTACCGAATTGGTGTATGGGCATTGTGGGCAAGTATGAAACGCTTGACTGTGGAACTGCTTTCTATGCGATCTCAATTCGAAGAATGTGTCGAAGCACTTCGGAGAAGAGCATTCTCTACAGGGATAGCGTCCAGCTGAAAAAGGAAAATAGAACGATTAAGGAGTATTGTTTTCTCACTTTCATGAACCCTCATGTGTTCTCTCAGTTTGTTAGGAAACGGGAACGTCCTTTTGCAATGTGGACACCTGAATATTCATATTTTGTTGCTTTAATTTCGTTTTGATCTCCTACAAATGACCCGATCCTTTCGATCTTGTTTTGTTTCCTGTCGACGATCCAGCTTCATCATCTTCTTGTTCATTACCAAGACCTTCTTCATCCTCTGAATCTTCATCGGACGATGACGATGAAGAGGGCTCCTCGGGGTTTATTGATGGGATCATACACTAAAAGCAGCAATTTACGTACAAAATTGAATTCGTTACAGGATAAAATTGCATGTATTCGACATGGACTGGAACCATGACTCCAAGTTAAAAAGAAACTTTCACAAAGAAAACTATTCATATAAAAGGCTAGTTAGAATATAAGGGAGAAAGAGAACAAGATAATGACAGGAAAAATGAAAGTATTAAGCCTGCAAATGGCAGTTGACAGTCGGAATGAACCATCCCGAGAAATCTTCAGATATAATAGAACAGAATGTACCACATATCACACAATAATCATGTTAAATAATCCTATCTAATTCCAATGATGGTGTCGGATCCTCGACCGTCTTCTTCCTCATTTTCATCATCGTCCTCCTCCTCTTCAGAATCTGATACATCGAGATTAGCAGGGGGTCTTATGAGGAACGCGGTCTCTTCGCTAGCTCCGGGTAGGCCAGCATTGAGATTTTGATTTTCTTCACCGGTTTCGCTGTCTGCTCTGGGTGGCAATAAGTTGAGTCGTTGTGATGCGGCGATTCTCTCTTCATCATTTGAGTAGGTGAACGTTACTGGTGTTTCTCGCTTCAAACTCATTACTTCTTGCTCCTGAAACTAGTTCGAACGTGTTTGATGAAGATAAATACAGAGTTCCTTACATCTTTGGGCTTCCAGCGTGTATCAATCCAGTTTGGATTATCACGAGTGAACATTTTTGCACGGTAAATAGCCAATGCCCAATCATCAAGTCGACATTTCGAGATGTTCTGCGAGATGGTGAAACTGTCTCCATAATCCAAGCTGTGCAGAAAAGCCGTTAGTCGACTGAAGTCCGTTGGAACTAAAAGAAATCAGATATTCACACATAGTGTACATTTAAAGAAAATCTTACGCTGGAAAGTGGGAAACCGAAGAAGAGCTAGATGAGCGGGAACCTCAGGAGAGTTCTCAAATCTTACAATGGCATATTTCTGACGGGCGTCTTCCGGTGTCCGGGTTGCAATCTGAAAAGATTGAAGAATATACTAGTAATAGGAAAACAAAAAAGGCTCACTCCGATAATAATATCCATTGCTGGGCCAAACAGATCAGGAAATGGTCGAGCCTGAACGAGATGATGAGTCTCTGATGCTTCTGAATCGAGGATTTTCACGGCACACTCGGAAATAACGATGACGAATTTTTTGAGACTGCCGAGCTGCTCGATAAGCCAGCGAGATGGAACGACCGCTAAAAAATGAAAGATTTCGGGGTGAAGAATAATATATTCAACGAACATTCAGCCGTTATCAGTTTCTCCATATCGAATATCGGTTCACATGTAGCACAGTTTCTGAGATTATCAACGAGGTGCCGGACACAGTTCGTATGTAGATCATTGTCATCGGCGTAAATCACCATCACTTTCACAAAATCTGATAATGGAATCTGTTGAACTTGGTTGGCATCTCGCCTCTTCTTGTAACAAGAAACCCCAAAAAAGACACCGAACGCAGTGATCGAAATGGTTCCAACAACGAACACCGCTACAAGTAGCTCAGTCCCGTAGTCTTTGATTTTTTGAACAGCCAGCCAATGGAGTGACGCTCTCGTTTCTTCGACATGAAGATGTAAATCCGTACGGACACACGGACTACAACCACGTGCATTTGGTTCGCAGAAGTATTTGCATCCTCGAATGGGAACGAAGGCGGTTAGAAGATACTTTCCAGCTTTCTGATTACCCCATCTGATTGCATTTTATTTATTTATTTATTTTTTATTTAAAATACGCCTCGAGTGCGTTAAAAATACAGAAGAAGAAAAATACAAGTGAATATGAGACAGTGGGAGAGAATAATGATGAGGGTATGGACATGAAAAAATAATGATGTGGGTAAGGACAGAAAAAACGTAATGACAAGGAGACGTAATGGAGTTTGTGATAGGAGGTAGGAAAGGGGAGATCTTAGAAAATATCAAGTCGAATCACTATAGTTGCGCGTTTTGTGACTTGAGCGCGGTGATGGTGCTTAGTGTTCTATTGACAAAAAAGTGGCGTCTTATTTTCGTTCTGCAGTTACTCCATTTGTACGAGATTTTAGTTCGAGTTCTGCTATTCGACGAGATGGTAAAGAAATCAGAGGAGGGAATGTCAATTCTACCTGTTTCTAGTTTTCCGGACACTTCACAGATAGTTCTTCCAGATATGTCGCCTGTAGAACAAAATACGTTTCTAATAAAGTATTAAAACGATTTGCACCTTTGAAATCCCGGAATCGTCCTTATCATGCTCCTTGTACACATAGACTACAATCTTATCACATTCTGCTCGCGGCGCCTTCCCGAATCGAATCCAGATTGCATTTTCATCACTAAAATCTGCAGCAATCGTCGGCGCCCAAAATGGATCCTTTGCAATGATTTCTTTCTGACTAATCGATGGATCAACAAGCATTTCAGGAAATAGCTCTTCGAATCTGGGAGCGGTGACAATGGTTGAGACTCTGCATTTCTGAGGTAAAATTGTAGCGTTGATTGCATATGTCGAGAACGATGTGAGTCGGAAGCATGAGTAAGAAAACCGAGCCGGATATTTGACTTTAGAGGAGAAATGAATCGCACGACATGGCCATTCTTTGACTCCATTTATGTACTGGAGAATAGTTTTTTTTTGAAGCGAATCGACGAGTTATGATAACTTACCAAATCCTTCAAGTCAGAACAATAGACGTCGGATCCATCTGATGCATGAAGACAGTGAAGACGAAAAGCGATAGTATCCACAGAAGCGTGCGCTGTGACAGATATATTGAGGTTTGCATAAGGCCAGCTGGAAAATAACTTTTTGAGTTAGTTTTTGAAATAATCGTTTACCTAAGTTGTGATAATCCGATGTATGATGGACTCACTTCTAAGTCAATCAAACCAGGAGGGCAGGTTGGCAACTTATCCGGTAGATCTGAAAGTGATCATTGGGAAAGATTTTTCAAAGATGTAAACGAATACCATGTTCCCTCAACCGTTGTGCGCAATCCTTTGTCGTTGAGTAAGTCGCAAATAGTGAAGACTTCTCGGCGTCCGATTCCTTGACATAGACAAATGAATCCTTGTAACACTGATCTTGATGCTCGAAGATATTGCGCAGTACGTATTCAGAAGCATTGAAAGCTGTTGGTGTCGCTGAGGCAGGCAGGGGAGATACGAATGGAGAGATGGTGAGAATAAGAAAGAAATAGAAAAGAGATGTGATACAGCTCATTGATGAAAGAAAAGTGTGAAAGTTAGTAAAACAATATGGGCTCATTTTATATCATTGAAGAGCAACAAACGTTGGCTAGAGAGAAAACAACAAATTGAACAACAAAAAAGAAAAGGAAATAATGAAAAGAGAGATTCTAGTGGAGAGGAGAACTAAGATTACTGTGGGTGAGAGGTCGATGTGACGCCGCTCGAAGCCTGAAAATAATGATTGATTTTCGAAGATTACCATGGATATAGGTTAGTGTTGGTAGTAAGTGTATATCCGATTGTAAACATGCGAAGAATTTGAACCTAATTTGTTGACTTTTCACCCGAGGCGACAAGGTGAAAACGATCTGTTTGTACACGAGGAAAGTTGGAGGATCTCTAGTTTTAGGATGTCAGAAAGTGTCAAAAATCGTGTATCTTTTTTGAAACAAAATTAAAATGAAGCAAAAAACTCCTACCTGTTGCTCGGCGATCTTCTCCGCTTCTGCCGCTTCAGCGACCGCTTTCAGTTGTTGATCGGCAATCAAGGCCCTGTTATCCTTCGCTCGGATAAACGATTTCGGATGAATTGGGAAGAGACCCGACAAGCCTGAAGCGGAATAAGTTGATGTTTCGTTCGAGAGTAAAATTTGATCTATTAAGCGAAAGAACCGCTGCCGATAGATCAAAACTAATTTTTGAAGAATTGAAAAAACGCCTAAATTCTCACCAAGAAGCTCAAGAACTGGAACGGAAATATGAGCGTTTCTTTCTCCGATCCAGTATTTGAGGCGGCCAAAATTCAGTGCCACCAACTTTTCGTTTTTTTGATTTGGGAGTGGATCGAACGTGCCAACCTGATTATATTAATCATAGTCATAAAATGAGAATAGGAAGAAAATACCTGCTCGAGAATATTACCCTCGTATCTTCGACCTAAAGCTTTGTCAGGAAAGACACAGACGTGATAGAACGGACGGTTCGTGCAGCCAAAAAGTGCCAAACCGATCGAAGGACGTCCGTAGTATTTTGGAATCACTAATTTACGCATTTCCTGTACCTGATGTAGCTCATAGACGAAGATAACTGAAATTAGAAGATGTAATGCACAAAAACTACGTTTTTCAGGAAGATTATAAGGCAACGCGTCTAATTATTTTCAATCAAACTGAATTAAATTAGGTTTGTCCATGAAGAAATATATTTTAAGAAAAAGTTTCAGAATTGCAAAGTTTTTGCAAAAGCTTTTTGTCGTGAAGTTTAATGCATCATACGCAAAGAATTTAGGTGGAGTTTGCAGTGTTTGCGGACCTGGCGTCTGACGCGGCAGTTCAAAAGTATAAGTAATTTTAAATGGTGAGAAATTAAATATAAAAGTAAGCTTTGTCTCATGTCTCATGAAAAGTAAGCTTTGTCTCTCTCAAATATCAAACGTCTTCTTAGAACTGTCTTCAGCATTTTCTGGTCTTTCATACATAGTGATTCCAATAACGACAACTTGAAAATAAGCAAGAGAATTGAATAATAGTTTCATATAGATATCATATTTACACAAAATGGTTCAAAAGGCAACAACAGGGGTTTCGAGCACATATCTTCAGTGTCTGAAGTCGATAAAAGTGTGAAGGATCCGAAAAATATACTCGTTTTGTATGTGTCGGTAGAGTCAGAGGCAATGCGTTTAGGGTACAGGATAATGACTAGTAAAGAACAAAAATAAATAGATTGCATGCGACAAGTGTGAACAGAACATAAGGGTAAAACTGTGTGATGAGAGGGAAATATGAGGAAGAGAGCACAAATTCGACCCGTTTTTGTGTATGCTTGTTGAAATTTCGTGTCAATAAACAGCTAGAACAGGGAGAAGGCAACAACTAAATTAGTGACTAGAAAAAAAGAAACAAATGATAACAATGGCTACCGGAGAACTGTCTGAGAGATGTAATCAGCAAGTGCTCGGTAGCAGAAAGAATACTGCTCGAATCGGGTGAACATCATCGGACGATGGGATTGAAGTCCTTTGACTGTTTGGAAGATGTCTATCCGTTGTTCGGCTTTTTGTCGCAGCATTAGCAAGGAGATGCAGATGAAGATTCCAGTTTCAGACGATCCATTTCTGAAAATGAAATGTTCTTGGCAAGAAGAAAAAGAGCTCGAAATACCTGCAATGAACAACAATCGGCGCTCGAGACTCGAGCAAATTACTCTGTCTCTGTAACACCAGACTGATCAAATTCATCAGACTATTAGGTGATCTGGGTACAAGAGCATCAGTAGGCCATGCAGTATAAGAGTATTGTGTGATCTCTTGACTTGGAGACGTTGAATCTGCGTTCTTCATTGTATATGCCAAGTGCCGAACAACGAAGTCTTGATGTTGTTCCGTCGAAATGCAAGAGATGTCGATTGCGTTTCGCCCTTCTTGGAAGTGACACTCCGCACCGGGTCCATCTTGTGGCCAGTACTGAAAAAGGATAAATTGGAACAATGATTGATTAAAATGCAAAACTAACCTTCTCTGTGTCACTCCAATCCTGCTCGTCGCTCAGCATCACCACTGTCGTAACCTTCTGATCGGCAATCATTCTCCAGAAATCAAAAACAGTTGCAGCGGAGACAGGATCCTGAGCGGCGATGTAATCGTAGAAATATCCTTTGATGTGCGATGCATTTATGTATGATGAGTCCGCGTGACCGATGGTGGGTGGAAGAATGACTCGATACTTGTCATATGGAACAGCAGCTTCATATCTATTCTTGAGAAGGTTCTCATCTTTTGAAGCAAAAGTGGAGGAAAGACCAGTCGCTAAATTCCGTTCCAGCTTCTTGAATTCTTCTTCAAGTCCAGTTTCACTGTTTGTTGTTAACATAGACTCTCGTGAAGAAACTATCGCTACTCTAGTGGATATTGAGCAATTTCCAGAAGACGACTGATTGAAGCTGACTGCTCTATCTCTTGAGGAGCCATTGCATTCACTTAACATTTTCTGATAGTGATCTTCAAAATCGATGACGTCCATATCAGTATATCCATACATGTGCCATTCTGCGAGCGCCTTGTAGATGAAAACGTACTGTTCTACAGATTGAACCATCAAATTTCGTTGACGACGAAGATTGCATACGAATTCAAACACATTGGCTCGTTTTTCTTCAATGCATTGATCGAACATGGAGTCTATGGTGATGAATGTTCCTGTACGGCCAACTCCAGCACTGTAAAATTATCATGCAACCAAGTAGAGAATTCAGACAAATACCTGCAGTGGATGACGACGGGAGAGTTATTGAACTCTGGCAATTCTCGAAGAATATACATGAATCGAAGTAATCCTGTCGAGCATTCCGGAGCCTTGTAATCATTCCAGTTCGTGAAATGATACTGGAGGATGTGCCGAGCTAAAAGAAATGGTGGATGATAAACAAGATGAATTAACAAACTTACAGTTGTTGGCGAAAAGTCCTTTGACGACCGGCAGGTTAGCGTATTCGACTCCATTTCCATTTGGAATCGCGTCACTAAAAATGACAGTCACATTGTTACTGTTATTTATGATTAGAAAACTCACGGTCCACAATCTGCTATATGAGCAATATCAAATTTTCGAATTACATAATCGGAATGGAAGGAGACACTGGTTGGCTCGACAAGAATATCTCCGTATCTAAAAAAGTCCAGATAATTACATCTCTAGATAATCCTAATGCTTACCTCACAATCTCCTCATCTGGCCAATACTTCGAACATTGCTGTCTGTTTTTCTCTGTCAAATTCGCCACCATCACGATGAGTTCTGATTTTTGTTCCCAAATCATTCTCCAAAAGTCGTCAATCGTAGCTTCAACTGGTGCCTGAGCAGCAATGAACAGTCTCTTTTCTTTCCAGCTCTTGATAAAGTTTGCATTGATGTAATCCGAATGTTCGTCTCCTCCAATTTGTTGTAGCTTGACACGAGTCTCGTCGTATGCTCTAATGTCGTTGTATCTATTCTTGATGGCGTTCTCCTTTCTGTTACTGGCTACAGTATTCATTGGGAAATGTGGCAGAGCTTCATATTCTTGCACGAACAGAAAATCTGAATCTCGATGTCGAGTTACGTATTCCGTCGGAAGATCCTCAACTGGAATCGCTCCAAATGTTTGCTTCAGTAGTGTACGTTCCACAACATCCTTCGACACCATTTTAGAGAATAAAGGACACCAATCCGAGAGCATATGATTCTTTCTATTAATGAAGAACAATGCTATAGCAGTAGCACAAATCAAGAAAAGGAGAATGGGTAGAATGATTTTGACGAAAATTCCATAACCGCCACCAGAAGAAGTCGAGTCTAGCAGGATAGGTTTGAAGTAATCCGAGTATCCATATGCTGGTCCACTGAGATGAAGTTGACGAAGATGGCGTGTGGATGATGTAGAAGTTCTTGTTCGGTCAGTGGCAGGGGAGCTTTTATCGATTCTGAATACAATAGTATGACAAGGGCAAAACAGTAATTAACACACTTACAAATTTCTCAAAATGTTAGAACCCTCCTTCCTATTTAACTCTTCTTCTTTATCCACTCGAACAATCAAGAAACCCGTGTATTTCAGTCCATCTCTCAATGCAAGATCTTCAGCAGAGTACCGACTCAAATATTGGACATTACACGCCTTCAATCCAGTGACTCCGAGTCCATCTCCAATTGTTGTCTCCGTTGGAAGCGCGGTGTAGGATTCTGCCACGTATGCAAAGAACCGTTTCTTCTCTGCTGCTGATGCATGAAGATTGTTTGTGTATACTTTAGTGAACGAATCCATCACGATCTCATCGCTAGTTGGTAGAAGATCCAAGGAGACATTCGTTGGAAGTGGAACAATAGCGATGTAATAGCAACTGAAAATTGAAGATTTTGAATACGGTAAGAGAATAACGCTTACCTTATTGGACCATTCATATCATCCGGCGGGTGAGCAAAAGCCAAATTGAAAGTGGACATGTTGGCGGTGCGAAGAGTTTGAGGAGTCTCTACCAAATCTGGTTGCGCGAAGTTTGTGACACAGTTCTTCTTGAAAACAGCTGGAAGAGATCGTCCTGCCGAATTTTCTGCCCAAACGGAGACGGAGTAGTTACGATTCGGCTGAAAAATAAGAAATTATTCTATGATAGAATGTTTCGACACTTACTTTCAATGGTCCGAACTTGCAGGAGTAAAAGTCATTGGAAAAGTCTATGGGATTTATTCCGTTTTGATCGGATTTCGACTCATCTTCATCCCAATTTGCACATCGTTTATCAACTTCCTCTGCTGATGGAAAATCATCGGGAGTTAGAGTTCCATCAGACTTTCGCATTGCTCCACGGACAGAGACAAAATATTTGATGATCCGACCATTCGTTTCTGCAGGACTTTTCCATTCAACTTCACAACTCAACGCGGATCCAGAATTCAGAATACGAACATCTTCTTCTTTGGGCGGAAACGGACGTTTCTGTTTGGTCGAGAAGTGCTCGGTGAATTCGAAGGGAACTGAGCCATCTTTTCCAGAAACGAATAGAGTATACGGAGTGGCGGCACGTAGATCTTTAACGACTACTGGAGATGTCACATTGTCCTTACTGTAGACTACAGCTCCACGACTATCGGTACGTCGAACCAGTCTGAAATAAGACAACATGAACTAGGGTAGATATATTGATGTGGGTTAGGTTAATGGGTAAGCGCTTGTGAATGGGTAGGTGCTAACAAAAGAGACAGCAACTGAAACTGTGAGAAGTTGAAACTCAAAATAAATCAAGGGAAAACGAAGAAACCAAGGGAAAGATGAAGAAACACAGTTAGATTTCAACACAAAGGAGAACAGCATAACACAGAAAACTTTTAAACTGAAATAAATTCCACTTCATTCCCGGATGATGCTCTGGTTTTCTTACTTATTCGCTTTTGGATCATTTGAATCCACTTTCAAATATCTTCGATCTCGATAATGATGATGTGATGGTTTTCTGTTATTTAAGTGAAAGGGTAGAAAGAGTTAAATAGATTAAAATTATTTGGTGGGAAGAGAAAAATATATATTTAGATGAAGATCAGAATTTTAGTAGAAGCCAGTTAGATTAAGGATAAGTTATCATACCTCAAGTCTATCGCCATTTCTTCGCCTTCTGATTCCCAGGTGATGACGGCTTCTCTTTCCGATGCATTCACAGCTAGTTTTTGGATTTGACGTGGAGCTGAAAATCGTCAATTTTAGGATTTCAATCTTCGCACACTGGCACCAATAAGAATAGGGCAAATATCAGGCTGTTACAGGATATAATCGATACAAATAGATTATCTTTGTTCTCTGATAACTCATGTTCAAATTTCATGCACTTTAAGTCTTCTTTCCAACGAATCACTCCACAACAATTCCATGCCAAACTTACGCAAAGAACCCGGAACGTCTTTTGAAGGCACCAATGCTACGTCATCATCATCAGAATCTTTCAGTAATGATGACGCAGACATTACTTTTTTGGGGCGCTTATACCAATATGAATGGGTACGGCGAGGATGTTCTAGACAGCTTTTTGGTTGGAACATAACTCACTTGTTTTGAATACTGAATATCAACAAAAAACAAACCTTTCACTTCAAATTGCATAGTATCTGTTACATCGAGATCCGGAGCACTGGATGTTACTCGGCACATATAAGTTCCTGAATCGGATGTCTGGACGTTTTTGATTTCAAGTTCCCAACACGACTGCTTCTCGTGTACTCTTCGAGGAGCTCCACCACGAAGCACGAACGGATGAGAAGTAGGCTCCCTCATAATGGTACCGTTTTGAATGAAGAAGACATTCGCCACATCTATGAATCCTTCTGGATCTATGTTCACACAACAAAACATCGTGACATCGATTCCTTTGAAAACTGATAGAGAAGGGTGAGCACGACCGATAACTGCCAGATCTCCTGAAAACGGGTTACAAGCGATCTCGAATATATATATTTTTAAATAAACGTACTCTTATCGCATTTTGTTGGTAAAAGAGTTGAGTTCAGTCGAAGAGGTTTCTGATCGGCAGTGACGTATACTGTGTCGAATTGTGGTGGACACAAACATTCGTTCTGGAAGTTAACTAGTTAGTCGACTCTCTATGAAATGTTTTCAGTTTCAAAAATCCCTTGTTTGACTACTGATGTCTTACTCTGTTCCAAATCTAACTACTCTTCTGCCACGTCATGACTAGATCGAATTAATGAACACAGACATAGATAGACGCCACGTCGTTTACGATTAGTATCATTTAGAGTTTTCAGTTAGGGAAAAGGAGAAGAAATGAATAGAGGATGGATCCGAATGAAATGGAAAAGACAGATACCACCCGGTAGGTAAATCTCGTTCAATTCGTTTTCGGGTAACATTACAAAGAACAAAGAACGATGAACGAACAAGGAACATAACGATAGAATAAGGGGGCGGCGATCATATGGTTATTATCTCCTTCGGTTTTAAAGCGCTGGTGACGGAATAGCGATTCAAAGATTAATTTTCTCACCAGGTAACACGTTGGGTCTTTCACGTCGTACTTCGACCGATATTCTGCATCCATGAGAAGACAGGGGGATGTAGATCGGGGACGGTATCCACACCGTTTAGGTGTAACTGGAAGCATGGGTTATAGCGAGATGAGAGATTAGAATTTGATGAACTTACAGGGTGGACAACTTCTAGGACAAAGACAGATTCCGTGACCATCTTTTCCACGATGACAGACTCCTCCGTGAACGCAGTCTTGATTTGATTCACATACATGGATACCTGGAAGATATATTTACGAAATGAAAGTATCTTTTTTCAGACGATGGTTTCCAAATAAACTATTTTAAACTCACCTAGTTCTTTTGCAGTTTTCGGTTTCTTTGGTTCAATTTTTGTCGAGTTCCAGTTATCGATTTGGTCTGATTTCTTGTCATTTTCTTCACTCGATCTGAAACTATTTTATTCGTGTACACTACTAAAGTTCTATTAATCAAAAACTTACATATCTGATGTGTGACCATCAGTTAAATCCGCGGCTTGCAGCAATTCCGTCCTGAGATATAAAAGGATGACAGTGGTCCACCAGATCCATCGATTTATCCGCATTTTTTGATCAGGGCACCAATTTTAGTAGACCATCATTTAGGCAGATTGTGAGAAAGAAGTGAAGCGGATCGGAAATATTTTAGAAATTTTTTTTTCTTCGGTCCTGAAACGACAAAAATGTGAGTCATGAAGAATTGGTAAGAAACTGGTTGAGAGAATAAGGCAATGTGAGAGAGTACAAAGAAAACAAGGGAAAAAAAGAAGGAAGGTGACCGGCAGAAGATGAGCTCCTGTGTGGGAGAAATGACCAACTGACGATTGAAACGGAGAGAGTATGAAGATCGAAGAGACGGAGAGAAATTGAAGAACGATGATTCTTAAATACTTTATGATCCCCCTATTCACACTTTTTATGGGTAATAAACACTTGGTGGTCGTTAAAATTGGTATTCAGTGTTTATAAGAGTTTGGATTCAGTGCTTTTTTGTGTCAAATCAAAAATCCGAAAATTCTAGCACTGATCGAAGATAACGCTCCCCAAATTTTAAAAGACGCAGAACGAAACCCATGGAAGCTTCCGGGAATAGTTTTCTATGTTAATCTCGAGACATCTTCTTTGTTCTTCATGAAAACAAGTTTCAAATCATCAGATAATTGGATCGGAAGTGGCGTAACTAGTAATAACAGGACCCATATGATCCGAATTCTCTTGAAACTGACAGCAGAAGAAAACAAAATTCCAGTCAACAAAAAAATACTGAAATTTTCCAAAAAAAAATAGAAGAAAGAATAGAAGATAGTAGTGGTAACCGGGCCCTTTCAATATAAAGTTTGTTTATTTGGGAAGGTAACACAAAAGTTGTATAGAATGGAATGAAATCAATTTGAAATTGATTCGACTGTCGATGAATTCAATGCAAAAAAGGGTGAAACAAAACGGATGGATTGGGTCGAGAGAAAGGTGACCGTCAGGATGGAAAAATGAAAAAAAAGCGGGTGGATGGTATAGAGTATGAAAGATTGAAATTCGAGTGATTCTTACTGTTTTAGAGTTAGGACTCTGTCATCTTCCTGATTGCTGAACCTCACTTAGAGCTTCATTCCGACATCTGCTAACCTTTAAAGACCAAAAACGTTAGGAAATACGTGACATCTCCATTTATCTGACTAACGGGAAGAAACTTGTGGAAACGAACTGATCGAATTGAGCGACACAGCTAATTAGACGTGTAGGTCAAACCACCCTCAAATACATACACCATCCTTCCGCCCACTCGAAAAGGTATCATTGTCACTGCGACATGCTACTTTACCACAAAAATGGGCAAAAATCCACCAGGAAGAGACAAATTTTTGAAAGTAATGGAAAATCCTGAAGGACAACGATGCGCACAAAACAGAATGGGAAATGGTGGAGCGACCGGTTTTGCAGAAAAGAAACAGATGAATAGAAGAGGGGTCATCACCGGAAATTGGTGGCGAGTATTGTGGAAAATGGGTAGAGAGCGGCGGACAGTTGGAAAATAAGTCAGGCGGTACACTCAGGTGGTGTTTCAGAAGATTTTTGTACAGACAGACGGACGATTTGGAACATAATCTGCAGAGAGGGCAGCACCGGGGTTCGCTAATGCGGAAAGTGGATAGTTTTGACTGTTTCTAGTGATCCTAGAACTGAACGAGAGAAACGAAGTGAACCATCTGAGTAGTGTCATAAACTCTAAAATGTAAACTGAACTATTAGGGCATTAGTTGGCTGCCTGATAATTTCGCGATAGCACCTTAAACTTGAAGCTCACAGTTCAGTATCTGGAGCTGAAGTTAAAGACTATAATATTGGAAGCATTGAATTTTTCAAAGGCAAGATGATGATGAAATCAAATCGAGTTCGGACCAAGAGGAGACTCATTCGTTTTCACTTTGCTCAACAGGCGTCACTGAATGAAGTGAGTGGGTGAATACGAGGGAAGAGACGAGAAAATAGTGGTTTCACTACTACGCATCCTTTTCTCTGCTATTCTTTCAATTTTTTTCGATAGTCGACAAGTTGTGCAGTGGCTGTGAGCAGCAAAAAGTGCAATCCTTTTGACAGAAACAGATAGGAAGGAGGTCAGTTTGAAAATGAACAGATGTGTGTTAGTCTCTGTGTGATGAGCGTGAGTGTGTCCTTCTACCAAAGAGGTCCCCAACCACCGGAGGACAGACATTTGCACCTCGGGGTCATCACGGAAAAAGAAAATGACTGAGGGAGATATAATGGGATTCGAGGAGAAGCGAGGAATGGACATCTGTCTTTTTGACAAACCGACCCCCGATACACAGAAGATTGACTATCCGGTGACACTTACTGACCGGCCAACTCTATAAATGAAAAGGAAACTATCATCATGAAACAGTTGAGGGACTCGAGAGATTATCTGAAGTGGAAATATTCATGAATCATCAGAATCTCAAGGTTGAGTGAGAGCTAGACAATGGAAGTATCAATATCTGACCAACCTTTCCGATGTGCCATACAGAAGCTAGTGCATGAAAACGGAAGGAAGACACCCGAAGAGAGTAATCAAATAATCCTAACAACACACATAAACATCATGCCGCTTTCTCATTTTCCGTCTTCTGCTCCCTACCGCCAAACATTAGGAGTCTTCGACTATTCTGATTCGGCGGGCATTTCAAATTTGGGTGAAACGTTGTGGGTTACCAAATTATGGAACGACGACAAAGATGTCCGAATTAGATAGAAGCGGGAGAGATGCACTGGCGGGTTTAGTACACATTTCTTCACTTTTGACGTGAAAAGGCGACGAAACCAAATGGAAACAGATTCTGGATGTCTCGAGGGAAAAACGGACGGACGAAAAGCAAACATAACTGACCGGCTAAAAAGAAGAATAAGGAACGATATACATTGGAATGGATATGACGCAACTTGGAAAAGCCAGAATAGGACAGATTGAAGCTTAGTAACTAAGAATATAACTGAATTCGAGAAAAAGTAAGGTCTTGTTTCGCCTTAATGGTTGGAGTACCATTACTGTCATATTTTAAAACCCTCACTGTTTTCGAAACAATGAAAACCTAAGAAGCAAAAACTGTCAACTGAAAAATGCTAAAATGAAACTCATGTTGCACTAGTTACTCTTCCCGAGCAAAACGAAAGTGTTCATCCGGAAAGGCAAGGATGAGGGACCCTTCGCTTGCATTCATCCTTTTGTTCGTGCTTGCTCTTCTTTTCCCTCAAGAGCATTGGAAGTCCGTTTCAATTCATTAATGCATTCATCTCCCAGTCCTCGTCCTGCTATTCATGTTTACACCGATTGTGTTCGTTCCTCTTCCGCAATCATCCTCAATAAATTAAAACGGAAGAAGGCGGAGAAAAGATTATCACTTATATCAGATACACACAAACCGATGAATGTTCCGAAACATTTGATAATAGGGGACGGTGTTTGCTCAACTATACACGTTCTTCTATATTAGAAAAAAGATTGCTGGATTGGTTTGGGAACAGTATTCATCAGAAGAAGGAGTAGAAGTAGGGCACTTTTGAAGCTTTAAATTTCTTTTGACAATGAAAAAACATTACTTTGAATAACTTTTTCAGAAATAGGTTCTCGTTCAGGCGAAGAGGAAATGCCACCTTTCTAAGAAAGAGACTCTCAGATTAGTACCGAAAAGTACTAATCTGAGAGTCCACTCACAGTAGGTGGGAGCCAATAACAAATCAAGGTGTGGTATTATCCCCTTTCTCAAATAAGAAGTGTCACTTTTGAAGTACCCATTTTCTTGCTTTCCATTCTTTCAATTTTTCCATTCTTTTTCAAGAGAGGATTAGAAGGAACAAGAGGTGACAACTATGGGAAAAAAACGGACGGAGGGAACACAAGTGAAACAGAAACGCAAGAGAGACGTTGGAATGGGAAAGAAAAACGTATGATTTATAGGCATTAGTCGTATCGAGTAGTCTCACGATTACATGAGAAAATGATGGCTGGCGAAAAAAAAACAACTTGAATTGAAAAATGGAAAGAGACTACCGAGCAGTCTAGAGAAATAGCAGACAAAAAATGATATTTCCCCCGGTCTAGACAAAAATGGAGGTATTAAGGGGCGATTTCATGTGAAATGACTAATATAATTGTAAACACTGTTCCTTTTCAGCGAACGAACATCTGACTTACTTCCGATTCGAGTAAAACTCATACAGTATTTATGCGATTCCAGAGTCAAATAAATGAAACAGCAAGTCACCACCGAAATTTCCATTTTAGTGGAGAAAAACTGACAAAGATTTCGGGCATGTGTTGGTTCCTCACTTGTTCTTCCTAGTGATAAACACTAATACAGGCGGCGAAGAAAAAAGGGAAAATGTTGAGACAAGGAGAAAAGAGGGGAGAATTCACCGGAAATGACAATCAATCGATAATCAGTGTCAGAATTAAGCGAGAGTTAACGAGACGCAGAAGATAAAATAGGAGTAGAAACAACATAAACATGGCCAAACATGACGGAAGAAAGAAGGCATTGAGGGGGGAGAGGAGGAGGAGAACGGAACGACATTCAATATTCTAATTGCGGAGAACGCGGCAAGAGAGCGTGGGAAAAACGGAGAAGTTGAGAAGCGGGCAGAGTGCCCACTGAGTCACAAATGGTCATTGAGTGTGCATTTCTGACCGACTGAAGGGACAAAAAGCGGCAGATGGAGACAATATTGGTAGGAACAAATGTACTCCATAAAGAAGTTTGAGTTTTGAAGAATATCTGCTCCAAAAACTCAGAATATCGTTTCTAACGTTTAGGTGTACGGTAGGTATTTATCCCTTTATTTAGGAATAGAATTCCCACCATTTTTTGAAAACATAATCATCTAAGCTAGAAATATCGTTCACTACGTCGTACTACGAAGATATTGACATCGCTGATTAATCTGCAAAAAGCTGCAGAATCGTTCCAACACTAAGCAATCATCCTTTGTTGAATCTTAGCATCTAGTTTTTTTTCCTTTTTCATCCCACACGTCATCATCTTCCCATTTCTTCTCCCATATCAACCGTTCCTTTTCTATTACGACACCAATCTTTTCTTTGGAAGTGAAGTTCGAGTCATCGGGAGAACGCCGAACTGAAGAGAAAAGTCAAAAGGAATGGACAAGAGAAGAATTCCTCAAGAAAACACACTGTGTCTGACAAGTGGTGGGAGGGTGTGGTTATCAATTTATCAGATCAAATTGAACGAACAAGAGACTGAAATAATACTTAAGAACAAGAGACACAGAGAAGTGGAACGGAGAAAAACGAGGGGTCCGAAAAAAGAAAAGATGATCTAAAAACTTGCGGTTGTTTGTGATCGGATATAATCTGTCGGTGATTCATCATCCTATGTGTGAATCGGAAATAACTTAGAATTTGGGTACTTGCAAGGAGATGACCGAATATAATGATTGGAGTTTTTAAAACATGTGAAAAATGGAATCTTCATGCATTACTTCACTAGCTTTAGAAACGAACTCAGAACCCTTTGGAACTTCAGAAAAAAATTAAACTATAGCACTTTGATATCGATAATGTTAGTTTGACAGGTTTTCTCACAAAACAAACTATCGAGAATCTCGAAAATGTCACAAAACCGCCGACCGATCGCCAATCGGATCGCCTTGATTCTCTCTTTGAAATCACAATCATCAGGAGGAGGCAAAGTGTTATGAAAAGAGAAGATCACCTGGAAAGACAGTGAAAAACTAGAAGATGCAGACAGAAGAAAAGGTTGTTAGTGTGTGAAAAGGGAATTGATGATAGCGGGAGGATAAGAGGAAGAGGCTTCCGGTAAAAAAGATAAGGAAAATAAATGGGGAAAAATGTGGCAATGGAGAAATCCTGGATGGGGGATGAAAACCCGACGGTTTTCGCAGAAGTTTCGAACCACCTCTATCTAAATACACTAAAAATGCGATCGAAAGCATCGGCCTCTAGTGGATGATTGTCAGGGAATTTGCTGAGTTCGCGAAAACTAAGATCATAATCCGAAAAGACCCATGAAAAGAGTTGAAAGACAAAACGTCACAATGTCTATAGTGCAGTTTCATTCAAATAAGCGAGAGATGTCAACACTGGTTTGAAAATCACAAAATCTTATTATCAGTGCAATTGAAAATTTTCATGGTTTGTAATCATAATAAAGCAGAAACCTTGTAATTGTTGTAATTATTATGATTCTACCATTGTGGGGGAAAGGGGCACATAATACGAGAAAATGAAAGAGGGGTGGGTTGGATTGCTATGTGGGTCAGATCTTGAGTTTTCAATGAAGAATTGAGTTGAGTTGCTTTGAAAGCACAGAGCAAAATTGAACAAAGTCGGGAATCCAAACAATATGGGGAATAAAAGGGACAGGGAGAATGAAATGCGCAATGTACTGTATTCAAGGCAGATAGACAGATATGGAAAAGTTACAACATTCGTAAGCTTCTCATGAAAGATTGGGTGTGGTTCGTTGCTTCAGAAGCACACATGGGCATGGAACAAGTCAAAAAAAGCAATTGATTATGGGGAGCAATAAGAGATATCAATCTAGCAATGTCCAGCATTTGGATCAAACTGTTGTGGGTAAGTTTGAGGATACTGATAGGCTGGAGGATACACGAACACTTGTGGTCCTGTAGAGAATGGATAACCACCATATGGGCTTGGAGGACCGTACGGGCCAGGAGAAGCTGGAAGATACCCAAACGCAGTTGGAGAAGTTGGAACCATGGCATAACCTGAAAAATCTAACAAAACTTAGAATTAAATGAACGAAGAATAGTCATGTTGAGAACGCAGCTCACCTGGTGGGAATGCGTTAGCGTTCAACTTGCGGATAGCAGGTCCCAAGTTCAGCTTCCGATTGCGGAATTCCAGTTGTTTTGGATTGAGTTTTCGAATCTCCTCGGCTTGCTCCTCCGTTTCGAATGTAATGAATCCGTAACCTTTGGAGTGTCCGTCAAGCGATTTGACCATTTTTACATCCTTTACCGGGAAGAACTTCTCGAAATGTTCACGTAGTTCTGACTCAGTTGTCTGAAAAAAAACAGGTTCTTCAAAAGAAATCAGCTGCAGCGCCGACTCACAGAAACTGGGAATCCACCGACGAAAATTCGGTTAGGGATGAGCTCATAGGTTGGTGGAGCCGGGATTATTGCAGCTGCTCCAGTTGGATAGAGCTGCATCGGCGCTGATGGATGAGGTGATGGTGAAGGAGGTAGGTAGGTTGCCATTTGTTGTGGTGGTTGCGAGAGTTGATTTTGTTGTGGTGAATTGTTATTATGGTCCTTTTGATACCGTTGAGGCGGCGACATAACGACTCTCGCGGTACCTGGAAAAATTGATCTGAATTTCGATTTGTTAAATAACCGGAAACAGCAATAAATAAAAAAGAAGCAAGCTTTACCGAACAAAATCGCAGTAGCCAATCGCTAACTATAAAATCACAATAGAAGCGGAGCCATTTCAGAAGAAAACTATTTGTAAACAGCGTTTCATTCAACTTAAGAATTTTCAATAATTTTGGGCCTTAACTTTTTTCTTAATTTTAGTGCTCTGAGACCTTTTTCTGTTAAAAATTGTTTAGACAAACCACAACCGATTTGAATAGAGCTTGTAAATTCAAAGTGCAGCCGCAGTTTGATGTGCAGGCAGTGGTGCTACCGTATGCTCCGCGGCAAAAATAAAAATTCAAACAAAAAGAAAAAACAAATTTATAGATTTTTTTGTGAAGAAAATGTCAAGCAAAAGCACAGGATAGGCTCGAAATATTGAGATAAAATTTGTGAAAATGTTACAAGAATGGTTATTAGCGATTATAAAGCACATGTAAAGCGAAGGTTCAGAGGGAAATGCGTTTGAAATTTGAAAATTCTAATATTATGCAGTAGCAGAGTCGCGAGTGACGATCTTTTTAGTTGGAATGATTGGCTCTTCTGTCATGTCCTCGAGTGGAACTTCTTGTGGATGTTGTTGAGCATTGTGAAGTTCAGTGACACGCTTCCTTTGATGATAATAGATCGGCATGATGATGTATTTGAGAATCGTCCACGGGAAGAAGTGGAAGCCGAGCATTTGAAGTTCGTGGTTCAGGCAACCTGCCGTTTTCTTCGTTAATCCAATTGAACCGACTGCTTGGTGACAGAAATTTTCTGGTGTGACGACGAATGTAGAGCCTTCCTAAAAACACTTGAATAGATGATGTTGATACTGTATCTTTTGTTGAACTCACAGTGTAATAGGTCATTTTAGTGGCGACCAAAGCCGGAATTAACGTTTGTACATTGATTGTGTTATACTCGCGATCAATAGATTCGCACAAGAAAGTCATCAGTGCCTGAAAATGAAATGTTGATTGGTCAGACTACTCCGAAAATCCAGCAAACCTTAGTTGCACAATAAGCAGCCAGCATTGGAATCGGACGAACTCCTTGAGATGAAGAGAGCACAACAACTTGTCCTCCGCCAGATTTTTCCATTGGTGCGAGGACACATGAGAGGAATTCGGCAGCTCCCAATCCATTGACTCTCAAAATCTGGTTGTCCTCCTCTGGATTGTCTCCATATCTTTCCAAATTATCGCGTCCAGTTCCAACACTGTTTACTGAAAAAATGGAAAGATTTATTCGACTGAAACGTCCACAATGACGAGAAACTATTTAAAGGATTCAGATTAGGTCGTCTTGTTCTCCAACTTCTACCCAAATGCAATCAGAACTACCGGTTCTAGAAGAAGATCTGTCACAATGCCAAATGTTGGTAAACGAATTCAAATTAGATGATGTAGATGTTTGTACATCGTTCTAGATGGAAAAAAGGAATTCCGACTAAAAAATCCTACATTGTTTTACAACGTTTCTTTATTTTAGGCTTAGGCAAAAGGCCCCGAAAAATTGACTCTAGAAAAAAATTTTGAGTGGCCCCCCCCAACTCCCATTGCACCAAAAATCCTTCTGGTGGCATGTTGCAAAATAGTTCCAGCATCTACTTTCGAAAAAGTGTTTCACTTCATCTTACTTATCCTCCATAACCAACTTTGTTTCGTTTGAAGTATATTCTAAGATTTTTTGTTTCCCTTCAAAGTAATCTAGCAGCCCCATCTGCCCTATATTCCCATTATCGCCTCTTTTCCAACTTCTTACCGACGAATCCAACATCGATGTCGCTGATATAATCTCGAAGACGCGAGAAGTCACCGCAGCCAAAGTCAAATACAAAAGTCTTGATCTGCGCGTCCGAGTGTTTCTCTTCTGGAAATCAAAAGTTGGAGATTCAGATGACACTCGCATTCAAGCTTACCGATTTCTGATTTAACGGAATCCAATTTCTTCGGGTTTCTTCCAATAAGCACAAACTTGCGAAGTCCTCTCTTCGCCAATTCCATTGTGTATGCCTTTCCGATTCCATCGGTTCCACCTGATACAACTGTCCATCTGTGCTTGTACTGTTCGAGATTTGGTTTGTAGAAAAGTGGGGCTACCACGTAGATGAAGATGGCTTTCAGGAATGCGAAGAATGTTCTGTATGATTAAATTGAAGTCGACTCTTCGATAAACGTCGACTCACCTGTATAGTCGATATCCCAAATAGACGACTGGAATCATGAGAAACATTGTGACAGCCAATTGAGTTCCGTTTTCAACGTGGAAAGTTGGGAATAGCGAGTGAAGAGAGGCGATGAAGGATGAAGAAGAATCCTCCGGAATGAGGGAAGAGGGAGACGATTGAGGGGGAAGAGGAGGAGTCGGCGCCATCCCTGGAAACAAATAGAAGATGTTATCTTGAAGAGGTAACAAGGTATAAAGAGTAAAGAGAACAAAACACACTTAAAGAGGTTTACTTGTAATTGGGTTCAAGAAGAACCAGGTGGTCTAGAGTGAGTGCGAAATGTTGTTTTGGTTCTGGGAATTTGCGAAGAATTTCTGCTGAAACTGAATGAGAAAAAGATAAACTGTGCGAATGAAAGCGATTCAATGAAACAGAAGTCACAGAATTTTCAACACAATTCCAATTTTTGTAGCCTAGACCACCCCCAAAAAGGTAAAAGAAATTGAAAACGATGAGAGAAAATTTACGAAAAAAAGAAAAAAAAAAGTTGTTGTTGTTTGTGTAGGCTACAGGGGAAATAATGGGTCCAAGTGGGTAGATCAAACATAAAATTGGGCACAAAAGTGGGTCTGAAAAGTGAAAAGCTGAAAAAGTATCTTACACTCGGTAAACTGGAACGGAAAAAATTGTTTTCGAAAATAGTGTTACAGTCACCTTTTTTTATATTTTGACAAAAATAGTTTTGTGGCGGTAAATTAGGGCGGTAAAAATTTGAAAACTCATGCTCCAGCGCACAGGGCAAATGGAAGAAAAAGTCACACTGATTTTTCAAATGAAACTCTTCTGTTTGCCCAAATGCACGACGAGTGCGATGGAGCACGGATTTTCAAATTTTTTATGCCTCATTACACTAGGTACAGTAATCCTAGACCTTGATCCCCCAGGAAGTTCTAAACAGAGCGAATCCTAATAAACTTTGCCTCACAGCAGAAAAAACAACTGAAAACGGTAAGACAAGCATGGCAAGAATTCAGAAAACTTTCAATTTATCCGCATATAAAAAAGTGAGAATAAAAAGAGGTCAACGTATAGTTGCGATTGAAATTCGAGGTGGGTGAAACCAGTTCAAAACGGAAAAGTAAGAGTGGACAACAATATTTGGAACAGGGAAAGGTGATTTGAAATAAGGGTAATCTACTAGAGATATTTGTTACGCAATGACTCAAAAACTCCCATCAGCCAACTGTATCTGGACACAGACCTCCCATAACAAAAAAAAGAAAGAATTTCAGTCATCCGAGTGTGACTGATACAAACTATAAGAAAGATCGACGGTTACACCTACACCATCGCATATCGTCATTATCTACTTGTTATCAGTGTCTTCATCGTTTTCTGTAGCATCCCGAGGACCGCCCATGTCGAAGGAAAGTACAACGAGTTGAGATGAGCGGAGGCGGAGAAAGTACAATGAGAAGACGTGAGAATTTGGGGGAAGACTGGGGAAGGGGATGTGTTGAAATTTGGATAGAGACTTTTTGGTAAGTTCAGGTGAAGATCAGTAGGAACTTGTAATGGAGAAATTTCATTAGTATAGTTTTCTTGCTTTGCTCCTTTGCAAACGGAATCTCTGTCTGCAAACTTGAACTAGATCCAAAAAGCTTCAGATTATATCATTTATTTGTCCAATTACAATGCGACTGATACCAGTTTTATGATTTTCAAACCAATTATCCTAGGTAGCACTGTTCCTTGGAACATTATGCTCAAAAATTGATGATAGATTTATATGTAGGCTCGATTGTACAGAATCGTCATACCAGACAACTTTGGAATAATGCTGGGAACTTGTATCAAGTACAAAGAACAGTACAAAAGTCGCGTTTGAATCAACAAACATGATTCGCAACTATGGATAGTCGTAAGGTTCATATCTTAGAATCGGAACAGATAGAAAATGGCAAGATGTTTAGAACTTTGAAAATGCTTCCAATCCCATTTTGCAGCAGCTTCCCCCAAATTGAAACCTTGACCATTCATGATATCATACAGCAAGAGAATTTCTCTAACTGACCAATCTCCAAGAACCAACTAAACAATATCACAACAAAAAAAAATACACAAAGAGAAAAAGGAAACAAATAGAGAGAAATTGGAATTGTAGAGAGAAGATGTGTCTAGCACTTGATGATGATGATGAGGAGTGTAATAAAATAAGAGGAGGTCACAGGAGGAAAGAAAAAGAACATCCGATTGGTGGCCGAACAGAAATTAGACTGGTGGTCAGCAGGTGAATGAGACATGGTTAATTATTACTGTTTCTATGGAAAAAAGAAGATTAGTAGGGGCGATCTGAGGATTGGGAAAGTGTGGAAACGAAAAACTAGATCGTCGGGCAGCTGAGCGACAGATTTTTCAAAATGCTGAGATTTCAAGAATAGCAGGGTCTGTTTCTAGACTTGAACTTTGCGTTTGTGAGAGTAACGCTTTGATTTCAAAACATTTATTTCAGACAATCAAAAAGTCTACTACGACAAAGCATCAAGAATATATGAAGACTTAGTTGCAAACCGAAAAGCTAAGCTTCTCCAAACGGAAACCGATAATAGACCATGCAATAGTCATTTAAAAAACAAGAACTGGTAGATGTAGATGTAAATTATATGAAGATTAAAATGATCCGTTTCTGAGATACATGAAATGAGAAAGGGATAGAAACATTTGTTTTTTTTTTCGAAAAATCTAGTCAAGGAAGGAATAAAGTAGCCGTTAAAAGCAATACACACAGCACAAGGTTAACTTCTCCATTACAGAAGAATGTGCGACATCCCGCAGAGAAAATGGTTAATATTAGGAGGAGAATATCTGTCTGATATCAATCGGATATTTATCTTTCGTTGGAGAGAAATATCAAATGGGCGGCAAAGATTGAACTATTGGTAAGGTTTTGGAATCGAAGTAGGTGGGATTCTGACTTCTCACTGATCTTTTAGAATTCACAAATATTGACTATGTCAAACATCTTTTGTGTGGTTTCCGAAATTCTAAAAAACGAAAACTTGAAACAACTTCAAAAACTACGAAACTCCGAAAATTGATAGCTCAGAATGTTCCGAGATTCTGAAATTTTGAAATCCGGTAGATTTCGAAACTACAGTTACGATCGCCACTAGTATTGATTTAGTTGGAAGATCTAAACAGTCAAATCCTTTGAAAATCTCTCAAAACCGTTTCATTGATTTTTCTTTTTGGATTTCTTTTTCCTTTGGGTCACAATGAAAAACTACTGATATTCTTTACCAGCTGTAATTCACCCTAAAATCAACAACACAATCACTTTGATGGTTCCGGTCACAGTCACAGTTATAGATTTCCTTTTTGTGTTTTCTGTATTTTGCAAATGAACAAAGAAAAACATAAATGTTCTACCTCCCAATTCGACAAATTCATCCCTCCTTCAAGTGGTCATCTGGAGAACGTAACTGACGTGCTGTCTTTGAGGATGACCTTGTTTAGAAACTTGGACAAGAGACATATTTATCAGTTCTCTAGACTACAAAAAGGCGTCAAAAGTGATGGTGAAAGTTTCAATGATCAGAGACACTTGCAGATACTGTGTTGCTTGTGTTTACCGTAGTCTTTGATGAAGATAGAAATGCTTTCAACTAATAGCTATTTAGAATTCCAAACTTTCGTAGCCTTGGTCTCTATTCTTATAGTTCTAGTGCTGATTGAAGTTTGTTTTGTTTAGTGTTGAACCATTTGGACTACTTCGGAAATCGTGAAGAGGGATTCAAAGCTGTCCTTTTGGTCTGCTATTTTGTGAGTGAATAAATCAAATTTAGCTGACAATTTTTATGTACCACCTAAAGATGATGTGTGCAGTGAATGCAGCACGGAGCCGAACTTTTTTTTCGGTTAATTTTCCACGAATTGTAGTGTCGTCTGGGTTTCAAGGAACATATCATTTTTGGAATAGGTCGTACAAATGTCAATTACAAAAAGAGAGTTCGAGAATTGGTGGGGTCTACACCCACCAAATTCAGCTCAAACAGACAGTTTTGATCTCCTTTCCCAGGCACTCAATGTTGCCATTCTTCCACAGAAAAGTTCAAAGTTGACAACCTCAGAACTATGTATATGTCCCAAACTTCTCCGCATCCAATGTTCTCAATTCAATCTCTGATATAGAACAAAGGAGCAATTCCATTATCTCCCCGTATTTTATTATCCAATATCCCTCCACGAGGCACTTTGATCACTGATCCGATCATTTTTCGTCAGCTGGTGGTCCATTTTCTCTTCTTCTCTCGGGATTTCCCACGCAATGTCACAAAAACAATGGACACATGGGAGAAGAGAGATAGATATGAAGGTGTTGTCTGCTTCTAAATGATGTTTAGATCAGAAACAAAAATAGGTCAAATGAGAGGGTGAGCTGGTTAAAAATAGGATCAACAGAGAGAGAGAGAAAACGAAAAACAGTTTTTGAGCTTAGAGATGACTGACGTTATGTTCTCGGAAGAGGTTGAAGATTAGGAATCACAGGTTAATTACTAGCGCCGCACGCGTGTTGGCGACGCGCTCCACCGCAATCAGTGCTGTAATTTTTGGCGCGGGCCTCACTAGTCGTTGGAGATCAAATCCACCACAATATTTTTATTTTTAAAACAGTTCTTATTTAAAATGAAATCCAGTTTTTATATTCCCAACGACGAGTGAGGCCCGTGCAAAATTTTAGAGCACTGATTGCGGTGGAGCGCGTCGCCCAAACACGTGCGGCGCTAGTACTTCTCTGAATAAGAAATCTTCAACATAACTTCTCGGATTTATAATCAAAATCTCACATTTCTGTTGATTCCCACCAGGAAGAATTTCAGTATTTCGAATTCTCCGAATCCCTTCCCGTTCAGATGTTACACATCTGGAGATCCCATCCATCAAAGCCTTCTTGTTTTGTCACAGTTTTATTATTTTTATACTGGAAAACATCTGGTGCCATAACCATGGCAAAGTTTTATAATCTTACATCAGAAGTACTAAAAAAGTAAAGCGGGGTGGATTGGAGAGAAGTGAAGAGAAGGGGTGGGGTGGGGTTTCGAATAGTTTAGTTGATTTTATGTACATTCAGAAGAAATGGCAGAAATTAGAAATCGAGAATTCCGAAGAGATGATTTCCAAGATCAGCTTTGTTGGTAGAATAGAAGAGCTGATGAAAGTAGGTGTTCCAGGTTTCTGGCTTCATTTGTGGAACATATTGTCCCTTCTTGTCCTGAAATTGGACTCTTTGATTTCGGATGTAGAGGTGAAAACAAAGAAACTTACCACTGAAAACTTGTGGAATGCAGCATCACACTCAAATTGATCGAATCCATAAGTGTGCATTCCATCAGTGTACTCAGCAATATCCATGACACCATCACAAGAAACATCGAAGAGTTTGAACATAAAGTTTTGATAATCCTTGAACCATTTTGGTTCGGTTTGTGCATTTGTCTTCTTCAAGAGCCCAATCCATTCGTCGATGGAGATCAATTGATCTTTATCAGCATCAGCGATCGAGCAAAGTCCTTCCCAGAGAGCAGCAAGCGACTTTTTGGCAAAGTCGGTTTGGACGGATTCAGCTCCGTAGATGTCGCGGACCTTCTGGAATATAATAATTTTCAGTTTAAGTTCAAAAGCTTTTCGTAATATGAAATATTCGAAAACCTTACCTTTACAACCAAATAGAAATCTCCCCAATCGACTTGATGCGAAGCGTTTCTGTCTGAAAGAGTGGAAAGTTCAAGACAGTTTCAAGTTTTGAACCACTAACCGAAGAACAGAGAAAAGATCCTCTCCCATTTCTTGATAAGGAATGGGTCGACATCCGAATGCTTCTTGATGAGCTCGTCAATTGGAACGGCAGTAACTTTGGAGACAACCATTTCTAAAAAAACACCAGTTAATAAGTGTTTAACTCAAAGAATAGAGAAAGAAAGAAGCCTTGAAAAAAATGAGGAATCTGAGTGTCCACCGGATGGCTTTTATCTGTCCTGAATGTCTGACTCCGCCCACTTGTGTACGAATTGAAGTGCTCTGATGATCATAGCTCCTCCTCATTCCATCTAACCGCCCGCACACAACACGAGATATTACACGGGAATACTTATGTGAATCATCGGAAAAAATGAAAATCGAAAAAAATAATGGGATTTTGAGGTATTTTTAGATGAAAAGATGAATATGATGTTGAAAAGGGAGGGGAAGGAAGTATTCAATATATGTGAAGAGTACGAAATTCAAAAAATGGGTTCTTTGAGTTTACAGAGAGGGAATTGTTTCGATGGACTTGAGTACAGGAGGTTACGGAAATCCTTACATGCTGAAATAGGAGTCATTCGTTTTTTCAGTTAAATTCTCATCGTCAAAACTAACGACATTTTAATTTAATGAATGGAATTCGCGAATAGTTCGAAAAATCTTGTAATGAAGAATTTGTGGACTCTTTTGAAAAGACAGGGATCATCCAGCACCGGAATTCAGAACTTCTGACTAAAAGCTGAATTGGGGTGGAGTGAAGAACAATGTTATTCCTTTATACAATAATCGAACCTTCGGCATAACCTCCAACTTTACCAACTCATCCAAAAACAGCAGGAGTCACTTTATTGACAGAACTCGAGAGAAATAAATCCTTTTTCTGCATCTTGATTATGAAGAATAAGTCATTTTCCTGATCCAGTTTGAGGCTAAACAGTAGCTGAAAAATTCTTTTTTTGACTGATGCTGCCCAAAAAAACTGGTAATAAACCATCAAATTCTCTCTTGGGTATTCTCCTCGGCTGTAGAAACTCTCGATATCTGAACTTCTGACTAGTAGAATGCTACCGTGTCAATTCCCAAGAGTTTCGCCATGAGCTTTTCCGCCGATAAGTTGAAACATTTTTCTAAAAACCGCGTTTTGTTGCATTTGCACTTTTCCAAAACACAAACGTTTGCAAAATTCCAATTAAGCTTCTTTATTTTCTGTGATTTCGTTTTCATTACTTCCCTGTCCTTCTCTTTCTACTTTTCCTTCCCATTTCCTTTAGTCAATTTCGTATTTTCTACTCAAATGTGCCCACCAAATCATCTTTCTTCGTCTTCTTTCTTCTTCTGAAGAGAAGAGGTGAAAGTAAAATACGTTTTTGAAAAAAGGAGAAGAAGAAGAGCATCTCCTCCACTTTTCTTATTTTCTCCTTTTCTCCTATTTTCCATTTCAAAAACGACTTTCTTCTCTTTTTCCTCCCACTAAGTTTTCAGTTCCAAATTTTCAATTACCCCGGGTCTCACCCGCCTTCGAAAGCGAACACTTTTTCTTGTGGAAACTAGACTATTTTCAGGAAATGTTCCGAGTATCTGTATTCTGTATTTGGATGCTCATACGATTTGGATACACGATTGATTATAAAGTATCAGTTTTGATTGTGGCAGAACCAAATCATGATACTTTTGAAGAGCTGAAAGTTTCAGTTACGGTAGGTTCGGAATCTGTGTTCTCATATCTTTTAATCGGTTCAGAACGCATTTGTGGAAGTTTTTGGAAGTACATCGTATCATATCGGGAACGATACAATCACGGCTGCGTTTGTAGATGCAAAAAGGTAGAGCAAGCAAACAAATTATAATGAACAGAAACTGTTTCAGCGGGGAAAATCGCCTGGAGCTGACACAAGATATAGTTTGTAGTCAGATGCTGAATTCTTCTCTAGCCTCAGTGCTATTCTCTCCATCACTGACGTCTTCTGCAAGATACATAGATCTCGTCACTTCATCTGCTTATACACTTTCTTTTTATAAACTGCCAGTTGTTGGGGTTATGGTAAGAGACGCGGAGTTTAGTAAGAAAGTGAGTTGTTCTTCGCATTTCATTTGAGAGATACTGTAACTCAGAATATCTATCCAACATTCGTTCGTCCAACGGCTCCACTTTCCGACGAAGCATTTGTATTTCTTCACATGTTAATGAGACTTCAATACAGACAAGTTGCAGTTCTAATTGTAAAACGAGATATCAATGCTGATCAGTTTGTCGCTGAATTTGAAAGGAGAAGAGTTGAATTCAAAATCATCGTATGTTTGCAGTTATATATCTCTTAAATTTGGCAATCCATCAATACAGGTCCAAAGATACATCGAAGTTGAACTAAATGAGAATCTCAATGACACTCTTGCTGAAAGTTTTGAAGAAGTAACTTCCAACATCATCTTGCTCTTTGCGAAGTAATCATCTGAACATTTCAAAACTAAATAGAAATTTCTAGGAAAGACGATGCTGTGAGAATATTTGCGAATGCCGGAGACTTGACTGGAAAAGGAAAAGTTTGGATAGTGAGTGAAAGTGCTGGAGAAGCACACAATGTTCCGAATGGATCACTTGGATGTCGTCTTGCTCAAACTTCTCTTTCCGTGTTGAGAGACTCTTTTTCTATTCTGAAATCAGCAATGGAAACTGTATTCCGAGAATCGAAAATCGACATATTTCCACCAGTGGAATGTGATAGAGACAGTGTTGATGCGGAATGGAATTCAGTACAAGGACCTGCACTTTTGAATGAAATTTGCGGAACATCCACCAGCAGAGTACATTTTAATGATCGATGTGAGAGAATCGGAGTGGAATACGATGTTATCAATTTTCATATGGAACGGAGACAAGTTGGAAATATGGTACGGTATCTTTTATTTCTGTATTTTTAGTATAGTTTCAGGTTGGTGATCTGCTTCGTTTGGATGAAGATTACATCGAGTGGGCTGGTGGAGCAAAGCCACTAGAAATTTCTCTACCTAAACATCTTCGGGTGGTTACTGTAGCTGACCCTCCATTCGTTTATACCACTCCTATAGGGTCACCATCCCAATGTGCAGAACTAGGAAGTACTGTAGTTGAGTGGTCGAAGTTTGATAAAATTGTAGTGGTGAGTGAACGGATACTTTTTTAACTTAATAAGTGTTAAAATTGCAGCCTGGTCCTTGGTATTCTTGCCCGATGACTTCTGCTAACACCACTGACTACTTCTGTTGTGCTGGGCTGGCGATTGATCTTTTGTCGAATTTATCCCTGCCAGAGGTTCCTAAACGTATCAAGATAAAATCAAAACCTTGAAAATTCAGACCAACAACTCAATCGACACCAGTTTCACATTTTCTCTGCATCTCAATGAATCCTATGGAGTGATACAGGCTGCTGAAACAGTAAGAGCAATCTGCCACAACATTTAAAACTGGATTTCAGACTGGGTTTACAATAGGAGGAGTGATAGGTGAACTCGACGGAGATACTGCTGATATGGCTATCGGTGGAATCACAATAAATCCAGAGAGGGAAAGAGTCGTTGATTTTTCGGAACCATGGCTATACCATGGAATCAGAATATTGGAGAAGAATGTGAGAATTTGTTTTCCAGAAATTCTTGGTTAACTCTAACTTCAGATTCCTCGCGATTCCCCCATGCAATCTTTCCTACAACCTCTTCAGTCTTCTCTCTGGACTGCTCTTTTTATTTCTGTAATTCTCGTTGGTTTAGCAATATATTGTCTGGATTTTAAATCCCCATTCGAAAGATTCTATCAAGCTGATAAGGAAATGGATCAAGATTTGAAAAAGGAGTTCGAATTATGGGTTGGAAAAGATGTTGATGAGAATGTAAATTTTGGAGAAGCAATGTGGTTCGTTTGGGGAGTTCTTTTGAATAGTGGAGTTTCTGAAAGTGAGTTTCGATATGGAGAGAAAAAAACATGTTGTGAAATTGTAGAAACACCGAGAAGCTGTTCGGCAAGAGTTCTAGGAATCGTCTGGTGTGGATTTTGTATGATTATGGTTGCATCATACACTGCTAATCTGGCAGCGTTTCTAGTGCTGGATCAGCCAGAGAAAGGACTAACAGGAGTCACAGATCCAAGAGTAATTTTAGCTTCAGATTTAATTTGAGGAGAAACTGAAACTATTTCAGCTGCGAAATCCTTCTGCAAACTTTTCATTTGGAACTGTCCTTAACTCAAATGTGTACCAGTATTTCAAAAGACATGTTGAGCTCTCATCGATGTTTAGAAAAATGGAGCCGCACAATGTGCATCGAGCATCGGAGGTGGGATACGCAGTTTTTTCTTTTTTAATTGAATTATCTATATCTTCAGGCAGTCCACTCTCTACTAAATGGTTCACTTGACGCCTTCATTTGGGATTCAACTCGTTTGGAATTTGAAGCTGCTAGGCACTGTGAACTCAGAACTCGTGGAAGTTTATTTGGAAGAAGTGCATATGGAATAGGGCTACAGAAGAATAGCCCATGGACACCCCATATAACTTCTGCAATTTTGAGAATGTCTGAAAGTTTGTCCTTTTTTCATGAAGTGATTGTAACTGGGATTTTAGGTGGAGTCATGGAAAATTTGGATCAAAAATGGATTGATAGAGGAGGACCGAATTGTGTTGTAGAAGCACATAAATCACCAGCAAGACTTGGGCTTGTTAATATGAAGGTTTGTGACTTTTCAGAAACTTTTCAGTGACTTTTTTGAAATGATTGACCTTATTTCCAGGATATATTTATTCTGGTCTCATCTGGAGTGGCTCTTGGAATATTCTTCAGTTTCGTGGAGGTTTCTTATGGCAGATGGTTAGCAGACAAAGGGTTGGTAAACAAATTGTTGAAAATCCCGATTTCACAAAAACGAATTTCAGACGACGTCGGATAATTGTTCACAGATACTTCCACAAATGGCACGATCTCTCATTAGGGCAAAAAAGAAGACCGTATCGTTTGAAATATAACCTGGATCGACAGATTATAAGAAGAGGATTCTCTGGATTGGAAAGATGCTCATTCCAAGAAATGAAAGAAAGAAGACAAATCAGAGGACTTCCAACTTCGAGAATCGATCAATTTTGCTTCTGGCCAGATTTGGATTTCCGAGAGAAACCTCTGGTTCTGTTTTGTTCCAGATGCAGAGTAAGTTGATCAGAGAAACAAATTACTCGAAAACAATGGGAAAGTGAAAGTAGCGAAAGTTGCAAACTGTTCAAGTCTATACATAGTTTGATCTGATCACTCTTTTGTAACAATTTCCTCCAATTATGAACAAGTTTCTTGGCCTCTTTTCCTCCTTTCTTCAATTTTATTGTAGGTCATGTTTTTTTTTTGGAGGAATAAGTAAGTTAAAACGTTGAAGAATAGACACTAGTTTTTAGTTTCAAGCACTAAATAACTACGATCTAGAAAAACTTTCAGAACCACACGAAACTTTAGAGATGCTCTATTACTATGACATCGAAATACGATCAAATGAAACCCCTTTTTCAGAACATTGTCGAATCGGATGTGCATCGTGAAACGGGTCTTTTTGCTTTCCTTTCCTGCTTTTTATTCGCTGTTCTCTTTCTTTGGCCATGCTCTCCACTTCCATGTTTCTTGAGTTCTTTCAGTGATTTCGTTCATATTTGTCCATTATGCTCTCATACAATGGGCAGATTCCGACGAGCTAGATCTACCAGATTTTATGTGTAAATTGAATTACCAGCTATTTGATATCAGCATTGTAAATAAATGTTTATTCGATTTCATATCAATACAAAATAATACAGAAAGTGGGAGAGGTTTATTCAAAATGCCTTGCTGTTTGTATAGCAATTTTTGAAACAGCAAAACTGGAAAATGAATGGGCACACATTATCAGAAAGTAGGCATTTTGAATTCAGATCCCGGAAGAAGAAGAAGACGTTTTTGAAGAAGAAATGAGACCATATCAGAGATCCTCGACGTCGACAATCATCAATTTTTGTCCATCCAAAGCACTGGACAATGGAAGGAAATAGACATCGGTACAGTCATCTTGATAGGTCTGAAATAGGAATAAATAGATATATTGAATTCAAGAATTCAGATGAATTACCGCCAGATTGTCGATAATTTTTTCATGATGAATTGGGTTACTGGACAAGTAGAGAACACGATTGACAATGACAACTCCAGATGAGATGTCAGTGAGTAGAGAAGCGAGTTTTGCACCAGATTTCGGCCAGGTTCCACGCAGAGATTGAGCAAGAATGCGCAATGGAGCATCGATCTGAAAAGAATTCAGAATGCGTTCAGAAATGAGAATTGAGAAAGACAAACATCAATGTTCTGTGGCCCAAAGTGTCCAACGAAAGAATGAATGTATTGAATCAATTGAACATCACTCCGAATGTCTTCTGGAACCATTGGCTCCCACGAATTCCGATGAATCGAGCATCCACCTTCCATTGCAGAATCATGAATACGTTGAGTATAATAGGAACTAGTCGACAGACACATTGTATTCGAAACAACTTTCACATTTCGATTGAACATTCGGATGAATCCAGTCGGCCATTGAGTCAATGCTTCACTGATGAAAATCGAAGACGTGCCAGATGGAATTCGATTTGAAAAGAGAGTTCGCATCGATTGGAGAACAGTGTGGTACGGTAGGTAAGCGTGAGTTTTCAGAAGATTGATCAATTCTGCCTCGAATTTCAGCAATACGTCGTATTCGGCAATTGTCCAGCATTCAGATGAGAGCGTCTGAAATTCAAGGAATGAATGAAATGTAAAAGAGTTGAAATTGTTACATCTTGAACGATTTCTCTCTGCTCAAAGAGTCTTCCTTTCGCAGTGTTACTGCACTGAACCAATTCAGCAAGTGCTGCTTCGTCCCCGTACTGAAATTAATTATATTCAAATTCACACAGAGAAATTTAGATCTCGCACCGTTCCATCTGGATAGCAGAATCTGACAGCCAAAATGTGTCCACGATAGGAGAATCCATTGAATACTTTCAAAACTTTCAATGCATCTTCTGGACGATAAAAGTTGAGAAACCATTTTCCAGGAGGGATCACAACGACATCTTGAATTGAAATATCATCACGAATCTCTTTTTTGACAAGATTCAAAATGATATTCTTATGAGCAGTTGGAAGACTTGGAACATTCAAAAATAGAAGTTTTGCACGAACAAGAGTATCCGAACTGAGCATATCAGAGATTCTGACATCACGAGACGGCGAAGAATTGTTGGAATCATCCGAATAGACACGAGACCAATAATCCCATCCAGATTGAGATGATTGTTTTTGAATGGAAGGCGGTGGTGGTGTTGGAGCAAGAGATGGTGGTGGAAGACGAGTCTTTTTCTGAATTGTTCTTTGAAAAAAGACTTCGTTTTTACAATCCTTACCGGCAGTGGAGTCCGAGGAGATGAGAATGTTTGAGTTCGCATTTTCGATTGGATCCTTTTGAAGTAAATTTCAGATTGATATTTCCCCTGTCTTATCGTCAAATCGATCTAAAGGAAAAAAGAGAGCAGATACGTGTTACTGGGGGTTCACGATCCTGGATTCTTTTTCTTATTGCATGAATAAGATTCTCACGTTTAGGAATGACTAGGTCATGTAATTGTGAGATTTCTATTATAATATTTCATAACATGACTTCAAATGTTTTGAAGAACCGTAAATGAAACCATTTGAAGATTATCAAGATCTTCAGAAAAAAGGTCGCTGGAACAGAACACAACTAATTTTTGAGTACAGTACTTCCGGTGAAGTGTCTCATTCAGCGAACATGATTTTTGACAGATAACTTCATGTTTTAGGTGTTTTATCTGAAATAAAGAAGTGTAAGTTTTCCCATTCTCTTATTTTTTTCCTCCTCTTCCTCTTTTTTTCCAACCAACACATTTCCTTTGTCACACCGATAAAATCGTTCTCCTACTTTTTTCCCTCTCTCTCTATCTCGTTGTAAGGTCACCTTGAGGGTCAGTGACACTCGAAAAGAAACAGTTTCTTGTACGAACCATCACAAAATAGTAGGCAGAATATGAGAGACGCAGACATTTTCAGAAGCTTCTCGTTTCGTTTCTGCCCACAAAAAGCTATTGTTCGGACACAAACGGGCGGTCCTTTTTTGAGATGGACCCTATATAATGAAACTTGACGAAATTTTGAACTATCCGGCTGTGACCCCTAAAGAAGAAACTGATAACTATGAACACCTATTCGTTTGTTTTTGCTGCAATGGGGATTTTCGCAGGACTCGTTGAGAGTTCCAGTCCCAAATCTAGTACTTCTTGTTCTCTGATGACTAGTTGCGCTGTTGAAAAATGTCTGGATAGAGGTAAGGCTTGAGTATTTGATTCTTACATAAAGCAAAAATTTCAGATATGGTCAAGAAGATTGTAACGGGATCTCCAAGAGACGAAGTTTTTGGAAACCTCGTAGAGAAGTAAGTCATATTTCAAATAATGAATGTAGCTCCTGATCTTCTTTTTTAGATTCGACATGGTTTGCATTGCTGCTAAATGTGGAAACGAGTGTTCTCAATGCAAGCATTGTCACTATGCTCTAGAGCAAATGAGTGCTCTGGCTCAAGGAGAGAAGACTTGTGAGTTGATAGATTTTATCTAAAGCGCAGTTTTCCGGTCTGACAGAACATAAATCTTTTAACTCTGTTGCTCAAGTTTTGTTTTTCAGCGGGGCTCTGTCCAAAACTCGAGAGTTGTGTATTCAACTGTCTCACTGAAGACGTATCGAAAGTCCTCTCCTGTGTTGCCACCAGATGCAATGTTCACTGTTATGACGGAGATTGTCCATCGTGCAAAATGATCTCCAGACGTATCTTCTCAACTATCTGTAAGCAACATTCGATGACATCTCAACCACAAATCAAATATGACGGTAAGAGAACCCAATGATGATCGGTTTGAACTTTTGTATTCTAGGTACCTGTCCAAATCTGTTCATGGAACTTTCTGACCACTACGTTGCCAAGAAGAAACTCTGAAGGAATCGTCTGAAGTCAAATGTTACAGAATCAAGATCTCAATCGTAACTTCGATTTTTGTGTAAATATAGAACCTACTGAAGATGCTTAATTTTAAGTAACTGTATTTGTAAAACGTATAAAGATTTAATGTCTGCAATGTTTTTCGGATTTTGAATTTTAATTTTAAAACTATATATTCATAATCAGTAAAAGCCGTTCGCAGAATCCAAGCTCTACTTCAAACACAAAAAAAGGCTCATTTGTATACATCATCGGAACACCATATTGTTTTGTTATTTCTTTTCCTTTCTTAAAATAGAAATTTGACACTCATCTTTCTTGAAATTATTTTACATTTCAAAGCAGCCCTCTTTCATACTTAGGAGCTGCTGCCATTATGTAGTTTCGTTTTGATCATGTTCGGGTCTCAATTTTTGAAAGTTATAAAGAACATTTTCTGATACAGGTGTGTGGTCTGTTCCAATGCTAAAACAAGGAAAAGTCTCCATATTAGAAATTTGATTTCCGTGACACATTTATCTTGTTGTTCCTCGTTAAATAAAGACCTGATTCGATCTCCAGTTATTTACTTGTACTTTTTAATATTCCCTTCTATTCACTAGTTTCCACTTTGATTAATATTTTGATGACTTCAGCTGAGTGACTTTTCCTTCCAGCTTCAACCTTTGGTTGGCCATTTTCATTAAGTTCTCTTTTTTGATAATTCAATCTCTGAACCGAATGCTCTTGTCAATTCGATATTTAATCATATCAAGCGAGGGAGTCAGTCTTCCGGGGGCTAACGTGATTTCCACGAAACATTCAAAAATGTGTCGGAATAGATTACTAGGGTACCCTTTTACGAATTTCAGCACTTGTTTTGAGAATTGGAAATGGGGGAGTTCCCCCACAATCTGTACAATTTTGTGTTTGTTTCATTTTTCGAATAAGTTAAAGTTGCGAAATTATGTCTGTCTTGAACCTTTATCCCAGACAATATTCCATTTCATATTTCGTTGACGTAATCTACAGAACACCTTTTAAAAAAGTGAATCAGACGAATGAAGTTCACCTGTTTCTGACCCAAAATGCCATTTCCTTCTATGCAATCTTTGTCAGTTTTTCCCGTTTTTTCTCTCTATATTGAAAACAAGAATTCTGGGAAATTGCCAATTTTCTTTCAGATTTTCTTCGTTTCCCATATCCTTTGATCACTAGATATCTGCTCTTTTCCCCTTTGATAGTGAGCCTCAGAAAATGAATTGAAATTCTCTCAAAAAGTCTAGTCTACGAAAGTTTTATGGAGGAGCCATCTACCAAATTGAGACTGTTCGCAGCTACG
Source organism: Caenorhabditis sinica (assembly GCA_963932045.1). NCBI lineage: Eukaryota > Metazoa > Nematoda > Chromadorea > Rhabditida > Rhabditidae > Caenorhabditis > Caenorhabditis sinica. The sequence goes on along the minus strand of OZ009941.1, from coordinate 9,798,819 downwards.
TTTATGCTCTTTGTGAGTTTATTTATTAGAACAAGACACTAACATGAAGCCTTATTCTCAGACAGCGATTATTGGCCTAGTACTAAACTTGACTATAGCAATTTCATTGTTTGCAAGATTCAAATTGAACAGTGGATTCTTAGTTATCTGTATGGTGAAGAGTATGGCCAACAATATAATTTGTATTGGATTTTTAGCTTGGCCGGTACCAATCACTTATCTGTATATTCACCTGCAAAGTTACTCATAGCTATTGATTAACATTTCAGGAATTCTTACTATCTTCCTGAGTTCTACAACATCCTGGCTGGTCAAATAATAGGATGGTTTGCATGGAGTTACAGTAATCCTTCCAGAATCGCTAATTTTAGAAATAAATAATATTTTTAGGTCCAACAACGCAGATCTTACTAGCTGGGAATCGGGTGATGGCTGTTTATTTTCCACAAGCGTACCATACAAAATACAAGTTTTCTCCAAATCGAGTAAGACAGTGTTCTTATTTTCTCTCAAAAAAGCATTTTAATGGCAGATATTCCTCACAATCATATTCATTTTGTCGATTACTATTTCCCTCCCTGGATTCATGAGTGAGTTTTTCTATGTTTTCTACCGGAATTCTCTCCATTTTCAGATGGTTGTAATTTTATATTCCAACTGAACCTAATAAGTTGGGTTCCGGAAGCAACTCCTTGTTCCAGCAGACTCAGTACCTTTTTCACATATTTCGCTTTTTCGATGTCCTTCGTATCCAACACTTTTAATGTGATTGTGTTCCTGAAACTGGTATCTGACGCTGTAAGTTTTGTACCATCGGTTTCCAATCATGAGTCTGATTCTGATATTTAGAGAACTGCCAAAATTTCATCAGTACAACATCTAAATCGACAGAAACGAAACCGACGAATGCTTTTCCAAAGCGTCTGCCAGGATTTGATAATAGCAATAGATACATTCAACACAACTTATTCATGGTCTTTCTATTCTGCAATCTGGTTTCAATTTCTAGTTTGTGCGTATTCGAGGATACTAGCCAGAACGTTGGAAGCGTATGTGATATTGCACCATCCAACTGTCAACGAATCATTCTTCCAGATTAGTGATGGTCCTGATCAACGAATCGATTCGAGAAGCCATTCGTACCAAAGTGTTTGGGAGAACAAAACAGACGAAGACAAGTGAAACTCCGGCAACATCGTCAATGTTAGCAACTCATTCCAGGAATATTGTTGCTTCCAATAGATTGTTTTCTGTTCGGGTTAATAGTTGAAATCTTCTTATTAATAAAGTTTTTAGAAGTTTCTCCCTCTCTAGTTTCCTGGATATCTGGGTTTCCATGTAAGTATCCGTAATGGTACAATACAGATGCTTTTGTGTCATACATGCATTATCCTCACAAAGTCGATGTTTAATTCTGCGTGAAGATTAATCACGTAACAGTACCCTTATCAATCCATCTAGCAAGTACTAGCGTTGCAAAGATGTTGGCGATGCGCTCCATCTCAATCTCAGTGCGCGCGCCTTTTCTAGCACTGGAAGATCAAAATTTTTGAAAAAGCAGGTCTAGAATTTTTGATCTCCCTGTGATAGAAAAAGCGCGCGCACTGAGATTGAGATGGAGCGCATCACCAACATCTTTGCAACGCTAGTAAATTGTTGTGGAGTTTCTATGCTCCAAAAATATTTATTTCTGATTATTAGTTACGTGACCCCCGATATCATTATTATTAGCCACGTATGCCTATTAGCCACGTATGCCACGTCACCTTTTCCCCCTTCCTCTGTCAATCTTCACTCTAGAAGATTAGTCCCGTTTTACCTCCAAATTCTCTTCTCTCAATAAACCTTGATTACTGGAAACCCTGTGTTCTGTTGTTACACCGAAGGAACACAACATAAATCTACGGTGTCTGATCGCTAATTCGATAAATTAGAAACTCGCTACTGACAACAGCCTCGAAATGTATAGCTATTTGTAAGTTTGCCAATTCTACCTGCGTTTCCTTTTCAGCTGAAAAATTCTGGAGATCTCGCGAGATTCAGAAAATTTTAGGGTGCAATGCTCGTAGGATTGAGTGCAAAGTCCGCAATTGTGTTTGCGTACATTCAACGTGTAACACAAATTTTAATGCGAAGCCTCTGCTTTTCAATGGACTGCAAACCCACGTTGCGAATCGCTGAATCAATAACTTTCAGTTGATTTCTATCAAGTTTCTTTTTGTGACGAACATTGATAAGAATCCTTTATCAGTACAACCACTTCCTGATCTGCTAAGAAATGCCACTTTTTTCTGCGTTCTTTCGTCGGAAACCGGTTTCCTTCTACGATTGATTTTATGTTCGTGTACAGCTGCTTGACAGCTTATTCTTGTGCTTTTCTTCACATTTTCTTGTTCATGTGAAAATAAAAGCACCTCATCGTTATTTTTTCAGGAAAATGTCCGACGAAAATGGTCCTTCCAAGGTTGATCTGCAGACCGCAATGCGAAAGTTGAGAGCACTTCCCCCGAATAAGGTGAGTAATCTAATTTCTTTCGCCACTCTGAGGTATAGGTAAAATAACTAAAATATAACTATCAGTTCATCACACATATGTGAATATTTATAGCTCTGCTTCGACTGTGGAGCACGAAATCCAACCTGGTGTACTGTTACTTATGGTAAGTCAATTTCACAGCAACTCGAACAAAAACTTATTTTGTTTCAGGTGTCTTTCTATGCATTGACTGCTCGGCAGTTCATCGTAATCTTGGAGTCCATCTTACTTTCGTTCGTTCCACTAACTTGGATACTAACTGGACTTGGTTGCAACTCAGAGCTATGCAACTCGGAGGAAACGGAAATGCGGTGAGTATTCCTATTCCTACAGACGCGTTATTTTAAAACACTATTTTTAGACGCAATTCTTCAAAGCACATGGCTGCAACACAACAGAAGCTCAGCAAAAGTACAAGAGTCGTGCTGCTCAAATGTACAGGGACAAGCTATCGACTATGTGCCAAGAAGCTCAACGCAAGTTTGGAAATCAACTGATTATTGACACCGTCAGCCACGCTGAAGAGAAGCCGACGGTTAGTATTCATTTGGACTTACGGAGAAAGAAAATGCTTATTTTAGGAAGAAGAAGACTTTTTCTCTCAAGATTTTGGTCATTCATCTGCATCTGCAACATCTTTGTCTTCTGATGCATACATCGCAGATCATAAATCCGAAGATCCCAGTCACGGTCCAAGCGTTGACCATCTTGATCATTCTGTTCCAGTACCAACAGCCGCTCCAGTTTCAGTCATTCTCAAGAAGCCAATAAAAAAAGCAACACTTGGAGCTAAGAAAAACACTCTTGGAGCTCAGAAAGTGCGGATCAATTTTGACGAAATTGAGCAACGAGCTGCTGAGAAAGAGAAACAACAAGAAGCCGAAATTGCTGCCAACAAGCTGGCTTACCAAGTTGAGCTTGACAACAAGCAGAAGGCAGAGGATGCTGCCGCTCTCAAGAATTTGAGTGCCAAATTTGCCATGCAAGATCTCGATGCCCAAAGAAAGCAAATGGAGGTGAGAAAAATGACGTTACCCAACTTAATCATTGTTGTGTACTTTCAGGCTAAAATCGCTAAAGATCCGACAAAAGCTGCTTCAGTCGATCGACTCGGTATGGGAGGAGTTGGCCGAGCTCGTGCAGCTCATTCGGTTGCCGGTGGTATTCGCTCTATCAAGCAAGACGATGTACTTACTTTCAAGAAGTCTCAACCGAAAGAAGATGATGATTGGGAGGTGATTGACGATAAGTATGGAAAAAAGAGTACCAATAATGAAGACGATTTCTTCACCAAAGATTATACTACTGGAGGAAGCAGCAAGAATAACAAGGAAGACGACTTTTTCGATTCATTCGAAACACAACCAGTGCAGTGAGTATCACTTTTGAAAATATTGGCAATGTTTCGTACAAGAGTGTGAAAACCTCTTTTTCAGAAAGTCACGATACACGGCATCTTCTTCATCGTCGACATCTCGTGCACCAACAACTCGCCTCACTGCTGGTACCTCTCCAATTTCTGACGTTGATCTTCAAAAGAAATTTGGAAACGCCAAAGCCATTTCCAGCGACATGTACTTTGGAACACCTGAAATGGATGTGAGTTAGAGCAAGCCTATTCTTAAAAATCATAATCTATGTTATAGTTCGAAACAAAAAGTGCGTTGTCCAAATGTGAAGGACAGACATCGTTTGGATCAGAGGACTTGTGGGGCAGCGGAAGCCAGAATCGGCAGTCGAGCCAGGTTAGAATTTCGTTAAAAAAGAATCGGAGTTATTTGTTTATTTCCCAGGTTCCCGATATGTCGGATTTGAAAGATTCTTTCCGTGCTGGAGCATCAAAGGTTGCGGAGAAATGGTCCACTCTTTCTACATCATTTTCTTCCTACATGTCGGTAAGTGTCTCTTGGAATACTAAAAATTCATGCCATCTATAAATCGAATTATTAAAATTATTATATTACTTATTAAAATTCAGCGTGCTCCTCCAGCCAATGGGGAAAAGACATAATTTATTGGCAATCAGGGCAAGTTTGAACTATCTGTAGTTTTGGTTATTTTCGTGGTTTTCTTTGGTTCGATGTTTACTTCCTATGGGGGAATTCTTGTCTTTTAAGTTGAAAATTTCTTCTTCGTTTTCTATTTTAAAAAATCTTGGGATGTTTGCATACCGCTTTGTTTTTTAATGTTGTGTTCTGAAGTATCTTTTGGTTCTGTATCTGCTGTTCTATCACTTTTGAGAGTTTAACTTTAAATTGTTCTAGTTCCCAAAAGTATTCCCAACAATTAAAATGGGTTCTTCTTTATTTAGACGTCTGCTAGCACGAGAGTCTTGGTCAGCTGATTGTTTTTCTTATTCGTGAGAAAACAAATAAATGAATGCGAAGATGAACTTGATCAAACAACATTTTTGTTTGTTGAGTTCTTTTTTCAAAACGGATTTCAATCAGCTGTCCACTACTTTGCAGTTTTATATAATACGTCAATTTTTCAAATATTGTCAGGGTTCCTTTAAAAAAAGTAGGGATGCTCACTATTTTGTCGTCTCTTTGTCTGTGATTTTGGATTTATCTGTATTATTCATTAATTTTTCCCAAAATAAAATTCCACATTTTCAGGATCGCTAACTTCGACAACTCATCAACTACTCCGACGTACTAGCCCAGTCGACTGTCAATATTCGTTCCATTCTCGTCCTATGCTCTTTTTGTCTATTCACGCTTCGTATCACCTACCGAAATCGCTTATCAGTATACTTGGGAACTGTTTTCTTCTTCTATGTGTGATAATATTGCCTTTTTCGCCTTCCTCATCATAATTTAGTCAATTTCCCTGTCCCAATGAATCCGTACAGAACGTTAGTAACCCCGTAGTCGCTATTCCTATCATTTTACAGAATCGATTGAATCGTCTGACCTGATGGTCTCGAGCCTTCATTCCCGTTCGTCTGTTGTCTCTTTGTCTCTCCCTTCGAGAGGGTCAACGTGTCATGGGAGGCACCCGAGAACGACACAGAAAGGAGGAGAGAGGCCATCGGGTGTAAACATGTGATTCTCCAATCGATTCTATCTCATTTTTCCCCATCCATTTTTGTTCTTCTCTGTCAGTTGAATATTAATTTATGATATTTATTGCACGTTACCAAATCCTAGTTTTACCTTAAAACATTCTGAGCAGAATAAATCAGGAACGGTGTGATCTTCGTGGGAATCATTTTTCTAAGTCAGCAGTTTTCTCACAAATCATGTCTTCCTGATTCCACTCTTCTCAGTCTTGCTTTTCCCAACAATGGTTTTCGGTTTTTCTTGTTTCCTTTTCCTACATGAAACGATAGCTGGACAGTATTGATTGCCTCATGTTTTGAAACGCCGACTGTTGTCGTTCTGACGTAGCAGTTGCGAAATCAAGCTTGTCCAAAATTATTAAACCTTCCCTGGAAGCATGTGGTTCATAGTGTCTTCTTTTTTCTTCCCTCTCTTCACTTTTGAAAATTTCTTCGGAATTGTCACCTCTATGTTAAATTTGAATGAACAATATTGGTTTATTCGTTTTGGATCTTTTGGACTTTCAGAATACAAAAATGCAAATAAAAGACGAAGAACGCGAGGAAGAAGTCTCACAATCAGAAGACAATGGAATCCCAATTTATAGCTCGTTGGAGAGCCTGTTGTTTGTAAGTATTTATTATTAGGGAGAGCGTTGAAAATGCATTTAAAAAGTGAATTTAGATTCCAAAATCCATGTCAAAAGAGCTCAGCGAAAAGGCTTTGAGAACACAGGAATTCTTAGATAAATGGAGTAATAACAGAAGAAAAATGGTCCGGAAGATGGAGGGTATTGCTGAAAAAGTGAGTCGATAAAAGAAAAAGTAGGAGGTGAAACATGAGATGTTTTAGCTTCACAACTGGGAGAAGGGATGTGCAATTTCAACCACAGTCGGAAGTACTGTAGGTGTTGCATCTGGATTCGCAGTCATCGGAGGACTCATTCTGATGCCTCCTGTTGCCATCGCGGGATTGATTGTTGGAACGGCTGCAGGAGTGTCGAATCTCGCAACTGGAGTCACCAAAATGGTTGTTTCGAAATCACAGCACAAGGAATTGACAGCACTTATTGAAGAAGATTCAAGACTGTTCGAAGAGCTTCTCGTTTCGAGAAAAGAGCTGATGGAGACTGTAAAGAAGATTGTTGAGGATGAAGAATTCTACAAACATTTCAAGGATGATGAGGATATGGAAAACAGATTGAAGACGATTTTCGGTGGCTCTGTTACTGGAATTACTGGATTAGGAGCACGATTTGCTATCGCGTCTATGGTTGGTGTTTAGAAATTGAGAACTATTTTCAATGCTAATTTTCAGGGTCGTCTTTCATCTTCTCTCGTTAAGGGAGTCCTTCATGGAGTCGCTGTCATTGGAATCATTCTCGACGGTGTCACTCTTGTAATGAGTGCCAAGGTAAATTTATTACAATTCTTGAAACTCTACTAAGTTCATCTCTTCTTCTAGACTCTCGAAAGTGGAGCCGCATCCGAATTCGGCACGAAGATACTCGAAGCTTCTGGCAAAATGGAATTTATGAGACAGAAAGTGGTCAAACACTTCTTGAATGAAGACGTCTGGAATGCTGACGATGATGATCAACTATCGGACGTCGGATCAATCGAGATGTTGTCTGCAGAATCTCCAATCCAACGTTACGTGGCAGCTACATCTTCCGATCAACAAAACTGAAGATCTTATAAATTTGAACCTGGGTCTTGTAAAACTTGTTGCTTTGTTGAAATTTGTAAATTTAAGACGGAATCAAAATTGTTTCATAAAGTGGGTGTTTCAAAAACTTAGACTTAAGAAAAATGAAAAAAAGAATATGATATCAAAGATCGAGTTCGCGAAGCATGCTCTTGACTCCATCGATTTTCTTGAGAAGATCTTTGACGACATCAGCGTCGTTCGAAATCTGAGCAGTCTGAAAAAGCGTTGGAAATATCACAGATTTTGTGAATTGAACTCACCGCTCCGTTATTGTTGTGCTGGAGAAGAGTATCACGGGAGTAGGCGTATCGCGGCTGCTGATCACGTGGCAAGTACTCGCAGACTCCTTTTCTTTGAAGCCGTTCAGCGAGGATGGCTGAAAAGTTGGAATTCTAAATTCCTGACCAGGATTGTGTTTTCATACATTTCCCGCAGAACAGGCTGATCATGTTTGTGGAGCCATTGAAACCACATGTGATGGCATGAAGAGTCGAGTTTTCCATTGGACCCCATTTTTGGACAACTTCACGAATGTTATCAAACGAAGGAATGGCCGCTGCTGACCAAGTGAGGCCGTCAAGACCACATAACGACACCTGTAAACAATAGAAGTTAGAATTTTAGAATTTCTTCGAGTTTCACTTACTCTTGTTGGAATCGATTGGAACACTTTCGGCATTTGGAAGCACTTGTTCTTCTCATAGTTGATGGTTTTTCCAAAGTCAACGAGATACAATTTCGTTGCTGAGATACGACGGACGCGGTGAATCGATCGTGGCGATTCCTTGAAAACGCCGTCGTATCCGATCTGAAGCTCCGTGTCGAATTGCACCAGTTGTGCGTATGCATTCATCTTTTCGTGCATCAAATTGTATTTTTCTGTCGATTGAACATCATTTACACGAATAACGGTCAGTGCGAAGACATCAGCTGCGAGCGAAGAGGATGGAAGATAGTCAACAACTTCCACCTGCAAAATTAATGAGTAAATATTTAATTTTATTCGTAAAAATTTATGCACCTCGATTTCTTTGTTGAGAGGCAACCAGGAAGAGGAAAGAAGAAGCGGGCCAGTCTTGGCTGGTGGAGAAGATAGGAGCTTCTGAACGGAGTTGGAAGCCATGGGAAGAAGAGCTCCACCGACATTCTTATGGTCGCTGACCTGCAATGAACGGTTTATTTTTGGACATTTCCCTTGAGAACAACCTTCAACGAGTAATCGTCACCGATAAGGTTTCCATCGTTCAAGTTTTTACGAACTTCCTCGGCGTCGGCAGCAGACAACATGTTCACGAAACTGAAATCATCCGGTTTTTACGCTGCACGAAAAAATTTAATCTATCACCCCAATTGCATATCGTTTGATTGTCCGGCAACACGACAATAACCGATTCTTCCGAACTTTTGGAAGACGTGAAACAGATTCCAGTCGTTCCATTCCTTGGGAACATTGCGGATATGAAATCCGGCATCTTTAAGATAGTAAGCGGTCGAGCTGGAAGCCATGTCTGCAAAACAAATATGAGCTTTGTTCAAATTTGACACAGAAAAAAAATAAAAACAGGAGGCAATATCGCCGGCTATTGCCTAGGCACGAAGTCAGAAATTCCCCCGCTTGACTAAGTGCGCTCTACGGCTAAACCATGCTACGATTTTGGCGGTTTTTCAAATGTTGTCTGATTTCGCTGAAATTTCTAAATATCTGTATTTTTCGTCGAAAAATTGAATCGGAACGTGTAATTTACAACAAAAAATACAATTTTTTATTAAAATTCACATATTGCAATTGCCGGAAAGTTTTCGTCGTCGAAAACGGCCAGTTTCAAACATATTCACATTTTTCTTCAAAAAATGCCTTTAAATCTTGTTAAATTGCAGGAAAAGTGCAAAAAATTGCTTTGAAACCCTAAAAATTCATGAAAAAACGGCATTTTTCTGTAATTGAAAAATTGTGTATCGCACTTACACGCTATAAATTTGAATTTTAACTCCGCGGCGACAGTATGCAAGCGCGCTCCCTTGATTGCCGCCATTTATTTTTGAACGCGGTGGGGGAGATTCTGACTCCGTGCCTAGGCAAGCCGCATCCGGTAAAATTCAAAGCTAGAAATTTGGCGCCAAACTCGTCGGAGTGCGCGATGAAGCGTACTTGCATTCCCTTAAGAATATCAAAATTCGCGATTTCCTCGAGTTTGGAGGTATATCTGAATTGGACAGAATAAAGACAAACTGGATTTAATACATATAATATTTATTCAGTTTTCAAAACTGCTGAAAGAGGAAAATGGGTATTTGCCGAGGTAGAGTTACGAACGGAGTCGAATAATACAGAAATGAAGGTAGTAGAAAATAATGATAACATTCGGAGATTAAATTATGAGATTCGGAAAGAGACTTGAGACCAGAAAATAGGAAACATTGATGTTACCAGAATTTGAGATACATGCGAGACGCGTTCCCGATGGAGGCGATGTAGTCGACCTTTGATTTGACTTTCTCGTAGACCATCGTGTTCCTCTCTCCGAATCGGTTGATATGAGAGATGTAGAGCTGCCCATCCATCACATATCTTTCCTTCTTCTCGTAGGTGACTCCTCTATCATCTTTCCAGACCGTGACGAGCATGTTTCCTCGAAGGAATGTATCGGAGAAGATGTTTCCTTGATCCTCTGTCCGATCTTTTCCGAATGCCATTGATGAATATCCGAACGTCTTGCAGAAGAGGCGTTGGTGGGAAGATAATGTGGCTCCGTCAAAATTGTAGATGGTGTGAGCCACAAGAGCTTTGACCCGATTCGGGAATGAGAATCCATCAGTCTTCATGTTCTCGTTTTGGCCAGAGAGGTTGAGAAGACGCCATTCACCACAAATGGCTGTAGAGATTGGAGAGTATCGCTGAAAATTCTGAATTAGTTTGAGAGACTTTTTATCAGATTATAACCTTCAGTTCCTTTTCTCTTTCAGCCTCTTGTTGAGCCTCAAGTCTCTTTTGGATCTCAGTGATCTGGAAATAGAAAATGTGAGATTGAAGGGTGTGCGTATATATTTATATTTAAAGTACCTTCTTGTTCTGGCCTTCTTGAAGTATCTTGATTTTCTCAACTTCAGTACGAAGATAAGAAAGTTCGGCCAACATAGCTCCAGTCAGTGGTTCTTCAGACGCAATCGTGTTTTTTTGGACGACTGCTCCCAGGATCGGAGTCTCTGTTGCTCCGAGTGGATCGGAATTAACAGCGTTTGTCTTGGACTCAGTTGCATCTCCAATAACAGCCTCCACGGCCACTTTCTCTTCGACCAGAATGTTTTCAGAGGCTCCATGAGCAGATTTCTCCATGATCTCCGGAATCTCCACAGTAAGACTCATGGAATCTCCAACCATGCTCTCATTAGGTTGCACGGTCTCTGAATTCTTGATTTTCTCGATGATGTTCTCCTGATCCATCGTCTCTTGGACATCTCCATCTTCTTTCTCCTCCTCTTCCTCACTCTCAGAATAGCTCACATCTGAGTCCGAAGAATCGGAAGATTCCGAGTCGTTGGAGGAGACTTCGTCTTTCAAACTGAGCCCTTCTTCGTTCTTCTCTTCTTTTTTGTCTCCATTGAGAAGAGATTCAGTCTCTTCTTCAGTTTTCACAAATTCATAACTTGATTCGCTATCGGTTCGATGGTGAGAAGACATCGGAGAAGAAAGTACGAAGGGGTTCTATTGAGGTTACCAAGTCTGAAAAACAAATTGATCTTTTGTGAATCAATAATCGGAAATACAATTGTGGTCAGGAATAGAGAACAATTCGGAAGGACTTTGGAGTTTTCTTGGGAAGGGCAAGTATTCTCAAACAGTCGAAATCCCTAGAATATCAAATAGAATCAGCATCCCTTAGAATAAATATAACATCAGATACGGTAGTTTGAAACTTTTCAGGGTTCTTTGAAGAGACAACTATTCGATAAAAAGAAAAGGAAACACTTTAGAGAACTATGCACACTCTCTGTTTTGCAGTAAAGGTGAACGCGTCGAAATGTGCGCATAATCAGTGTTAGCCCGAAACGAGAGAAGAAGAGAATATGTCCTTATGAACAAACAAGTTGCATTCGATTCAAAGTTATTGACAGATAAAGAGTTTTGGATGATTCAAACCCGAAGAAATAGAATATAAAGTTAAGTCTTTTGGCCTTTTTATGGATTAGAAAAGAGTGGTACGGTAGAATTGAAAAAAAGACAGCTGCAGGAGAGCGAACGGATAATGAACGTCTGCTCCCTCTTATTGTGGAAGAGGCCAAACGACCTGCACGAATAGAAAGAGAGTGTCGAAGGGCGGGGTGTTCTCTTTACAATCGATGCGTAGATGGTGGAAGGGACCATTGAAGAGAAAAGAGGTCAGAATAAGAGCATCTGTTCGGATTGTTCAGTCTCTCTTCATACCATGCACTATTTCTTGAAGGTAGTTATTAGTTCTACGGTACCAACCTACATTCATGCGACTATGAGCAGATAGAACGAGATGGATTAATTTGGAAACGAATGAGACATTTGGAGATTTGGGCAGTGGGGATACGTCTATTTCGTGGGGTCGAGGAACGGGAAGTAGGGGCAATTCAGAATAACAAGCAAATTGGAGGAGAAATGAAATGTTATAATTGGATAATATTCATTGATGCACCACTTATCGAAATGAGGTAAACTTCTGAGGAAAGATCAGAAAATTCAAATCCAGGGAGACTTGCAGATGGTCTATCTTTGAAGGTAGTTTTGACGACTTTGATGGTTCGGTTGCTAGAGTTCTCCTAAAATTCCAGAATCTTCAACTATGGGTTTCTGGAGTATTTTTTGTTGCGATTTATGGATCATAAAAATTTTTGGATTCAACTCGAGTCGTTAGCATGGTCTCACTTGATATTTACAAAGAGATCCGTAAATCAGTTCAATTTTTGAACTTGAAAGGAGACTCAATTTTTTGAAAAAATGTTTTCAAGTCTGTCTAGTCTCATCAAGGTCTCCAGTTCGCTTAGTGTCTAGATCGATTTTTCAAGCTTGGTGCACTGAATAATAAAAGTGGGAAACGGCTCTCTTCACATGTCAACTCTCCGAGAATATTCTATTCCTTGTTTTTCAATTAGCCGTTTCGCCGATGGCAAGGAAAACATGGAAAGCCTCTTAGGAAGAGCCGATGTGTGAGTGGACAACTCGAAACGGAAAGGATTCTCATAATAATAGACTGACAGAGGAACTTTGGTTAGGGATACAGTGAATTTCACTTAATTCAGGAAAGTGTTTGAATTCAGAATTTATTGATAATTTTCGAAAAAAATGGGGATCAATAAATGGGTAGTTAAATCATATTTACACAAAAAAACAAATGAATAGCATTCTGTAAATTATCAATTGATTCGTTGATAGGTTCTCTCGCACTTGAAGACCCCGTGAGTGTTGATAATCATGAGTTTCCCGTGTTTGATGAATCTCTCAACTCTCCATTGAACTTTCCCATCGGATGGATTTGTGCAGATGGTGTTAAGAGAATTGTTCTGCACATGACAGATCACTGAACTGTTTCCCTTTTGGACTGCTTCATCCAACTTGAAGACAGAGGCACTGAGCATCTTGTTCAGAAGTTCAGTGTGAACATGAAGGAGACCTCCTTTCATCTCGTAGCAGACGTCTCCGTGCTGCCAAGCCAATTCTGTCAGTTCCGTCATGTTGTGGATCCTGAAGTAGTCTTCAAGATTGTCTGAAGACACCGGTTTCCATTTACCAACAATTGAATTGAGGATTGGAGTTGAGTCCTGAATTGAATAGAAAATGTTAATGATTTTATAAAAGCTCAAAAACAGAAAGTGCTCAAAAACAGAACAATTCACAACTTTCATCCAAAAATAGGATCGCATTACTTAACAAAAAAGGTATTGTGAAAATTACTTTATAAACTCACTTCAATAGATTCGATATTGACTGATTTCGTTTTTCTTCCATTGGCCGTGACAAACTGGAAGCTTTCTGATTGTGTATCCTCGAGTTTCTCGATTTTCTCGAACTTCTCCTCTTCGACAATTTCGAAACTGGAATCGCAATCAAAGTTTTCATCAGAAGCAGAGGCCATTATCAAGACGTAGAGAACGACTAACTGCGAGATAAGGCCAGAAGAAAAGGACACTGCGAGAGTGGAATATCGATTTAGAGGAGAGCAGAGAGGTGGCCGAAGGGATATGGTAGATGACGTGTCAAGATGTGTGAACAGAGAGGAGACAATAGGGAATATTGTTTACTGACTGCGAAATGAGTCATTTCAGATTTATGAATGTGTGGGGTACTGTAACTTGATATAACGATAATGCTCTAGGGTCGTGAGAAGTCTAGAAAGAACAGAAATTTTCCACACGTTAATGAGAAATGCTTTTTGTCTTTTCTGAGTAAATCAGCCTGAAACAAGGTTAAAGAAGGCAGGATCCTGTACAGGACAACTGAAAGAAAATCTCCGATTTATGAAGGAGTAATCCAGAACATCGCAGTGGGAAACATGAGCTTTTACAAAGAAGGGGAAGAGTGACACTGTTGAAAAAATAGGAAATCTTCTGATGGTCGCTTCTGGATAATAGAAACTGTTTGAAGATTGGAAAGGAAAAATCAATTCTTTGTCAGCAATTCTTTTTTTATTGCACATGGGGTCAAGAAGACATTGTTTAGCTTTTCTGCTCGAAAGATGTGTTCATGCTGAAACTTTATTTATAAGCTGCAGATAACGATTCAATTCCTATTATTTACTTTCTTTGCTGATTTTGCATTCAAATATTCATCCAAGATTTTAATTGTACTGTACCTTAAAGGCGCATGATGTTATTACTACTCGGACTCCTGCCGCGAAATGTACAAAATTAAAGGCGCATGCACTCTTGAATCAGCGATGCAAAATTTACGTTTTTCAAAGAATTGTTCAAGTTTTTGATTTTTTCATGCATTGCTTAACGAATGCACGATTTTTTTAGAATGACCGAAGAGAATCTCGACGAAAGATCAGAGATTCAAAAATTGCGCGATGAGAATTCCGCATTAATGGCATTACTCACAAAAGTAAGCTTTTTTCCTTTACAGCTCGAAGTTTATACACGATGAATGTTTTCAGAAAATCTCCTGTACCAGCTGCCCAACACACGAATTTTTACAAGAGCAGATTAATGAATTGCGAGAGGGACTCGTCAGATTAAATGAGAAACAACAGAGAGAGCATGATGAAAACAAGAGAAAAGTTGAGAAGATTCGGAACGTTTTGTTGAAAAAGAATCGTGTGAGGGATTTAAATGACAGACCAACTCTCGAAGATGTCATCGAAAAACACAGGAATGAGGTATGCTCAAGTGTTAGATTAATGAATATTCTTATTTTCAGGTCGTCCCGATGTCGATTGAAGAGAAATTTGCTGGAACGTGGGAGTTGATCTCTTCAGAAGACACAGTGAGATATGTCATGTTCCGGAACATTTCAAAAGACGAATTCCTGGCTAATAAAACTTTCGCATGGAACGGAACCAACTTGATTCTTCCTCAAGAAACAGAAGTCGTCGCCAATCCCAATTTGACAGCATACACCGCCATTGAGGACGGAATCTTAAGAACAGTGTTGCAATTGTACGATGATGACGACGAGAAAGTGACGATTGAGCGAAGTCTGGAAGATAATGACAAGTCCATGAGAGTTGTCGCTTCGTTTAAGCAAAATTTCAATCTAACCAGAACTGTGCAACAGATTACATGCACCAGACTTTACAAGAGAATTATTTGAAGAGCTAATAAATGTATTGTTTTATATCCAAATTCATTGGTGTTTTTCTTTTTCAGATAGTATTTTTCATTCGTTTCATCTTGACTTTCTTGATTCGTGGATACAGCTTTAGAGAGAATCGAATTCTTCTGACACGCTCCTCACGAACGTTCAAAAATGATTTAGTTCTGCTTCGTGATTTTTATTTAATAAACTAGTTTATATTTAATAAACTAGTTTATTTATTTAATAAACTAGTTTATAAACTCACTCATTTACAGATTCTCTTTTTTCTATTTCCCTGATTAGAAAGATAGAAAAAAAACAAAAAAGAAAGATTTTTTGAAAATCTAATTGTAAATCAATTTATCAGAATGACAACTTCAACGAAAAAATTAGATGGTGATTGTTGATGGCTAAATACAGTTGATAGCAGGCAGCTGGCAGGTTTTGAGCCAAAGAACAATGAGGCTCTGGGAAAAAGCTAAAATGCGTTCTCCATTCAGTCTAACATAAAACGATTCATTCTATTCATCTTCACAATCTTCGAAAGTATTGTAGTCTCTTGTAGTCAATTACCCAAATTACAAAACGATGGTTTGGTGAACTATGACGTTGTTTTATTTCATCAGAATATGTGACATTACTCAATTCTACTCTTTGAACATATTATTTGCGATCTCAAAAATGACTTTCTTCGCATGAACTGCATCTTCCATGTTTGTCAGCGGACTTCCAACGGCGAAACGGAGGAAAAAGACTCCTTGAACCTGAAAGAATCATAGAAATGAAAAATGGAAGAGCAACATTCGAAGGTATCAGTCATTTTCCATTTCAGCCCAAGATCCTGAATTTCCCAAAATCAACGAGAGGCCTCTGGAAACTCGGGTGATAATTCGTTTAGTAAGAAGAAGATTCTCATGTCACTCATCAACAGAAACTATTTTACAGGCCCATTGAAAATTCCAGAATCTCAAATTTTTGCCGAGTCAATAAGTTCCCTCCAAACAAAGACAATTTACTGAAAACACCGTTCTTATCACCTTCAACAATCTAGAATAAAGGTCTGGAGCAGAGATAAGAAGTTTTTATAAAAGAAGGAAGATTTCGAAAGAACCTTCACTAGACGTCTGTCGTATTATGGGTGTATAATGGTAGTTTACAAACTTGTAGTCATCTACCAAACCGAGAAAGTCGTCTTCCAGGAACATTTTCTATCTCAAATGTCTCTTCTCCGAATCATCAACAATTCGTCTCGCAGCATTGGATCTATCATGAGAATACTTATGAGCATAAGCATGAGCATCCAAGAAGGATCCTCGAAAATTCTAGAAAGCTGTTGAGTTCCCTCTGACATTTTAGTTTGTCTAAGTTAGAGTAATACGAAATATTTATTATGACTTCATTGGAGGTAGAACAAAATATATTCGACGAGACTTCCGTTTACTTCTTCTTTTTCTTCTCAACGGTCTCTTCCTTATCTGCCTTGCGCTTGGCATCTCGTTTCTCCGGCTTCTCTGATTTGGACTCCTTCTCGGCCTTTTCAGATCTTCCTTCTTTCTTTTCTTCCTCCTTCCCATTATAATATTTCTGGAAGTAGGCTACTGCCTCATCGAGAGTCGACCACTTCTTGTGCAATGGTTGTGGGTAATTGGCGATCTGTGAAATAGTGGTTAAATGGATTGAAATGAACACTAACTTAAGATGACTCACGTATTCTTTGACATTCTTGTAATCGGTGAAGACACCTACAGTATGCCCACGGGCAACAGCGTAATAGGTCTCGTGGGATGCATCTGGGAATGACACTGAAAAAATAATCTTTACCCTGAGCTTTCAGAACTTCGAATTCACGTTCATTCAGTTTATTTTCTTTCTCTTGACACCCAGATGCAAAACTTACATTCAACCTTCTTTGGCTTTCTCTCGTCCACATATTTTTGAGCTTCTTCCTCCGTAGAGAACTTCTTATAAACTGGCTGGGGAAACTTGTCGATTTGCTTTTTGACTTCAGACCATTCGGTGAAAACACCGCGCTGAAATCCGTGAGCCACTGCGTAGAACTTGCTCATTCTGAGAGAAAATACATTTTCTATGTCAAAAGTTGATCAAAATTAAAATTAGAAAATGACCTAACACACATGAGGGAGAGGTAGTCAGAAGAAAAAAAGACTGAAGATGCGATACACTTTCGAACTATTCAATACCGTCGGGTTTTTTAGTTATGTGAAGGACTGATTACAGTAACCCAAGGGTACATCTTTTGAACCTGTCTACTCCTCCTCACTCCGAAAGATTCTCAAGATTAGTGCAAATCATGGAATATTTCGAAAGATTGGAGGAAAAAAGTTTGAAACTCAACACGAAATGAAAATTGAACTAAACTAAAGAGAGGAAAAATGTGAAGGCAGCGGCAAATGTTTCGTGTTTGAGTGACTGCTGCTGCCCTCAACTGCGGAGAGTACGAGGTTGATGAGGGAAAAAAAGAGAAGAGGGAAATAGAAAACAACAATCCAAGGACAAATAGTTTTGAGAAGAATTCAAAGATCGGGGCCAGCTGATTTTGAATGAGAATATACTATGACAGATGACTCGAGTCCATATTCATTTTGATTTGAAGATAGGATTGCTGAAGAAAGGCTGCATTAACGCAGAAAGCAATTGGAAACTTAGCAAAAAGTTCAAAGCAAAAACTTTGAGATGAAATCGAATGAGTTAGGAAGCATAATCTACGGTCTCATTTTATCAACGCGTAATATTTTGTTGACACATTATGAATCTTTCACCGTAAGAATCACGTTTTCTCAGAAACCAAAGATTTGCTTCAAAACAATTGCAATTTCCAATACCGTGAACTTCTTCCTTATCAGTATCGGAGATCTAGAGTAAAGATCTGGAGCACAGATAAGAAGTTGCTATAAAAGAGGGAGAATCGCAGTAGAATCTCCATCGAGTACAACTCAATCAAATCGCCATGGCTCAATCCGTCCCACCAGGAGACATCCAAACCCAACCAAACGCCAAGATCGTCTTCAATGCCCCGTACGACGACAAGCACACCTACCACATCAAGGTGATCAACTCGTCTGCCCGCCGTATTGGATATGGTATCAAAACCACCAACATGAAGCGTCTCGGAGTCGATCCACCATGTGGAGTTCTCGACCCAAAGGAGGCTGTCCTTCTCGCAGTCTCTTGCGATGCTTTCGCTTACGGACAGGAGGTAAGCTGAACCTCGAGAGATCACCAGATTTCTAATTTTCAATCTTCCAGGACACCAACAACGACCGCATCACTGTCGAGTGGACCAACACCCCAGACGGAGCCGCCAAGCAATTCCGCCGCGAGTGGTTCCAGGGAGACGGTATGGTTCGTCGCAAGAACCTCCCAATCGAATACAACCCATAGAGGGAGTATGAGTGAACTTTGAAACCCATTTCTCGAAGTAAATGGTCTTTATCAAATTGCTTTTTTCATCATTGTACACCTTTACACTTGATTCTATTCGAAGCATGATCGACCGTTTTTAGATCAACTCTTAAAAACAAGAATATCCGTTTCTATTCTCAAACAGACAATGTTTATTAATCCTTACACCTGCATGTTTAGAGAGATCATACTATTTTCATATATTCTAGACAAATTGAATGGGAGGCAGTAAGCGTGCTCTGCTTTGTGTGACGAGGATTACAATCTTCAGAATTTATTTTTATTAATTTCAACAGTAGTTCTATTTAAAAAGGTCATCTATCTACCATTCCATTTATGATTATGGAGCACCACTTATAATACTAATCTTTAGCTCAGACCTTCCTATTTTCCCCTATATGTCATCGGCCAGTTAATTGTATTCCACAAGGCTTGAGTTGTAGATACTCTGGGTTCAATTACACACGCACCAAAACTTTCAAGCTATTCGGACTATTGGGAGTCAAGCTCTGGGTCATTGATTATATGAAAAAAAAAATCGGACAAAAATTATGAACGCCCCGCCCCTCTCGCGTGGTGGTAGCAATGATCTTCTGATCTTTTCTCTCTGTTTCAAAGGAACACTTCACTTCCCGTTCTGCAGAAAATCTCTCATGCTTCTTGCAACATTTTCTCCCATTTTCCAGCAAAACAATAAACACTAAAATCCCCCGCGTTTACCGTTTCGGAACTATAAATTGCAAGGTTTTTGATAACCCTTTTCCAACCTGAAAACGCATCTGTATAAAAGGAAAAGTTGGCCGGAAGTCAAAGTATTCAAGCATGCGCTCCTCCATTTTCATTGCTTTTGGCCTTCTGGCGGCGTTCGTTCCAGTTAGCGCTATTTTCCGGCCAGGTGAGAACCTTTTAAGATTACAAGTGTCCTACAATAAACTCTTAGTTCTCTAGTTAATGAAAGTTTCGCACTGATTACTGTATTCTGTTATTATCGTAAACCATTTTGAAGAAAATGCATTCCAGGAGGTTACGGAGGTGGGCATCGTCCTCCACCATCATACGGAGGTGGTCATTCCGATGATTGCAAATCCTCTGATGCTCCAGTAGTCACATCAACAACTCCTGTCCCAACCACTCCAACCACTCCAGCTAAGGTGTGCCCAGATGGATTCAGAGCAGCCCCACGTACTCCAAGTGCTCTTAACTCTCAAACATCGATTTGGTGCATGCAACTTGCGTTCTCTTCTACTCCAATCAAGATTGAAGATGGAGCTGCTCTCTGCAAGACTTTGAATGCTGCCGCAGTTCCGACAATGTTCGAGAATGATAGCGAGAGATCTTACATCATTAATAGTTTCCTCACCAAAATGGGAGAACTCGGCCTGACAAGAGGATCGTTTGGAGTCGACGGAAAGCGTGTTGCACAATGCATTTCTAGAGATCAAGCTGTTTTGACAAGCGAAGAATGCAGCCAAACAAAGGCATTCGTTTTGACTGATCCACATACCGATCCTACTTGGGCATGGAGCCACTGGGCACAAAATGAGCCATCTGCAAATGCTTGGACCTAGTAAGGCTGGAATTCTACTATTCTTATAAGTTTTTTCCCCCTTTTCAGTGACATCGAAGAGTGCATTCAATTCGCTTTTGATCCCCAAAATTCCAACCGTACGATCCGGTTGAACGACTTCTACTGTAACATGGATGTGGCTCCAAACGATCCAACGAACACAGTCTACTGGAATTACGGAACTCTTTGCGGAATGCTCCCACAGTAAATAAAATTCTTTCTCTTAAATACTACTATTTCTATAAAAGTTAATGATAAATGAGGTTATTTATAACAAACAGTGTACTCGTAATCTACAGTGGAAACCAATCAAAAAGTCGGAGAAAAAAGTGGAAATAAATAAAGATGGAATAGAAATAACAATTGAGGGAAAATTTATTTGTTTGGATTGTAGATCCTCTTCTTGACACGAGTGATACGCCATGCATTCGGATCCGCGTACTTGTCGAACAATGGGTCGATTTTCTGGTTTCTCTTGAATGTGGAGAGTTTTGTGGAATCTCCGACTTTGAAGAACGAAGGGGCAAACTCGACAAGCCATTTCGGATCGATTGCCGTGACCTGAAAATTGATAAGTTGATTAATAGCTAAAGGAATTGTTTACGCATGTCAACACTCTTTCAGATAGTAGAACATACCTCTCTCATATATTCCTTTGTTGTCATGACCAATTCGTGATACACAACCCATTCCGGCTGATGTTGGAAGCAAGCTGATGATGGATGAATATAAACGTTCTGTCCATCAGTTAATGTTCGATATCCTTCTTGTGGGTCTCGTTTCGCGGCATTACGGAAGAATCCAGAGCAGATTGCTCTCTGTACTCGGGAAACTTCTCTTCCACAACTGACCATTTGTAGTTTGTGACGATCCATGATTCCGAGCAACTGTTTTCGAATATCTTGAGCCCTCTTCATACTTCTCACTTGAATGAAGTTCTCAAAGCACCAGGGTTGAGAGAAATGGTGGTTTTTCCAGGAGTTGTAAACGGCTAACAGTGTCAAATGATCACCTTCTGGTTGATGGAACTTCGCTTTCTTCTGATCAGCATGATCTTGTTTCTCCTTCGGACGATAGAAAATATTTTGAACGTTGAGCATTGCAACAATAGTGAGAACTTCTTCTGAGCAACCAAGATCAACAGACATAATGAGCAGTTTTGCAAGTGACGGTTCTAACGGGAACTCCGCCATTCGACGACCCAATTTCGTCAGAAGACCATCGCCATCTAATGCTGATAGTGTGTGCAAGGTATGGAGAGCTGTGACCATTGATTCGAACGGAGGCGCATCCATGAAATCGAAATCTATGAGATTGTTGATTCCCATTGCCTTCAGTTGGAGAAGTGTTGATGCAAGATTTGTTCGCTGAATTTCAGGAACCGGAGTTGGCAGCATTTCATCTCGGAATGCTCTTTCTGTGTAAAGACGATAGCATTTTCCCGGTCCTGTACGTCCTGCACGACCCGAACGTTGCTTCGCTGCGGCTTGAGAGATTGGCGTGACTACCTAAAATCAAAATGTCTTAGACCGAATCGTTTTAATGTACAAATAAAATAAACTTTGCAAAAACTCACCAGGGAATCCATACCACTCTTAGCATTATAGATCTTCTGCTTCACGAATCCAGGATCAACGACATAGAAAATTCCATCAATGGTAAGTGATGTCTCCGCAATGTTAGTTGCAATGACAACTTTGCGCTTTCCGGCTGGAGCTGGTTCGAAGATTCGAGTTTGCATTTCACTTGGAAGAGCTCCGTAGACTGGTAGAATTATGAGTTCAGGAACATCCGGTCCCATTGATTTCATCCGTTCGTATAAAACCTCGCAAGACGTGTCGATTTCTTCTTGTCCGGTCAAAAACACCAGAATATCTCCTGGAGGTTCAGTAAGATGAATTTGCATAACTGTGATATGAGCTGCTTCAAGGTAGTCGGACTCTGGCTCTCTCGTGTATAAGATCTCGACAGGGAAAGTTCTTCCAGGAATTGTGAAAATCGGTGCTTCTAGGAAATACTCAGAGAACTTCACAGAATCCAGCGTGGCACTAGTAATGATCAGCTTCAATTCTGGTCGTTTGCTTGCAGCTGCTTTCAACAGACCAAATAATACGTCGGTGTGAATTGTCCGTTCGTGAGCCTCATCGAGCATAATCAAAGAGTATCCAGAAAGATCAGGATCGATAAGGCATTCTCGAAGTAGCATTCCGTCAGTCATATATTTGATGATTGTGTCCGGACTGGTGCAATCCTCAAAACGGATAGTGTAACCAACATCAGCACCCAATTTGCATCCGTATTCTTCTGCAACACGTTTTGCAACAGACATTGCTGCCACACGACGTGGTTGGGTACATCCAATTTTCCCTCTTCTACCGAGACCGGCTTCAATAGCATATTGAGTCATTTGAGTCGTTTTTCCTGATCCAGTTTCTCCAACGACAACGAGGATTTGGTTGTCTATGATCGCTTCAATGAGCTTTTGCTTCAACGCAAAGATCGGGAGACTTTCTCGCTGCTCGATCATACTGAGATTCGTTCTCTTTCCGTAGGTGGCTTTTCCACCAGCAGTTACATGCTTCAACCACTCCGGCATTTCCTTCATTTTGTTATTCCTATCCTTTGATTCATCAGCAGTCCAGGCAGATGATTGATTTCCGGACATCGGATCCAGAATACGGGCATTTGAACTGAATCCTTTTTGATTATCCATATCTTTTTCTCGTTGTGCTTGGATCTTTGTTTCCTTCCGTTCTTTTGAAAGCGCACCTTGCATGAGAGCAGCTTGAGCAAGTGATCCATCAGGATTTTTGATAACTTTGACTGGCTCGATTTCTGTTCCTCCCTTTCCGTAGCCACGTAAAAAGTCTGGTTCATCCTCGACAAGCTCGATTTCGATATCTTCACCATCGCTTTCGTCTGAAAATCATCAGTTGGTATAAGAAAATAGAGTACAATAAGCAGAATATTTCAAATAGAAAAAAAAACTAACCATCGAAATTTCTCAGAACTCCCATTTCCTCGTCAAAATCTGGCATATCTGTAGCAGTTAACACTCCTGCTCCTTGCATCTGTCGCAGTTCCCATCTCTCTGGAGTTGAAATCCTCACTCGAGTTTTTCCACTGCTTATAGATGTAGATGGTCCAGCTCCTGAGGAAGATTCTGGATTCATCCACGACGATGTTGATGCTGGTGGCGTACGTGGTCTCACTCCGATGGCATCAGGATTAAGATCAGCTTCTTTTGGATTGAGATCTTCTCCAGTCTGCTGATCTACTTCTTTCATTGTCAATGAGATTTTGCCATTCTCCATTTTGTTCACTTTCACTTTGACATTCTGACCTCTCTTGAGAACATCTGCCACTGTTTGAACGCGTTCATTTTTAATCTGTGAGATATGAACGAGTCCTTCCTGTTTCTGACGAAAACCGTCAAGACTAATGAATGCTCCGAACGACTGAATACTGTTGACTCGACCGTCATAAATCTTTCCGATTTCTACAGTTTCAAGCTTTCGAAAATCTTCTTCTTCATCTCTTCTGTCACGACGATGCCGATCTTGGTAGGCTCCTCTCCGATCCCTGTCGCCTCCTCTGCGATCGTCTCGGTCTCTGTCTCTATCCCTTCTGTCACGATCTCGTCTATCTTCTCTGCTCCTGCTCCGACGTCGATGATCTCGATCGTTATCCCGACTGCGACTTCTCCTCCTTTTACGATCACGGTCACGACTTCTTGAACGACTTCTCGACCGATTTCGTTTTTCAGTTGATTCTTTCCGACGACTTTTCTGCAATTTTAAAATTTCGAATGCTGTTTAGTCTTGACATTCAAGCTCATATCTTATTAAATGATGTTCTTAAATTTCTAATCTGTAAATCTCACCTCTTGTGCATACTTTCCTTCCATTTGCTCCAGCTGAGCCATCAGATCGTCCCCTTTATCTTCTCTCTGCATTACTGTGTTGGCCATAGCTAAAGCTGGTAGTCTTGCTTTAATTTCTTCCTTCGCATCAGAAATAAGAGTGATCTTATGGGTGTCTTTAAAGTCTTCTTTTGAGTCTCCACCTTTTTTGCTCTTCTTCTTTGAAGTCATGTGCTGGACTATACGAAGGATAGTTGCTGTCAGCGAGTCATCGAACTGAAATTGCAGAACAGTATGATTTAGCAAAACAGTACAATGCTTATACCATCTAGGTTTTTGCACCATTTAGGTTTTTTCGAAAAAAAAGAGTTAACTACTTACTTGATCCGATAGTCCCTGATTCTCTAGTTCCTTTTTGAATTTATCGAAAGTCGGGTTTTCCTGAGCCATTTGTATCACAAACTCCGCTACATCTTTGTCAGCAACACCGAAATGGTTCTCTATTTCCCCGAGAACTTTGCTCACAAGTGAGAGGTGCTCGAGCTGATCCATCCTGAAAAGTTTTTGAATTTCGATTATTTATTTTAAAAAATATGCATAAACAAGAAAGAGTGGTAAAAATCTCATTTTCATTGCTTTTTTCGAAAAATCTTTCTTTTTGCAGGGGCGTGGCCAGAAAACGCAACCTGCCGCATGCATTTTCTGCAATACTGCCGCATGAATTCATACTTTTTCTTCTTTTGTTTTCTGCTGAAATTTTCAGAATTTATCCTAAATCGGCGATTTTTTAAATTTATGGATGCAAAAAAGCGTAATTAACTTTGCACAATAAACCCGAAAAATTGTATTGTTTCGAACAATTTTCTAATTCTAATGAAACTACACCTGTTCTAGCCAAATGAGTCTATTTAGTGCTGCTTTTCCATAAGTAGTTTTAAGTTTTGAATTCAAACTACAATTTCTTTTTTGGTTTCTTGTGCAACACAAAAGGGTTCTTGCCGTTCTTTCATACATCCGCTTCTCTGTGTCTCATTGTTCATAGTGATCTCTCATTTAACTCACTAGTAAACATGCGCCATTCCTCCTCCGAACAACAGCGGAGGGCAACTCGAATCGATTAAAATAAGTAACATGTGTTTGTTTCCAGATCAGAATTAAACCTAAAAATGGATTTCAATCGAAGTTTCACCTCAAATCTGGGCAGTGCCACGAGTGCTAAATCACAACAGGTGAGAGAATGAAATTCGATTTTTTGTCTACCAGGAGAACATGTTGATGTGATAAGAAATTACTTGAAACCCATTATGAACATTTGTCTCATCATATGATTCGTATTTCTTTCAACTTACAAAATCAAACAATTTCCAGAGCATGTTCAAGGCACTTCGACGTTTACATGGACAGAATCTGGAGAGTCGAGGACTCCATGACATGACTGAAGCATTTCAATCATTTGTGACAAGAGCTCGGTTTTTCAGCATTGGAAAGTTAAGGTATATTTAGAAACTTTTAACGTTCTTTTCTCAAATTTATAATGTTTAGACGAACTTGGTCACACTCCGCTGCTGAGTTCATGAAATACCGTCGTCTTTTGCCAATGTTACTAGCTGACGGAGAAGCTTTCGATGGCGGAGAGACCGATGGTAAGTGGTTTTCCTCTTAATCGAGAAGTGCAATGAGTCAATTCAGATTTTGATGCATCCATCGCTTTCCAACACACTTCCAGAGACGATCGTAAGATTGTCGTGTCCAACATTTCGTCTCGTGTCACTCAATCGCAATTGCAATCATTCTTCTCTCAATATGGAAAGGTCAGTGCTTGCTGATAAAAGGTGGTTTCATTCTAAAACTTTTTTTTCAGATAACCAGTTGCATTTTGCCTAGAGAAGAGAAGAAAACTTCCGTATTTGGAACACTTCCGAAACATTCGAGGAATTGTGGAACGGCTACTATCACATTCAAGTATTGTCTAAAAAGTTCCGACGGTTTGGTAAACACATCTTGTTTCAGGAAGGCAGAACATGCTGAACGTGCCAAGAATGCAAGCCCAGAGGAACTCAAATTCTATGAACAGATCATGGTGGTTTCAGCGGTAGGATTCACTCAATTTGAATTGCTCTTGCGAAGAATAAATAATTTTCAGTATGTTTCGAAAAAGCGCGGTGGCAAAGGATTGGTGTTAAGTGATGATGCGGGAAGCAGAGAAGATACTCCGCTCTCGAGAGCATCGTCCACTCAGTCCCTGGCTTCTACGTCCGAACAAGTTTTCAATCTAGGAGGAATTCCCAACAAAGTTCTGAAGAGAGTTATTTCATTCCTGCCAATAGACGAAACAATCAGGGTTGAACGGGTTAACAAAAAGTTTATGGAGGAGTCTATCAAATCTTGGGAGTTGGTAAATCGTGTAGCTCTTGCCCGAGAAACTGTGTTCAGCAAGCAGAGGCCGATGAGAACGAACCATTTGAAAGTAAGAAGATAAATACTTGAATACCAACTTTCAACTGATTTTCAGGCGATTCTTACTCGAGCTGGAATCCATCTACGTTCTCTTGATATGTCTGGAGTTGTTCATTTACTTGATGATCGACGTGCCTTGAAAGTGATTGCGACTTGCTGCCCCAACCTTGTCGAACTGGATATCAGTGGTACTCATGCTCAGGCAGAAGCTCTTGAAGAACTCGGAGAATCACTCACTCACCTGGAACAGCTTTCCTACCGAGGAATGGAAACAACTGGAGATAAAGCTTTCTACTTTCTGCTGAAAAATTGCGGACATTCACTGAAATTCGCTGACTTGCGAAATGCCAAGCGATTACATGGAAGATCATTCCGCCTTTTCGGATCACAATTAGAAAGTTTATATCTGGATGGATCGTCTAAGATAGACGAAATGGCGTTTGAAGATTTGTGTACTAGTTGTGCAGGTCTCAAGGAATTGAGAATCAACGAGTGTTACAAGATAACCGATGAGAATCTGAGTATGATCGCAAGGAGAATGGAAGATCTTTCAATTCTAACCCTTTGTGGAGATGGATTCAAGAGTCTAACATCAGCGGGATTGATTCATATCAGTCATATGAAAAACATCACCGAGCTTGCGTAAGCTTGAATTCGTTTTGAAGCATTAATCGTACATGTTTTTGTTTCAGACTTGACTACAACACACTTGTGAACGACGAATTACTTGTTTCCATATCTGCTGGTCTTCCTCTCCTATCGTCTCTCAGTCTCGCAAATGCAGGAGACGATTCGTCAATTACCGCTGAAGGTGTCTCCGCAATAAAAAATCTGAAAGAGCTCACTCAACTCGATGTTTCCTCTCTCGCAGCTGTCAATTCAAGTGTGCTGACACAACTGAAAGCTCTACAAAAATTGGAAATAATTCAACTTCGTAATTGCACTTATCTAGGAGATGAAGGCGTTCGTGCGATGCTTCAAATGCCAAACCTCCGTCATGTTGATTTGAGTGGTTCAATTCTTGTTTCGAATGATTCAATTCAAGAATTCATCAAGGCGTTCCCCTCAGGACCAAAGGTTCGGTTAATCTTCAAGCTCATGATCATTATGGGCATTTTCAGCTCCCACCAGTTACGCTTGTTGTTGGAGGAACTGCCGCAGATGCGTCAAAACTTTCCGTGCGTGGTTCAAGAGTTGTCGTTGATTTCTCCGATTATTCAACAATTGTCGCAATGCAAACAAGTCAGTGTTCTGCGTCCAAGTTCACAGTTGGATCTGCTTCCGACGTAGAAGACGATTCTGATGACGAGTTTGAAGCTCTGACCGCACAACGTGAGTAACAAAATCTTAACTTTCCAACATTCAAGAATTTTCAGGCAGTTTCTATATTGATGCCGTTTGTGGCGAGGAGGATTCACCCATAACTGATGACGGGAAATTGGCCGAGTGGGCTGAAAAGGAAGCGAGAAGTCTCGGGCTTATTAAAGATTAAGCATGCTGCATAGAATTTTATCGAACGAATTTCTTTATTGCTATCTGTTTATAGGATCTAATAATTTTTATCGGAAAAAGATCATCTTGTCATTTTTATAGCATTTTACCTTCTTCGTGTAACTAGTTAATGAATTGCGAATTTTCAATCTTTCACTTAGAAATTATGCTTCTGGTTTCAATCCTCTGTTATATCGACACATTCTCCAAAAATTTTAAAGCTGGTTACCCTCATTTAGAGCATTCGCAATCATCTGAATCTAGTGTAAGATGTCGATGAAAAGGTTCGGAAAAGCTGCTTATCGAATCGCAAATGAGGTAATTATTGTGCTGATGATTTAGGTATTCGAATTTGACATTTCAGTTGATAGCTCGCAGTGGAAGATCTACAATATTTCAAAGGCTGCTGCCACGGATATTTCCAGCCACTCATAACCTGGGTATTCATGTAGTCTTGAAAAGAGCTCCATTACCGCGACAAAATGTATTGAGAGTCGTAAGTGAAACGGTTTTGTTACTTTTCATCAGATTCATTTTTAGGCTCGGCTCGCCACTCGACATGGTCGTTTCTTCCGTCCATTCTCTTCAGTGATAATCGAAAGAAATCGATTTCAAAACAGAGAAGATTGGAGAAGGAAATTCGAACCATTACGAAGAGAAGCACCGAAAGCAGTTGATTTAGTAGAGAGAATAAAACAAATATTTAGGAATTCCGTCCGATATAATGAAGATCTGAAAAGTAGCACATTTCCGGACAGGATTGATTCCTACGAATTCGGTAAAAAAATGATCGTTTGCCAGATTAATAACTGAGTTTTTACAGGAGAGTTTCTTGGCCAAGGGTGTAATGCTGCTGTGTATTCTGCAAAATTAGCCAATGCTGATGCTGAAGTTCCGAGTGCCAAGTATGGAGTTGGATTCAACGAAGTCACTGATATTCTCGCAGAAATTCCTCCGGTCAGCAAAGTCGTTCAGAAGGTTAGTATCCACTTTGCAAATTTCCATAGGAAAATGGTTTGCAGAAATTCCCTCTCGCGATCAAATTAATGTTCAACTTCGAGCACGATCGAGATGGAGATGCACATCTTTGGAGTTCAATGGGAAATGAACTGGCTCCTTATCCAAATGCTGCAAAACTGTTGAACGGTCGGATGGGTAATTTCAGTCCACTGCCTGCGAAACATCCGAATCTTGTGAGAATTCAGACGGCTTTTGTCGATTCTTTGAAAGTTCTTCCGGATGCTCTTGAACGGTATGTCTTTTGATTATTTCCTGACAATCTTTTCCTCTCACAGATATCCAGATGCATTGCATACAGCTAGATGGTACGAGTCAATCGCCTCCCAACCGAAGACGATGTATGTGGTTATGCGACGATACAGACAAACTCTTCATGATTATGTTTGGACGCACCATCGGAATTATTGGACAGGAAGAGTTCTCATGGCTCAACTTCTGGAAGCTTGTACCTATCTGCATCAGCACAAAGTTGCTCAACGAGACATGAAAAGTGATAATATTCTTTTGGAATATGACTTCGACGATGAAATTCCTCAACTGGTGATTGCTGATTTCGGATGCGCATTAGCTTGTAATGATTGGAACGTCGATTATGAAAGTGATGAAGTCACTTTGGGAGGAAATACGAAAACCAGAGCTCCGGAGATCGCAACAGTAACTCCCGGGAAGAATGTGTATGTCTGGAAGTTGAGAATTCTAAAACATGCATTGATTTCAGAAAGGTGAATTTCGAGATGGCTGATACTTGGGCAGCTGGAGGATTATCGTATGAGATTCTGACACGTTCAAACCCTTTCTACAAGCATCTCGACACAGCTACATATCAAGAATCAGAACTGCCAGCTCTTCCTTCTCGTGTGAACTTTGTCGCCCGTGATGTCATTTTTGATTTGCTCAAAAGGGATCCAAAAGAACGAGTGAAACCAAATATAGCTGCCAATGCTTTGAATTTATCACTATTCCGAATGGGCGAAGACGTGAAACAAATGATGGAAAAGTGTGGAATCTCTCAGATGACAACCTTGTTGGCAGGCGCATCAAAAGGACTTAGCCAGAAAATCAATAATCGTTTGGATCAAGTAATTAATTTGATTACTGCAGAAACTATCATGGCCAATCTCGCTCCTCATTTGATCAGCAGAGCAGAAAGACAACTTCGTGCGACGTTCCTGTCAAGAATCAATCGCGAAGAAATTTGGAAAAGTTTGCACTATTTCTTCCCACCAGGAGTTCAACTAGACACATCCAGCACGTCTTCTGACTGTTTTGAGTCTATTTCCAGTTTAATCTCCAGCTTATCAAACAACTCGCAGGACTTCGAAGCCCCGAAAAAACCTGTTAAGACCGGATATAATAACGTCCCGATCCTGCTACGAAATGTGATTCGAACTGATTCTGACGGCATCAACGGAATCGTACATAGAGTCAGGTCAAAATAGTTAGGTAACTAATTGTAGTAGCTCAATTGTAATATCTCTAGTCTTTATTTTGTAGTTTTTCTTCACTTTTTTGTATTCCTTTTGCGACATTGTACATTCACCTCTTCTCAAGTGCCAGAATTTTCTACAACTTTACGGTTTCATGTATTGTTATCATATGCCTATGTGTTCAGTTTTATTCTATTAAAATATATTTTTTTCAATTCTTATAATCATTGTTTCCATTTGGTGTCATCCAAGTTTTATCTGCTTTAGTCACTATCATTTTTCCTCAATCAAGTTTTCAGGTGTATGAGCAGCCTCTACGTACCACTAGTGTTACGGCTCGAAGTCAGTGACCAATCAAATATTCTTCAATCGTTTATGGACGATTCGAAAGCAGGAAGTGAATCGCCGTTTGCTGGAGAACGAACACGACAGCGTCTAGTCAAAAAAGCAAATACCCCACCGAAGAAGGTGTTGAGGGCTGGGGAAAAGGACGAAGAACCACCGATTGGAGTTATGGTTGGTGGACTCATACATTTCTCGTTCAACCTCAAAACTTTCAGGCATCCGAGCCAGCTCACAGCTATCATAAAGGCCGTCGAACCTATTCGGAAGTTGTCGTAGAGTCACTCGATGGCGAGAAACTGATAGATACGAGTTCTGTGGCGGGAACTTCAGAGAAGTCCAGTGGGGCACCTCGTAAGTATTTGCTTCATATAAGTAGCAATTCATCGACATTTCAGCTGTACATGTTCCATACTACTCCGGCAATCCGCTCACCGAAAAAACAGAAGGAATCATGCATTTTTATAAATATAACGATGACAAGCTGATCACATCTGCACAATGCCGTATGCTCTGCATGTACGCAGTTCCAGCTCAAGTCGAAGTCCGAGATATTATTTCATTCATGTGCATTTCCCTTCCAATGATCGCAAGTATCAAAGTGGTTCGGGACCCTTCTCCCAACCAGTATATGTTGATTATCAAGTTCAAAGAGCATGTAAGTACAGAATATTATAAGTTCTAAATTTTGATTTGACTTTGCAGAATGATGCTGTAACCTTTTACGAGGAGTTCAACAACTGCCCATTCAATGATCTCGAAGATCATGTCTGTACACTTTTCTTCGTGGATCGCATCGAATGTGTATGTTTCGCAAAGTAACTAATATTGATATTTACGTCAATCAATTTCAGACTACATCTGATAGTCTTCTATCATCAGATGACTCTTCTCTGACCGAGCTTCCAACATGTGCTGTCTGTTTG
Organism: Caenorhabditis sinica; assembly: GCA_963932045.1. Taxonomy (NCBI): domain Eukaryota; kingdom Metazoa; phylum Nematoda; class Chromadorea; order Rhabditida; family Rhabditidae; genus Caenorhabditis; species Caenorhabditis sinica. The sequence goes on along the minus strand of OZ009941.1, from coordinate 9,767,255 downwards.
GAGCGGATGGATGACAGTGTTCTAGCCATTCTTTGTAACCATTCCTTCCACGCAAATTGTCTGGAACAGTGGGCAGACAACACTTGCCCCGTCTGTCGTTATGTTCAGTCACCAGAAGTTGTAGCCGAACAGCGTTGCAGCGACTGTGGAATGAGTAACGATCTCTGGATTTGTCTCATTTGTGGAAACATAGGATGCGGTAGATACGCCGATCAGCATGCGCAGCGACACTGGGAGCTGACTTCTCATACGTACAGTTTGAAAGTAGGAGGAGAACGTGTTTGGGACTACGCCGGAGACAATTATGTTCATAGGCTCATTGAAAATCAAGCTGATGGGAAATTAGTCGAAGTTCAAAGAGATATGAATATGGTTAGTTGCGTTTACAGTTGTAGCATATTCCAGAATATTTGCGTGGACTTGCAAGACTACACGTGGATCTCACTTTTCTGCCAAAACAGTGCAACATCATTACCATTTTTTTCATGGAAAGGACCTATTTCACAATTTTTCTCATTTTCAGAGTATGGATGAGAAAGGTGGCAAAGATGACAAACTGGAAGGAATTAAACTTGAGTACACTCTCCTTTTGACCAGCCAACTTGAAGATCAACGGAAGTACTTCGAAGGCCAAAAACACGATATGGAGCAAACTATGTCGAAAATTGAGAAAATGGCATATGCTCAAGTAGAGAATCTCGAACATCAACTTAATGATCGTTCCGCCGAGCTAAAAGCACTTCGAGGAGAGATGGAGGAAACTGTCGCTGCGAGAAAAGTTGCTGAAAAGAAAGCCAATCAGACTGTCGAAAAAGTGTCAAAGTTGGCGAGTGATTTGAAAGATGAAAGGGAGATCAATCAAATGTTACGAAAAGATCAACAAGTCTGGAAGGATCAAGTGGAGAAACTCATCAGATCTCAGAAAACTGCAAGAGTGGAGTATGAGAAGGTATTGAATTCTTCGAAATCCAGAATAGTAATTTATTGATTACAGAAAATCGATGATCTACAGGCGCAAGTCAATGATCTTCTCTTGCATTTTGACACTCAGAACAAATTGAAAGAGCAGATGGATGCCGGAAAAATCACTCAAGAGGTTGGAGAATCTCCTTTGAAAATTTATTTTCAACTTTCTTTTTTTCTATTATTCAGGAAATCACCGAAAGCCAGGTTGGGCTCGACACATCTTCGCCTTCGTCGTCTAAAAAATTTCAGAGGAAAAAGAAAAACAACAAGAACTAAAATCCTCACATTTTTAAACTCATTTTTGTATATAGATTTTGCTTATCTTTTCTTTCCAATATGATATTCTCTTCATACGTTAAATGTATCCCTTTCACAGTATAATCTCCCGTATCTCGCTGAAACTTGTCTGGTTAGTACGTTTATACCGATAACTTGAATATTTCTGCTGCCGGTTTGATTCGAATTCGCTTCTAAATAAAACTATTTATATTTCTGTATTTTTTGCTCTGAAGATTGTTTCATTTGTCGAACGTCGTGCCGTTTACTAATACTGATTTTGAATTTCCCACTCTTTTCCCTGAAGGCGTTTGTGTTGGTTTCGCGTTCTCAGTGCTGACGCACTTATATTTTCGTTAAAAAACGCGTTGCGTTCGACAACCTTGTGCGATGATGCAGTGTGTTCATCAAGTGACCTCATTCTTCTCCTATTGGTAGTTTCGATTTCCTTATTCTGATATAGTTTCGTTCCCCCCATTAGACACTTTGCACTAGTTTGCTCCTGTCGCTCTTTTACTGTCTCTTGTCCTGCTTTTTAATTTCATTTTATCGATTAATCAGATTGGTTTATGTCCATTTGGAATCATCTTCTTTGCCGACCAATAATGAGTTTTGTTCATAAAAAATGCAGAAATATTGGTATGTAGTTCTTAGAAAAAGTTCCTAGAAAAGTTTGATTCTTGATCAGATGTTCCGTACCTCGGCAGTCAAATCCACAGATCTCTCGTTCCGGACGATTTCGTGAAGTGGAGTCGAGACTGGCCCGAGTATGCACCACCAGTACATACGGATAAAAAAGTTCATGGGCAAGCATGGGCTGATCCAGAAATTGATAACGAAAATTTCAAGCCCAGTTGGAATGCGGTGGACGGAAAAATCAATAGAGTATCTTATGTTTGGTGTGTTGATAACCGATGGAACACTGTTTAATTCATAGTCTCCTTCAGCCAGTACACATTCGATAAGAAAACTCTGTGCCCAATCAATCCTATTGGCCGTACTGGGCTAGCTGGTCGTGGATTACTCGGACGTTGGGGACCAAACCACGCCGCAGATCCAATCGTATCCAGAATCAGCGATGACGGTCATCTGGAATTCGTTGCAATTCAACGCAGAGACAACGAGGAATGGGCGATTCCAGGTGGAATGATCGATGCTGGAGAGCATGTTTCTCAAACACTTCAGCGTGAATTCGCAGAAGAAGCAATGCATGGAGTAATCGATAAGGAGAGCTTGAAGGAGCTTTGGAGCGTTGGGAAAGAACTCTACAGGTTTCTTAGAAGATGGTGTAGCTGTAATTAAGTGTCTCTTGCAGAGGATACGTAGATGATCCACGAAATACAGATAATGCATGGATGGAAACAGTTGTCTATAATTTCCACGATTCGAAAGGTCTTCTGAAGAATGTCGCTCTTCAAGCGGGTGATGATGCGAAAGCGCTTCGTTGGATTCGAGTTGATTCGAGTGAACCTCTTTACGCTTCCCACACTCATTTCATCGAACTCTTGAAGACATCTCATCAAACCTAAAATTCTGCTGACTTTTCTCCATTTCTTTTCTCCTTTCCTCCGCCTTTACCGCCTGTCCTTGATCTTCCGTGTTTTATTTATACCCGTTTATATGATTTCTCCGTTTACCTTTGTTTGTAAATGATCTTATAAATATTTTTCAGCCATGAGTCGTGGAGGAGGTGATCGTCGTGCCGCTCCAGATATCAACGGTCTGACTTCGCTGAAGATCGACAATCTGTCGTATCAGACGACTCCAAACGATTTGCGACGAGTTTTCGAGCGCTACGGAGATATTGGAGATGTACATATTCCAAGGGACAAGTACTCGCGACAATCCAAAGGATTCGGGTTCGTGAGATTCTACGAGTGAGTTTGTCCTTCAACTAGAATACGAGCATACTTTCATTTTCCAGACGTCGTGACGCTGAGCACGCATTGGATCGTACTGACGGAAAATTGGTCGATGGACGCGAATTGAGAGTCACACTCGCCAAGTACGATCGGCCATCTGATGAGAGAGGAGGTCGTGGCGGCGGCGGCGGTGGCGGCGGTGGTCGTAGAAGGTAAGCTAGCGACAAGTCAGAAAATCTTGGAGCACGGCGCGAGTTTCTCTATTGAAAAAACCTCAGCTGTTCTGTTTTCATTATAGAACAGCAGCAGAATGCGATGATGCTGAATTGAGCTGATTTTTTGCTGTTACTGCTGCTGATGCTGAAATGAGACTTGAGTAGCGGAAATGCTGAAAAAGAGAGCAGATTTTTGAAGCTGTTGACTGCTGAAATCACAGAAACCCGCAGTGGAAATGCTGAGATTTCGATTTGTAAGTGCCCAGTTTCTATACGGCATACACAATCTGCAGTTTTTGTGTGGAACAAAAAAAAAGAGAAATAAGACAGCAAGTTCATTTAACAAAAGGTCAGGAGTTACAGATCGCGATCACCAAGAAGACGCTCGAGATCTCCAAGATACTCGCGTTCGAGATCGGTAAGTTTTTCTTATTACGAAGGATGATTTCCAACTCCGATAATCTTTTCAGCCACGTCGTTCTCGCAGTAGAACTCGCTCTCCACCATCTCGCGATCGTCGCGAATCACCGGATCGTCGTGAACGCGAACGTTCAGCATCTCGCTCTCGTTCTCCACCACCACGTGACGACGCTTCTCCAGCCAAGGAACGCCGCTCCAGAAGCCGTTCTGCCTCTCGTTCTCGCTCACAGAGCCGCAGCCGATCTAATTCCCGCTAAGAATTTGAAATGCTTGCGTTGTTTTTTCTCTCTGCCCCACTCCATTTCTCCCTAAGAAAAATGTGTTTCTTCCTTTTTAAATCAAAACTTACTCACCACCTTTTCCAGTTCCAAACATTTACTTTTTCTATTTCTTCTCCCCCATTTCCTTTATTCATTGCCTTTCTCCGTTTTTTGAAATTTGAATAATATTTTCTTCAACTTGAAAGCAAAAAATTTCGCCTGGATAAAAACTTTGAGAATTTCAACTCTACCAAACTTCCGGTACACACTCATAAGACGACTAGCACGAATTTCTACACATTCACTTCGGTTCGAGAACATTTTTCAATGAGTTGCAATATTGGGAATGTCACATATCCTGATACTATCCCAGGCCAAGGAAATCTGGTTTTTGAAGCGAATTTTGAATCGGGTTTGTCCTTCCAATTTTCAGAATTAACAGTGCATGACAAATTTTGTTTTTGGATACATCAACCAAGTCTAAAACTCCATTTTGGTAGTTGGCAACTTTTTTGCTCTTTGAAAGATTATGTAGGCAAATGATGAAAATTCGTAATTTTCAAAAGAAAAACACTGAAATTCTGTATAACATAACTTTCTTGGAGACAACTTTTCAAGGAGAGATCCTACAAAAGAGTTGTCAATTACAAAAACGGATATTTAGATTTGACTGATGTATTCACGCAATCTGGCTAAAAATGCCTCTCTTCGTCCAGAACTGTATGAACGGGGAACTTTCAGGAAATCTAGGCCGAGTTGACAAAGTATCTTGTTCGGAATATGATTTATTCATTCGTCCTGACACTTTGAATAACAAATATCGTGTTTGGTTTTATTTCGAATGTAAGAATGCTACAGAGAATCAGGTATAGATTCTAGAATCTTCAGTGGTTTCCAGTAATATCAATATTCCAGAGAATTATATTCAATATTGTGAATTTCTCAAAGCAAAGAACACTATTTGAAATGGGGATAGCTGCTCCAGTTGTCAAATCAAATGCACAAAATAGTTGGTAATGATCGTTCTGATCTTATCGATTCCACTAAGATCAATCTATAGGGCCAGAATCCCATCTCGTCACATCTATTACTACCGTAGTTCTCAACATAATGATCGTTGGATTCTCTCATTTGCATTTATCTTCGAATCTTCTGATCCTGTTCAATTTGCTTACTGTATACCATATACTTATGGTCAGATGCAATCATGGCTCAATGAGTTGGATTCTAGAAAATATACATTCTTTCATCGGGATCTTCTGATTCATACTGTGGTAATTGAATGCGAGAGGGCGTATTTTGATAGATGGTTTGTAGCAAAAACGCCGTGTTGATCTGATCACAATCGATGGATCACCAGAAACGTTTCAAGGATCGAAAAAGATGATATTTCTAACCTCTCGTGTTCATCCTGGAGAATCTCCGAGTAGTCATGTAATGCACGGTTTGTTTATTCACTTTTCTCTTGTTTTTTCTCGTCCCCTGATAAACCTACAGTACCTCTCAAAAATTGTGAGATTTCGACTGTTTCAGTGGAAAAAACCTCCCACTTAGGGAGTCTGGGAAAAGGATTCAAAGTTGTCTGTTTGATATAAAATTGTGTGGTATAGAGCTATTCTTGAACTCTTTTTTTGCAGTCGACAATTTTTTGTAGAACCTCTTCTCAAAGTGGTGCCGAATTTGCTCCTTTTCGGTGCAACTTTCACCTTTGTCGAACCTTTTGGTTTTCATAATCATTAGAAGACGTCGTATAGAAAAAGTTTTCCACTACCACAATAGAGTTTTAGAATCGATGTATTCACCCACAAAATTAAAACCAAACAGAACATTTCGAACCCTTTTCTCCCTGAAAGAGGTGAAAGTTCACAATTTTGTAAGCTTTACTGTGTGTTATTTACTCGATTAGACTGACTAGATCACCAACTCTATTTTGACCCTGACCAGATGTAATCTCAGGAATCATTGAGTTTCTTGTCTCAAAGGACGATCGAGCCCAGAAACTTCGGAAAGTATACTGCTTCAAAATCATCCCTATGCTGAATCCAGATGGTGTCTATCTTGGAAACTACAGGTAATAGGCACTCCCGTTCCATTCTCGTATCCACCTTCTCCAGATGTTCTTTAATGGGATATGATCTGAATAGAATGTGGAGAAGCCCTTCAGAATGGGCTCATCCGTCGATATATGCTGTCAAGAGTCTACTGACTCAGTATGACAACAATCCGGTTTGCATACGGTAGCACATCGAATGAACTTTCTGTTATTCAGCAATCTCAAACTGTGATTTATGTCGATTTACATGCTCATTCACAGAAACCAAACTGCTTCCTCTACGGAAATGTTTCCATGACAGCAGTGAGTTTTTAAAGTAACAACATTTCAAAAAGCTATAATTTCCGGTGGAGGAGAAGTCAACTTCCCGTCAACTGTGGCTGCCTCATCTGCTCTCGGAGCTTTCCGAAGATTACTCGCTTGAATTCACTCAATTTAATACGGATGTGGAGAAGGCTGGGACTGGAAGAAGGTATTCCGAAATGTATAAAAATCATGAAATTCAGAATTTCAGAACGATGGGCGACCTACTGTCCTGTCTCTGTTATACTCTAGAAGTCTCGTTCTTCTCCTATCGCCATGTGGATTCTTCTGGAAACGGAATCCAGCATTGCACTCCGTATCTACAGTATAAATGTAACATATTTTGAAATCCTAGAAGATGTAATGTTATTTATATTCAGATGAAGCCCTTGGAGAAGCATTCTGCAGAGCTCTTCTGAATTTCTATGAAGCTGATTGTGGACTTCGTGAAGTTTCCTTGGAACGTCCCTTCAAGACATTTCTGCCAGCTAGAGCACAGAAAAGTTTGAAGAAGCAAGCAAGGAAAATGATACAAACTGTTCTAATGAAATGAATTGTATTATTACCCACTAGTCCACTATCGAGTGAAAAGAGCAATGAAGTTCCAAAATGTCTCAAGTGATCCTCTTTTCCATTCAATGGCCACCTCCCATGCAACGAAAAAGGAACCATATGAAAATTTCAAGACTATTCACAAAAATTTACCGTAAATTTACAATAAGATGAAAGATGAGCAGACAAGAGAGTTAACAAGATGGTCGATAGGGAAGGGAAAGCAAATTTCAAAATTAGGACATAAAATAGAAGTTTTCAGATTTCAGGCGATATACGGAGCTTGATATACGGAGTAAGAAAATCACAACCTTTGGATTGCATGATACCACATGAAAAAATTGGGAGCGAGAGAGAAAAAGAACGCGAGAAATAGTATAACAGAGTTTGAGGAAATAAATTAGGAACTGACGAGATTATGCCACAATTAGCGTCATAGAATCGCATAAATGGGTAACGAAATGGTAGTTGAAAATCAAGAAAAGGAGAAAATGATAGATGAGAATAAATAGTCTAGACAGAGTCCTCTCGACTCATTTGCAATGGATTCACATATTCGAATCCATCGAACTCTGATTGGTCGATGCGGGCGATAACTGCCGAGTTGTCAGGTGAAAGTTGTGGTGGCTCGTCGGTGAACTGAAATAAGAATATTGAAAGGGGGTCTGTAACTGATATTCATCTTACCTGATGATCGAAATGAGTCAAATCGCGGTCACTCTCAACAGCTGGATGATATGGAGGAGCGACAGCCTTCTGCTCCAATGCTTCCCAATCAATGAATCCTCGGAAGAATTGATGCTCTTTCATGTCATGGAGACCTTCATTGATGTCAGTTTTGCATCCAAGTCGTTCCGTTGGATCTTTGTTGAGGAATCCTCTCAGAATAGCGGAAGCACGAACAGAAAGTGATCGAGGAATGCGAATTTGTCTCTCGAGTATGATTTGGAATAGATAATCTTCCGTATTCTCTTCAGTGTTCTGCATACCAACAATGTCGAATGGCGAACGGCCAGCCATCATTTCGAACCTGAAAGAGACATTTTAGAATTTGGATGATGAACATTAAAGTACTTACATGAGAACACCCAATGCCCACCAATCGACACTGAATCCATACTCATCTCCTCTCAAAATTTCTGGAGCGATGTAGTTTGGTGTTCCACAGAATGTCGACGTAACATCTCCCGCTCCGATGTTTTCCTTACACATTCCATAATCTGTCAGTTTGATATGTCCTTCTGCGTCAATGAGCACGTTGTCAAGCTTCAGATCACGATAGATGATTCCACGAGAATGAAGGAAATGCAATGCAAGAATGATTTCACCAGAGTAGAATCGAGCATGCTCTTCTGGGAGTCTTCTCTGCTGCTGCATGTGGAACATCAAGTCACCTCCTGGCACGAATTCGATCACGAAGAACAGGCGAGATTCAGTCTGAAACGAAATTGATATACTAGGTTAATACTTGTTCAAAGTACCTGGAAGCATGAGTGTAATCCAACAAGGAATGGATAATTCGAAGCCGCTTCGAACACTGATTTCTCAGTTTGAACCCAATCGATGTCTTCGTCTTCATTGAACATTTCCTTCTTGATGATTTTGATGGCGTAAATCTGACGAGTTGCGATATGCTCCGCCTGGACCACCTTCGCATACGATCCTCTTCCGATGACAGTCAACAAGCGGAAGTCATTTAGTGACACTGCCCATTTCGATGAACCATTCCCGTTCTGAAAAAGTGGATGTTGGAAAAGAAATTCTATTAGTCTTGGCATTACTTTATCTACTTTCTCGTCTTCCTTTTTATCAGAAAATGAGAAACACTGGCAGAACATTTCAGTCAATCTATGAAGGAAAAAAGTAGGAGGGCGTGGATGAAAAAGAGCAGAGCTAAAGAGTGGATGTACGGCTGTGGAAATACAAAAATTTGATTCTTGGCTTTAGATTTGGTACAAAAAAGTTAAATTTGTATGGGATGAATCTTGAATAACGTCCCCTTCTTTAGCACCAACAGATTCATTTTACAATTGCAAAACTCTTACCGTAGATCTGCTCATATCGTGATTTGCAGATCCAGGCGACTCGATTTCGTGCTCATTGAATGCTCCGTTATCGATTCCACTTCCTGATCGAATTGTCGATGAACTTGTATCCAATCTGGCGCCTCTGAGAGATCCTGCTCCACTGCCAGGAGCCATTGGTAAGCTTGGTCCTTGAGGTGTCTGTAAATTATGATCATGTGTTTAGAGTAGATTTCGCACGCGAAATTTGGGTATTTTAGAGAATATGGTAGATATCGCTAAACCTAACTCCCAAATAGTAAGTAAGATTCTGAGCTATCTAGCTACCAAAACCCTTCAATAAACTTTACCTGGCCACAATGTGTTCGCACGTGCCGATGGCACTTTTTGTGCACGCAGAGCCTACAATCCACACATCGGAACCCTTGTCTCCCGATACCCCAAATGTAGTCGTGGCAGATGAAGCATTGAATGCGTCTAGAATATCCAATTGAAAATGGCTATATTTTTTCTGAAAAACTAACCTGTTCAGCCGTTTTGCTTGGAATCTGTGTCCATTGTATAGATAAATCTTCTTCCATCTGCGGGCTCCTCTTCTGTATACCGTTTCTGAAAATTATGATGATTCTCGTGGACAGATGGACACATTGTCTACTAACTATCTTCTCCTTGACATGGAAGTCCCGGCAACTCTGGTTTCCCGACGAATACATGGATGTTCAACTCAGCTTCTTGACTGGCATTCAGACATCGTACAGCCTCATCCAGTTCGGTTTGTGAATCAATGGAAATTGGGTCTCCTGCAAAATTTCAGAATTTGAAGAACGTATTTTTGAAAATTAATGTACCATCTTCATCAATCCATTTGACTGTGATATCTTGCTTTGTATGTTGTTTGCATGCGTCACGAAGAAGTGCGAAGAAATCGTCAAGGATCAGAGGAGGGCGAGCATACAGGACAACGACCTGAAATTCATGAATTTGATTTTTAACAGCTGCTCTAGTTTCCAGAATCATCATTTATAACGATGGTGTTCAAAAAATGGATTGCGAAATTATAGGAATCATCATTTACAGTAGATCATTCAGAATTGTCTGCTCTGATTGAATATTGAAACCATTCAGCTCCTATGCACTTCTTTTCTCATCTGAATTTGTCGAACTTCTGAGGCCTCATACTCATTAAGTTAACTTAGAAGTCATTTTTATTTTGAAGTTAGAGTTATCTTACCTGTCCTTGAAACCTCGTTTTCAGCTTAATATCACCATCGTCTTCGAGTGATGTCGGTGAGGACATTCTGAAAGGAAAAATGATGGTTAAAACGCAATAGATGCCATGGGAAGAACAAGAGAAAATGATCGGAATGGCGTGTCGCTTGCAGAAACTGAAATGCGTCGGTGTCAGCCGAAAAAGAAAAAATGACTCATGAATAAACATGCACCGTTAAAGTTATATGCATTGTCGCCCCAACGAACAACCGTTTCGTCCAAGTGTACAGGTCAGTGGAAGCGGACATTGTGAGGAGACACAGAGAAGAGAATAATCACAGGTGACCCCCACAAACACTGTATTGGGCGATGCGCGCGCACCGACTAACACAGGCGGTCTAGGAAAGTGACAAAAAGTACCGAAGAGACCTAGCACACATGTTTGTCCCTGAAAACAAGAGCACAGTAAGCTTATACCTGGAAACCTTTTTTATTCCTTCGGCAATCAATATCAAAATGTAAAAAAAAAGAGAGTGAATAAAACGTTATCAGATAAATACTAGGGTTATGGGTTTAGGTGATGCAAATGCTTAGAATGGTAATAATTTAGTGCTTTCCGAAGTACTCCTGGCTTTTCTTGACATCTGGCTTGATGGTGTCAGACCCTGGAGTCCATCCGGCTGGGCAAACTTCTCCGTGCTTCTCAACAAATTGGAAAGCTTGAACGAGGCGAAGGGTCTCATCAACGGAGCGTCCAACTGGGAGATCGTTGATGGTGATCTGGCGAAGGTTTTGTTGTGGGTCAATGATGAAGAGTCCTGAAATAATAACATTCGAATCAGAGTGAAGATATTCACGACGCATTATGGCCGTGTTTCAGTGATAACACGTACCGCGGAAGGCGATTCCATCTTCCTCCTTGAGAACTCCATAATCGCGGGAGATTTGATGGTTGGTGTCAGCGAGCACTGGAATGTTCATCTCTCCGAGTCCTCCGTGTTTGCGTGGCTGGTTGATCCATGCCAAGTGAGAGAAGACCGAGTCAGTCGAAGCGGCGAGAACAACGGTGTTGATGGCGTGGAACTCAGCAGCGCGATCAGAGAACGCAATGATCTCGGTTGGGCACACGAAGGTGAAGTCGAGTGGATAGAAGAAAAGAACGACGTACTTTCCCTTGTAATCAGAGAGGGAGACATCAACAAAGTCTCCGTCAACCACTGCTTGGGTCTTGAATTGTGGGGCTGGCTTGCCAATGAATGCCTTCGACATCTGGAAAACGAATCTTATGAAACTGAACATAACGGTGAACGGAGAACAATCACGATCACAACACGACAAAAAACAAAAACAACAGCAACATTTGATTGGGAAAATGGCAAGGGTTGAAACTGAAGACGATTGAATTGTTTGCAAGTCGAAATAATGCGAATAAGGTGACGGGCGGTGCTTATCTAATGAAAATGAAATACTTGGGCGCGACTGGAGAGTGGAAGAGAAAGGTTGTAAAACCAAAAGAAAACTTAGAAAAGGGGAATTGAAGAACTTGGGTTAATTCGATTTTGAACGGAGTGGAGATGTCAAGTAAACAATAATTCGGTTGATATGGAAAAAATTATTTAGGACATCTAAAAGAAGAAATCGAGTGTTCGCTGGAGATACCTTTGGAGCGAGAGACATGTCTTCAAGCTGTAATTTTGAAATTTCAACATTTCTCCTAAAAGAAATGTGCAAAAAGGGCAGTCTTTATAGAACTTCAGTGAACATTTTCATCATCATGTGACGCGATTTTTGCTGACAATTGGCGCGGCGGCAAGGAACAGGCTACAATGTGGAGGCACTGCGATGCGTTTGGGTTTCAAGGCCGACACTCTAAAGAACAGCACTCGATTACCTGCCTGTACATCTTCACTGAATAATTTGCGTGCAGTTTTGCTTTCAGTTGCCGCAGACTTGCTATTTACTCGAAGATTAGAATTTTAAGTATGCGGCGGATTTTCTATGTTCTCTATATCTCCTTTCTCTGTTTCTATGGCTTCTCAGCATGTCAAAAAGTGATGAGATGATAGAAAAAAGTGACAAAATTGGTAGAATATGCAGACAACTTTTACGGGCGGCGCGATTCGTCGATCAATGAAAAAGGCAGGGCGAGAGAAAGGAGAAAAAAACGAAGCGCGTTGAAGTAAACAAGTGGAAAATGCAAGAGCGAGAGAAATGATGAAATGAAACTGACCTGTGGTTGATGTTTCGAGAAACCTAGAAACGGAATAATTCTGACAGAGAATGTAAGCGGTGGCGCAAAAATAGGAAGATCAAAAAAGTGCTTTTAATCAAGAAATTGAAAAATGAGAGGCCTAGCCGAAAAGCGAAACTTGAGACTTTTGTGTTTATTCGAATTCAGTCACTTTGAAACTTGTTTTCATGTCGAAGTTTTGCCGCCTAAACTGTGTCTGCGGTTCCCTAAGCGGTGAACCACACAATTTTCGAATTACCGTACTTTCGAGAGGCTCCGCCCCTTTTCAGAAAAAACGAAGTGCATTTTAAAATGCGATTTTGAAGTATTTTAACATGTTAAGATAAGCTCAAAACCACTAAAAAGACATTTCATGCATTAACTGAGCCTTGAAATGTTCAAAATTGTAAATAAATTACTGATTTTCTACACCTGGGTCATTCATTTTGTACCCTAAAATTATTCGAATCTTTGTAAATATCCTCTGTATTTTTTGCCTATTTTTCAGAACAAATTAAGTATCCCGGAATAAATCGATTTTTGGAGCCATGAAGGATTTATTGAAAGCTACAAAATAAATTATTTAAAGCACATGAAATTAAAAAGAAGTTTATCACAGACTTGCAACCTGCCATCTATCAACAAATCAAATAACGGATTGAACAATCTCATCCAACTTCCGAGAAAATGCTTCGAAGGCAAACGTCCTTTGTACCCACTTCGGACCTTCTTCACTCAATCTCTGATACTTGCTCTCGTCTCGCAGAACTTCAACCATTTTTTCAGCAAACTCTTCAGCGGTTTGATGTACTAGATATCCAGTTTCGTTATTCCGAACAGTTTCTAGTGGTCCTCCAGTATTGACAGCGATAACGGGCGTTCCCAAATACATTGATTCAACTGGAACTATTCCAAAATGCTCACGATCTGGAGTATAGAGAACTGCTCGACTTCTTCTGATGATATTGATTTTCTGCTCATCCGATGGAGAACGAAGGAATGTGACCTGAAACTTATAAAATTGTGAAAACGTTAAATAATTCCGGATAATCACCTGATTTTCTGAAAGATCAAGATCGCACAGATGGTTTTTGAGTTCTTCGTAGTGCTCGATATTTTCTCGATTATTCTTGTCATAGCCACCAGCAATTATAAGATGACATTCCGAGAACTCTTCACTAGAAATATCGGCTTTTAATTGAGCTGAAAATAAGCTAGTCATTTCAGAACGAGAACATATCTCCTCTTACCAAAAGCATCTAATGCCAACATAATATTCTTCTTTCTCTCGAACCGATTGAATGAAGTGAAGATGAACTTGGCATCAATATTTAAATCTCTCACAAGATCCTCACGAGTTTCAATAGAATCGAAAAATGCTGTATTCAGAGATGGATATAGTACTGTTAGCTCTCTTGATTGCAATGACTTGAATGTTTCTAGCACAACTCCTTTAGTGAAATTGCTGTTGACACAAATAACATCTGCCAATCCTGTCGATTTCTCTTCAACCCAGTCGATCAGAATCCGATAGAAAGTTTTGAATCTTCCATCTCTTGTCGTAAGAAGTCTATCTGGGTAGTGACAATAAAAAACAAGTTTCGCATTTGAGAGTAAACACAGAACAAGTTGACCGGCTGAAATCGAATCCGAGAGAACAACATCAGTGTCCTTATAGAATAGAGCAATGTAGAATGCAGCTATTATCATTTTCAGGTAGGCGAGAAAAGCATGTCCTTTTCCAAACAGAGAACGAGGAATCCATTGAACCACAGTGCAGATATCTGCAAAAAATTAATTCCAGTCTCAGTCAATGAGTTAGAGCTAACCGAGAGCCAAAGTTTCTTGGAAGCAATGATCTTTGTTATACTGATTAGTGACTACCCTCACGGTGTGTCCCCGTTCCTGCAATCCAGTCGCAGCATCCACGATCAATCGTTCCGCACCTCCTATTCCAAGGTCCGGGTGCAGAATGGTTACTCGTACCATCTATAGGCATAACCGGATTTTGATCAAATTTGGACGGAGAAATATACGAAAGATGTCGGCCACTTTGGTTCTAAAGCTTCGCATTTCAATTGAAAAGGAACATAATTCATTCTTGTCATATATCTGAACATCTGAATACTCGAGGGTGGCACAACCTATGGTACAGGAGGGAGCTATGGCAAATCGAAGAAGTGAACAACAAAACGGGACATAAGAAATCTAACAGTAAATACTTGAAACTAGGAAACGAAAACAAAAAAAAAAAATTAGAGGGCCTTGAGGCAATCATCGAGAAGACTGCTGGCTCCGATACGGAAGAGGGTCGGGTTGAGCCATTGTTCTCCGAGGATCTGGAAATGATATTTTATATAAGTTTTGAGCATTGAGAAATCTTACATTCTTGACAAGCGCGACGTAGGCGAGAGCTTCATCGACAGTCTTGATTCCTCCAGCTGGCTTGAATCCGACCTTCTTTCCAGTTAACTCGTGCCAGCGCTTGATAGCAGTGCACATGACGTAGGCGACTTCCAGAGTAGCGTTAACACTTTCCTTTCCAGTGGAAGTCTTGATGAAATCGGATCCAGCGAGAATGCTGGCCCAGCTAGCCTTGTAGACGTTGCTCAATGTCTTCAATTCTCCAGTGGCCAAAATTGTCTTGAGATGAGCGGATCCACAGGCTTTCTTGCAAGCAAGAACCTCATCGTGAACAGTTTTCCAGTCTTCTTCCAAAGCAGATGCTCTGCTGATGACGATATCGATTTCCGTGGCACCATCAGCTACAGCCAACTCGCATTCAAGAACTTTCGATTTCAAATGATATTGTCCAGATGGGAAACCGCCAGCCACTCCAGTAATGTGACTCTTCTGTTTGGTTTCGGTCAAGAATTTTTTAACATCAGCGATTCTTTGTGGGTAGACACAGACGGATCCGCAATGAATGGATGGATCTGTTGGGATTGGATTGATGGCTCTCTTCGCCAAAGCAACCACTTTGCTGGCAGTGTCATCTCCATTGAGCGTTGTCAGATCGATGTATGTGATAACCTTGCGAATTTCGTCTTTCTGAAAAAAAAGTGATTCGGATTCAGAAAACAATTGAAAGACAGCTATGAGCTAAATCTTACATTTCTCAGGTCCTTGGCTTCTTGCTCGTATTTATTGATAGCTTGAGCAATCTCTTGATTGTCGAAGTCGCGTCCGACCTCCTTTTCGAAGGTGTCTACATCAAAACGACCCTTGTAAGTGTCACGGACAAAGGAGAAGAGTGTTGGAACGATGGTTGCCATTGTGTGACTGAAACAAAAAAATAATAAAGGAAGTATTTATGAAAAAATACAAAGGTTTTAAATCAAGGATTTGTGGGATTAGAGCTGAAAAGTGAAATTCGTGGCGAAAAAAATCATAAAGTGTGCAAACACTACGACGCGAACATGCACATTTTTCTGAAAATTGCAAAAAAAGTTTTTGAAGGTTTTTGAATTTTTCGTTCGTTTTTATCTTGAAAAATAATAAGAAACTCTAAATCAATACGTTTAAAATATAGGTTAAGACTGATTCTATATCCCTTGTCACTTCATTTTACTGATTTTCGAGCATTCCATTATAAAAAAGTTAAAGTTGGCTTTACTCCATCATTATTCAAACACGGAAAACCTAAACATGAGAAAACTGCGCCTAATTTAGGCCGTTTAACTAAATAAGAAGGAAGTAACAATACATTTCTTTTCGGCAGAAATCTTTTCGCGAAACACGAGAGACACTGATAAAGGTTTCTACGCAGTGATAAGGTATATTGATGATTGAGGCGATTGGGAGAATGATAATGATGATGATCCGCTTATCAACTCAAAGGTCATCCTGTTGTGAAATATCTCATATTCGTCTCTTATTTGATTACCAGTCTGACAACATACCCTAAATACAGATAGGAAAGATCATTTCAATTCAGAATCCTTGATTGCAAATAGCACATTCAGAATAAGTAGAATTTCAGAATTGTGTGTCTAGTCACATGGAGGATCAAGAAGAGTTCTTCATCGTACGCTACCGTGGACCTCCCGAACGTCGTGATGCTATACATTATTTCCTGGTATTTCGATTGGGATTCAGGAACTGATATAAGCAGATTTGTTTTTTCAGACTAGCCAGTCAAATGACTTCAATCTCTACTCTTCTTTGCAAAAAGATATGCAAATCGGAAGAGCAACTTGTTTGAAAGAATTAATGGAGTTTGTAACTTCACCCAAATCAACACAAGTTGTTCACAAGAAGCAGACGGCAGAGCGGCAAACTAAAAATCAACACGGGAAAGAGAAGAAACCGGAAACTTTCAATATTGTAGAGGATGTTAAAGTAGAGATGGAAGAGCGTTCAGTGCACGAAGAACAAGAGGCAGGACCATCTACATCAGCTTCAATTCTGCCCAGAATTCTGGAACAACTGGCAGATGTCAAAACAGAAGTTACAGAAGAGCAAATCACATCTCATTCCCGTTCACTCCCATCGGTTCCACAGACAGTTTCGAGAAGAACTCCACAGATCTATAAAAAAATTATTCTCCCCAGTCGATTCAAGCATTCGGAGAAAGTTCCTTATCCTGTCCATCAGCCTTCAATGCCCAAGAGACCTCCGATTTCCCATTCAGCCAACGTTAACGGGCAAACAAGAACTGGTACCTATTATCGATTTTCTTTTCTAACTGCTATAATTCCAGCTGAGCCTCCGAAGTTGCCAACCTACCGAAAACCCCAAATCTCGACGTTCACTGAACGTTCACGCAATCAGCCAATTTCGAGTCTAACGTTGGTGAGGAAACTAAGAAATTCTCAAATATTTATAGTGAGCGTTTAAATTTCAGATCCGACACAACATTCTACTGCTAGGGAAAACTGATTGAGTCGATCTACTTGATCTCTGTTACATGACCGATCTCAATATAAAAATATTTATTAATTTAAGTGGCGTTTATGCATCTGAAAATCAATCACAGAAAGGTTAAAGTTGAGGAAGCATGATTCGTGGAACTCTATTCATGCGAATTTCGATAAATTATAATATAAATAATTAGGCATCTCTCTTAAGTCTGGAGATGAAATCTGACTTGAAAACGTTTGCCATTCCAATATTCGGGAGCCATTCGGAACTTTCCTGTTGTCGAAGAGCGAATAATTGATCAAAGATTTGATCCTTCGGATGGAATTGGACGTGTTGAAGAACCTCATCAGCTAGAATTCTCGCATCATTTCTTCCAACATCATCACGAGTAGCAAGCACCGCAGCTAACAATTCCGCAGGACAGTTAGGGAACTTTCTGGCAAATGAAGTGGCTTCGAGAGAAAGGAGCGATTTGTCCTTCAGTGATATAACTTCTCCGGCAGCAGAAACGATGGATGTGAGGAGAGGGAGCTGGAAAAAGAGAAGAGAGTAATAATCAAACGATGTAGATATTCAGCATACTTGATCGGCCATGTCTTCACTACTTGCGAATTCAGCATATAGATTATCCAACCTAGCAACATCAGTTTTCATTCGTTTTCCAGCAGTAGCCCGTTCTTCGTAGGTAGCAAATGTCAGTCGTCTGAAAGATGAATTCCTTTAAATCAGAAGCCAGGTAAGAAACACTGACTTAGTTTCAATCGCCTTCAAATACTCGCTGACAATTCTAAACTGAAGATCCATGAGCAATGCTGATCTTGTCACTGGTCGAAGATGTTTATGATCATGATAGTAATCCGAAATCGTCATGCAAACCGTTTCCAGTGCCGCACTTCCAGTCAACCACTTTTTGGAAAATAGTTCCGCGAGACTTGGTGCAATGTCAGTGATGACTTCTTCTCGAAGATAGTTAACTCTGAATATATTACTCATGAAAGTGTCTGGTTTCCTACAATACATACGCTACAGAAGCCGCGTTGCTCCATTTCGTGTTCAACGCATCCATATTTTCAATGAGTTGTTGTTGACTGACAGCAGTTCTTCTTCCTGATGATAGAGGTGTTGTCATGGATGCCACGGAATTCTGCTCTCCTTCCATCGAAAGACGGATTTGTTGCTTATATTTTTCAGTCGATTCGATACATGTGTGAAGATTGTTGGCGACGGCAATCTGGAAAATACAGTAATTTCAGAGTTTTCTCACTCAAAGTATCCCTCTTTACTCACAATATTTGAAGTAAACTCCTGATACTTCCCACGTTCTGCGAAGTATTCTGTCTTGTAGGCAGTGAAAGCATCTGAAATCCTATATTTTGCATTTCATGCAATTTTCTATTTATTGTCACCTCTATATTTTCCTGCAAGCTCGTGGAACTCTTGAATGGTCAAATTGATGATACTTGGAATAACTTCGACAGATACTTCTTTCGCGAGTGTCACCTGGAAAAATTCAGAATTCATTATGGCTACGCATTCAGATTGACGACGTGGCACATGAACTCATGGTACTTGGATTCCCAAGTTATGGTGGACCAGAGTTGATTCAGATCCTCGTTGCACATCTTATGGATATTCTAATTTTATGGGGGCATTCATCGTACGATTCAAAAAGATTCCCGACCCGGTCTTTCCCTCCAATATAGCACTCACTACTAGATTCCGATTATTTACACTTTCCACTATTCCTTGTGTTCCAGCTTCCATAAACTTCCATCTCACTAAATCACAAATTTTCTTCCGCATTCATTGTCTCATTTCATAGATTCCAGGTATTCAAGGAAAAAACACAAAAACAGCCAATAGTATAGACATGCGAATATTTCTTCAGAATATCTAATAATTATTCTATTCCAAATTCAGATAGGCCTGCGTCCCCATCATCTGAAGGGTGTAGGAGTGAGTTGAAACCACTTTCAAAGAGTGAAACACTGAAACCCTCCCAAACTGAAAAATTCATGAGTAGTCATAATTCAAGAAGGATTACTCATCACCCGCATATCCATTAAAAATCAAATCGGAAGATGAACATCAAATTTAAGACAAGTAATAATCATGATATTCATGTGACTTCCGGGTTCTGCTAGCCGAATTTTTTAGGATCTATGAATTTGTTCTTCATGCCAGAAAGTGTTCATATGAAATGATTCAGCTGATCATATTCATTGCGAACTTTCAAAATCGTTATTGTGTTCATATTTAAATTAATTGAATCCCTACAAAAGTGTTGTGTGATCAGTTTTGTTTGTCATTATCTGGATTAAAATTTCACTTTTTAATGATTCCAAAGTGTTCGATGTTCTGATTTCTTCGCATCAATGTTTACAGAAAGAAAGATCTTAGACCTTACAGACATGAGACCTATTCTTTTCAGTAATCCGGGCGTGAGAGCTCTCGTCGGTATCGTGTCGGTTCGGAACTCTCCTCCCGCTTTTTTTTTTGAAAAGCTTGGCCTGCAACAAAGTGAAGTCCCCCACGCACTTCACCTATTTTAGTCACTTCTTCTCAAACCTTCAAAGAAATTGTTCAAAGTTAGACTTGGATTTCATTTAAGTTTTTTGAGGTGACTCTGCAGAGGGGGGTTTTCTGCAGATGACGTCGAGCAGAAAGTAATGAGCTGGCGAAGGTCATTTCCTTTTCTGTAAGAAAATACAGAAAACCCAATCGCAATCCCACGAAGGAAATTGGATTGACTCGCCTTCATCACCGCTTTTTGCTGTTTTCCTTTTTTGTATCTTCTTTGATTTCGTATGAGGACTCCATTGCAGAGATTAGCACAATTGGATTGTGTTTATGTAGGTGCCAAGGATCTACGGTTCCCTTTCAATTTCCATAATCTATCACAAGATATGTTTATGGACGAGTGTTTCTGCGATGTATTTGAAGAACTTCATCAAAACATCTGACCAGATTATGCCTTTGAATTTTTGAACTCGTCAAAATTAGACTTCCATCAAAATCTTCTAAATATCGGAACAATTGACACTTCACTTGACATCATCCGAGATGCAAATCGATGATTTTCCAGAAAGTATTCATTTCCAGATCATTCTTCTTTACTTTTCCTCTCCTGAGCCGAAATCCGAGTCATTTCAACTAATGAGAAGACGGCGAAGAAGGGGGAAGACACATTTACCGAATGACGAATCTTCTTTTTGGTGTCATTTTATGTGTACATGGGAGGAGGTAGATATGCAACATCCGTCCCTTCTTGCCTTTGACTTTTTCTTGTCTGCACTTTGTGCTCCGGAGTCTCGCTAACAATTCTCCTCGTCACTGTGTCCGAGGGTGGGTTACTCCATTAGGTAGATTAATAATGCGAAGTGGGAAAGAACTTGTCAACGATTTCTTTTTCATAGACTTTCAGCAGCTTTGTTCATGCAGAAATTCGTACTAGTCATCATGCCGTTTAGATATTCCGCCTTCTTGATCCGAACAGAGGTTGACAGTCAGAATAGTGTTTTGAAGCTTATTGTTTAGACATTTCGTTGTAGACATTTCAAATTTTCATTCTCGAACTTCCTGATGGATGTCTAGAGAGGGCGGGGCATCCCTGTTTTAGAGTATGTTCAACGAACTCGGAACCTTTCAACTAGTTTATTTGCCTTGCTGTTTGGGAGTTGATTGCGAGCAACTATCTTGGCCGTTTCTAGAGAGAAAAA
Organism: Caenorhabditis sinica; assembly: GCA_963932045.1. NCBI lineage: Eukaryota > Metazoa > Nematoda > Chromadorea > Rhabditida > Rhabditidae > Caenorhabditis > Caenorhabditis sinica. Next base: position 9,746,303 of record OZ009941.1, on the reverse strand, counting down.
ATAGGATCTAACCGAAAAAAAGTTCGTCTGATGTATCCATGGTTCGAAAGTTCTACCAGTTGCCATATTTAGCTCCCACTTGCTTCCAAAAATCCCGACTCCATTGTGTGAAAGACCAAGTTTTAGACTCTCGAACACCAACTTTTCTATTCCTCGTCACTATTTCCAACTTTCATTCTGTCAACTCAATTTAAGTGAGTGGAGCCCTTCCAATTTTGAAACTCTGCAAACTTTGTCCTTCTATTTCCCAACTCCACCTCTTTTCATTCAATTTCCCACCACAGCTACCCTTAGGAGGTGTTCTTTGCAAACGACTCCACCCACTTATATGCTCCAAAGGGGCGAGGCAGAGAAGATCCCGCCCCTTTTCTTGGACGCCATCCCTTGAACAAAACGCTGCATTATTTCTATTTCTCTCCTCTTCAGAAAACGAAGACGGAACCAGGCTTTCCCAAAAGAAAGGATGAACGCTTCGACAGCCACAGTACTCTGCCTATGCCTTTTAGCATCAATGCCAGCAGTCAACGGATTCTTTATGGTCAGTTTTCTTTTTCAATTCCGTGTTTGGACTCGTAGCAAATAACTACTATGAAATTCTGGCATCATGACCTTAACCCGAAATAGTAGCTCATGTCCTAATTAATTTTCCAGTCGCAACATTGCAAACTAATAACTTCCTTATTTCAGTTATTCCCACAAGCAAATGACCGCATCATGGCTTTGGAACTTGCCGATCAGGCAGCGGCACAGTTGGCTTCAGAAGGGATTCTGGTTGATCCGGAGGAGGCAGTGATGGCAGCAAAGAGGACGTCTTCAGGCAGAGGTTAGATAATTTCACTGAGAACATCTTGAGAATTTAAAAACATTCTAGAACTGAGCGATGACTCAGACTGAAACATAAGAAAGACCCACACGAACTTAGGATTAGCTGCTTGTTCTTCAAAGCTTAGAACGGATTTCTGACCGAATGCGGGGAAGCTAAAAAAGGGGGAAAACCTGATCACTTCCATGAAAAACGTCACGACCAATTTTAATTTTAGGATCTATGATGCGTCGACGATCTGCTGACAGTTATGCTTGCCCGTGCCTACACAAAGTGTGCTCCTATCACTGCATGACCAAGAAGTGAACAACAAATCAATTCGAATCGAATAAATCAGTTAATTTTAGTTCTCTCCGCATTTTTCTCAGCTTCCAAAGTCATTTTAATGGAAAGACTCTAGTGCCTTTAGTTGTTGTTCCATCCAGCTTGAATATGCTTTCTCCGTAAAAGAAAAATTCGAGCATTCCAGTCCACCCATCTATCGATAACGTCCAAGTCGACAAAAAAAGTTCCTCCGCCATAACTATTTTTCGTATTTCCCCCATTCCAGTTTCTTCGCACATGCATTCCTAATTCTGTTCGTTTTAATTCGATACTCCTCCCCCCCCCAAGCACCTTCCACTCCCGTTCTATACATTCTATGTATTGATTCCCTTCTGTCATCACATTCATCCTTTCTTTTTCTAATGAAAAGACACCCACCCTACATTTCGAGATCGCAACCCCACCAAGTAAGCTCGCGCATCCTAAATCACTGATGGTTATATAGAAGTCTACCAAATACAATTTCTAACGTCCTATTTATTCTTTGCGAAAAATAAATGAAGATGTATTGTTGAGACTTTTCCTCTCGGAGATGACATCGTTTACAAGAGTTCAAAGTCACGTCACCGACTCCCATCAGAATCCAAGATGTATTCGTCTTGTGCAAACTGAGCGCGGAACGAGAAGAAAAACTATCACGATTCTCACGTAGATCATCAGAAGGCTCGAAGAATAATGAGATATTCCGGGAGATTGTATTCAGATTACGCGTGTTCTCTTCAGTGTGTGTACATTGTGCTGGTTGAACTTTTATGAGAATCAAAAGAGCATTTCTCCTGGTTCTTTTTCAGTTCTGTCAATCAACCAGTGTTCAAATGAGAGATACACAAAAACACAATGCGAACCTAGATCATTTACTTGTTACATGTTGTTTTCTTGTTCTGTGCGTACCACACACGGGATGGATTATAATATCTGTGCCCGAGAAGAGGGGAAAACAAAATTAAAAGAATCCAAAGACCCAAAATAATTGGATATGAACCCATTCCCAAGAGTGTATATTGTGTTCACGAATAGCGCTTCTCCTGAACGTTCTGATTGAACTGAATGAAGCTATTTTGGCTGTGAACGCCTTGCAGAAAAAATATTATTTCACATCACAGAACAATTCCTCATTTTGATTACCTTTGAAATTGCTCCACAGTATTTTATGTTTTGCCTTTTTTTTCCAATAAAAAGAAGACGGCATCGATACAAAACAACATTCGGAGCAATTCAATTCACCTCGACCCACACCAATGACTTCCTTTCAAACCAGGTCAGATACAAAGAGTACTCTGATCCTTCCTTCTGCTCTCATCTGTTGCATCGAAAGCGGAGGAAGAGAAGAAACAAAAACACGTTTTTCTTCTTCTCTTCCGTACTACTAATTATCTATTATCGCTTTTCTCTCTCAACGAACTAAGAAGAAGTGGCGTCACTTTCCACCAATATTCGCCTTCCTCACTTTAGCTACGCTCCGGGGAACCCCCAAAAGGAAGTCGAGCACTTTATTTTGTGAAAGTGAACGGAACAGGCGACTGAAAGCTCTCTTTTTTTTCATGAAACAGAAGAAAACGATTCACATCCATTTTCTCTCTCGTTATTCCTGGGGGTGTTAATTCAATTGTCGAGGTTCTTTGGGCTGTAACCACCCACAGATGATGATGAATAAGAAGGAAGATATAGTTGGGTGGTGGGTGTGTGGGGGAGAATATGGAATGCGTAGATGGAGAAACCGATTCATTAGATCTTCGTGAATCGACACCATTTCAGTGTTTCCATTACCCGAGGAAGTAAAAATGATGTTCAAGATTTTGAAATACAGCAATATCAGAGTCAACTATTTCTGATCTGGTTAATTGGAATCGGTGATTTTCTATTCATACAGTTCGTCTGAATCCAATCGCCTTGCTATGACTAAAAACATCCAAATGTAGTTATAGACAGATCTGGTTGGATAGACGAAACTCAATTCTTGCAATCAACAAGAGAGGCTAAAATGCTCTTTGTCTCCAAAGACAATCTTCACTACATTCAGATCTCTTCAAACATTTCTTCTTGATCTTTTCTAGGTACAAAAATTGTCTTATTCACACGCCCAAAACTACATCCAAACTGCCTTCAGAATACAAATCAACAGACAGCTACAAAGGGTAGGTCACCCACACGCAAACGACAAATTACTCATGAGAGCATATGGAAATTCTTCCAAAAAAGTGAACGAAAAACTAAGGGTATGAAGAAGAGTCTAGACTATTTGCACTCTGGTATTCATTAGGAGTTCCTGTTTTCTCAAAATAAGGTCTTTTTTTTGGAGTCGCGTAGACAAAGTTGACTTTGGAAAGCCGGAAGACAATTTCAAAAAAGGAAATTTCAGATTCTACACATCACTGATGAATCAGAAAGGGCATAGACTGACCTTACCCATGACCAGACTATTCTTATCCGTTGATTAGGCCTATCAACAACTACCCAACTGACGTTTTTCAATTAGGTCAATCAGTCTTTTCTCTCATAAGCTCAATCAGTTTTCGTCTCATGTACTTCACGTGAAATCCATATAAAAACAACTAACTCTTTCTTCTTGACTGACACACTTGAAAATACGAAATACACAAATTTGTCTTCTAAATTTCCTACAAAGAAAATGGTGACGTGAGCCAACAACGGCGAAGTAGCGATGACGGAATTTCAAATTTCAAATTTTGCGAGAAGAACGCGGGGGACTCCAAGAACAAAGTGTTCCGCGTTTTCAAACAACATTTACTTTTTGACAAATGTCCGCTTTTGACATTTCCGTGATGAGCTTTTCGTTCCTTATGGTATCTAGGTGACGTGGGGATATCTCTAGAGGGAGAGAGAATAGAAGAAGAGAAAGGGACTTACCGTATCTTTGAGCATTCCAAAAACGGTATTCGGCAAATCTGTGTAGAAATATCCATGATTGTCTTCGCTGGGGCGTGCATTTTTGTTCCAGTCCTAAATTATAATAGAATAAGTATTCATCACATTATTTGGAAATGCTCACCAGAGTCTCATGGGATACTGTATTTTTAAGCCATAATTTTAGGTCATCTCGAGACATTTCCACAAACTGATCACATAAAGAATTCAAAGTACTTCTAGTGAGAACAGGACTGTCTTGTAGAATCTCCTGTGCATTAATTCTCAATCTTGGATGTCCGAGCATTTCTTCTGATGCATAGAATTTGATCCAGGACATCAACTGAACCAGTTCACTTTTCTCCAATCGTTCCGAGGCGACTTCTCGGAGCTGAATGCATTATATTGATAGTCAATAAAGAAATTAATAAACTCACTTTTCTGCATACAGCACTGTGATACATGTTCACATATCTTTCATAAATTTGCCACTCTGGCGGGAAACATGGAATCGCGATTTTCGCAGAATGTAAATCATCCATGATTACGTTCCGACACACTTCTAAATATCGAGCAAGCCAGGCTTTATTGAGGCTTCGATCTTCTAGTTGATTTCCATAAACTCGGTTATCGACAGTTTTTTCTAGCGATGCCAATGCCTTATCTTTCCAGTTTCGTGGCCGACCAGGGGGTACAAATGACGATGAGTTCTTACTTCGTGCATCCATATAAAACTTGTCGATTCTGAATATTATAGTACTCATTCTCAGAACTTTTAAAGATTCGTGAACATACCTTTCTTCTCTTTCAACAATCCGAAGGCACGTTACAACCTGCTGCGGACCACCACCTTGTTCATTTCCCTTCACCATCTCCAAAGTACGCCCCAAAATAAACCACATGTTTTTCGAGAGTTCATCAACGACTGAGTTAACTCCTTTGAAGAAATTCACGAGAAGCTGAAAACATATATTAATTAATTCAACCTTTCTCATTCTGAATCCATACGCTCTGTTCTTTCTCGGTATTTGTTCCACTCATTTTGTGAACTTCAGCAAGGAGCTCATCTCGTGCTCTTTCGAGATCCATAATATGTTTATGAGCTAGAAGCAAATTTCCTCCTGACTGATCATCGTCTAACGCATCACGAATCTCTTGAAGAGTTGTTTGTAGATTGAATATATGCTTGAGGTTCTCCATTGCAGCTGCATACTGGCCATGTCGTGCATTCGCGTCCCTTAACTCTCGAAGTTTTTCCTTCAGCTGTGGAAATGGTTTCAGACGCTCCCGAATATCGTGTACTCTGAAAACAGAATATGTTGAATTTGTCCACTATTTTTTTCATACCCTTGAGAAATGGCAGTGATATCTTCCGAAGCAGTTTGTAAATGTGCAATCGCGGTTCTTATGCCTTCAAGTTGTCCTTGAACACCGGTTCGGAGCATTGCTTCGACAGCTAACTAAAATTCACATTTCATGATCCAACACAGTATATCAACACCTACTTTCTTCCTGTCAGCTCGCTTTTTGAGTTCAGGCAATTTTTCCAGTTGATCTGGACGTTGCAGCAAAGCTGCTACTTGTTCTAATGCAGCTTCCTCAACGTCAACGTCCATTCTGAATTAGTTTCTTTTATGCTCTATCTACATTCAATTTTAGGTATTCATACCAGACGGGACTGACTGTTTTTGTTTTTAAAAAGTTTTGTTGGGAACAAAAACTATTTATTATTATGCAAAGTGAAAAAATTTCAAAGGCACATGATCGACTAAAAAACTCGTAAAATTTAAAGAGAAAGTGACTAGGATATGCAATAAGTTAACATTTTTTCAAATCACAGTTCTTGTTTAGCAACCTTCAGCTTTTTCGCAGGACCATCAAAGCTCTGCCCTTCGATTGTCACTTCAGTTACATATTCTTGTTTCAACAGGAATTTCTTCGCTTCAAATGCTTGTTCTCCATCCTTGAACATGAATATGGCTCGATTATCGTCAATCACGAAAACTTGAAGATCCACATGGTTGTTGTAAAGTTGTGACTGCCAAAGACCTGTCCATTTTTCGGTGAATGGGCGAATGTCCGAACGTTCAGGCTGGCTTGGATCCAGTAATCCCACGAAGAGCATCAAAGTTTGTCCTTTTTTTGACATCATAAGAAGATCTTCGGGATTTTTGGCCTGCAGAAAGATTATCACATTTTCATATGAGTGACATAATATCAATTGTTTTTTCTCGACTACAAAAACTCACTTTTGCTTTCATACTGTCTAAATCTAGTTGAGGTGGTTTTCTTTTGTGCTCCGGTTTCTCATCTTCCTCTAATTCCTCATCATCGTTTTCCTCCCACTCGTCGTAGAGCTTTTCTAGATCCGCATCACTGAAAATTACCCTGGAATAAGTATATGGAAGATAAAACTAACGTATAGCTGGTTATGTCTTTTTTCTTCTGTTGAGCAGCATGCAATCCAAGTTGAAACGCCAGTAAAAGTATCAGAATACCTTTCCAAGTCATCTGAAAGCATCGAAATCTTTTTATACGAAATATTGAATTTATTTGAAGGTTTTTAATAGAGAAAACTCGAGTTTAATCAGAAAAATAAACATATTTTCAATGGCCGAAGTCAGCTGGCCGAGTTTTTTCAAGTGGCGAGGCCATTGCAAGAGCACCGCATGGTGTTTTGCAATGCGGGCGCACTTTTTCGTTGATTTTTTAGAGTCGGTACGATTTACGGCGACCAAAAATTAGTACCTCTTTCGAGAAAATTCTGAAATCGTAGCTAAATCGCTTTATGTCATTCTTTTTCTATTTCCAAATTAATTTCCTAAAAATATAAAACTTTTCTAGATCATAATGGCACAATGGAACGTGTCACAAGACGATAAAAATCTTCTTCGAGATTTGGTTGCTGGATCGAAAGAGAAGATAACTCCAGAAGTCACAAAATCATGCAAAGAGTTTTACAAAAAGGACGTTGTCACCTACAAAGATTTAGTGAATATAAAAGTTAGTCTACCTTCATAAAGCATTCTGAAGCGAATTATAAAACGTCTCAATTTCAGACAAAACTTCCTGATGATGTTCCAGTTTTTGTTTTCTTCGACCGTCTGACTCTTCGGCATGAGAATCACACTTATCGTGCTTCAGACGAATTCAGAAAGAGAACGGATAAACTCAGAATACAACAGGAACAGGATTCGTACAAAAAGCTCATCAGAGATATTGATCCTGCTCAGAAATATGGAAGAACTGATCACATGGAGGTGAGCAATTTAAGTTCAGCATCAAATATGCTATATATTTTTGTAGAATTTCGGTACCGAAATGCGAGCTGTAAATCGTCAAATGATATCTGTGATCAATGTGATTATAACAGTGGTTGGTGCTTTCTTCTTCGGATTCTCTGGAGTGACATATGCTTATCCTCACCTGCAACTAGATCTTCCCACTCGGTTCATTATTGGATTGGTACCAGCAACAATCGTGTTTTTCTGTGATCTCTACTTCGTTGTAAAAGGAATGGATATGGATGAGCATGCAGACAGCCAACCACCAAAAGAGACGACGGGTGCAAAATTCAGCTTCAAGAATATGGAAGCTAAGAAGAATGATTAAAGCGAAAAAAGATAACCTATTTATTTTTCCATTGTTGTTTTTTTGAAATTCACTTATAATGCATGACATGTGTAAATAAATCTATCAATAACATTAACAAAGCAGTATTATATCCTAGTAGCAGAGGTGAAATTATTATTGAGTACTACAGCTCTCTGTAGCGAGTATGTTGGTGGAGCAGTTGACATTATTCGAGTCTTATGATTTTCGATTTCTGTCGAGAGGAATTCGATTCCGAAATGCTTTCCAAAAACTCGAAGGGTTGAACGACGAACCTGAAGGATTGATTCTCACTGGGGATTCTAGAACTGCTACAGTACCGTAGTTGATAAAATTAGCAATGTCCACGCCTGTGGCAGTATGAAGATATCAATAGCAAAGTTTCGAAATTGAATCACAGCTGCCTTGAGCTCCAAATCTTTAGCTATGTAGATAGAATAGTACAGAATTCCCTGAAAATGTGTCAGTCAGAATCATTTCCTATTTAGAACTGGAAACCTGGGTGAAGGCATAAATCATTGTGAAGACAGTCATAAATATCTCAAATACTATCAAACTGATCTCAGCTTGACTGAGCTTCCTCAGACTCAGTTTAGCCAGGAGCAATAACATTCCGATGGTTAAGAGGAGAGTTAGAAGGCCAAAGATGACAGCGGCAATTGCAGCAAAGAGAGAGGAGCTAAACTGAAAAATTGGAATTTGTCAAGTTTCGGAGAATTCAAAAACCTACTCCAAAAACTTTCTTGTATTCAATATCCAATCCTCCATGGCCTTCAGAGTCTAATTCAGCATAGCTTTTACAGGGAATCATGAACCACATGAATATCAAAGGAGTTAGAAAACCCAACATCACAAATATGCGTCTATGATGATCCCAAATCTGAAAACATGTCCTCAGATTTTAAAACTATTTTAGAATCGCTTACCTGAACACCCCTCATTGGTGCAGCTACTATTGTGAATCTATGAGATGCAATTAAAGCATGGAACACAAGAATTGCAATTGGACAGTAGGAAGCAACAGTTTTATATGGCATCATCCAATAGTTTGGTTGTCCGAAATGTTCCAAAAGAAATTCACAAAAGAATCCAAGTTTCACAAACCTTCTAATCAGATAGTGGTCCAGAAAATATGCCATACTCTGGAAAATCTCATATTCATTTATCGAGTTCTTTCGAACTCACCAGTGCAGCACAAAATATATAGAGAAGGCTAAATGATTTATCGATGTTGGCTCTGTGATGTCGTAGCGCTCTGATGTTTAGAGAATAAACAGCAACTGATAAAAATCCATATAAGCCTGAAGGTGAGTGATAGAAGACAAATGAGCACTCGGATATCTTACCTTGGAACAGATAAATTCCAATCAAACCAGGCATTTCCTCTTCTGGAGGATGACAACTGCTATTCATCTGGGTCAATGTCTTGAGATTCTGGAATAGAAGGAAAAATGTGATATGATTCAGGGTGAAAGAAAGAGATCTAGAACTAGCACGCCATCAGAAAATCAAGGAAACAAATCTTGTTATCCGGAAAAGAGGGCAATATTAGAAGTGAGATTAAGAACGAGCACAAGACTTTATGAGCATGTTCGGTTTAATTGAGCCCGGGGGACCTAGGTCAAAAGCAGTTCGAAAATAGGAAGATTATGGTAACAGCGCCATAGGAGCTCATCAAAAATAAAAGTGTTCTTCAGTTTGCGAATTCAACGGCCTCTTAGCTTAGAAGCTTTGTATGAGTCGATTGTATTCAAGACCTTTATTTGAGGTTACTAATTTTCAATTTTAGAACTACAGTACTTTAATTCAATGAGAAAGAAAAAACAGTATTCAAGCCATTCAAATCTAGAAAAGGAGTAAATTCTAGGAAATTCCTGACCCTCCAAAATGCTGATCTGTGCTGCGAAAATATCTGTCACAAGTGGAAGTCAGCAAGTGACCGTGACTATTCGATCCTTTCTGATTATTGTTTGATCTTAACTAAAAAAAGAATATTTACTTCTCCCAAACCAAAAACAAAGAGAAAAGTGTTTACACCTAAAAAGACTTAATCATATTGAGTTTTCGCACCGAAAATCCGAATCCTATTTCCCTCAGTAGTTTCATAAAAGAGCCAAATTAGATTTAGATATCAAATGTTTTATGCAAAATCCTGGAATCAAAAGGAAATCAACATTTGGTATAAAATGATCAAGATCTATGACTTCTGCTCCCAATTGATGACCCGAAAAAGAGCTGAAAATGGGAACAAAAAGGAAAAGGATGAAGAACAGGAAAAAGAGATGAGTGCTTTGTTTGTTTGGGAAAGTTCAAATGAAAATCCGAATTCTTTCAGAATCATTGGAATACTTTAATTTCAAGTTCATTCATTTCAACTGTCTATTTGTCATATAAATACTACTATTAATATGAATCTCTTCTCAATAAACGTCCTTTTTTTCATAAGTAAGAGTACACATGAAACCTTTCCACCCACTCCTCTTCTCGTTTGTAATTAATAATTGGGAAAAAATTCGAGATTTTCGTGGAATCTATTTATTCCGAGTAGCCAAACTAATATGAAAACCTTGTGATGCATGCCAGCAGCCGAAAAAAAACCCTTGAAACAACATTTTCTATTCATCCGTGGGAAATCTGTTTGTTAACAAAACTAATTTCAAGCACTTTATTTTCAGCATGATCCGGAAATTGCATGGAGGAAATTAGACATTGCGAATAATATTAACATGTACACTTTACACAATTCAGATGAATCCACCGCCTCCTCCGAATCCACCTGGTCCTGGTGGTCCTCTCATGAATGGTCTTCCTTGATTTCCTCCACCACGTGGTTGCCCGAATCCACCGGCCAATGGATTGAGATCGGGGTGGTCTGGTCCGCGGAACAAGTCCGGGATCTGTGGATTTCCTGGTGGCATACCAGGTGGCAAGAACCCGCCTTGAGGATTGAAGAACCTAAAAATTTAATGATTAAAACTGTAAATTTCGTAAATCGCTTACTCCGCATCTGGGTCATAAAATGGTCTCATCGGCTGTCTGTCTGGAGCACGAAGTGGATCGGCATGTGGTGGATGAACACCAATCAGAAGAGGATTGTTGTGTTGAGGTGGAGCTGCACGATGCTGTCTGCGAGCTTTAGCCTCCTCGCAGTAGACTCCGTAAAACTTGCGACCACTTGCAATCGTGTTTTGGACTTTTTCCACTCCAAAGTCGTTGCTCAAATGTTTCTTCCAGAAGGTGTTGTCGACAGTAGGGGAAGTGAGAACACTACGAGCCAGTTTGCAGGTACTTCCCAGCTTAGCAACATCCTTTGTAGAGAGATTCTTCAGAATCTTATCACGAACACTATCCAGCATCAGTATATGATTCAGAGTGAGAGATGTTCCGACAGCGAGAACGAGTGGATGAAGTCCTTCAGCGATTACCAGGTTCAAAGAAGAACACGGAGTGAGAGTGAACGAAGTGGAGATTGAGCGAAGGCTATCTGAAAATATTATTTATAAATGAAGCATCCTATCATTCCTTTTTACTTTTCACGAGATATCCATTGATGACTGCTTCGAAGCCTCCATCTTCACTAATGAACACTTGACCGATGACTCCAGATTTCTGAGGGATTCCTCTCTTCGTCCCAGTGAATTGCAACTCGAACCCTTTCGTTTCAGGTCCATTCCATGATTTCATACTCTCCTCCTGGAAATTAAAAATTCCATTGAAGTTGGAAGAAAATAAACTTACATGTTGTTTTTCGTTGAGCATCAGCTCTCTTATTTCTTTCAGAATTTGAGCACGAAACTCTTCCATTGTTGTCTGAATTGTGTGATGATTAAAACTGTTTAATGAATGTTCAAAAAGCGTTTCCAGATTGAAGATAGCAGTTGAATAGTAACAAATATAAGGGCGACAATAAAATTATATTTTTTGTTTAAGTATTTATTTTAATATCTAATATCACAAAAAATAAATGAAAAAATCAATTAGCTAACTTTTTCAGTTCACTTCTTATACTCTCTGGCTCCAAAAAGTTTACTTCCTACTCGAACACTCGTCGATCCTTGTTGAATTGCTTGCAAGAAGTCGTCGGACATTCCCATCGATAACTCTACAGATTCTGACTCTTCACCTGGAAGCAGGATTTCTTTAATGCTTTTTATCTCCTTTTTTGTTGTTGACATTGTTTCAAAACAATTCAACGTTTGGTTGCTTCGATGTTTTCCCAACTCTACAATAAAAAAGAACCAACCTGTCAGTTGCGCCCAGCTTTGTCTCACATTGAACAGTTTCTCGAAATCCGGATTCACTCCATTCGCATGACTGCAAAACGTCACATTTAGAAAACCTCTGCATTTATGAAAAACAAAAGCTCCCATCTTTGTGTACAACTAATGAGTAGGTGGAGGGTCACTAATTTCTTGTTTTGTCACCGCGATCCTGCGTTTTCAGCTGCGGTCCACATGGCGAAACCAAATTTCTGAACAATTATTTACCTATTATCGAACGATCCGATGGTCATAAATCCATCAAACTTCAAGTTTGTACATTCTTTTCGAATAAACTCTGCCAACTTCGGCGCCTCACTGATTTTGATTCCGCCTTTGTTCTCTTCTTCTGAAGTGTTTACTTGAACCAAAACTCGAAGAGGGGCTGAGGCGGCACCATATTTGGACCATTCCTGAAAATTTATTATTTAGTCTCAAGGTTCCTTTCCCATAATATTACCTTGTCAAAAAGACGTGCATGTTTCTCAGATTCCAAAGTTTCGATGCACCAAATTCCTGGCGAGTTGCAGACTTTCGAAATCTGAATCAAGCAACATAATGTAATAGAATACCTCTTCACCAACCTTGTTTGACTGAACTTGACCGATAAAATGCCACCGAATTTCTGGACATTTTGAAGCTAATGCTGCAGATTTCTCCTCAAGCTGAACAGAAAATGAGTTGAGTTACTGAATAATCTTCGTTATATTCACTTCTTGCACATAGTTTTCTCCGAAATGACGTTGTCCTTGTGTATAACATGCTTCGATCAGTTCAGCAGGCTTCGTTTTACTGACAGCAACTAGTCGGCATCTAAAAAAATGTTCAATTTTTGAGCCATTCTTGATATTTCACCTTCTGGTAGCATTTGAAGCGGCAACTGCGTCGGTGACTGCTTCCAGAATATTCAGAAGGCTTTTTTGCACAATTTCTATAGACATTTTTCACAAATTATTAGGTCGATTTGTGTGAATTCGGCTGAAAAAAAAGACACCGAAAAAATTAAAGTGAGCAAAATCAGAAGCATGCAACGTCGCTCCAACGCGTTCATTTTTTTGTGCGGCAATTCAAATTCTGAAATTTGGTCCCTAGATCAGGTTTTTCCTGAAAACACAAGCTACGCAAGGAAGAGTACGAAAAGCGCAACAATTGCGAAAAAGGAATACATAGCTAATCTGAAATTAATTAAAAACTGAGTAATTACGTCGTCTTCGCGCTTCCATAATCCCCAGCGCTTTACACCCAACATCAGCCAATGATTTCACCCTATTTTTCAGATTCTCTCGATGGTTCACTTGTATAAAAGTGTCGCATTAGTCAGTGGCCAGCCGTTTTAGGTCCAAAGAGACGAATCCTCATTATTCCCCGTTTCAAATCTTCATTCATCCTTCTCTTTTCGCGGCATTCATTTGTCTCAACCAAGAGCAACACTTATTCGACACCCTTTTTTCTCTGCTTTTCGTACATTTTTGATTTATTCAAAAATTCAAAAATTCAAATGACTCTGTCGGAGAACCCACATGACACAAAAATGGGAAGAAGGGATGTGGCACATATGAAGCATACGGTAATGATGGTGAAGTTTTTGGTGACGTTTAGAAGGCGGTAATCTGAATTCAAGAACAGTGCAGATCTTCTCGTCTTGACGTTAATTGCTGTTTTTTTGGTGTTCTATTCAGACACCACTAGAAAAATATGGTTTATGTCCACATTCACTAAATTTGGTCTTGTTCTTTCTCTTAAAGAACTCATTCAAAAAAAATTTGTTGAAGATGGTTCATTTGGAAGCTCAAGATGGACTAGGTTTCGAAATGTTTCTGCAAAGACCTTTTTTTAGAAGGTTCTGACTTCTCTTGTTCTCACTTTTATCAGAATCCAGGATAGCATATTTAATATTTGTAGAAAGAAAACAATTGTCAGTTAGTTACAACATCTCAGAAAGTCTTGTTTTACTAAGATTGGTCTTGTAATATCAACATGATTTCAAAGGTTCAAGTTAAAGTTCCATTCACATTCCACTCACTGGGTCTAATCTTTCAGATTCTATTGAAAGGTTTTCGATATCCAATTTTCCATAAGAAGTCCAAGAGTTAAAGGTACACAAGGTATCTCCTAGTACAAATTTCGTTTCGTCCCATTCGCTTTCCAGTAGTTCCATTTACCCCCAACCCACTCATCATCTTCTCTTCCCGTTGTACAGCGATAAAAAACCCATCGCCACGTCATAAAACCAATCGTATCAATTGCCTGAATTGGTGGTTTCGAGGAGGCGTAACGAGATACGGTAGCTCTCGCTCCGAGTGCTCTCCGAAATCCCGCCCTTTTTTCGCAGCTCCTTTTCAATATTCCTCTTTTGTTTTGTTTCACCCTCCGATTCAATCGTCATTTCCTTCTCACGAAACCTTTATCTTTTCATTTACCTCTTCCACCCCCAGAATTCACATAGCACCCGTTCGGAACTTCTTTTCATTTTTTCAGGTATCCCTTTCGAGATCTGTCACTATGCGTCCCTGTATCGCTATTCTTTTTCTTTTGGTGATTGCGTTCTGCCATCAGGCTACCGCTCGTCCAGCCGAATACGTGCTGGAAATTGAGGAACAACCAAGAATGCTCTACAAGAGAGCCAAGTGAGTATGAACAAATATTGATTACGTCATGATTAGGATTTGAATGGTATTGATGGATAAATATTTAGGGTAGAGGGAAACAATGTTTTGATTCAGATCCTGAGCTGGCATTTGTGAAGATAAACATTTTATCTCTTCATTTCTTGTTCAGCTTTTTCAACTGCGAAAAAAGAGTTCTAGGTTTGATATATAAATCCACAGAATTTCAATCAAAATGAGCAAGCTTTAACATATCTTCCAGACTCCTAAAGTTGATACTTTTCAACTGGAAGCGACTAAGTTGGGTAACTTTGGGCGATAGTATGGGTCTAAATATGAAGTACAATAATTATCCCTTCAAGCTTCACGAGTTCTTCTTTTCAGTGGCAACCAACAGGAGCTGGTGATGGCTCGTCTCCAGCAGCTTCTCGGTCCAGAAGCGTTCACCGAAATCGACTCCCACGGTCGTCTCTCGAACCTTCAACGACTTGGTTAACTGCTTGTTAAACGTCTTCTTCTTCTTCATCTTCATTTCCGTTTTTCGTCGTCATCATCGCCTTCATCTACCCATCACCATCCTGTGCGCGCGCTATAAAGAATCAGCTGGGGATTCAGAGTTTCCGTTCTAATTGTGTATAACATTCATTTTACTCCTTCAAATCTTCTTCCATTCCTTGCTTGTCCGAATAAAGTGTGTGTTACCAAACCGACATTTTTGTGCCCTCCTGAAGGAACCATGTGACATATTGCAAACCAAAATGACAAGAGGGTTAGCGGGGGTTTAGAAGTGAGAGAAAATGGGCGATTTTTGATGACTGGAATAAAATGGAACAAGTCACAGAGAGTGTTTGATGATGATGATGGTCATTTCGATCAACTGAACAATTGTTTTGTGACGTAAAGAAAACAAATCACTGATA
This sequence comes from Caenorhabditis sinica, assembly GCA_963932045.1. Classification (NCBI taxonomy): domain Eukaryota; kingdom Metazoa; phylum Nematoda; class Chromadorea; order Rhabditida; family Rhabditidae; genus Caenorhabditis; species Caenorhabditis sinica. The sequence goes on along the minus strand of OZ009941.1, from coordinate 9,730,894 downwards.
GAAATTGATTGATCTGATTTGTTGATTCACATCGTGAGTCAAGTCAATTGTTCGGCGGATTGGGTAGATCAAAAATGGAACATTGATAATAAAGACTAGGTTTTCTATTATCATATTAGTATCAAAACACAATAAATTTATGAAGGGTTTCTAATTTCATTGTGATAGTGAACAACGCCCTAATTTTTTAGATGAGAATGTCTGATCTCCAAACTTTCCAATTACAAATCTCGAGAATTTCATGTCACTGTAATCTAGTGTAACGTCTCAATCGTTCCTAAAGTCTACGAAGCATCAGAACATAAGTGTTCTTTCCGTTCTAAACTTGTTCATAATCACTGATTGATCAGACCTTTATTGTGACATATTGACGGATCTGTGGATTGGAGGGGAGGAGAAAAGAAAAGTTCAAGTCCGGGTTGATTCAGATTAGGAATGAGTCATTTGGGAGGAGAATTGCTTCGATTCGGTCTGTAGTCGACTACGAATAATGTGTTCTTTGAGTATTTTTTGTAACTGTATTTAGATTCGGGAGTTTGAAGGAAAGTTTAAAGAAACTACAGAAAGGGGAGAAAAGCGTTGAATGATTTTCTACATTTAATGGGTGCCAACCATTTCAGAAATTGAAATGCTCGAGTTGATTTCAAGAGCTGACAGTGTGACTGACCTTTTCTGCGAATACGTTGAGTGTTTTTAACTGTCCGAGTTTTTTCAACCCATCAATTTGAAATACCATTTTGCAGAATTTGTACACCGGGCATATATCTTCACTTGTTTTCAACTGTATCTTCAATTGTATTACGTTTTCTTCACAAAGTTTCTAGCAGTTTTGATTTGAGCTGTCTGCGAGTTTCTGTTTTTTTTTTTCAGTGCTGAAGATTCATCCCATTTTAAAGATATGAAACGCTAAGATAGGTTTGTATTCCGATGATCTAGCTTTTTTTCTGTATTGTCCACCCTGTTCTTTCTTTTTGCAGTTTGTATGCATGATTAAGATATCACAGATTTGAAAAAAAACCATTTTCATTATTATTAGTTTCATATTCTTTTTTGAATCCACAGATTTCAGTTGATTGGATAAGTTGGGGGGAAAAGGCTAGACCAGATTCAGAGGAGGTGTAAAATGGGGGGTGATGGGATGGGATGGGACGGGGTATAAATAATCAGAGTTGCCGGGTTATATACAAAAATTATTCAAAACATTTTTGGGAGAACAAATGAAGAAAATGGGGGACGAATTGGGATACTCTAACTGGGAAAAAAGAACCAAATAAAATGAAAAAGTGAGTGGCTGCAGGCGTATTGCTTCACAAGAAATAGGGGGTCAGGGCTCTTGGAAAGAGCACGCACTGTACCCGTCGACATTTTAAAAACGTGGAGAGAGTGGAAGGGAACGAAGAGAGCGATATATCACATACTGCTTTGAGGGGTTATTATAAACATGTCATGATTGAAAATTGAAAATTTCAATCAGTGTTCATCTTCTTCAATTTGAAGAAACTTGAATTGAATACATGAGAGGGTGGACTAGAGAATGTTCACACATTTTACTGGCACGGAAGTTCCAGAGAACTCGTCGAACAGATCGAAACCGAATCGTCATCTTCTCCAACTTCTGGCTCGTTAAACCCAGATTCTGGAGACTCGGCGTCTTCTTCTTCTGTCGTCGCAAGGACTGGGGCAGAGATGATAATGCCAGATGATCGAAGACATTCGGGACGAGTTGCTCGGGAAGGTCCAGGGGTGGAGGAGGTGGTCTATAAATGGAAAACAATAAGAAAATGCTTAAATTGAGTTGAAAAGAGTACTAGAGAAAAGAAAATCGCTAAATTCAATGTTCTTATAAACTTACAGGGGTAGCCACAGGAACTGGAGCCCTCTTGCTGAACACTTTGAAGAATCCTTTCATTCTACATTTTGTTGAAGCTGCGATAGCTGCAGGAGTCTGTTGGGATCCAGATGGAAATGATGAGGAGGATCCTGGCATCTCTGTACTAGCAAAGAATGGGTTCTCAACAACAATTGAAGATGAAGAGGAAGATTCGAATGATGAGAATTCGAATGAAGGTTCAGAAGATACTGAAGAGGAGGAAGAAGACGATGCAGCTGGTGTTGGAAGAGACTCCCTTGAGCTTGGTGCTACTGGAGCGATTGGGGAAGTGAAACAAGGATTGGTAAAGTTGAGAACTGGAGTAGATGGAATAATGCCTTCTGGAGCATCGAAGCTCAGTCTTGAGAGCTCAGTTGATGGAGACGGCAGCTCCACAACCGCAGCTCCGATTCGTGAAGGAAGCCCGAGAGCTTTTGGGCGATGGGGCAGTCCCATGTCCATTGTCATGTTCCTCTTTCCATTCTGATTTACTGTCACCGTTGTTTCAGGTTCACTCGTCGAGGCAGATGGAGATGATGGAGCTGATGATGAAGCTGTCGGTTGGTCTGGTTCACTGACTGCTGATCCTTCCGATACGGAAGGGGAAGAAGGGGATGGGGATGATGAAGATTCATCCGTTGCAGATCCTGGGAATACGCAGTGGGAAGATGCACTCTTTGGGACCTTTGGTGGGCAAAGATCGGATGGTCCATAGTAGTCGATGTGGCGGTGTGGTCTCGACGCTTGATCGTGACGGAGAACTTGATCCTTAATTAGAACATTCTCGTATTCAAGGAGTTGTCCCATGAAGTTAAAGTTAGGTGAGATCGATGGACGACGGTCTTTGACGTATCTGAAAACAAATTGAATTATATGAAATCACTTTGAAGGGGGAGTTCTTACTTGTAAGCATCATCGCTTCCCAATTTCATATGTCTCATAATATACGAAATACACAAAGTGGGGCTTCTAGAAATTCCAGCAAGACAGTGAATCAGACACTTCTTTCCGGCTTTTCTACACCTCTCCAGGAATTCATAAGCCATTGGGAAATAGGGAGAGAGCTTTTCTTGGTATGAATCATTGACTGGTATCCTCATGAAGTTTTTCTCTTCTTTGATGCATACTGATTTTGGGCATGTCAATGACAAGTTGATAACGACGCTGATATCGAGAGCCTGGAAAGAGGGATGCGATAATTTTCCGGTGTCGAAGTTACAGTATGACTCTCATCTACCGCATTTTTAGCGATGAATCATCTTTACACAAAGAGAAGAGGCACATGTCGCCTCTGGCAGTCAGTTGACCCCGGGAGGTATGTAAATAAACGAAAGTGGGTGTCTTTTCTCTTTCTATATAAAAATGTCGTCGATTTTTTTTTCTGGAATGAAACTATGTCTCATTCTCGCGTGATGTGTATACATGTTGATGATTTCAGCACAGTTATCATCACTTATCAAAGATGAAGAAAAAAAAGAGGAATAGGAAATGAAGTTATGAAATATTTAAGAACATCCTGGGAGGGGCACTAACCTTTAGCATAGTCTCATCGAGAGAGTCCATTTGACTTCCGAGATATATGTTTGGTGTGATTAGTGTGATTCCATCACCGTGTGGTTGAGAGAGGCATGGCTGGGAGAGGCTTGTAGGCAGACGGGTCATGCCTTCTGAACTCTCGCACAATTGAGGATATTGTTGTGCGAATTGCTTGAAGCCGCCTGAAAATGGTATAAATGAAGAATAGTTGAAATTGGAAAAGATGCGGACCGGTGGGTGGATTGAACATGAGTTGGGGTCTTATCCGAGTAACTGCACAAGAACTCATTTTGAATTTTTTGAAATGAATAGGAATAGATGAAGTAGAGGATGGAGGAGACGAAGAAGAACTACCAGCTGGAAGAGGATGAATTTTCGAATGAAGAAGTTGTGTTTCCAAGAAGAAAATTGAGAGGCGACTAGACTGTTATATCAATAATAGGCCCTTTTATATTCAAAAGAGGAGGAGCATGGTCTACAGGAAGGGAAGGAAATTATAATGATAAGAAATGATAAAGCGGAAGTTTTTGGAAGGAAGTATACCCTTTTCAAAAGCTCCAGACGGGCAGGAAGAAGAAGGGAAGTAGTAAGGAACTTATGGAATACTAATCATCATAAAACTCCGTATATATACATGCATATAATTGATAGATGATGATGGCGATGTGGTGATGGGTTGCAGAGAACAAAAATGAATCATCATAAAGAGAGAAAAAAGAGAGAGGGAGGAGGAGAAGAAGGAGGACTGATGTGTATGATCGTTAATTTGTGGGGCTGACACTACTGACTCATTTTTAGCGATTTCGAATCAGGAGGAGATCTGGAAGACTAGACGAATGATTCAGAAGTCTGATTTTAAAGTGTGGACTTTGGAAGAAAGTCTAGATGCAGGATACTGTATTCTGGTTTTCCAACTTTGAACTATGTATTCTTGTCCTTTCGGAGTTTCATTTTTAGATTGGAGCTTGTTCCGTAACCACACACACAATTCCTTATCAATTAGAGAATCAGAGAGACATAATGGGGGTTGAATGGGAAAGAGACCCAGAGATAGTATTTCTGAATGAGGAATGATTTCGGAAAAAGAGAGTTGAGATGTTATGATGAACGGTTAGAAGAAGAAGTAGGAGGAGATAGAAACTCTTTTTTTTTGTCACTTCTCTATCCCACAGGTGGTTTTTCATTTATTCCCGCCTCTCGTTTCTGTGCCTCTTCTCGATGACACATTGTGTTATTCTTATGCTCTCTTATTTCTCTATGTCCTATAACTATTTCTCAATGCGTCATCCGTCTCTCGATCTTTCTCTCTCCCAAATCATTCGGGCCGCTTGCCTATTGACGAAATGAGTCATCGATGACAATGTCGCATTCCACTTTCCCCTTTCTTCTCCTCTCTCTTCACTACTCAAACTTGTTCAGGTATATTATATTTTCACAGTGTTCTATCACCTTTTCTTTTTCTTTCGCTTTCTCTAATCAGTTTATTTTCATGTGCTTCTTTATTCAGTCAGTTAGATAGTTAGTTAGTTAGAAGCGAACGTCATACTGTACTAGAAAACGGAGGTGTGGACTTTTTGTTTTGGTAAATAACCTCCCGTGTGCTATTTCTGAGAATCGGAGAAAGCTGTGAGAACATGGAATTCTGAAAATAATGAATGAAAACAGAATACAAGAATGGGAAAAAATGGGAAAACAATGTAGAAGACAAGAGGGAAAAAGAATTGAAAAACAAGAAGTGAGTCACTGTAATTTTACATATTACAGAATTGGAAAGAATAGGAAATTAGTCTGACTGTGAGTGTGTGAGTGTGCCCGTTATCATCTGATACTCTGATACCATATGATATGACTAAAAAAATAAAAAAGAAGAGCTTACCATTGGTTGGAGAGTTTGGACTAATTGGAGTGTTAGATGGAGTTGAGGATGAAACTAGGGATAGTTGAAGTTTTAGTCCGAATTTTTTATTAGGGAATATGGGAAGGGATGAAAGTGATTCTTCAATTTCAGATGGCTCTTCTGGTAAAATTGGTGTTGGAATGGTGGCTTTTGATGCCTTGGATGCATTATTATGTCTTCTTTTCTTCTTATCCTTGGTCTTCTTTCTTTTCCGATTACGGAACGCTTCGAACGGTTGGCCAGCCATTTTGAGATTTCGGAGGAGGAGGCGAGAGTGTTGCTACTTGCTCCAATGAGCACAAGGGAGCACTATAGCGGGCGATGTGCCTCGTTTGGAAGTCTTCAGAAGAAGGGAAAGAAGTGGGAGGAGAGAAGGGGAGAGGAACCAGAAGCTGCTTGTGGTTAGACAACTAGGCACTTCTCGAAATAGCGGGCATTGTGGAGAAGTCGGATGAGAGAAAATAGAAGAAGAAGAAGACGTCCGTCGTCGTCATTGCGGCCTTTTATGATCAATAGGATAGAGCGGAGGAAAAAAGAAACGGGGAGGAAGAGTATGAGTCAGAAAGGGCTTTGCGTGTGTGCAAGATGGAAGAAAAAATGGAGAGAGCGAGATGATGTTGCTGTGGAAGCAGAAGCAGTTTTGCAGTGTGATCACTACTCTGACTCCTTAAAACATCAGAAAGGGACTCTGATTCATACATGAATCATTTATGATTGAGTGAAAAAGAGGCACAAAATGATTAGATAAATGGAAAGAGTGTGTTTGCAAGTTCTTGTGGTCTCTTTCTGTTTGCCTTTTAATTTCGAAACTGAGCAGATTTGCCTCATTTCCTGTAGGTAAGTAAAACTATACTGGAATCGAATGATGACAGGGGCTCCTCAGTGTCGACGGTAAATTTTAATTTCTGGAAAAGTCATCAATGATATCAACGTTGTTAGAAACTGATTCATCCTTTTCCTCCATTCAATCAGTTGCCGATTCAGAAGTTTATTCTTGTTAACCCATTGAAATCAAATCAATGCGCAACCTGACGTAGGTAATCAGAATTCCAAATCTAGATCTTCGATCTCTTGCTCCCGATTTGACTTCGCTGTGAGTCACTCTATGAATATAGAGTTCTTCGGCTTTTTGAAGTATGATCAGTGTGCTTAAATCACAGAGTTCTTTCTCTCTTTTCTCACGGGCTCACACACCCCCTCTGAACTCATGCTGCATGCCTCTAATTACGGTGCCTGGTACCCGCGGAGACGCTCTCACGGATCCATTGCTCAGCAAAAATGAAAGAGATTATATCATCATGTGATAATAGAAAAGAAGGATTATGCATGTATGCAACAAATGAATTTAGATGAAATGATCGGGGGAGAAGAGCCTGCAAAAGACAGGGGATCTAGAATTTCTGGAAAGGCAAGATTGAGAATGAGAATAAAGCAAAGAATTGAAAGGGGAAAAAAGAAACACGGCATCTTGTTGAAGAGGGAGCTTCTTTTTTTGCCCTAATGTCATTAGCAGGAAAAGAAGACAGGAAGGGGTGAGAAAAAGAAAAAAGGAATCTGAATAGATTTCTTGTTCACATGGACCCTGATCTACTCTCCAGAACCTTTAGTCTTAGGAAGGAGTTAGAAAATAATTATTATTTCAAAAAGTTCAGGAGGTTAAATGTATAACGAGCTAAAAGTACAATATGGATCAGAAAGACAGACGTCACAGGAAAAGGATCACGTAAGAATCAGAATCTTGACTAAATACACAATTTGATTTTTGAGATCTGAAACTAAGAAACCAACGGCTTTGTCACGACTAATCTAGTATTATATTCCTTGACTCATCGTGTTTTTGAATGAATAAAGATCAAACTTTACACATAATTCCTCCTTTTCATCCTCATGGATCGGAGAATAAACTATTCCTTTCAAATTGAAAAAAGAACAAGATATGGGGGGAAGGGAAAAAAGGAAGACCACCAAAATGCTCAAGTTCACATTTAAAAACGCTTGTTGGACAAGAAGGGACCCTCGGAATTTTGACAAGAAGTGTCAGAAATCGGCATGTCATGTTATCCCTCCCATGACGCACTACTACTTTTATATACTTCCGCGGACACTTGATTCCATGAGAATATTTCCCAAAAACATACCTTCTAGCACCATTACACTTCTGAATTTGTCAGTGTCCTCCAATCTTTCCCGAAGAACTCTCATGATCTTTGCAGTGGATTCAGGGGCGTTGCAGGAAGCGATTCTGAAAAAAAAGAAGTTTAGTAGAAGAGTCAGCAGTTGTTCTCTTACCTTCTTTTGTTTCCACGTGGCTTGTCTTCCTCAGCGTACAGAACCAAATCAAGCTTTTCGTCCATTTTCATGCAACCAGTCGAGCAGCTCATCAACTGATGGATTAGGCAGTTGTCGTCAAGCTGCAAAAAGAATTCAGAATTATTTATTTAATTATCAACTCCCAATCAGGAAGAATTATTAACACAAAGATCGCTATTGGTCATTGATGATGGTCAGAGAAAAGAGAGAAAAGGAAAACGAGAGAGAATTTATTTATAAATGTGTTTGTGTAAACCGGGTGGCGGAGTGAGTGAGTGAGCTGCTCCTGGTTTTGATGCTGACCATCCGAAATGAATCAGTTTTGTTGACTCATTGACGAAGTGATTAGATTTTGAACTTAAATCTAGTTACTGCTACATGTAAAAATATGAGTCAAAAGCAGGAAGAGATCAAAATGGGAGCAATTTCACACAGATTTTTTTTGCAGGAAGAGAAAATTTAGATGACAGGGTTATCGAATTAGTCCGAAGGAACTACAAATGAGTCAGTGCATAATGTACTTCCGAGAAAGAGGGTGGGAAATCAGAGACTCCATTTTCAAAATTCCCATTTCCAGAATGAACCAGTTCTGCAGAATTTCGAGTTGTTTGTTGTTATGCTCTACTATGGCGTGTCGGTGGGCGATAATAAGCATACACATTTTTCGTTGTTTTTCCCATTTCATTCTCCGTTATTTTTGCGATATGACTCACAGAGAGCCACCCAAGCTGGCGGGCGACGGACTGCCCAAAACTTTCATAGAATATCACAAAAACAAAAAGACAACGTCTTCTTTTTCGGTCTTCCTTGTCTCATTGTTTCTGTTATCAGTATGTCACTAATGATCAGAATTGGAAATGTGTACATGGGGTGTACAATACGTTGTTGTGACGTCAAAAAGAGAAGACTGGGTTAAGAAGACTTCGAAGAATAAGAAAAAGACGAAGATACCCAAAAATGGAAAAAAGAGAACGGAAAATTGAAAAAAAAACATGTGGGATGGATGTGTGTAAAAGGGATTGGGTGTGGTTTTTTGGAGAGAAAAAATAAAAAGAAAACAACAAGAATTTAGATCAGGATCTGTGAGCAGAAACGAGAAAATGAAAGAAAGGAACGGAACAAAAAGAAAATGAAAAATGATTCCGGAAGGTAATTTTGCATTCTGGATTGCTCATTTTCTAATCTAGGTCTGCGTCATTTTTGTTTTTTGGATTCTGATGAGTTTTTGTCTTTTCGAAAACAGAGATTTGGAATCAGAAATGCTAGAAAATTTTGCAACGGACTTAAATTTAATCAGAGAACAGCAGAGCAAATTTGAGAATATATCTGATTCAGAATTAGTCAAGATTTGTTGACTGCGAGCCATGTGACATCCCAAACATCATAAAATTCATACCATCAAAAGTTATGTTATCAATGTTATCGTAAATGTGACTTCTAACTTTTTTTGTAAACTAAGCTTATCACAAAATAGTTGTTGATGTACTTTCTGTATTAGATCAAAAATGGAAATTTCTAGAATAGCATCGTCTTCAGGAAAAGAAACGCAACGAATGACCAAAAGCTCGGTTTCTTCACCAACTGACCAAGCATAAACAAACGTTCAATTTCTCTGAATATGCTATACCGCCCATTTTTATGGTATATATGTTCGGCTGAGTCATGCGTTGCGCGGCGGCGCCCGGTGCGGAAAATGACGGACAAAGAATTAGTCACCTTTTGGGTGTTTTTTTTCTAGCAAAAGTCTCTGTAGACTAAGAAATGAATCATTTCTAGTAATAGATTCTGTGATTCATTGTCGAGAAAACAAAAGGAAAGAAACCCATTTCGAATTAGTGGATCGTTAAAATGAGTGGCTACTAGCGGGAATAGGCCAAGTGGGAATGATCGGAATCTGGATTTTCGAAATTTCTCAGGGATGAAAAAAGAGCAATATAGTCGAAAAGATGACGAGACGGAATATTGCAGCTAAGTATTTCCGCTTGGTAACCGCTTTCTGAGTCATTTACCACCCCAATTTTCCTTTCGAAATTCAATGAGTCAATGGTGTATAATTGAGACATCTGGATAGCATATAGGATAGAAAAATGATGAAATCTACAGTATACTTGTGTGGGTTTCATCATGCACCATTAACTCGTTGAAGAAACGAAAAAAGAAGTCAGATGATAAAGTTATCCTAACAGGTTACGGTAGTCATATAATGTATTGAAAATCGGATGATGTCATTTTGAAACTTTTGAATGGATTTCAGAAAGAATAATTACTTATGTTCGGAGCATAAATCACACCGAAAGGGGAGAGCCGGTGTTTTCTGAGAGTTGCTGATGTTTGTGATGGAAGAAGCACAAATCATGAATGATGATAGAGTCGAAAAGGATAAACAAATGGTGATAAGTCCCAATTACAAATAGGTTTCGCTAAGGTTTTGGAATCAAAAAGGGTAAGGTTTGAAGTTTTTGGAATTGATGTTAGAATCATTTTCAGATTACTAATGCTGGGGATTGATTATGACATACTCTGGAGAATATGAATTCTTGGTCCCTCAATGTTGTAAGCGGAAGTATTGTAGAAACCTTATCAATCTTGCAATCTTTTGGTCAGAGAAGCTGGTCAAAAGCTGATCAGATCTTAATCGGTTTTGATAGTTCTGGATAGGATCCGATAACTTTTGAAAATCTAGTCAGAAGACTGAAATACCGAAAAGAAAACATTCTTGTTATAATATATACCCATTTCTCCTGTGACTATCTGTTTCAGAAGTTCACCAAATGTGAGTGATCAACAGATTCTTAAAATTCTCGACTTTGGTCCCGCCTGTTTGCCCAATATAAAGATGGGTACTAATAATACGGATTCGACTTTAGACCGTTGATCTCTTAACGTTCTAGTCCATTTTTTCTCTATTTTTTTGTGTTTCTCTTTCCCCTAATACCGTCTTCCTAAAGTGTTATGACGTCAATTGCGCTGCTGCGCCATTCACTTGGACACACATAGAAACTAATCAATAGAAAGGAAGAATGGGACTGTTTTCCAGGGAAAAGTGAGGGTAAATAGAGTAGAGAATGAAAAAAACTCACCTTGTTTTCAAATAGACGTCTTCTGATGAGTTTCGAGAAGAAGGCGTTCATCGAGTGACGTACATGAGACTCATTGTATTCTGTGAATCCCCGACAGTCGACGATTAATGTTGTGTCCGGAGCTTCACGAATTAGTGAAGACAACCCGCATGATGAGATTGTGACTGTGTCAAGTACTGTCATATCCTGAAAAAAAAGATGTGAGTGGAAGAGGTCTTGAGAGAATAGGAGTCTTCGGATCCTAGAACGAATTGAATCTAGATTTTCAAAAAGAATAAGACTGATGGCGTCACCCCAGATCAAATACTGTCTGCAACGAATGGAACGGATAGGAATTATAAAGGTTAACGCCTACTTTGGACACCGTCAGAATGACGTCAAATCTGTAGAAAAACGAGAGAAGAATTGATATGAGATATAACGTGCGGTAGAAGACGTTACTTGATTAGACAAAGAACTGCAAAAGGAAGAGAAAAAGAATAAAGATTACGAGAAACTAATAAAGTTCACATTTAGAAAGAAGAAGTCGTTTAGAAAACCCATTTGAAACTGTAAAAAGTAACTGGTCAAGAAGGAAAGGAATGGAAATGAGAGTAGTGATGTCATGGCTACAGTAGGATTGTGTTCCTCCATAATTGTGTCTAATAGGAAATCGAAGAATTGTGTCTAAGTTACAGTACCAACGTCAGCAGAATAAGACATGAAAATAGAATGATGTTGAAAATGAAAAGTATGATTGGCTGAAATTTCAGAAAATGTAAGATAGATTGAGACATGGAGGCGCTAGGGCTACATGGAAACTGGGAAAATATATAAGGAACGTCACCTGTTAAAAAAAGGGTAGAAGTGATAAGAAAATGGAAACAGAGTACACTCCTTATATATCTATATAATGAAAATTCGAAATATGTCATCATATGGTTTCAGTGACAATTATTTCGTAATGTCTGCATGTCAAAACTTGACGATCATATGCGAAACTGTATGAAACGTGCAGTAAGAGTTGAAGAAAATTAGAGAGTGAAAGAAGAAAAGAACGTTCTTTTTGTTTTTCCTTACAAAACTCCTCCTCTTTTCTACAGATACAGAAACACAGATACACAGAGAAAGCGAGAAATACTGTCGTTTTGAAATCGACCGAGAAAGTGATGTCACTTTTGGAGGTAGAGAAAGAAACAGAGAGAAGTAGAGATTTAGAGACAAGAAAAAAGAACATGACATTTTGAAGAGAGTGTGGGTAATGAGGGTGACACAGAGAACACGACGGTCAAAGAGATGGGAAGGAAAGATGATGGGAATGGGAAGAAAACTATGATGGATATCAGATCATTCTGATGATGTGGTTTGCAATCTTATTTGGAGAAAAAAACCATTCTGTAAAACAGGTGAAAGTAGAGAGGGTGGATGGCGGAATGACGGCTGATTTTCAGAGGACTTTCAATGACATTTGATTCCAGAATTCAGAGTTTCGTATTCTCATAAATTCGTAATCAGATGTCATGACAACGATGGCAAAACCAATGGAAATACCTGATTACGGTAGTGTTTGATTCGAAGAAGAAATCACTTTTTGATTCGATTGGACGGTGGGTTGAGACTGACGAAATATAGTGAGTGTGTGCTGCGCATTGTCATTCTATTTGTACACTATAACGATCAGAGAATCGAGAAAAGGACACTACTTTGGTATAATTATAGAGCTTGAAGTTGTAGTCGTTGTGTAGTTCCCAAGAAGTTACCTAGAAGTTCCTAGAACGGTTATTTTTGGAGCAGGAAATGGATATTAGTTATTGATAAAATCAGACAATAGAGAGCTTATCAGAAAATGGGATCGACTAGGCTTGGAAGGCATTGACGTGTTCTTTTGAAGAAGTTATCAACCTTGGAGCTGCAGACCAAAAAGATCTTGAATCTGACAAGTCAGCAAAAATCAGTATTTACCCGATACCCGTTGATCTCACTCCAAGCAAAGAAATAAAATCGCGGACTTTGAACCCATAACGATCATAAAATGGGACACAACGAGTCACATTAGCAAGATGAAACTTTTTGAAACCGGAGAACTTGGAACACATCATAGTGGTCCTCTCGTATGCTCCCATGCGGCACAACCCATTTTCCCCAAAAACGGGAGAAAAAGAGTTCCAAAGACCATGACGACATGCCGGACACTCGGATAAAAAGAAAACATCATAACTTCATCTTCTCCGACAGGTGGAGCATGAAAGGACTCGAGGAGGGAGAGGATAAGAATTTCTAAAGAGCAGGTGAAACAAACAAATGGAATTGAATGGAATGTCAAAAATAGAAGGATACGTTTGGGTAATTGAATTCGATTCTCAGAGATCTAATTGAAAGATCGCACGAAATGGAATGATCTAGAATAACTAGAATAGAATGTTGCAAAACGTTCGAAAATTTCTTAATGAAAATGATGTCAACTCATAAAAAAGAAGGAGAAGAAGGGGACCAAAAAAACGGAATAAATAATGAAGGAAACGATGATGATGATGATGTGGAGGAGGATGAAAAGGGCCCAAAAACTAAAAACAGAAGGGACATTTAAGAAAAAAGAAAGGATTCAGTTTTTATAAACATACGATTGGTTCGTTTATCATAAACTTCCAAACTCTCGTGAGAGGAGAAAGGTCGAAATGATGAGCGAAAAATGTTTTGATTTCTTTTTGATTCATATGAAATTCAAGTCGAAATCCTCGTGGGGAGAGAAGATGAGCGAGGTTAAAAATAGAAACATATTAGAAGAGACAAGGAGGGGGGAGTGCTGATGATTTCATTTTGTTTTGAGATTAGGCTCCGAAAATGAACGATAGGAGGTCATCATAAAATGGAATGATTCTTCTGTCTGAAAATTTCAGAAGAAAGCGGAACCTATGCGGCATAGGCTATGCCACTGGAAATTGCTATGTATACTTTTGTCATTTTCTCGTCAACATTTACAGTAGTTAGCGGAAAGAAGCCATTCAAGAAGCAGACTATCATTAACTCTTCACGAATCCTTTGCGCTCGGGGAAAATAACAACAAATCGTTCTCATCAAATCTATTCATCTGGAGTGGAAATGACGTGGAAAATTGAATGGAACGGACATGAAAGTGACGTGAGAAAAGAAGTGGTCGAGGGTGGAAAGGAAGTTGAAAAAGAAAAAAGGAGAAGCCGATAAAGACGATGGATTTCTGAATAGAAAGAAGAGGAGAAGGAGAAGGAGTAGTAGGACAAGAATAGAAGAATATGAGGGTGGATGGAGGAGATGTGACGTAGTCACTATGTTGCAAAAAAGAATTGTGGACAAGTTGGTAACTGACAAGTTGGTAGGAAATTCTGGAGATCATCGTTGAACTAGTCAGAATTAAGGCAGCTGAAAATTAGTGAGTTGAAGAACTTGGGAATCTGATATTTTCATCTGAACGAACTATTTAGTAATTCAGCGTGTCCGTTTTTCATAACAAACTTAGACAATATCAGGGCTCAAAGGCGATAAGATTTAATTTCTTGACTAACCCTTTGGCAACGTGGAAACCCTCGGGTACTAGGTTAGACTGATACCAATTAGAGCAGTTTCTAAAGACGACCTGAACATTTCAGATGTCCACCAGTCGTTCCACTTGTCTACCGACCAACCCCTTTTTCTGATCAAAAATGTCAAAGGTGTGGGAGCAAAAAGCTTCTAAACCGAAGGATTTCCTATTGAAAATCTGAGAGAATGACGTGTCTTCCTCCTGAGCTCTTTCCCGTTGGACCCAGTCAGTTGTGAAATGAATAATTGAACAAGGGTATTTTGAAATCTCCTTCTAGACACCATGACGTTGCCCTAAACCTATTTCAAAATTATTCCAACCACCGTAGTCCTTTCCGGAGAATAAGGTATCCATTACATGTCTGAATCAATGTAATCTCATCATGTCATGGAAAAAAAGCGATTTTGATCGAAAGGGAACGAAAAAAACCAGAATGAATCAGTAAAAGTGACGAAGATATATTATTCTCCTTCTCTATTTTCTTCGAGATTTCTTCGAGGCTAGAGCAGAAAAAGAAGAACTTGTGTCTCTGCAGAAAAAAACTGAATCTTCTGCCGTAAATATTTACAATCCGAGTGGTTGGTTTGGCACAGGGAGAAAATAAAAATATGTGGATATTTCTAGACTTTCAGATATTTTTCAGTTATGACATACGAGTTTTCAGCAGAAATTATTATGATTATTATTATGATCATCATCATGAAAACGGCATAAAAAGTGATAAAGAAGATGAAGAAAACGATGAGGAGCAAGTTATAGGGAAAAGGCGATGAGATGTTGGGATTATCTATTGGAATGGATTTGGATGATACTTGATAAAAGAAGAAAAAGAGGAAGACGGTGAAGCATCATAATCCTTTATTGAAAAGCGGAGAGGGTGGATACCAAGAAGTGAGAATGTCAGGTTTTCCAACTCTATTGAATTAGGCCGGATTGATGTAACTATTTTTTTTCAAAACTGGAAGAGATTTCTGAATTCAGAAAGATCCTGAAACCGGAAATACTATAGATCAAAGGTAACTCTTGTGATATCATCTGTTGTTCTGTCACTCCAGAAAGTGTCAATCCAAAAAAACACCATTCTGGAGAAAACTTTCCAGGTTTTTTCCAATGTCTCATGTGGAGGTATACATGACTCTTACTGAATAAATAAACAGATCAGAACTGTCAACATCTTTGGAGAACCTCCAACAGTATAACCTGAAAAGGTATCTAAATAGGAATGGGACTTCCATGATCACCACAAAAGTAGTAGGAAGTAGCAAAGGTATTTTTCTCTCTCGATTTGGGTCGTCTCTTTTGGGTGACGAGTAGTTTAGTGACGCCGCAGGGAGCACTTCCCCAAACCCTTCTTTCTTTTTTCCTCCCATTGCTCTCATAGAGCTCCCAAAGCGAAAAAGTTTCGTCATCGTTGAATCCCGAAAGGACGCAGACATTTAGACACCAAACCAATTGATGAGGGACTGTATGGTACGGAGAGAGGCAGAGAACAGGAGCAAACTTAGTGACGGAACCGAAGCGTTCAAAGTGTTGAAGAGGCAGAAAACCGGGGAAAAGTGAACGTGACGTGGCTTTTTTCCATGTCTCTTCCTCCCCTATTCTAATCCTTTTCATTCCATGTAGGACCCTAGTGAAACTGGACCTTTTGTTGCCACACCAGCTGGTGGCCGGGTGTTTGCATTGCGAAATATGCGAAACATGTAGGGAATAAATTGGATTTCGAAAAATTGATGGGCAATTTGCAAATTATCATGGACCACCCGACATGAAGAAGATGATGAGGAGAGGAAGCCGGATGTTTATATGAAAAAAGTAAAGCGAAAGGGGGATATGCTCTAGAAATTTCGAAGAATTGAAGAAACCTTGATTACGAATCGACTCGTGGTTAATTAGCGTCATATCAAACATCACGAAGTACTGAAGCATACTAATTTCTGAATTCATCGTGGCGAAGTTCTTAGAAGAAAAACAACATCAAGTTCAACAGTCGTGGGAAGGAAAGGGCTGGAATGACTTTCGCAGGATGACCCAGATTTGTTTTTTCTTATTTTCTAGAGAAGATGAGGTCAATCTAGAATTATGATGCAGAGATGGGATCTTTTAGATATAAAATGAAAAACAATACGCATTATATGAAAATTAGGATGGTTTGAAAATAGAAAAAGCAATCGAATAGTGAGTGAATAGTTATGAAATCACTATGGTTTGAAGCTTTAATCCTACTATAGAATGACCTTACAAAGTTTTGAAATGCTCCTGTTCTCTAAAAAATCAGGATCACTCTCAGGTGATTGCAAAAGTTTTGTACTATTTAATAGTACCATTGCTACTAGAACTTTTTAAAACCAAAACTTAAGGAGGATAAACATTTCTCAAAATTAGACAGAACGGAGTTCATTTTTTGTGCAATCTTGAGTAATGAATTTAGAGATTTTTTGATGAGTTTTAGCCAGAATTTATACTTGGAAACTAGGAAAATGATACATTAGAACTTTCAGAGAATGTTTCGAAGAATCTGATATTTTCGAATACTTCTCCTAGAGGTGACAGTTTATGAGCTCATAAGTAAAATTCGAACAAATGCATAAAAATACAAAAATTGAATGTATGCCAGCTAATTGTATACATTTGACATTCGTTCCTAAAATCAACAAAAAGTTTCTCTCCTCCAAATAATTCGTCTCTTTTTCTCTCCCTAAATTTTGCCTCTCAACCACTATTTATAACTTCCAACTCTCCACAAACATTCACTTTTCACCCTTTTGATCTTCATTTTTACACCGTCATAAAAAACATGGAAAAAATCGAATAAGAAAAACAAGTCAAAACGTTGACTGGAAGGGATCTCTGTCCTCGTGGTGGAACAAATTGGTTGAGGAAAGTTCGAATCGAATTAAATTTCGAAAAAAGACTGAAAGTTGATCTAACGAAAAACAATAAAGGACACGAATCCTTTACTTTGTAGTTTTCGTAGTTTACATAAATCATGTATTCCGGATGAATGATTTTATTCTTTTAGAATTCTAAACGAATTCAGAAGACAATGGTATTATTACAGTTTTGCAAACTGTTAGTCACGTCATTATTCTCTCTTTCTTCTATATTTTTCCGTCCGATCTTTTTTAGCAGAAGAACACAATAAACCTGTTTTTACAGAAAGGTCTAATGAATGTATCACATGAGAGACTAACGTCATTTTTTGTTGCAAAAAACTGTTATATACAAAAAAGAACAAAAAATAAGTGATGTTGCATTTAGTTTGTTTTCAGTTTCAGAAGATTTCAGACTTTGAAGAACTTAGTCTTTCATCAACACATTCGGTTTTGGTTGGAAGAGCAATAGATGATGTCAATTAGCGGGGGATGTAGGTAGGTATGAAATACTTTATAGTTTTAAAGACTTTTAAATTAGGTAGAAATTCTTAAATGAAAACTGGGGAGGTATTAAAATGGATGTTCTAGAATTTTTAGGAAAGTTACTCCAAAAAAGTATACCAAAAAGGCCTAAACTACTCTTCAGACAAAATGACTTTTGGTCCATCTCCCCAACGACTTTTCACTTTACCCATCCATTTTCAAATAGTCTCCTCCCCTCTCTTAATATATGAATAGCTTTCCATTTCCGAAAAAAATCTCCATAAAGTTTTGAAAATGTTTCTCATGAACTTTCTTATCTAAAAATGATACAGCTCCCGATGTATTCTTCAACCTTTTTCCAATTGTAGTGCCTGTTTACATTCAACATATCCTAAAATCTAATAACTTTTTCTCAGAAAGTGATGTGAATGCATACAGCATGCCACTCAATGGAACAAACACTTCCCTCAAAGTTTATCTAATTGTCCGTTTTCCGAAATTCCAATGATTAGATTTTTGTGATTCCTTAAATTTAACATTTACAAACAGCCGAAATGATGTTGAAGTTAATGTGTATTGCACTGGTCATCGCCACTTTCTTATTACTGACATTTTCAGAGTTCTTTTCAGAGACACAGCTGATAACAGTTTTCGTGGTGTAAATTTGGTCACCTTTTCCAGAAAGATGATGTCTCTTTCGCCTTCTCCGAAATCGAAATTAAATGACAATAATTCCTTATTCTAATCAGTACAGGATGGTACTGAATAAACACTCCGTTTTCGTTGAAACTAGTCGGTTCGAAATCAAAACCAATTCCAATTAGTTTGTTTTAAAATGATTCATGAGGGGGGCTACTAGTGGGTGCAAAAATTCCGAGATGATAACAAAAAACAGAATTGAGTCAACACCTATTGTGTTTTTCTGTGTCTTTTCCTACTGAACTCATTCGTTTTCAGCACGTCATTATTCAGTTTTACGACCGATGAGGTGTTCCGTTATCAGAGAGGAAAATGACATTCTCAGAGGGTCGGTTCGAGGAGAAAATTATGATCTAGGGCAGTATACTGTAGTTTGAGACAAGGAGTTGTAATAACAACCATCTGGTCTGGAGGATGAGCAGTCAATTGGTCGCCATTTTCTTTACATTTTGAGACAAATGATATGTTGAAAATCAAGGAAAATCTATGGGAAATTTAAGCAAAATTTTAATTGATATGCTATGGATTTTGAAATATTGATTCTTCTAATGAAAAGTTTTGACCAGACTATGAAAACACTTAGGGTTACGAAAAATCGTAAAAGGGGCTGTTCAGTATAATCTTGTTCTTACAGTTTTCCGAAAAACCACATTGTAGGATCTGCATTTTTTCGGAAAAAAAACTGAAAAAAAGAATACTCACCTTGAGCATAGCCTCAGCTTTGCTCAATTGAACGGATGTCGATGAAGACGACTCCAGCTTGAACTCGTTTCTCTTCGAATCTCAAATCCAAATATTCCGAGTGAACTATTGTTGGCAGAATGGAGCAGTAATGATAATTGAAATAGATTTAACCAAGTGAGGGTTTCGAGTGGGCCTTTTTCACAAAAACTTTCTGATAACAGACCAGAAAAGGAGAACCTGTGCTCTCCTTTTTTAGTGCAAAGACCCAGACGGTGCGTCCATTCTGACCAAAGGGGGGGGGGGGGGGGGTAACCTGTAAGAAAAATAACATAAGGATGGGAAAGTGATACAAAAATCGAAGGAAAAAACGAAGTAGAAGACAGAAGAAAAGACAGGAATGACGTGTGTATGTGCAATTGTCAACACAAAAAAGACGTTGTTGGTTTCTGTATGAAAAGGAGAAGAACAGACAATAGAAAAATTCATATAGATATGAAAAACAGGTACTTATATTGGTAAATATAATGCATTTTGACAAAAATTGGGGGACTTTTGAAAGGGTTCAAATGAACTGGGATGTCACAAATTACAAAGTTGAGTTTACAAGATGAGACGAAGTCAAGTGAAAGAATAAAAAATCTAGAATCTAGAGAATTTGGTTTCTGTTTTATAGGGATATGCAACGTTGATTTCTATAAGAGACAAGTTCGTATGATCTACTCTTTGAAAAATTTCGATGATGATAAAAGAATGAAGTTTTCGAAAGCTTATGTCGGATATCAAAAAAAGTGGAGCTTTCGTTCAGATTTTCTTGAAAACAATAATAAATCTTGGTGATGGGAAATGTTTTATTCTGAGCTCAACAATTTTCAAAAACTAAACAAACTGCGTTTTCAGGGAGGACTTCGAATCGAGAATATATTTCAAAATCCACGAGTTCAGAAGGGAAGTTTCACTTTTGAAGTTGAATTGTGGAAGAAGGAGTAATGAGTTACGACTTTGATTTCAGAAGTTCAGGTGAACTAACTTTTTATGATTCTAAAAGACTTCCGGCTGAAATCTGGAACTTCAAATGAACATCCACTACTTGAAAAAAGCTAGTTCATTTAAGCAGACAATTCTGTGGTTGGTCAAGATCTAGGGGAGGTGAACAAACCAAGTCCCGAATTCTTACTATCTTTCCATAAATCTCATCTTCTTGATCTACCCCTCTCGATGAATAGAAACGGTTTTTGACACCCTAGGAGGAAATAAATCACACTAATCAGACGAAAAAAATAACGGGATGTTTTCTGAAAGTCGTTCTTCATATTTTCATCCACTTCTTCTTCACTCTCTCTCCCTCTCAATTGCTTGCGTCATAGAAAATAGAGAGAAGAGATTTAGAGAAGCAGAGAGAATCAGACAGTTTTGATTAGTGAGAGATGGAGACAATCGGCGTCAAAACAGTACTCAACAAGACTGTGAAAGCGCTTCAGACCCAGACGGAAGAACCGGCCGCGCCGCTACTACGATCTCTTTTTGTTTCTCTGTCTGATTCTCTGTGTCTCTCTATCTCTTTTTATCTCTCTTTCTACTATTCAAAGGTACTACCCCGGAGTGCGCATCGAACCGGCTGATCATCAACACTGTCATTCTCTCTTATTCTCTATGTTCTGTATATAGTTTGTTGTCTCTTTCTCTCTCCCTCTCTCTCTCTCTCCATATTTTCTCTCTCGACTTTTTTGTTTGCATCCAGGATCTTTTCACTGTCGTAAAAAAGGCAGCAGCATCAGAAAAAAGGATTTCGCAATATACAGATGGTTTTAGTGGAGGAGAGAATAGCCACGAAAATGGCCCTTATGTCATCAAAAATGTCATCAAAAATCAACGAAATCACAAAAACTGATGAAAGGGAAAAAGTGATATCAGACACTGTATAACAATCATTTTCTTACAATCAGCATATAAGGATAGTGGTTTTCATGCAGATAAATATAAGATTGATACGAGATTGCTCATCGTCTCAACCTGGGATGTAGTGCTTGAAGACGCTCGAGGAAAAACTGAAAAGAAGCTTAAAGTTAGAAAAACCCAAAACCTATAGGCTTTGGCAAATCACAAAGTTAGGAAGAAGCCGAAAGCAGGCATCCTGATATACATACTAAGATCACGGTATAGTGTAGGAATCTTGTAAAGCCCAGAAACTTGTAGAGATTGATAAAGCTCAACGAGCAATTTTCCACCGGCGCCAGTTTCATAACCTTCTACGGATCAGAGATTCTTCAGGAATCCAAGTAACATCTGAAGAAGGTTGGAAAGAAATGATGTGTGGAAATAGAAGACTGTCTTCGTCTCTATTATTTTTCCTTCTATTTCTTCAATACATCTGTTCAGAATTGATGTGTTTCTGCGCCTGAGATTGACGTCACTTTCTCCTATTCCATTTCCTTACTGCGCCCACTTCTCATTAATGTAAGGTTTTGAAATAATGAACCTATCGAACCTAGACTCTTCTCAAAACCTAGACAACTTTCGAATTTCAAGTTGAATTTCAGACAGTTCAAACTCAAATACCGACGTCACCTTTTTAAACCACATTAACTACAAAAGAGCAAGAGACTATAGAAGACGAAGAAACACAGAGAAAAATACAAAAGTGTTGGTCGAAACGGAGACAGAATGGTTGCTGGTTAGGGCGTTGAAATGTCAATAGAAAGAGAGAGAGAATCGAATGGAAAAAACTGACGAGGTGGGAGGGGAGTGGCGATAAAAAGGGAAACAGACCCTCAGTCTTCCACTATTTTGAAAATGAACACAGTGAAAGAGGGGCAATTGGGATGTGCGTACTATACCATACGGTTCCTATTTTTGGTACTGCTTGATCAGGGACAAAAAAATAGTCACGAGCATATGAGTGTTGCTGTGGATGCTGACGGAGGGAGTGGGATTTCGAAAATCCAGGAGTTCTGTAGAGCTACGTCCCTTAAAGCCCCCTCTTGAGTGTGCCTAATCGCATATGAGCAGATTTTCATGAAATACTTAAAGACTTTAGAAAACATGGGTTCACATCTAGATGAGTAGAATTGAGACCAACAGCTGAGAATTTCGCAGGAACTAAGGTAGTGAAAATGAAACCTATAGTTTCTGTTGTGCAGATTTTTCGGGAAGCTGGCTTCAAATAGTGCAAGTGGAAACAGTCGAAACAGAACATAGAGTAGAAACAGAACATAGAATTGGGTTTCGTGGGCAAAGCCAGATTTGAAAGCACTTTGAGAAATACATGCGTCGCAGAACTTTGATACATACTATGATACTAGGCAGTCATCTGTCCAACAAGCACGGCCTCCCAACGTGAAAAATGTTTTGAATTTTTTCTGAAACTGTCTCTGCATCTCTCACTCTCTCACACGCGTAAACAGAGCACGTTTGCATCACATCAGACTTCAAATTTTGTCAGAGCGAAAATCCAGTCAAAATTGAGCTAAATTGAAAATTCTTGAACGAAATCAAAGGAAGGATAGCAATCATCTGAGTATGATTTTTACCACTTTTGTCCAGCTTTTTTTAAAGGAATGTTGCTCACTGCCCGTTTCACATAAGCACGTGTCTCCTTGCTTTTCTACTTGCCACATCACAAAATTAAAAGAAATTTTGAGTTTACCAAAGATCAAATCTAAAAACCGTTATTCCTCTCCGAAGCTCTCGTTAGAATACTATACATTAGAGACCAAGTAAAAAATGCCGAACGAAGTCAAAGACAAAGACAAGGAAGAGGAGGAGAAGAAGATTCCGACGTTTCCCAATGGTCACATGATTGCCAAGAGATTCAAGGTACTGTAGCAACGCCCTATTCATGTTTCTATGGTCTATTTGACCGGGATGTTCATCCGACCGACCGCCGACCGACCGCCTACCGAAAATCTGCTTTGCTGTCGGTCGGCGAACGCCAAAATTTGATCTACCGAAATGGAACCCCATTTTTTTCAGGTGACCCAAAAACTAGGCGAAGGTGCTTGTGGATCGGTGTACAAAGTGGAGGATATTGAGGACAAGAATGCACAGTACGCAATGAAAGTTGAATTCGCCGCTGCCAACGCTGGAAATGTTCTGAAAATGGAGGTTCAGGTAATCATAAGCTTTTCATTTCGGTCGGGAAACTCGGCCGACCGGATCACCTGACCGACTCACCGTCCGATCGGAAAGTTCGGGCGGTCGGACGGCGAATCTCAATCGACGGCCATGCCCCCCATACACCAAACCTAATATTTCCCAGGTGCTCTCCCAGATGGTCAACAAGAAACTCGTGGCAAAGTGCGTGGCAAGTGGCAAGAAGGAAGACTATCAGTACATGGTGATGACACTTTTGGGAGAGAGTTTGGACTCGATTGTCAAGTAATCTCAAGAAATTTGAAAAGTTTTTAAATTTCCTTATTTTCCAGGAGACACGGACCATTCTTGAACGTCTCGAGTCAGGTCAGAATCGGTATTTGTGTCTTGTTTGGTATCAAGCAGATTCATGATGTAAGTTATCTCAAAAAAGGGCTTTTCCAATTTTCAATTTCATTATAGACCGGCTACATCCATCGTGACTTGAAGCCTGGCAACGTGGCATTGGGATGTGTAAGTTGGGAAGAGAGCAAATGCGCTCTAACGAACTAATTTCAGAAGGGGTCCGCCGACGAGCGCTACTTTTTGGTTCTGGACTTTGGCCTGGCTCGTCAGTACATCACTCAAAACAAACAGAATCAGAAGGTGATGTTTCGTCCACGTGAGAAGGTGTTGTTCCGTGGTACCGCCCGATACTGTTCGAAATCAATGCATGACTTATATGAGCAAGGACGGGTGGATGATTTGTGGATGTTGGTGTATATGCTGGCTGAGTTGAGATGTCGATTGGCGTGGCATGATGTGGATGATAAGGTTTGTGGAGGGGTCCTAAAAATCAGGAATCCCGATGTTTCGCAACCAGTCTTTTCGCAACTGCGTCCTTTCGCAACCACGTCATTTTGCGACTGGTCATTTCGCAACCACTCATTTCGCAACTAGAGAAACTTGACTTTGGAAATGGCATCAGATTTTAAGTCAAGTGATTTTTCGGCTCCGAGACATTACGCAACCACGTCATTTTGCGACCACATCATTTAGAAACTATAGAAACTTGTCCGTTTTAAGTTCATTTAGGTCTTATGTTATTAGAAAAACGATTTCAGGTTACCATTAAAATTTGAAAAGTTTTGTTTGCAACATGGAGTTTCTACAAAAATGTGGACCTTTTGGTTGCGAAATGACTTGGTTGTGAAAAATCTAGTTGTGAAATGGCATAGTTGCGAAATTTCGTAATTTCGAAATCTACGTGAGTTGCGAAATGTCATAGTTGCGAAATGACTGGTTGCGAAGCTTCGGGGTGCACGGAGATATTCCAATCTTGCAGGATGAAATTGGGAAGATGAAAGGATTCATCACCGACGAAGAGCTTTTGGCAAACTCGCCTATTCAAATGTTGGAATTCGTGAAAACCGTTCGAAAAACGCAATTCTACGAACGCCCGAACTACGAGAAACTGGACAAACTCTTGGAGGATGTCATGACTGAGGCGGGCTACAAATGGTCGGACCCCTATCATTGGGAACCTGAGGATAACGCGCCCATGTTTTGGAAGAAGGGTTGGTTTTTCGGCTCGGGGACGTTTCGCAACTTTAGACATTTCAAAACTGGACGGTTCCGAACCGGTCATTTCGCAACTAACGTTAAGACGTCTCGCTACGCATGTATTTTTCTACAATCATTTCCTCGATAAAAAAACTTGGTCTGTGGTAAACCGTTGTTGCGGTTAGTTGCGAAATGACCGATTTCGAAATGTCCCCAAGCCTGTTTTTCTATATTTGTAGATGTCTTGGTTTGAAACTTCAGGTGTCACAACGCCAATTTTGGAGAATGCAGAGAGTGAACCCACCGATGTGCCGTACTTCACGGTTGAGGACTTGGACTGTTGAGGACTTGGATCCTATTGGATTCTAGAAGAAGAAAAAAAAGTTGTCGTTCTGTGTGTCCTTGTGTCTTGATTGTCAAACAATAAAGTGAAAATCGATTATAGAATCTTAACTTAAAATGCTCTCAAAATCATGACTTCGAAGCTCCGTTTTCGTACCTTCTCGTGTCTCATTTCATTACTCTCTAGCAGAGCGAGTGGGACAAATGATTTAATAACAAAATACAATAATGGACCCTTATGCATTAATTACCAAAAGGTTTATCTCGGGAACCATTCTACACAGAATAGGAAGAAGATGAAATTATGTTTTCCTTCTGAGAATTTACTCTTCATGATCCACAACAATTCAAACAGAAAAAGTGAAATTTTTTATAGAAGACAAATTTTCTTATTTTTATACATGAAGTGATGGTAATGATGAAACTTTGATGATGTGGAAAATTGGTTTTCGAATTTCAAAATTTTCACATGAGACAACCCGTAATGTTGCTAAGAAACCTATATAATACTAGATACCGTAACCATAAGTATTTGTGATTTGAGTTTCCTGATGAAGCGAAAAGCGATCGGAAGGCGAAATTGGAGAACTCAGACCCGCTTCAAGAATTAAATACAGGGAGTGGAAACCATGAAAATGGGTTCAAAGAGAATAAAATATGAAACAAAAATAAGGGAATAACAATTATGAACAAGAAAGGGAAGTGGAAAGAGAAGAATCGCCAACAGAAGATGTTTGAATTGCAAGAAGTGGTTCAGAATTGTCGGTTAGAGTGCCACAATCATCAACAGGTGAGCAGGAAACGGAGCGGTTGGCTGGAAAATCATGGTGTATTCAATGTTTTTGATGAAACTAGGACTCCTGCACCAAAATATTTTTGCAACTCACTTCTAGCCCCATTTCTCTGCTCTCTCTGATGCGTTCCATTCATTTCCTGCATTTCATAATCTCCAATGTCATCCTCATCATCACAGTAATGATTCAAATCAGCATAATCGTTTCCATTTGTTCCACCTCGAATCCGACGAAACAATCGGGAGATTGAGTCTGCTGGAGAGGATGTGTGCTCGGTGCTGAAATATGTCAAATTGAACTGAAGGTTAAAAGGTGCCTCCAACCTTTTATTTGAATTCCAAAATGGCTTTTTCTTTCCAAATGGCGATGCTTCTCGTATCCTTTTTGTGAGTGGGGATGGATCTCGGAGGAAGGAATGTTTGTTTTTTCTTCGAGGTTGGGGACAAGACCTTAACCCATCTTCGATTTTTGAAGTTCCGTTTGCCATGACAGATTCATCATCTATCAGTGCGTGCTCATCGTCTTCCTGAAAAACGTCTTCGTAAAAACGAAGCATACAATTACAAAGCCTACCTGGAATATGATCTCATCTGGACTAGAAGCTCTTGCTGCTAGTTTCATAGTTCCATCCAAAGTCCTAGAAGTGGGTCTCGGTGAAACTGCAGTTGTGATTGCTCCGTTTGTTGTAGCATCGTTTTGTTTTACAGGAACTGCATCTCCACACGACAATGAACGTTTCCGAATCGGGAAAACAGTGGCAATTCCTTGTTTTCGTCTGAAATAAAACACAATTATAGCGATAGTAGGATCAGGTGATTCTTACTGATGGGGTGCATTTGCTAAATCTCGATAAGATGGATATTGACTTTGAGATGGAGATTCTGACTGGGAACTGTAGCCATCAATGTTACTTGCTCTTCGGAATGAAGGCTCCGTCCCATCCACGGTGTTAGGGATGATTGGAACGGAGTTGTTAGCAAGACTTGGAGATTCAATGAAATCCAAGTTCAACTTTTCTCCGTCCGGAAGAGATGTTGATCGTTTGCGGAGAGCTAGAGAGGTGTCATGATCGAATGTAGACGGTCGGGATGGACGAGATGAAGAAGCGTTAGATATTGTGGAAGCGAATATTCTGGAGGAACTGAATCCGTTGTACTTGGATGCGTTGCTTCTGAAATTGGAAAGCTGGCAGAATTTTGAAATAGGAACACTTACTTCTTTCGATTAGAAGTCTTGGATCCGAACAGGGACGCTGACTGATTCATAAGACTCTCTCGATCGTCTTCATACAATTTCGGCATTTCTCTGTTGGAAGTTCCTCGTGAAGTGAATCCACCTGCATTCAATGGTTGATTGTAATACAGAGAATCCTGATTTGTTCTTGTCATTGCAGCCGATAGTCTCTTCATTATTTGACTGCTCTTTTCAGTAGCCAAAGATAATGAAGACTCCCGATTTACGCCTGGAAAAGTTTAAAAAATAGGTTTTCTGAACTAAATTCATTGAATTATGGAAGCATGCATAAAAATCACAAAGAAGCAAACGCGTAAAAATAAATAAACGAGTTCGATTTGGGTCCCGTAATGATTTGTTTCTCGAGTTTAGGAGTGTTCCGTGCTTGTGGAAGACGACGATGACGTTGATGTGGTTGAAGCAACGAATCGAAGATTCATTTGAGATGGCTCTTGGAATGGACATGCGGGGACAAGGGCGGTTAGACGGTTGGCTAAACAGAAAATGGGTTAGAGACAAGGGACAGAACAGAAATTGAAAACATGCAAACTGAAAAGCACCATTCTAGTTGAATTCTTCTATTCTCACCCCAGCTGGATCCTCGATTCTTTAGATATGGACGTGGGAAGATATCAGGCACGACCATCTTATCCTCGATTGTTTCTGTGAATTCGTATCCAGCTCTTCCGTTCAACCAGTATGTTGTCATCTGTCCTTTTCCCTGAAATTGAAAATGTTAATTTTGGAAATAAACTGAAACCGTGACTCACCTTGATAGCCATTGTACCCCTTTCCTCCAACAAGAATCCTTGATCAATTGATGCCAAAACTTTCTGTGTGGATGACGAACAATGAATTCGAAGTGCTTCTCCGTTGCTCTCCATTCGAGATGCCGTATTTACAGTATCACCAAACAGCGTGTATCTTGGCATTGTCTTTCCAACAACTCCAGCAACACATGGACCAGTATGCATTCCGATACGAATCATCAACTGCTCACCAAGTCGATGGGGAATCGAGAATGTTCTGACGGCTGATAGAATATGAATAGCCATCATCGCAATCTGTTCAGCATGATATTCCATTGTTTTGTACTGTGGTACTCCGGATACAACCATGTAGGCGTCACCTATCGTCTCCACTTTGTAGACATCGTACTGTCGAATGATACTATCGAATAGAGTGTAAAGCTTATTGAGGAAAGTGACCACTTCCATCGGAGTTGATTCTCCAGAGATCGTTGTGAATCCAACAATATCCGAGAAATAGATGGTCACCGGTGGGAATGCTTCTGGGATCACATCTTGTCCTGCCAGAAGTTGCTCAGCTACAGAACTCGGAAGCATTCTTTGAAGCAAGTGCTGACTTCTCTGTTGTTCGTCTTTCAGTTCACTTGTTCTTTCATCGACGAGATCTTCCAGTTGTGTTTGGTATTTTTCCATCATAAGCACCATATGATCCATGATGTTTTGCTTGTAGATCTGATGGAACAATGGATTCAACTTCTTTTTGATGGATTTGAATTCGGGTCGTTGAGATGGATCGTGGTGCCAACAAGAAGCCATCACCTCTTTCACGTAGTTTTGAGCATCGAGATCAGAAGTGTCCGGACGGAAATATGGATCACTGTAGACACGTCTCACTGTCTTCTCCACCAACGCTCTGCACTCAACACTGTCCTTTTTCGCTTCTCCATTGACACCTCCACGTTGCAAGAAGATTTTGTATGGACCTTCCCTTGTGAAAATTTCATGGAAGATGATTCCGAATGAATAGACGTCGGCTTTGCAAGTTGGAGGATTGGTCTTGGGGCAGCTTTCTTCGATAGTCATGGCTTCTGGAGCAGTCCAAAGAAAGTTCTCCCAAACGTTGAAGTTATTATCATAAAGACAGATATCACGGATTTCCCGTAATCCAAAATCAGCAATTTGAAGTGTCCATCGAGATGTGATGAGACAGTTTGTGGATTTCAGATTGCCGTGATACTTCATCTCAGAGTCGTGAATGTAGGACATTCCTTTGACGAGGTCATCTACGAACGATGCAATGTACATATGGTCCAATTTCAGATTCTCATTTCTCAAGATATCATGAAGAGACCCTTTGGAACAGTACTCCCTGACTACCGTTATGGCTTGGGGACAGAGAGTGACTCCGAGGAAATTGTTGACATTTGGATGAGCCAATTGCCTCATTGCTCTCAATTCCTTCTTCCCTTCTCGAGACAGCTCTTTGTACTTTCGTGGAAGCATGAAGTCTTTCAGTCCGACAAGAGTTCCTTTGTACGACGCTAGTCCACGCATTCCTGTTCCATAAATAGGAGCTCTTGCCCACCAAGGTGTCTTCGACTTCTCCCAATTTATGATATCTGCCTGTAGCAATGATGCTGTTGACTCGTTGTTGACAGCTCCGATCACTCGACGAACTTCATACGGATCAATCTTCCAGATTGAGGAGATTTCTTGCTCAAAACGACGACTTCGGAACCAACTGAAAAGTTATGAATGAGTAAGGTTTGTCTCTTCTATCAACTCACTTCCAGACGTAGGCGGTTAAGGACAAGAGGAAGACTGTGATCATAATCATAAAGAATGCCGGATAGTATCTTTGCACTATCGATAGTTCACAATTCTGTCCGTCAAATCCGCAAGGTGGCTCATCTTCTGGTGGCTTCCCATCCACCCAATGAATCTTCGCTGATTTAAATTGAAGAACCGGAAGACGTCCTCTATCTGAAGCTTCCACAAAAATGGCAGTCAGATCGAGAGCATGATCCAGTGGGTAGTATTTTGGATCTGATTTGTTGTTGACTGGAGTGACTTCTTGCCAACTCAACAGAGAAAAGTTTCCTTTGGAATTTCCGCGTTCGTCGATTCTCATGTCGAATCCTTGGATACCTGAAATTCAAATTTTTATTTTTCTTATTGTTTTTCACAACCAGCTATAAAGTTTTATCAAAATCCAAGTCACGAACTAGTCAATAAGCTTCTCCTAGTTTACAATTACTTCTAGGTCAACAAACTGTCAACTTCAATGAAAAACGTGATGGTCAGTAGGTGGGGGGATAGCCCAGTAAACACTTGAAATTCGAGCCAAACCAAAACAAAAAGGTGGTATATAAGAAAATTGAAATGTTGGTATAAGTATCCGAATCGGTGAACATCTTCTACTCTCAAAATGAAATTCAGCATCTGCCTTTTCCAGCTTTTCGCCATTATCCTTCTCATTGGAGCAGTAACTTCCCAGGTATCATATTATCATAGTACCCAAGAAAACAGTAAAATTCAGCCAATGATTCGGGAGAAGCGAAAGATTAGAGACATCTTCAAGAAGATCGGAGATAGTGCTCTTCCAGCATTCGGATCAGCAGCTGGAAGTGCTCTTGGAAGTAGAGCCGGAAATGCGAAAATCCGTCGGGGTTGATTTAATGATTCATCACAGAATAGTATTGTTTTTATTATCACGTCACCAATGAATAAACATTTGATTGATAACTGATAAGAATCCAAAACAGCAAAGTTTTCATTCTGATACTGTTCAAAAATGCTGGCTGGTGGCAAGTACGTCCTATTTGTATTCCTTATTCTATTCCAAACGTTTGGTTTTATTCGATCCCAGGAAAACATTCATGATTCTCCTCTGATTACTCTGCTGCCGTCTGATGGAAACTATGGAGACTATCTTATTAACAAGTTCTATCATATCGGAGAAGGTGTCAAGATTCGAACCACGTTAATTCCACCTTCAAAATAAATCCTGTTTGTTGTCTCGAAATAAAGATTTTCTATCTTATTACCCGATCCCGATATTGTATGGAGTTTGGAATGACACGAATGACGAAGTACAGTATCCCTTGCAGTTCGAAACCATTCCCATCGTAAAAATGCTCTCAGAATCCCGACCTCCGCAAATTCCCATATTTTATTGTCTATGCAAATTTTTATGGGACAAGACATTTATCTATAAAACCGAAGGGGTGCCACCGGAAAACCATCATTCGAAGTATCGTCTTCCTCTCAGAATGCGCCTACTTCCTCTTCTTTGTCTCGTTCTCGTCACCACTGTCCTGAGTGAACAGTTCATCGGAACCGTCTTCTATGGAGAGATTCCACTGGATCATGGCACTCCTAGTGGATCAGGAAACGGTGAAAAACGGAACTTTGCCAACAGTCCATCTCATGCTCAATACGGAATGCCCCCATATCGATAAAGTACTAGCTTATTTGAAGGGGTTGAATGATGAAGGAGTTGAAGATGAAGTCCAATCAAAGCGCCGCTTCTCCTCGATCGACGACATTTCAGACAACGATTTGGGATACTTGGACGTAAGTATACTCAAAACAGCTGCTGTTCGATTAGTTAACTGTTTACAGGAGACTGATGGCGTCCCTCAAGACAAGAACGAGTTCTTTGGTATTGGAGACATCATTAAACTGATTAAGAAAGGAATAAATCTCGTCCGCTTGCTGTTCAAACCCGCTGCAAGACTTCCAAAGAAGATAATGGCCAAAGCTAGCTCCAAGATCGACGTGAAGAAAGCAGCATGGAGCGGAATCCCAAATGGAAACCACCCGAAAGTCAAGGAGCTGATTGGCGATGCTGCCGAAGTCGTTCTCAAAGAAACCGGAGACAATTTACGCACCACTCTCCAATATGCTGACACCGAAGAAGGGCCAGGATTCTTGTACAAAGTGGAGGACCCCAACAACAGTAATCAAATCATCGACAGTGGATACAGGAAGTCGGATACCAACCTCGTGGACACCGTGGTGCAAGTGATAGATTATCTTCGCTTCTTGGCTGCTGAGGCTATCACTGGAGTTGACATGACCCCTGAGTTGAACTAATAAACATGTTATAATCATCAATCATCTATTTGTTTGTTTCATATTCAAAATGACAATAACCTAAAGCATTGTACGTTCTACTCGAACAGTTTCAAAATTACAGTACTTTTACAGTCTTTTCGGATTCCCAGAAAACAATAAAGTCGCAGTCTTCCACCTCCTCGATTTTCGGCTTTCCGATTCCCATGAAACCACGAATTCGATTATTTTTATGAGCCGAAAGGCATAAAAGACGGGGTTGTCTTCGCTTTTCCTCATTCTTGGAAAAATGAATCTTCCTTTTTCGATTCTCACCTTACTGTCTCTGTCGACTGTTGTCAATGGGCTCCTTTGGATCCTCTGGTCCCATCCGAATGGAAACAACATCGCTGGATTCAAGGATCAAAGAACAGACGGGGAACAACAGCGTAAGTTAGAGCTAGGAACGACACTCCAATAAGAGGTTTTGTCAGAAACTCAAGCAATCGGTCAACGCCGTTTCGAAGATGATATGGGAGAAGATGCTGAAGGTGATGACCTTTTTGATGAAGAAGAGCAGAAAGGAGTGTACGGTTTTAAGCGTGGTGGTGGTAGGAGAAGAACTCCCAGACCAAAAGGAACCAGACGTACAAGACCAACAAGACCATATACACCATTTGCAACTAAACGCCCTGGAGGAGGATCGAGAACTAAAGCCACCACTAGAAGACCTCCAGTCACCCAACCGACAAAGTATCCAACTCCATTGCCTACACTTCCATTGAATATCAATCCCGACGCACCAGTGAAAATGCCGAACAAATACCAAAGAATGTTGAACAAGACTACTGGATCGATTTCCCGTGTTTTCCAAGGGGCGAATGGACAGCAAATTCAAGAAACTTTGACCCAAGTGCTCACCCAGTCTGGATTACAAATCCTTCGAACCTATTTCAACTTTGGATATGGAAACTATTTGGGTGGTGGAATGGTCGGACAGGACTACTACAACAACGGATTGAGTGGAGGAGGATGGAGTCAAGGTGAGGATGTTTGGAAATCGAGATGTTGAGTAAATGAACATGTTTCAGGAGGTGGGACTGAATATGGCGGTTCTGAATACATTGATCAAGGTACTTAGACTATCGTTCATTTTTGGGGAAATCTTCTATTTTAGGAACGGGAAGATTGGGTGGCTATGGATCCTCTGGAGGCATAGGAGGTGCTAGTGGAATCGGAGGATCGGGAGGACATAATGGAGGAGCTAGTGGAGCCGGGGAAGGAGCAGATTCTAACGGTAACCTGACAATTTTTAATAGATTGAGAAATCACTGTAATTTTCAGGACGAGACATTGGTGAACTAGATGGTCAAGATGGTGAAAATGCCGATTCCGCTGACGACGATCAATAAATCTCAATTGGTTACTAAGGTTGTTCTCTAACCCAAATAAAATGTTCAAACTCACTTCGATATTTCTTGTTGACTATCCGATCGATGATTGCCTTTCCATCCGCCGTCGGATCGTAATTATCGTCATGACCGTACTCTTCCACTAACTCATGAATTGCTCTTGCATACAGGTAAACAGCATCATATAAATAACAAGCGATACGATTTCCCTGAAACTTCAAACATGAAAATTGCAAGTTTGCTCTGAATTCCAGGTATTACCTTCAGGTTGTCTGTTTTCTGAACTCCAAAATAATGCATATATTCTCCAGCTCTTTTCCAGAAATTATAGAACCTTTGAGTATTCAACTTCACAGGAGTTGGAATAATCGAAAGAGCGATTTTAGAATAATCTAGCATTTTGCGATCCGATGAGTTATTGGCGTCCCAAGAATGATGGAGATAAGTCATGGTGTCTGAAAGTTTAAATCGTTGGAAATGTACAAAGTTACTTGAACTCACTTCTCAAGAAATGATTGTTCATTGCATGATATACATTGAGCCAATCATAGTTTGTATCCACATAAATCAACATGTATCCCTTTTCAGTCAATCCCAAATCTCCCATTATTGACAACATCGTTCGAAACAGTCGGACGTTATCGAATGTGAGATAGACTGAAAAATCGAGAACTTGAAAATATCAATGTTTCAAATAGCTTACTTCTGGTGGTAGCCATAGTTGATTTAATGGCATTCTCGACACTCTGAATATCCTGTTGACTACTTATATCCATTTTCGAAAACTCAAGTCTCGAAACATTCATGATTTGGAACTTCTCCTCTTCGAACTTATTCTCCGTATCCATCATTCTCACAAGAGTATCAAAAAGTTCGTTCCTGGCTTGGCCTTTTTTGACATCATAGACGACTGAGAACTTTTTCCATTTGTATTCTTTCATCAGAGCCATGAATGCCTTGAAGATCTCTCCTGCTGGTGGTACGGTACGGGCGAAGGTACGGTAGTGGTAGCTAAGAAAAAAAAATTTGGAACTTCGTTTCGAAGTTTTGAGATCCCCAAGATCCTTCGCCACTTTTTGAGAAATTTAAGACTCTACTTGGCATCAAAACACAGAAGAAAACATACTCATCACGAGAAATATCCTGATCGTTACACCGATAACTGATGATGGGTAGATTCTGAGAAGCAGCCATCGCCGCCTCCGTCTTGCAATTCTTCTCCGGACCAATAAAAACACGAGCTCCTGCTTGCCAGTGCTCCATGAATAGACGAGTACCTAGAAAACAGATATCCATACTTTCCTTTTTCCTGATCTTTGACACTTACTATGAGAATCATTTCCACAAGTATTTCCAAAAACATATTTCAACTGATAATCCGGAATTATTGTTTGATCTTGATTAATTTCCACAATTGCAGCTACGAGAGCTCCAGAGACAACAGAAACGTAAGCATCAGTTGTAAGGCAATGCACTATTTGATTCAGTTTCTTCGAGAAACTCTCTCGATCTTTTGATGAGTTTTGGTTAGAGTTGGAAGCGGATAGGTTCAGTAGATATTGATCGATTTCGCCCATTAGGGTTGGGACAGCTGCCAGATAACTGATTAGAATCTCTCGTTTGTCTCCTTTTTGGGGAAGCTGAAAATATAGGGAGCTTGAGGTTTTGATATTTTAATATTTCGAATGCTCTAGAGATCTCAATATTGAGATGTTAGTTTTCCTCAATTGTACGTTATGCTTGTTCTCTAACTTTCATTCTGAGAATTTGAGAAGCAAAGGCTCAGAAATTTAAAGGTTTCAGAATTTTCGGAAGTGAGGATTTTGAAAATCTGCCCTCGAAAACTGGAATTTTTGAATTCCGCGGAGTTCTTCAAAAGTGTTTACGAATTTTACGAAATTTCAGCATAAGAGATAAGAGATTCAGAAAATCACTACAGCGGAATCTTTGATTTTACAACTCACCCTTCTGACCAACGACTCCAACAAATACGGATTGGCTCCTGCACCCAAAGAAGCTTCTGGAGACGGTGCTGGTGCTGGAATTGCATCTGCATCCGCATATGCATCTGACGTCGTCACACATAACGTGGCGATCAGAACAACAGTGACGATTCCGATGAATCGACGACATCCCGGTGAGAAGGCAAAAGTGTGGTAGAACCGGAGAGCTTCGACACTTGTCGGCCACATTCATCAACTCATTTCAATTTTTGATTTTCAACAACTATCCACTGCACAAAATGACACGTGGATGATCGTGGCTGCTCTGTAATGGAAAGAGTATCAGATATAGATCAAAAACAATTTTCACGTAAAGATAATCGAATAAGATGAGATGATAATCAATCAGAGAAAACGTGAGATCCTAAAATGGACTCTACAAAAAAGTCAGACTTTATCTATTGCAAAAATTGAGGATCTTTGACATTGCAATCGGTTCAAAAAGAAACGGAAACCAACCGAATCCACTCTTTTTTCGTCTTTATTGAACTTGTTCAACTTGTTCAAGGACATGAGAATCCCTCTTTTTTTCCGAAATTTGTCTCTCTTTCTGTGTTGTCCATCCAAAAAAGCAGTGATCAAAAACCACAAAACGGATAAAGCACACTTTTTTCTTGCAATTTAACTCATATCCTCTGTCTCTCTTTGGAAAGATAAACAATAAAAGGAACACTTGTTGAAAGTCACGTCACCTTGAAGAGATGAGACTAAATTGGGAGAAGGTCTATTTTGAAAAAGATTCTTCAAAAATATGGAGAAGTCTTTCTTCATCGTAACATCAGAGACTGACTAATCAGAGCCAAATGGGATAATCTTTCAGATGATGGATAATAGAGGAAGACTCGGGGAGACAAGAGATTAGAGATTGAGAGGGAGAATTCTGAGATTTGCAGGAAAACGAACACCTAGATGCAGTAATATTCTTTCGGAAACAATGCCTGAAAGTTGCAAAATTCCGCGAAAAAGCTGGAAAAGAGTGGGGGTTTGGCTCATAAAATGGTTGGGTTTGCTGAAAATGTCTGTGACGTCTCGTTTTATTTTTCGATGCAAAGAAGGCAACAAGAATCCAGAATACAAACAGACGAAAATCAAATTAAATGAAAGAGTCAGGTGAGGGGGGTTCAAGCTATGGATGAAAAAATGTCAGCCGACATCTTCCAAGAGCAAAATAAAGTGGAAATGAAGATTTGAGAAGGGGATGCGGGATGCGAGGGAATTGTCATGGGAACCCGATTCAGTTGAAATGTTGTTGGAAACCGAGAGGTCCCGCGGAGAGCTCCGTGGAGATTCTCCTCAGCAGCTCATTTTCCGAAAATTTGTCATTTGGAAATTGACAGACTGATTGTTACAGATAGCTGAACATGGAATGCTACGCCATCGGACTCCTATATTCGGTAAAAGAACATGAAAAAAAGGATAAAAATGGGAAGTCTAAAAAGTGAAAGTTCCAATTAGTGATTCAAGGGGTTCAGTTAGAGATTACGGTAAGAGACTTTGTCTGATTTTCTAATAGTAAGATCCAAGAACTGACATAATTCAAAAGAAAAGTATAGATTCTGCAAACATAAATGAACCCACTACCGGATTAGTAAAGATCTAGAGATTGAAAAAGTGGTGGGAGAAAAAGCAAAACAAGAAATACTTGGAGAGCAGAAAGTAGAGAGAGGGGACTCGTGTATTAATTATATATTCTTTTTCCGACTACTTCATCTCCCACTCGTTTTTCGTTTCTTTTCTTTCTTGACAAGTTTTTTAAAATGAATTGAAACTGAAACTGAATCTAAAAAATTAGAGCGAGAGAGTAAGAGGTTTAGAGAAAAAATAAGGAAAAGGATGCACACGATGAATTGAGCACCAGACAGCTGCTCAAACGTTTGCAAAACCACTGCGCATCAGGGTTTTTTTGCTTTTTGGAATGGAGAGGGGGGTGGAGACGAAATGAAATAACGTGGCACAGGGAAAGGCGGATTTTATTGCAAAAGACCTTTCTGTGTCTGTTCTGGTGGTCGTTGTCTTTTTTCTAGGGAAATGAGAAAAGAGCAGAACACACGGTAAAAGATATCTGTGACATCTCTTGTCACTTATTTTGAAAATTGACCGCAAAACGTGGAAATGTGCTTTGAACGAACTTCTGCAGGGGAGGAGGGAGGATCGGAGGGATCGGAAGGGATTTTTGGAGGGGATTATGAGAGAGAATCATGCATATTTTATGAAACTTTGAGAGTGAAATCTATTTGTGTTTGATGCAAACAAAAAAAATGAATGATGTAAAGTTTCAAGTGACTGCATTTTTATTCAAAATATCATGGATGAGGAATCTCAGTAGCCTTTGGAAATTTGAAGGTGGTTCTGGTCGATCAGAGGGATTGCAATCTCATGGTTCACCACTTTATTTATGTCACTGGACTTCGTTACAGTATCAGCTGAGAATAATCAATTTCGGAGGTCAGAAAAAGTGGTTTTCCACTATCCAAATTTACGTGAGGAATGGTCCCTCTTGAACGGAGGTACAAAAAACGGTGAATTACAAAAATGCCGTTCTAGAGTTGATCCAGATACCCCCGAATTTTCAACAAAATTAAATTGTGGGAAACAACTTTTTTAGATCTCCAAACTGACCACTTTTAACTGAAAATACAGTTGCCAACCTCTTGCCCTTTGGATTCACATCGATACCGTAGAAAAAGAAGGTTATGTAGAAATTGATTTAAAAATTTAAGATTCTAGATTTGAGGAATTTACAAAGGCTGTGAACAGTATAGTCCTAAGGAAAATGACTCTAGATCGGAGAGCAAGATATGAAAATCACACAATCAACAGACAACACATATTATCAGTTCTTTGAACGGAGGGAGCGAGACAAAAATAAAGTTCTGATAATAAATTCTGGGAATGGTTGGGTCCAGTAATCAGTGACAAACTATCAATAAAAAACACGAACATTCCAGGTGATACGATTGGAAAATCACCGATCGCTGATTCGCAAAGAAAAGAGAAATGAGACAACTTTTCTTATTGAATCGGCTAGCTGATCAGCTGATAGTACTATATCTTAACCCGATTAAAAGAAAAAGGGACAACAAGTTGGAGAGGAAGCTTTATTTCTTTCCAGTCTGCAAAAGATATAAAGTTTGGAAACTAAAAAAAGAAATAAAAAGTTCCTCGCCTGGGAAAATTTCTCTCCTTTTTCCTCTTTTCTTGGTTTGCAGGTGATAATTGATAAGAAATTAAAAGAAGAAGAAGAAGAGAATGAGGGAGGAAAATGGATAGAAATACGAAACAAATTGAACACGACGAAGTTGAACCAACGATCAATCTACAAACAGTTCGAAGATAATTTCAGGAGCCTCCTCGGTTATCACTGCAAAACGGTGAAAACTCGAAAAAGTTTGATAAGATAAAAAAGTTCAAACTTGAAGTTGGTCTAGACTTAAAAGTGCTAACAGACAACAAGTTTCGGGTTTGCCATTCCCCGAAATATGACTACAGTAAACCTTCCGAAATCAGAATGTCAATCATTTTGAATACTGACACAGTCTAGTTTGACCGGTCATGCGGACTGAATCGTTCAAAACTTCTCCTTTTTCCTCTCGTCACGTCTAGGCTTTGCACACGAAAAGAATGATCTCTTCTTTGTGTTTGAGGAATGTTTCCTTGGTGTTCGAGTTATGCAAGATCACCTGACAACTTGAGAAAAAAGTGAAGATCTACACGAGAGAAAGAACAAGTGTGTGCTAATGAGTGGGTTTTTTGTGCAAAAAACGGAGAAGAGAAGAGAAGAAAAGAGCTCAGTTTCATCATCATAAAGTGCACAAACAAACACACCCCTTCATGAGAAGACGAAGAACGGATGAATGGGTTGCAGACAAACAAGATTTAGATTAAGGTTCGTCTAAGAGGACAAGAATCGAGATCAGAAGAGCTACCGTATCTTAAGAAATTTATTTGCAAGCAAAATGGAGAGGGGTTTGCAGAGTAAGGAGGAAGAATGCATTCATCTGGAAAAGTGCTCACAGTTGACAGCAAAGAAGTCGTCAGGAATGAAAAAAGGAAATAAAATTTAATTTCATTTTGCAATCGAACAAGCCCCGATATCTGCTATGACATCTCGAACGTTTTTTTAAACTTTGACGGTTGCTTTCTTACTACGAAACGGTTCATTCAAATTCTGAAAAGTCGTAATTTGGCCAGTAATCATGTTATAAAGAGCATATTACTGACTATATGCTTTGCCAATCGGTTCATATCATATTTACCAAAACCGGACCGACACCTGGTCTGCAAGTATAGTTCTTATGACCTTTAACTTAAGACTCCGATTGCGACACATAACCGGGAAAAGCCTTATGAAAATATCTAAATTTCCCTACATTGAGTTGAAATCGTTTTACTTCCTAGAGAGCTCTGAATAAAACTAGAATGATATACTCACCAGTCTTTTCTGTATAGCCAGAATAAGATTGACTTCTGGACGAATGAGGATCTCGAATTTCTCACCTCTGCCCCCTACAAAAGCCTTCAATTCAGATTCCCATAACCTTAAAATTTTCGAAATTTGGTTTTTCACACTTATCGAATCCCATTTCAAATTCCCTTTTCCTTATGAGATTTCGTAAAATTGAAAGTGGAAGTGAGTGCATGCTTCTATAATTGCAGTACTTCTTCTGCTTCTTTCACTTCCAGACATTTTCAGCTTGAGAAATAAATGAGATAAACAAAAGGCGGAAGTGACTGTTCATCATTATCATCTCTTCTGGATCCGAATAAAAAAAGAAGAAAAGAACAAGAAGAATATGAGAAGACGAAGAAGCAAAAGTATCGGAAGAAATGAAATTGATGATGCATGAGAAACTGACGACGGCGATTCGTCTTCTCATTATGTTTGCAAATTCATGTTGCACATGTACATAATCCACAATGATCCTTCTCTCTTTCGGACACGCACCTTTTACTATTTTCGGAGAGATGACACGCGATCCAATTCTCCGTTTTTTTCCCATTTTTCGAAGTGAGCTTAACGGTAATGTACCCCGTTTGAGGTACGGCTTTTTGGACGGGACTATGCTGAATAGAACAAGCATAAAAAGTTAAGTAAGGAGTTTGAACCTTTTATGTAGCTTATTAACGGCCTTCGAGAAAACCAACTTTTTGTCAAAATTTCACTAAATCTGAAATTTTCAACTTCAAAGGGCCATAACTTGGTTTGTTCTGGACGGATTTTTGCAAACTAAAGTGGGTCATGAAGATAATACATTCACAAATGTTATTCTAAAAACAATTATGTTTTATCTATTTGTGTTAAAAAGTTATCCGTTGAAAACCATGAGTGCCAAAGTACCAAGGATGACCTAAAAATTTTTTAGGACTAGCACATTTTCTGGATTTAGCTTAAAATGAAAGTCCGTGTTAGATTTAGTGTAAAAATGTAATTTGTTATAGGAGTAACCGTCCAAATTTGAAAAATAATTTCGATTAAATAAAATTTTATTTTGACATTTTTTGAGAAATTTGAAATTTCTCACAATTTTTGCACTGAACTTTGGAAGATTGTTTTGGAACCAAAATGTTCAAGATTTCAGCTTTTTAATAAACTTTGAATCGTAGGATTTGCTTAAGTTTGAAGCATTTCATGACCGTTTGAAGTTGGAAGCCGGAATTTGAGCTGCCCTCTGATAGTCAAAAAATGAAAATGATCCTAGAGCTTTGAAACTTTTTGCATTTTGTAGATAATTTGAATACAAAACATATTGTCAACTGCAACTTTCTTCCATCTTTTAATCCTCGTTCATAAAATAGCAAAAGGAGAAAATCGCCATTCTGATGGGCTCGATATTATACTTCGCAATTTTACGAACGAGGATGAAGAGATGGAAAAAAGTTGCAGTTGACAACATGATTTGTATTCAAATTATCTACAAAATGCAAGAAATTTCAAAGCTCTAGGATCATTTTCATTTTTCGACTCTCAGAGGGCACACCAAAATCAGGCTTCTAACTTCAAACGGTCATAAAATGCTTCAAACTTGAGCAAATCCTACGATTCAAAATTTATTGAAAAGCTGAAATCTTGAACATTTTGATTCCAAAACAATCTTTCAAAGTTCAGTGCAAAAATTGTGAGAAATTTCAAATTTCTCAAAAAATGTCAAAATAAAATTTTATTTAATCGAAATTATTTTTCAAATTTGGACGGTTACCCCTATAACAAATTACATTTTTACACTGACTCTAACACGGACTTTCATTTTAAGCTAAATCCAGAAAATGTGCTAGTCCTAAAAAATTTTTAGGTCATCCTTGGTACTTTGGCACTCATGGTTTTCAACGGATAACTTTTTAACACATATAGATAAAGCATAATTGTTTTTAGAATAACATTTGTGAATGTATTATCTTCATGACCCACTTTGGTTTGCAAAAATCCGTCAAGAACAAACCAAGTTATGGCCCTTTGAAGTTGAAAATTTCAGATTTCGTGAAATTTTGACAAAAAGTTGGTTTTCTCGAAGGCCGTTAATAAGCTACAAAAAAGGTTCCAACTCCTTACATAATTTTTTATGCTTGTTCTATTCAGCATAGTCCCGTCCAAAAAGCCGTACCTCAAACGGGGTACATTACCGTTTAGTTTTAGTATCTGACTCCGAAAGAAAAAACCGAAATGAGATAGGAAATGGGGAAAAGTGGAGAGAGATGGATAATGGCTCTTTTTATGACTATTTACGTCTGATTCTTCTGCAGAAAAGCAGCAGCTCGTTTTGCAGAAAATGAGAAAAGAAAAATGATTTTTGATGTGTATTACGGAAAAGATTCTGGAAGAGTGACTTAAGAGTCAAGGATTTTCCAAAAGTTGCTCAGATGGCGAAAGGAAAGGAAAACTAATAATCTAGAGAGTATTGCACTGAAAGTCAAAGTGGGTGATACTGGATGAAAACGAAAAAAGAGAAGGAAAAAAACAGCTGAAAATTAAATTGTTTGCAGAAGAAAGCAGAGGGTGGAGGGAAAGATTGAAAAAAGAGTTTTTGGGTTGAATTTAAGTTAGTGTTTCTGGAATAAATGACAAAGATCAATGGTAGCTTCTTCGCGTTGTTTACGTTGAATTTGCTCCGGATATTTTTGGATTCGAATTTTCCAGAAATATTCCAGAAGGTGACACATGGAAATGGCAAGCATACGGGGAAGCTCTTGGGGGGATACACATGAATTTCGTTCTAGTTCTTTGAAGCAGAATTTCCAGATATTGAAGGGTTTGAAGAATTTCTCGCTGATTCATTTTTTCGATTATGTCTATGATGAAGAAACTATTTGCAAAACTGCTACGAATTTTGAGCCCAAAGGTATGGACCGAAACTAAAATTATTCAGATTTTTTTTCTAAAACTGAGAATTCAGATCATGTCCTAGACAGATGATGACTAACCAGTTTCAGATCTTCACCAAAGACCTAATCTTCTAGCATCTTCTCCTAAGTATTCTAGACTTTTATACCTTGATTTTGTAAAGACTGTGAACTCCATCTATATAACTTCAGTACAAAAATAATGGAATTCCCCAATTTCTGTCTGCAAAACGCTATTCCCACGGTTAGACAGACGTACCCGATGATTTTCCAACATTTTCTCACGACCTGGTCGTCTAAAATCAAACCGAAGAAAAATGTTCAGAAAAACAGATAAAACGGAATACAATTCTGAGATCAGAAGAGTGATTAATTGTCAGTAAGAAAACAATAAATACTGAAAAATTCAGAATTCGACAACAAAATAATCGTCATTTGAAAAAAACATTGT
Organism: Caenorhabditis sinica; assembly: GCA_963932045.1. Taxonomy (NCBI): domain Eukaryota; kingdom Metazoa; phylum Nematoda; class Chromadorea; order Rhabditida; family Rhabditidae; genus Caenorhabditis; species Caenorhabditis sinica. The sequence continues at coordinate 9,687,921 of OZ009941.1, read as the reverse complement.
CCTCCAGAACCAGGAAGAAAAGTGAGTCATAAAGTTCATGTGAGCTCTCTCAACCTCAAAAAGCGTATTTTCTCTTCCCTTCACTACAACAACACGGTGCTTCTTCAGCTCCACGATAGAGTATTTTTTTGCAAAAAAAAGTGAGTGAGTAGGGGGTGAGTCCGCGAGACAACGGCAACGATGGACGACGACGCCGTCAACAACACGGAGCAAAAAATTGTGTGTGTATGTGAGCAAGTGTGTGCAAAATGATTAATTCCATCTAGTTTGAAACGAAAAAAGAAAACTACTCAAGTCGAATGCCAAACGAATCCCAAAGATTGGCATGTGATCCAATCTGCAGAGACAGCCACTCCCAGTTTTGGGTTGCAGGCAGACGACTACAGTAGGTTTGAAGGAAAGTTTCGGGAGGAGCCATCTGTTCTTCAGAAAACTAGTTATGATAATACAAGAAAAGAGAGACTAGACAAAGTGTGTTCTAGAAGTCGTTAGGTAGACGAGCTCATCAGAAATCAGCTGAAGTCAGAAAAGTGGAGTTCGTCATCATGCTGTAATTGTCTGAAAAACCACTGAGTCACTTCTTGAGTCCTATGTTACAGCATGAACCAAAACATAAGAATTCTGAGAGTATCACTTCTTTCTCTGAAGTGGTTGAAATACTGAGAACTGAGAACCCCGAAAGTAAACTTTTCGAATTTCGATTTCTGTTCAGTTTCAGATGAGATTTGAGGTCTTGTTCCGGTCTGAGGACCCCTATCACTACGCTTCAATAGTTTCCGAGTCAAACTTGAATTCTCTGAGCTTCCAATATGGCTTCTGGGAAGTCCAAAAGATCGCTGATAAAATTAAAATGTGCTAGATCTAGCTTAATATTTGCAGTCAGTCATCCAGACAGACTAAAAATAAATAGAAAAATAAGACAGAAAACTTACAGGTGTTAAAGTCTGAGATCTCAGATGGAATTCTGAACTTTTTATTTAAAATTTTGACCTAGTTTCAGCCGAGATCAGAAAACCAAGAAACTTTCGCAAAATACAGTTGCAGATGTTACTGTGGGTGGACAAAGTCTCATTTTGAAAAAAAAAGAAGAATTGAGTTGTGAATTTGAAAGTCAGTTTGGGAAATGGGACCCAGACCGGATTTTCCCAGGCTGAAGTTCATATTTTCCAGAACTTGGAAATCTAGAGAGACCTTTCAAATCTTCTGCAGAAATTCAGAACTTGATATCATTGATCTTTTGATCTTCTGTAGAGTTATTTGACAAAAAAGAAGTGACTTTTTCCGTAAGAATATGTCTCCCGAAAAAACCTTTGAAAGTTGAGTGAAAGGAAATGGAGCAAGGGAAGTGAAAAGTCTCCTTCTCGAGTTTTCCAGTTTTTCATGTGCATACATAATTATGACCCTTTTGAATAAATTCCTATCTTTCATCCTACTTTCCTCATCCATGTCATGTATTCACTTGAATTTGAAATTTTCTTCCCATTTTCGACTGAAACCCCATAGAAACTTTGAAAATTTGGGACTCTCTTTCTTTTTCTCCATTCGCCACGACTTTTCTGCAAAATAAGCATTTTTTCACAGAGTAGTCCCTTAGTTTCTCTAACTGTCTGGGTCCATATTCCCCGTTAGCACACTATTCCTGGAGCAAGAAAAAAGCAGAAAGCATTGAGAGAAAGACACAGAAAGGTCCTATTGTTAGTGGAAAAGTGAAAGTATGAACGGAGAACAGAAAAGAACAATAGAGAGGAACAAGAGGACAAAAAACAATGATAAAAAGTATGAAGCAGAGAACAAAAAGGAATACAGTATTGAGCAGAGATGAAGGGAAGAAAAACATGTCATCTGATGGAGTACATGCCGAAAATCAGAAGCATTTGGGGTAATCAACAGAGAAATTTTTGGACGAGAGAAGAGAAAGATGTAAACATTTGCACGAACTGCAACTGCTGAATTTGCATTCTTGTTTCTGCAGATAATTATACATTTATTCAGAGTTCAAACTAAATTTTTCTTGCAGTTTCAGGAAACATTATGAATGGAAGAAACTTAAATTTTTGAAGTTTTGAAGCCAATTCTCAAAATTTTTCTAATAGGCTTACAATGGAAGATTTCCGGCGAATTCTGGTTGGAGAAGTTCATTTTTTGTACTGGCCACTTTTGGACAATAGTTTGACTAATTTAGCTAATTTCACTAACGATTCAGTGACAAAGGAAGTTTCAATGAGTTTGCGAAGCTGAAGAACTGGTTGTAGTTTTAAACTTTGAACCCACATTTACGGCTTTCTTGAAAAGTAGGCAGAGTGAACAAAAAATTTGTGGCGTTCCTTAGAGCGAGATTAGCGTACAGTGATTTATGTAATTTGATCATTTTCAGTTGAAAAAGGTAAACTTTTAGGGTATGAAAAATGGGTTCCTTTCATTCAATTTTGCTAAAATTTTATCAATGTATGACTGCAGGTCCGATGCCAAATGACTTAAGGATGGTCCATAGAAATGCCAAGAATGGATCAATTCGTAATCAGATCTCAAATACAGTGAAGTTTTAAAACGAAATTTGATGTCCTGCCTTCTTGAGAAAACGAAAAAGTCTGCTCGAATTACCGAAAAATACACTTGATCTAAATGATCGAGAATGGACGACGATGATTTCATTCGATGTCACTCACGATTGCTAAATTCGACTCTGTCCCTATTCCGAAAACCTCTGTAAGAGACCTCCTCTTCTTAGAAACCTGTCACTTTCAGAGTACTCCTGAATAGATGCTCATTGGTCTACTCTGCAGTTTTATTGCAATTACGAACACAATTATTTTCAAATTCAGTCCTTTCCCACTGAAAACTTCCTCCTACTTTTTCCCAGATTAAAACCCCTAGGTCCGTTAAGAGAAGTACAACTGTCTAGGGTAGGGAGGGTGACTTCCTGAATTTAAAATTAGCAGAGAAGAGAGAATATTAAGGTTTTCAGAGCTAGAAACTAGAGTTTATGGAGTGGGAGAGAAGAAGCAAAACAAAGAGAAATAATATGAGATGACGTGAAAAGAATTTCAAAATGGCACCGCCTGTCGCCTCATCCTCCCTTTTTCAATTTCAGAAAACCGGAAATGAATGCAGATCTTCTGTAAGGAGGAGTGGCAATAACAACGGAGCTTCTTTGGATTCAGAGACTGTTTTTTTTTTGCAGGAAATGAATCATCTCAAGCGTTTCAGATCAAAGTAAAACTGTCTGATCAACATTTGTTTCTAGTCTGACTTTGTGAAAAAGTCTGTTTTTCTTTGTTTGAAATTATCGGCTTCCGTTTTTCAGCTAATCTGATGATCCGATCCTAACCTATTCGATTGGATGCCAGTTTTCAGAAATATGGGACTCGGACGGAAAATAATGTCAAGCCGCTCTATTCAAGACAAAGTATTCTGAAAGTGGGGGAGGTTTTTTCAGGCATATCATATGCTGGAGAGGGTGAAATTTAAAATAGGATGGAAATATACTTGGGTGCTTACGGAAGTGAAGAAGACTCGAGATCGAATAAGAAATGCTAGAGAAGAAACTTCCAGAATGAAATGAAAATTTCGAGTTTTTCAGGGTCATGACTCCATATTCCAAGGACTACTGTATGTTTCCCCTCGAGTTCCGGGAAAGTACAGTTTCTCCCAAAGGATATTCTTTCTTCTTCTGCAAGAGAAAGAACACGTGGTTTTCAGACGAAAACACATAAAAACATCGGGGTCCTTCGGTCTCTTTTTTCTTATTCTACTCCCAACTGGCCCATCATTCGGGACCCTTTTTTGCAAACTGAGCCTTTTTCCTTTTCTGCACATCACCCGAATAAGCAAAAATAGAAGAGACTGGAGCGGATATATGCATTGCTTTTAGGAAGGGATAGGGAGAAAAAAGTCAAAAGGAGAAAAGTTCTGCAGTCAAGAATCAAGAATGAAAAATGGGAGAAGTATTAGGTTGAACGGAAAGTTTTTGACTTTTTTGACTAAATTTTCGACGACATTTTTTTCTGCTCGTTTGGGTCTTGAGCAATTTTTGTTATGTCTTAATACATTGGCCATTCTTCATTGTCAAGCACTTGAAGTACCACCATCTCCCGCTTCACATTGAGAGAAAACGGGCGGAAAGCTTAAAGGTGCCCGTTTTTTGTAAACAGTTTTGGATGACTCCTTTCACCGAGACCTTGCTCTTCTGTGGGCTGATACTTTATGAATAACAAGTGATACTATCAGTAATTATCAACAAATCCAAAAAAGTTATCTTCCTATTCCCTCAACGTTGTAAGCCTCCAAGAAATATCAAGCCCCGCTAGCGTGTTGTAGAGAAAAGTTCCTGATCAAGTTTTCTCGCAGATAGAAAGGCAAAGAATCTAGGTTTTTCAGTATGTAGAAGGACAACATATCGAGAGTTTAATGCTGTAATTCCAGAGTGATTGGAACATCTATGTGTGAGTTAGCGAAAGAAATTCGTACCATGGTCAAATTCCCTAGTTTTGTGAATATATCTCTAGAAGGGCTCGCTCAAGGACTATGATATTAAATGAGCATGTGTGGCTGCACTATCTTCACATTCAAACTTTGAACCATACCAAAATAATTGGAATTACGGAGAAAATTTGAATGTTTTGAAAAATGTACTGAAATTTCATGAAAGTCATATTTAACAAAACTGCAACTAAAAGCGTTGACATTTTTCTCTATGAGAAAACGAGTAGATCTTATTTTTGTTATGTTAATACACAATAAACAACTTATACTTCAAGGTCTGATACTTTTCCTCCTGGTCGAATCACTTCTTCTAAAATTACAACACGATGTTTGAAGGGGTTCTTTGTCGGCATCGATGACACGGCTCAGCTCGTAACTTCTTAAGGGATAGAGAAAACTGTATCTAGTTTTTTAAAACATAATACTGAATGTTTTATTATCATGTACAAACTTTAAAACCTCTATTTATCAAACTCCGCCTGTAAAAATTACATGTTTGAAAACTTCCTCTTCATTTTCTCTGAGAGCCGCGCCGTTTTGCAAAGGAGCTACGAGGACATGCGATAGGCGGACAAGACCACAATGAATTGGCAACAAGTACTAAAGTTGCTAAACAATATAAAATACCCTTAGTTAATCTAACTGCCTTCTTACTCTTGTAGCAAAAGTTTCAAAATGACACATCAAAAAAGTCAAAAACTTTCCGTTCAACCTAATAGAAAGGAAAAAGAAGAAAAAGAATGTAATAAGAAATAGTAAGAATGGGTCCACTCTTCTTTGGAAGACAGGAAAGAGTCAGTGCACTTGAGCGAATTTAATCAAAAAGAACTCTCAGCAAAAGAATAATGGGACCCCATAAAACCTTCACATGAAGAGAGATAAATGTCAGGAGGGTTTGCACTGAAAAAGGAAAGAAAAATCGAAAATTCTGGATAACATTAGAAAACTAAAAAGGGGACCAGGTGCAAACATATTGTTTCGTTGGGGGAGGGTACATTTCGGGGTCTAAATATGAGATCTTGTAAATGAAACTACACATGATTTATTGAATTTGAGTCAACAACTGCAAGTGGGTTGAGAATCCATATAAATAGAAATGATTCAAAATGTGGAAAATTGAATTCGAAAAAATTACATGTTGTGCTGAAAATATGAGGAGAAGAGAGGATGTTATTTGGAATTCAAAGTATCGCTTTGCTAGTTTCCAAGAAGAAATAAAAAACGGTTACCTTTCTTCGAATATAAGAAATTCTTGAAAAATGAAATTCAATGCAAAGATTTCGAAAAATGATGATTATAACTCAAAATGAAATGGAGAGCCTGCATAAGAAGGCACTAAACAACAGTTTGTTCAAAAGGTCTCAAAGTTTGGAAAATTGGAAAATACTCCGAAAAAGTAGCTGGAAATTTCCAAGGACCTTTCCCATTTACCAGTGGTGAATAGCTTGGCAAATTCAGGCCGGAAAAGTTCCACGGAAGAGTTGAAAACATACTATTTCAGCCCGTTTCTAGGCTTACTATTAACTGTTGTAGAGGACTGTCAGAAGGTATAAATGTCGAACTTCAGGTTTTAACGGTTTATAGGTCTTTCTGCATCAAGTTTCCTCAAACCCATCTTCTTCAAAAAATGAAACCCATTTTAGCTACATAGTATTGTTCTCAATGCAACTACTAATTCAATATAGAGTCCATAAGACTTTCACAAAGATACAAAAGTTCATATGCACTCCGCTTTGCAGCTTCCGGAGAAGCAGAAAACCAGATTCCTGGAGACTCGAGGGTCTTCTATTTTCAGAATCTCATGGATTGTATCTCACTTTTGGGGAGGGTTATCCTGGATTACATTGAAAAGTGACATTATTTACTATATCAGCAACGACGAATAAATAATATCTTGTGATGGTGCTGGATGGGAAAACAAATCAGAATATTTTTAATATATCTGTCCCTATAATTTTGTGTTCTTTTCTATCTAAGAGCTCTTTGCAGGCAGAGAAATGATCAAAATAAGAGTGAACGCGACGACGAAGAAGAAGAAAAGGTACTAGTCGTCGTTATTTTCAGAATTTCCCGAACACCGTCGTCACCAGAAGAGCAAAAACAACTAGTACATGTCTTTTTTTTGCTGCTGCTGGAATAAAGAAGAAAAGAAATAAATATTAAGTGGAAGATACAATAATTCTGGATTCTAAGAACAACAACAGATTTGATATAATCTTTTCAGATAGACCGTTATTTCAATTTTTGTTTCTCGAGCTTGAGAACCGAGACAACGAGAAGGAGAAGGTAAAAGTCAAGAAAGAAAAAGTGAAAAAACAGCTGAATAGGAAAAAAAAGGACGAAAAAAAGAAAAACATAGAGGAAACGGTTTCTGAGAATGGGTGGGCCTTAATTAGTGACCAATACCAGCAACAAGGGGTATTTTCCCGTCTCTTTTATTTTGATTCCGAGACCAGACTTCACTTGGAATTTCAATGAAGAGAAAACGGAAGAAAAATAGCTGGATGGAATGAACAATTAGGCGGATGAAAACAGAGTTCTACCCAGATTCCATAATGACAAAATATGATTTTTTTCCTCTTTGAAGTTGTGAAAATTTTGATATTGTGCCCTGAAGAATATAAAAAAGTTCATAGCTGTTTTCAACTTCTCAATTATGCACTAGAGCACATTTATAAAAACAGAGAGATACGCACTTGTGAGTGATTCAAATAAGGAATCTTCAAAACAAGATGTGGACTTGATTTTTGAAATTTATGAACCTAATATTGCGAAGATCTCTAGCATCGTATACTTAGATACATTCTTGTGGAGTATTCGGTTAGTGAAAACGAGTTCATGTTATGTCATAAAGCCTTCTGAAATATCGTAGGTATTTTTATGAAACTAAATCAGTATTCCAGCTGAACACCAGAACACATAATCTGCCAATCAAAGTTCACAGTGACACCAAGAACACTCCCATAATATTTGATACCGAGAAAGGGCAAAGGAGGAAGAAGAAAAGTGTAAATATGTGAAATACCGGAGAAGAATGCATGTCGATGGATGATGAAGATAGATTGACTGAAGCGAGAAACTCACCCTTGACACTCTGCCTCATTTGTAGATGGTATCCTTCCTCCCGCGGAGGCGGTAGAAAAGGATAATGATGAGAAGAACATATGTTCGTTTTCATTTATTGTAATCCTAGTTTTATAGTCCCAGCTTTTCTGAGGTATGTTTTGTGCATTTACTAAAAGAACATCCTTACTAACCAGCAGGACTCGACTCACATCGTTAGAAACCAGCAGGACTCACATCGTTAGAAAATTCATGAAACCAATTCGGCACCAAATCTGGTTGCTATTCTGATCGTCGACTTTCCTGACTACAAGTACAAAAATATGCGCTTTCTGCTCAGAATAACTTCTTCAAGAGCAGACTGTGTCCAATTTTGTATCATAAATGAAGATCAAGAAGAAAAAAATCGTCAAAAGTTTATATAATACAAGCCAAAACAGATGCAAATTCACACAAAATGAACAGGGATAGGAGGAGGCGGGAAGAATGGAGGAGGCGGGAAGCAAGTATCTTTTTTCAGTATATTCCAAATGTATATCAATTAACTGATATTCATTATGTTGGTCCAGCAGGTCTCATCAAATTGTGAGGATATTCTCCCTTTGTTTTAGGCGAGAACAAAAGATTTGATCGATGTGGAATTGGATCGTGTGGTCCTGGAGTTGGTACATGTCCTGCACAGTAAACCTGGAAATATGAGAACTAGGTACTTGAGAAGTGAAGATCAAGAGGACATACCTCGAGATCAGTGTTATCATTTCTATTATTGTGGTAAGTTTTGAGTGAGAGCCGAGTTCCGCAAATCCAACATTTGAAACATCCCTTGTGGAACATTGATCCATCTTTCAGGGGTCCCATCTGAAATAATTTCATTTCTAGTCTTCAGTTTAAATTGGAAATGCTTATTTTAGATGTCAAAACACTCACCTTGTCATTGAAATAGGTGGGTCGTTTGCATCGGAAGCAAGGCTCTTTCATGATGAACCTAAAATGAAGAAGCAAATTGAACTTTTTGAGTGGGCGAACAAAAATGTAGAAGAAACCAAAAGTAAAGGCGGTTAGATGGGTAGAAATGTACGCGAAAGTAAGCAATGGTAAAGTTTTTATTTAACATCTGCGCTGGCGAACAGAACAGTAAACAATTCGGCGGTACTAGGCTCTTTTTCACCTCACAGAAACATGAGCTAATTCTATTTCCAATTCCAGTTTTCTCGCCAAAGTTCCTACTTTTAATTTGTAAAACAAGCAAGCATGAAACTATTTTTAGAAGAAATCAAAACTGAAATTTTCGAAAAAAAATTTCTGGAGGTATGGGGAATTGAACCCCAGCCCTCTCCCATGCTAAGGGAGCGCTCTACCACTGAGCTATACCCCCGCTGTTTCAATTAGGTGAGAACGGCGGTTATCTATCGGCATGTTTCCTGCCTTTCCCTCGGTGTTTTTGCCTTTCCTTCATTGTGTGACAATGGAAGAGGGAGATGGGAGCGAAGGATGGATTGGAGAGCGACGACAAATGAGTGGAAAAAGAGGATATTTACCGTGATAATTGGGATTCCTTGTTGTTTCTGTTTCTTACTGTAGAGTAAGGAGTTGGTCAAGTACTACTTGTTTTTTACTCTAGATCTTTGTGAAAGATGGGAGGTATGAAAAAAGAATCTTTCGGGAGGGAAAAAACTATTTCGTGAATTAGGTATTGTATCGGATTTCAAAGTTGAGGGTCACTTAAGTCAATACTTTGATTTTAGGAAGAGTTGAGTTCAAAAACTAACCTAGAAACGTTGAGGTTTCTGAGTTTCTGGCAGTAACTAATTCTGTAGAAGTCAAATGGTCTGGTTTCTGGATCTGTTGTGGACTAAAAACGAGAAATATTGGATGAACTTTTAATTGACACAATATCTGCCAACAACCAAGTGTTTATCATTTCTTATAGTGATCCAGCCAAAGTTGTATCAATAGAATGAAAGTACACGGCTCCGCATTTATTCTCAGTTTCTCACAATAATTCAGTAATAGAAAGTGAAATTGATCTGGTTAGTGAGTCACCGTCAGTTATTGTTTGCTCAATTTCAAAACTGTAATATATTAAAATTTTGAAAAAACTACCATAATTGAATTTCAGATTAAGAACTAGGCAGTAAGTGTTTCAAATGGAGATTCCCTTTTTCTCTCCGAAAGAAGAGAGCAAAATGAGACACGGGCGGTGGAATCGATCATAGAGCAACACAGTATTTTTTGCGTGGTAGCGACGGCGGCTCCACCACAATCCAATCCCAATCACTGTATGACGTCTAACTGTCTTTATTTCTCTGAATCTCTCTAATTCTAGTATTATTTCGAGGTCTCTACCGTCCCGAGACACAGGAGTCAGGACAAATAGAGAAGCATTTTTTAGGGGGGAGCAGGGGAAAAGAAGAAAAGAGGAAAAGAGCACACATTTGGAGAGCACAACTTGTAGAGTGCCGCCCGCGAAATCGAGGGATCTGGTATAGACACGTGAAGGTGAAAAGGGTAAAAGTGATAAGAGGGATGGATGAAGGAGGGCTCTATGAAAGTCAAAAGTCGAGGAAATTAAAGGAAGAAAAAGAGAAGGCGAGACTAGTTGGAGAGTTTCAAATTGTTTCGTTGAGCGGTTTTCTGATCATTTTCAAGAGAAATGAACTATTGATGATTGCAATAATACTGGACGGAACCACTACTACTGATCTTTCGAAGCATTATTATTGAATTTACATTTATTTTATTATTACCTAGATTCAGTGAGATCATTGGAATTTACTAAACTTGTGAGAGCTCCAAACATGTTTCGGGGAACCAGCTACTTCCGTTTTTCGAACTAAGATGTGAAATTGATGCATTGGCTTGAAATTCGGTTCATTACACTAATCAACTCTAAGCTATTCTAAGGAAAAAAACTGACGTTTCTCGCATCAGTATACCATATTTTGGAATCTGAGCATCGGTGGTAGATCACGGATTTTCAATTTAACAATGTGTACGAAATCGAAACGGGATTATGTATACATACATATGATCATGGTCAAATACAAATACAAATAAGACAATCGAATGCAAATCAAATGATCTTCCTGTTGATCATTAGCCTCAATTTCTGTCTTCAAACCTTTCGACAGTCTGTGGAATTCCGGAAGAAAGGTGAAAAATGTGTGATTAGCATAATAAAGGACGGAAAGTCGGCGAGAAGAAAAAAAAGAGGGAGCGGAAAACGGAGCAATTTTTGTGTGTAAACATTGGATTATTACTTGCTAAATAGTGCTTACGCGGCACAGGCAAATTAGGGTGCAAATTGGGAAGTTTTGGTTTCAGGTGTGGTTATTTTATTGGATGGATTGCGCTTGGTTCATAAGTAATTTTGTTTCGAAACACATGTGCTCTAAAAGTCGTATTTAAAAAAATCATTCATTGGTTTCATCGAATCAACCTGTGTACGTTAGAGTACAAGTAAAACTACTACCATTTTTTGGTTTCTCATCAAACCGTCTACTTTCCGCAAACAACAATTCAAAAGCTTTGAGAATAAATAGCTGAACAAGATTATCAAATTCTTCCAGTGGCTCCCCGCTTCCATGACATATGGTACACGAATACAGACTCGCATCCCATGAATTCATCGTGACGGTCGTCGCAGTAGACGTCTTTTCTGAAATTAACCGTCGACGGTAAACTTTTCAATTTTCAGAATACTTGTATTATCATAATGAATTCCCAAAACAACTTTCAGAATTCAATGTAATATTCCTACCTTTCACAGTCAATGCGACGACTCCAAAATGTTTGTTGAGTTTTGGAGGTGATGAACTCCTCCTCATCGTCGCATTCTTGATTGACGTGAAGTTTGAAGAGGCTGAAGATGTTCAGATAGTGTGGATGATCTTCAGAAGCTGTCTTACTTGTCACGAATTCGGACAGACACCTTCTGAATATTGTATGGGACTGGTGCAGCGTCAGCAGTCAGGACTACTTCTGTGACGTTGTGAGCAGAGTGGTCTTCGATCTGAATTTGAATTAGACGATCATCAGAACTCTTATCATTTTATGATCACAGTATTTTTAAACTGCAGATGAGTGTCAAAACATGTCTCTAATGTTTAACTATGTTTTCATCGTTTTCTGAAGCCAAAGCTTCCTCCGCATATAATAACCTCAATTGGCTCCTTTGAGTTCCGGAAATGTACAATTTCCAGATTATCTCCAGCATCATTCCTCAAACTGAGAGTCACATTAATATGATGTCCCTTCGAAGAGTCATCACACAATGCCAATACCGCGTAATTCTTTCCCGTCATGTCTCTTTGTGCCACGTGGAATGGCTTTCCTCCAAGAGAGCTGACTTCATTGATCAAGACGAAAATGATAAGATGTGAAAAGATGAACATGCTGGAATGGGATTACGGTAGGAGAGTCTGAAAATAGACAATGACGAGGAAGAGAGAAATTGAATTTGGAGGATGAGCTGAAAATGAATTGGAAATGAATCAGTTTGGAAAAGAATGGGATTTGTGGGCAGGGACTGACACGAAAATAGAAAGAAAATGGGAAGGAAGACAATGTGGAAGAAGAGCGGAAGAAGACGTCATTCGCCTGGGAATTCAATTCGTTTATCATTTTTTGCGGCAATTCCCCAACTCTCTAAGAAGAAAAAACTTCTAGAGCAGGTTTTTTGTCGGAACGAATGTTTCTGGTTTGGAAGAAAAAATGGGATGAGGAGGGAGAACATCGTCATGGGAATCGGGGCGAGAAAGATGAAAAGATGAGGGGAGAAGATAGAGATGGATGATGATGAACTCTCATAGACCAACTTGTTCTTTTGAGAGAGTTTCAACTATTTTTAAACTTTCAAAGTTGGAAATATTTATTGTTGGGTGTTTGGTAGCTATGAAATTGGAAAATGATAATCTAATGAACATTAGTTTCCGTCCTCAACTTCCACCTCTACAATCCTTTCCGGCTTCAAATCGGTCAGCAGAGACATCATCATAGCAGTTGCTGACAATGTCTGAAAATCAAAATATTCGAATCCAATACTCGATTCAAAAGAGCTCACTCCCAAAATCAAAGGACGAGACAAAGTTGCGAATCCCCAAATGGAAATACCCAATCCATTCTGTTCACAATGACTCGATAAGGTGTTTGCAAGTTGATAGATTTCCGGATCATGAGGCTGCCAGATATTCTTATTCCGACACAAGGAATGTTTCAGATTCTGGCATTCTTCGTGGACACGAGCCGGAGCAATAGTGACAGAACAAAAAGCACATGTACAGAAGAGAATGAATGGAGTACAAATGAGGAAATCGGTGAAAGATGAGAGATGTTGGTTCAGCATCATTAAGGTGAATATCAGGATGGGAATTACTGTAGCGAGCATTGCAAATGTGTAAAGCTGGAAAAATTATTTGAATAATGACAATAAAAAAAACAATAACCTACTCGAAAGACCATATCCAACTCTGAAATCGCTTCACTGATTAGTCGAAATGTGTCGATGTGCTTTAATAACTCTTCTTTGATATAATCCCGAGTACCAGAAAGGTTTCGAATTTGTTTGTTGAAGTACGATATCTCGAAATATGCTGCATTTGCGTATGTTACAAAAACATAAGTTGTTGTGAGCCACACTGAATACATATATGAACTGATAATGCACATTATGAAGCGAAGTTTTTTGTAGTAGAACATCTGAAACTTTTCATTTTTGATAATGGGTTCACCAGTAATTGAAAAACAACGAACCTCTGAAACCAACATTGCCCAAACAGAATGCGACTTTTCGAAGTAGAACTTTGCAGAGTAACTGACATTGAAAACTGTTGTAATCACATACAGAATGATGAACCACCGAGCTCCATCTGAAACTTTATGAGTATAGTCATTCGTTCAATATTCTGTTTTACCATAAAACTTATGAGTCTTGCTTCTCGCGCCCTTGAAGTTCTGGCAAACTTCTAGTTTTACTTTCAGGGCTTCCAGTTTTCCACTTAATTGCCAGTGAACCAAAAAAATCTGCAAACCAAAGTATAAGTTCAGTTTAAATGTGGTCAAACCGTGGAAAGAATAGATTCAATATGCCAAATCATACTGAGAAGCTGGAGGGACATGTCTAGAACATAAAATGAAGATTTGTAAAACATTGTCTTGGCCATGAATCCGAGGTAGTACATGCCTAAATATCCTATTTTCTTCTGGGCTTGGAATTCTAAGCTCACTGGAAATTAGGAAAATTCCAGTAACTGCGTTATTAATCCTTCTTGCCCATCCTTGGGAGTTTGTGAAATCCAAACGGAGCAGCCAGATCATCTGAATCTCCTTGTTCTGTTTTATGGTTGCAACTTTTCCAGCTCACCCTCTCAACATGCACGAATGGAGTGCTCTCATAGTCTTCCTTCGTCAAGTTAATCTTTGAAGACACCGTTTTTAGTGAATTCATCGATTCAGTGGAAATTATAGACAGTTTCGAAACGGAAGGTAACATTTTCACATTGAAGTGAACAGTTGGAAAACAAACTTCTGTGTGAAGGGGGATGTGTAATCTTTCCGTTTTTGGTAAGCCGGTTTTTCGGGCGGTCTCTCGTTACTGAACTTGTGGGATATAAAACTTTTAACCTTTGAAAATTACTATTGTTATTCGGAGGTGGAATCCGAAACGAAAACGTTTGCGGGAAAACTGAATCAGGAATGGGGACAATCCAGGTTGCCGAACGTTGATCATTTGCAGATGAAACTCTACAGTCCAAATTGCGTTGGTTAATCTAAATGATTCATTCTTATCTTCAATCCTTAATAGGAGGAAAACTTTTCAACAAATATGTTTTTCAGGTTAATACAATTTCTCTCGTTCATCAATCTGATTTTCAATCAAAGGTTTCCGAAGCCTTCTTCAACAACACGCATTTGCGTTATCTACGCACAATTTTAATTAAAAAAGATTCCAGTTGCTTCGTCTTACTCATAACTTCCTCGTGACATATTGCTTCCGATGTTATCCATATGCATATGTTTATTTTTGTTATGAATGTTGCGAAATCATAAACAATTCTCACAGGTGCACGTTCTCTTAAGATTTACAACCCTATGACAAAGATTTGATTGGTGCATCAGATTTCTGTCAGTTTCCAATTATCTGATAAGAATCTAAGCTTTACGACTCAGGCTATAAAGGTCATGTTACACCCGCCTCCTTTCTGAACAGTCACCAGTTTTTGTCTCGTCTCTTCCGCGTTCCTTTTACACTTTGCGAAGAAGCTGGTATCAATTTAAAATCGCACTTTTTTCTGGGTTGGAATTCCGTAGCCGATCCGCGCTGCAGAAATCATTTAAAAGAGAGATTCCATCAGATGACTACATTTTTGTTTTTCCTGGTCACCTTTATGACCAACTGGTCGCATTTAGAAGATTACGTGAGCTAACAAAAATTCAAAAAGGGGTGCATGGCAGTAAGTTAAGATTAAACTTAGAGAAAAAAATTTGTGGGTTTTAATCAACCTTTGTGAGTCTGATTGCTTTTTCTTTCTCTCACCAGCTCCACAACAGCACCTCCTGACCACTCCCATTTTTCCTACTTCTTCTACTCCAACCCATGCCAAACATCATTTTGAATTTGTCCACCCATAAAATTGTTATTCCTCAATCTGGAACTGATAACGAGTGGAACTGACTACTGAACTCATTTTCCTCCCTCATTTTCAATTTTCGATTGTTTGATTTTTTCTTGTTCCTGCCCGCCTGTCTCCTTGTATCAGTTGATAGAATTGAACTTGTGAACCGTCCTCTCCTCATTCGTCTTCTTCTAAATCTAGATAAACTTTTCTGCTGAATTCCGTGACAAAAAACCGCCAAGGTCTCTCTCGACAGTATTCATCTCTCTCGCCATCACTGATACTTTACAATTCGAATCTGCCCATTTTCATCTTCTTTTTCTTCTTCGACTGCTGCAAAATGAACATGATGAGAGGTGTGTGTATTGTCTCTATCTTTTCTCCACTCTTCTCGATGACAATGATCAGATAAAACCGTGTAACAACTACCACATCTTCTTCTTCTTCATCACCTTTCTCGTCTTGATTCAAATCTCCATTTCGTGTCCCTTTTTCTCAACGTATTCTTTAATAGGGCGAATGGTTTTTTGGCTGTTTTAAGAGAATCGTGTGTTCCCTTGATTTCGGTGTAATTTGATATATTATTTCGGGGAATTTTCAGAGATGAGATAAGATGAAAATGAGGGCGGTTGTCCAATGAACCTACAGTAATTTCTTCAAATGACGCAAAGACCAGTCGTTCTTTGAAAAGTCTAACTCCGCCTACTTTCAAGGCAGATAGGTCATTTATGAGAGAGAAACTCTGAGATTCTTACAATTCAATGTTCGCCTGAGAGCCGTTTCTAGCCCTCAATCCTATTTCTCATCTTTTTCGCTTCTGTGACGAATGTTTAGGAACGTTTATTCTTCTTCACCTTCGTCATCACTCTTGTTTCAGGTGTCAACATGTCGACCGACCAACAACCATCGCCTGTTGTGGATCAAACTCTGTAAGACATTTTACTATATTGGTTCCTTGTAGATGATCACATGATTTCATCGAACCTGTTAGATTCTTTTCCATTGTTTCTGGCATCACTCTCCACGTGGGAGCATGTTCACGTGGGCACAGATGATGAATCAGGATGACCGTTTTTCATCAGACAGGGGTGGATGCACTCTTGTCATCCTTTCGAAGCATGGGGGAAATTTTCTCTTTCGATCGATTTGTTTTAGATTGTATCCCCCTCAATGATTGTTTTACAGTCAGCTAGATATCCTGCTAAAATACAGCATTATTGGGTCCTGAGAAACGTTCCTTTCTGATTTGTTTTACCACAAGAGACATAGACGTACAATGAAAATTTATTGAATTTCGTTGAATAAATTATGATTGAAGATGTTTGAAATGTAAGATCTCTTTGAGATAGTTTCTATTCTGTAGCTTTTGATCATGTATTGAAATCTTCCATCAGCTATTATTTACTCAATACAATGATTCATGTTCTTTAAATAGCAATGACTTTTGAATGCACTTCTGGAGGTTTCAGGAGGAGAAACTCCATAGGCAATCTTTCAATAATAAGCTACTCATGAAACTTATTCGAGGAAGTTAGTTACAAAATCTCTTTCTTTTTAATCCCTATTTGAACATTTGGTTTTTACCAAATTGAACACTTAATTTGACTACGATTCCACATTCGAGACACGCAACTGTATAAACATATTGAAAATTGCACTTTTCATGCACACCCCTCTAATAATTTCCCATCCCTTGACACGATTCCTCTAGGTTTCTGAAGTTTTCCAGAGTCACGTCGCTCCCACCCTCCTTTTTGTGCAATTCCTTTTTATTGGTTTTTCTTTTCCGAGCACTTCCTCGCAGTTTCCGATAAGATAAGCATGGTCAGCAGACACTGACCATCACGAATCCAAAGTACTTTTTTTCTGGTTCAGGCTCCAATGGGAAAACCTTATTGACTCTTTCCAGGTTTTAGAATCAGCTAGCCCTAGATCACTGAGAACAAGCTCCATTCAGATTTGAAGACCTTTGACCCTAATGTCTTTCACCGATTTTGTTATATCTACAACGCTATCTAGTCTAGCAAATGTCCGCGACACATTTTCTCGTATCAATTAATCGAAAAAAGGCAAAGAGGCAAGAATAAAACATAACCATAACTATCAGACGATATCGATTATAACGATAATGATCAAAACTTGATATTCTCAAAGAATTCATGACAGAAGTCATTGAAAACTGCGAGTTCACAAGGCCAAGTGTACTGTGCTCCCTTTCTAGGCTCTTTTAGGCAAGAATGAGGCTACTTGGGGAGGAAAAGAATTCGTATACACTGATAATGAACTTTTATGGGGAGCGGTAAAAACGAAGAAAAAGATATGAGATGGGAGGAGTAGTGGTTGATGGCAAAAAGTAATAAGTGAGAGAAACCAGTTCCACGTTGTGTTGATGACGTGTAAAAAAGTGCAGTTTGGAGTACTGTCACAGTTGAGATCATCTAGGAACGGGCCACAGATTGTAAATCAGGATTTGACAAGGGTGACATCAGAATAATGAATAAATGAGTGGTCTATTAGAGTGTTGGTGTTAATACATAGATATACTTGTAAAACTTATGGAGATGTGAAACGTGGTATTATTAGAACAAATAGTTCGAGTTTAAGCATTTCTTTTGATATCAATAATTCAAATGATACCGGGTTTTCAGCTGGCATCGCTACTGTACATTTGCAATAAAAAAGCCAATGGCCGATACATTCTAAATCATAATGGGTTTTGCATAATAAATCTTACACTATTTGAATGAATTCCTTGGTTTGAAATGGATTTGGGTTCTTGATCATTATAGGGACAAACTCAATTCCAATTTGAATTCGTCAAAGACGCGCCAACTGGGCTGGCATTATCCTAGAGTTTTGCTTCCATTTTAGGCCTCTTTCAAACCTAAAACGCTTTTATAAAACTCCCAATTGGTGCTGAAGAGATGACGTTATTGCTCACGATTGATCTTGTAGAGAGAACTCTGTAGTAATGTGACTTCGTAAACAATGGATTTTGTCATCTTCACCATCACTTTTTACTTTCGAACAGACACAACTCATCTGTCTATTATATTGTGTCTTGTTCGCATGTTCTATTTCTACTCATTGTTCGATTCATCTTGTTTCTCGAAAGTGGGCGGAGCCTCAGAATGGCCTGATCGGCAGTCGGACAGGGGGCGAAAAGTTCTATGCACCCTTCGGTGATAACGAGATAAAACACAATCACATTTATCATTTCTGCTTGTTTCTGTTTTCTAGAAAAACCAATCAGTCTCGTCGTGTTTGCTTTGATGACCGTTTTCCAAAAAACAGCAGTGCAAACATTCTGATTCCATTGTTTAAATATCGGTCTCAATCATTATGTTACAGGGAGAAAGAGATGGTCAACCAACGTCGTGCCAACTTCAAATCCTTCTGGGATAAGTATTCCGATAAGCCGGATACCAACTCCATGATGTTGAACCATTCCGCTGAGGAGTTGGAGGCTAGCGACCGTGCCGATATCTTGGCCAGTTTGCCACAATTGCACGACAAGGATGTCGTGGACATCGGAGCTGGAATTGGGTGAGCATAGTTGTCTGTGACTAGTTTTTTGCATTCCCAGTTTCATTCCCCCATTCGAAATTTTCAGTCGCTTCACCACTGTTCTTGCCGAGACTGCTCGTTGGGTCCTCTCAACCGATTTCATCGACAGCTTCATCAAGAAGAACCAACAGCGCAACGCCCATCTTGGAAACATCAACTACCGTGTCGGAGATGCAGTCGGACTCAAAATGGACTCTAGCAGCGTTGACTTGGTCTTCACCAACTGGCTCATGATGTATCTCTCTGACGAAGAAACCGTTGAGTTCATCTTTAACTGTATGAGATGGCTTCGTGGAGACGGAATCGTCCATCTCCGTGAGAGTTGCTCTGAGCCAAGTACCGGAAGATCCAAGGCCAAGTCGATGCATGACACCGCCAATGCCAACCCAACTCACTACAGATTCTCTTCTCTTTACATCAATGTAAGTTGATAAAACTCTCCTGTAGACTGTCATTGTCCGGTTTCTAGCTCCTCCGTGCCATCCGTTACCGTGATGCTGACAACAAGTTGTGGCGTTTCAACGTGCAATGGTCTTGCTCTGTTCCAACCTATATCAAGAGATCTAATAACTGGCGTCAGGTTCACTGGCTTGCAGAGAAGGTTCCAGCCGAGGAGGGAGCCAAGGAGACAACTTCCAAGGATTTGGTCGAATTGCTCAAGAACACCTGGCAGAAGGGACAAGAGGCTTGGGATGCCAAGTTGGACGACGAGAAATACGTCTGGACTGAGAAGGTGAAAAAGTGAAGTGTAGTGCCTTTTAGCTATTTCAAATATTTCAGATCTTCTCTGACGCCCTCACCGATCTCCCATCCAACTCTACCTTCTTCCTCTACACCCCACGTACCGTCTCTCCATTCTGTCACATCAACGCTCACACTCTTGCCGAAACTTTCAACGCCAATGTCTGGAATACCGAGCTTATCCCAGAATACTACCGTACCTCCCTCACCAAGTCCAATAATTTGAAGGATCAAAGAGTCCGTTTCGGATGGAATGAGACTCTTGACAGCTCTGTCAACTACTGGCAAACCAAGGATGCTCGTTTCGACGTTTTCATTTCCACTGAATTGTTGAGTACCGCTGATGATGAGACCATCCGTAGAGCCACCAAGATCATGAGCGACGGAGCACAGATCTTCACGTTGGAGCCAGTCGATGAAGTCAATGAGGCAGCTACCAAGGAACGTCTTCAGAAGTTGGGATACAATTTGAAGTCCTTCACTGATGTTACCAAGCAAGCCATCTCAGCCCAAGAGCAATACTTCAAGGATCACCAGCATATTGCCAACGAGGAAGTTATCCGAAAGAACTGGGTTCTTCTGGAGCTCTCCGTTGCTCATTAATCTGTACAAATGTTACCTGTGTTTTTCCTTTCCACTGGATGGAATCTGACTGTACACGTATTTCCCCCAAACTCTTCCCGAATGTTTCTATAAATAGCTTGAATAAATCCATAAACAATATGTAACATTTTTTCACAAATGCTCTATACCACAATTTCCTTATTTTTTTCCTCCTATTCTTCACATCCATTCTATTCCTTTCCCATCTTTTCTCCTTCTGATGTGCCCCATTTTTTCGTTCCTTTTCTTTTTTGTGCCCCGTTTTTCTTTTGTGAATAAAGCTACTAGCGCCGATTCATTCGCTGTTTTTCCTTCGTTTCTCAATTCACATTTTTTGCCTTTTGTGATGGGACGGGGATATGTTGATTTTTTGCCTTTTTTGAGCATCTTGGGAGTTTGTTCATCTTGACATGAGTAGTTGAGTGAAGGGTGATCAATCTGAAGGAGTTGAAGTTCGAACGAATGATGGTTTGATTTTTTAGATGAATGATGTTCTTTGACGGATATATTCTAAAAGGGGAGGCTACTGTAGCTGGAAGTTATTATGAATCAAGCAGCTAGTACGAACAGTAGCTACATCGCTGTATTGAAAAATATTTTGGTCGCTCAAACTCTTGAAACGCATGTCTCGAAATCTCAATGCAAATTGACTAGTTTTAGTTGGCGACATGCCAGAAAATCTTATCACCAATCATACATAGGAAGACTTGATTCCGATACCGTTGGGATATCTTAACTGAGTCAGGAGTTGTAAATTATTCAAGATGCTGGAAAAGTGTACTTTTTTGTATAGATTATTCTATTCGCCTACCTGGAAAGCAAATATATTGAACTCTTCCGAAGAACAATGCCACCTGATTAGAAATTGCTCGGATCGAATTTCCGAGCACACAAGGGCAAAACTTCCTACTTCGAGGACAAATACGATATTTTCTCTTTTCTCAATTATGTGGGATCGTTGGGATTGTTTACTTTTTGTAGGGATCTTATCTGAACCTTGACCTGGACTAGTCCTTGTTAAGGTGCAAATCTTCTGAACTTTTCTGAAAAGCTCTCACATAGGACAATTAACTTAAGGTCAAGATTCTTGGAAAAACTTTCCGATTCTTGATCTTCCCTAGTCTTCCTTGGTTTGACCGGAATGAAAGAAGCAAGGATCGCCTGAGGCAATGCAAGTAATATTTCAGCACGCCCTTTTTCAAGTGAAACGTTGTATTTTTAGAGAAGAATCATCACGCAACCTTCAAGGAATTGTAGGTTATTGTAGCTGTCAGGTATTGTTTTGTTGTCTATCTAACGGTGAAGAAGCTCATTTTTTTCACATTTTTTCTTGTCCGTTATGCAATGCATTCCAAAATAGTGGTTCGGGAAGAAGTGAGCACACACATACGGAAAAAATGGAAAGAAAAGAAAAGAAAAAGGAAGTATCCATCCATCCATCTATCTTTTCTCTTCCCCCTCCTTCTCACTTTTTTCTTTTTTTTTCCTTTCAGAGCATGTGTTGGCGGCGTCGACGTCGGGGGCCCCGCGTCGTCAGAAGCGGTGCGGAATGTTTGAGAACATTCAGAATACGGAGACTTAGGAATAAGAGAAACGAAAACTAACCCACGTTTTTTTGTGTGTATGTGTGTGTCTGGAGAGAAGAGACCGCCGTTTTTTTTTGTGTGGAATTTGCAGCTTTTTTAGGACCACATCATTGATTCTGCGAACTGAGATGATCTTCTTAATCTGCTGTGACAGCTCAAAGGCTCATCCCATCTAATCCTAATCCTTTTGATCTAATTCGCTCTGAAGGGTGTTCGAAAAGTTAGACAGGCTAGACTCACAGAGAACTTTGCAACATTCTAAATTCCCCTTGGAAAAGTGCTCTGAAAACAAAAAAAGAAATCAGAATCACCTGTTGTTTCTGATCTGTGTGCAGCACGCAAGGGAGTAGAACAGACCCTATCATTTATCAAGGGATTTCTCTAAATTGGGTGTTTACCAAAATAGAATCTCTGAACACGCACTTTTGCAAACTCATTCTTCTGTGTGTCATCTGTTTGCGTGTCCAGTTCGATCTAATCTCGGCAGAATTGAACCGGAAAAAAGGGTTTCGTGTGTGGATTTGGTGTAGTAAGTGTTCCATGTAGAGTTTCACAGTACATTGGAAGAGAAAAAAATAAGGGTAAGGTGAAAGTTTCGAATTCAAAAAGTCTTTCAAACTTTTATTACTGTAACGTATTCATGTCGATTCATATGATTTCACCTGGACTGAGTTTGAAGATGTAGTAGGTATTTTAGCGTTTCATTTGCTTCTCATTTGTTGGCTGCTTGTTCCTTAAAAAGTTATACAATGGGAAGAGAAAAAGTCAACGGATGTCAAAAAGGAATATCAATTTTGTAATAGGCTGTTCGAACTCGTTGTCATTTTGTTCAGTTTCAACTTAAACTCTTTGATGGTTTTCCTATCCACTTCCTTCCAGTCCAGTCCATCACATTCTAAACTCCAAAATGTTCTTTGTATTTCCATTTCAACATTTATCCTTAAAATCGTCTAGACACATCCCCATCAAAAAACTCATTCCTTATCCATCCCAGATAATCTGAATACTCTCAAAAAGTCCTTTTCTCCTCTCGCTCCGTTCCAGACTAATAAAACTCATCAATTTGCACCTGTTGTAAGCCTTCCACCTGTTAATTCCGCCCCATTCTCCCTCCCAAAAAAATGTTATAAATTCATCCCCCACTCAATCGAAACGTCATGTAGAATGTTGCGTGATTCAATGCTCTGTGAGCATAAAACTTTTTTCGGAGGCAACTATGATTTCATAGTTTCAGATTTGGGAACTCTTTTTTCAGAAAGTTCCAATTCGTTTCTGTTTTCATTTCCTGCTCTTGAATATTCTTGAATATTCTAGACTGTTCCCAGGAAGTCTGAAGTCTGTTTTCTTCCGATTGGTTCCCAGTCTTGAATAATGAATTTTCTTCTTCCTCTTCTCTTCCTTTCATTATTTTTTGAATCTGAATTCCAAACTTGAAATTTCAGTTCGTGATGATTATTTACAAATCTCTCCTCCTCCTCCGAATCAGAATCTACGTGACGTCTTCTGAATTTCAAGACTCAAAACTTCAAAAATAGGTTTACTCTCTCTTCAAATCAGAAGCAAGATTCTTGAATACAATCATGACGCATACTTGAACTACAACCTCATCAATCTCTTCTCCATAGAATCTGTCTTCTGAATCTCAAGAAGAGTACACAACACCCTCTTTCATCCAATTACCTCTCCTCCTCCCATCTATCTTATTCCGTCAAAAATTCAGTGGTATGATTCAGGATGGGGCTCTATCCTCGAGTACCTCTCAAGTTTTTTTCTTTTCGTGCGGGGGCCCTCCTTTTCATCTGGAGGGCCTTCTCTTGAGGCGACAAAAAATAACGGGGAGTCCGTCATCATGAATGCATACATCAATGATTAACAAATCAATCCCCTAGACGTGGTCCCATCTCAATTTTCACTTCTTCAGGAATAGGTTAGAAAATAGAAAAGATGACTGGCGGTGAATTTTGTACTTCTGATATTTTTGAGTCTTTCAGTCTGGAAGTCAAAAACTGGCCCCTAATTCAAATTCTTGATTATATATAGGCGTTCAACTGAATTCATATAACAAAATATTGTTTCCTGGTTTTTGAGAGCTTACGAATAACTGAGAAGCCTTCTTCTTCCTCGATCATTCTAACCTTCTCTCGAATTCCGATTAAGATCCACAGTATCCCCCAGAATCCTCTTCAATTAACTAAATTATTCTCAAAACCGTTTCCATCCGCCCACCTCTTTCTATTATTCTTCCTCTTTCCCACTAACAGGATCCCTACCTCATTTCCTTTTATTATTTCCGATTGTCTGTTCTTTTACGTCAGCGAATTCAAATGATCAGATACTACGCAATACGTTTCGAGGAATCACATGAATGTGATGATTTTGAGCTCTTTGAAAATTATATGCTCAGAAAAGAACATGTATTGGTTGAAAGTAGAAGACGTTGAATCGGTAATTGGTACTTCAGAATATGCCAGAAAGTTATTTTAGGAGTTTAAGAAATTTGAAGAAACGTTCTGTAATTGCGGAGGTTGGAGAAATTGTTCAGTAATGTGAAAAAGAGTTCAGACACACAAAAAGGATAAATTACTTGAGTAAGATCTACAGTACCGGTCAATAGTATATTAAGTTTTGGTGTTTTCAGTTGAAAGCCGTCAACTTTGGGGGTCTGGAAAAGGATATTAAACTTGAAGTTTTGATCCGAAATTTCTGGATGCATACATCAACTCTAGAACTCTATTTTTGTAGTTGACAACTTTCTTGTACGAACTCTTTTAGAAATGATATGGCTCGTGAAATGCAGAAGACCCTAAAATTGGGGAAAATTGGACTGAAAATGCGGGAATTTAGCATAGCCCCACTTTAAAGGGACACACCATCTTTAGAAAAGGTTGTACAAAAAAGTTGTCAACTACAAAAATAGAGTTCTAGAGTTGATGTATACACCCAAAAAATTTCAAATCAAACGGTCAAGTTTAACATCCTTTCCCAGACCCCCAAAGTTGACGTTTTTCAACTGAAAACACCAAAACTTAATATACTATTGACCGGTACTGTATAACAAACTTCCCTATGCAAACCTATTTGTACTACAAAAGGGGCCAATCATCCTTAAAATCGATTGCTGGAACGATTTCATAAAAGCTCGAGCTTAGGATTCTAACTTCTCTATTTCTTCTAAGAAAGTGTATGCTTCAGAAACAACCTATCTGAATGATCCCTCAATCTTTCTCTTGCTTGATATTACTGTAGGCGCGTTTCTCCAATTATATTATTTTTTGCACCTGATTTCTACCCTCGAAACAAAAGAGTACTTCCGAAATTTCCACCAAAATATTTATAATAACTCTGCATCCGGCTTCGAAAGTTCGAAAGTTCCCACAGTTTTTTAAAGCTGAAACTCCTGCAACTTTTCTCTGCAATTTGACATTTCATGAGAATCAATCCAAGCGGATCCGGACCTTGAAAATTTCTCACACCCCATTTTCAAGATTTCAAGGAATCATCGGTCAAAGTTTCCATTCATCTTTTTTCAACATCTTTTCTTCTATTCTTAGCACCTTTTTTCAGTTTACAAATTGTCCGTTTCCTTTTCTTTTTTCAAGTCCCGTCGCTTTTCATTCTGAATTTCTTCTGGAACAACAGAAGAAAAAAAGAAGAAGAATTGGATTGGCCAAAAACGAAACTAATCTCTAATTGGCCGAATAATTGCTCTCCATCCATTACAAGCCCATTTTTCTTGCCTTTCGACTATTCTACCCTTCGCCTAGAAAAAACGACGCCTACAATCTTTCCGTTTTCCTTCGGACTCCTGACATTTGTGAAGAAAAAATCTGACGATTTTATAGGGATACGGCTCATGTGAGCTCCAAAGAGAAAATGTCGAATGCGTGGTTTGTAACTATAGAAATTTAACATAAACCAAGTTTCGAAAAGGAAGAAAACGGGACCTTGCCAAAAACAAAATGACATTACGAGAGCAAAGAAAATTTTATGGGCCGAAACGTTTTTTCTGTGTCATTCTTCCCTTGCTTTCCTATTCTTCTGCTTGTGGATATATGTAGGAAGTAGCAATTTTTTGAGATTCATACATATAGAAATTCGATATCATTGGTGGGTATATGGTAGTACTTATGTACATGTGTACGAATTTTATAGCAATACGAAGATTTCGTTGGGAAAAGGTCAGAAATAGATTATCTAAAATGCCAATGACAAATTGGAAGGATTGTACGAGATTACAATATGACATATAGCTTTCGTATAGTAGTCGGAATCGCACAAGACACAGTAATTGGAAATTTCAACTGGTAATCTCGTAGATCGCACGGAACCCTTTGTAACCAATCAATCCATAAGGTAGTGGCAAAACCACAGTGATAATGGAAAAAATCTGGTTCTAACAGGTGATAGAGTTCCCACTGTTTCTACCTGAAATCTCCCTTTTGTGAGTAAGATATATGCCAGTTATCAAAAATTACGTTAGGCTAACCAGGCTGATGTGAAGATAATAGAGCTCACTTGATAGCAAGTTCTGAACTTGATACTGTCTCCCTTGATTTGATATTCAAAAATTGTTTGGTCCTACTTGATAAGTACTGTAATCCTTCCCCAAGCTTCAATGATTCTCGAACCCATCCCCTAACTCTCCTTCTGTTCCACATGACACAACTTCCATCTTGTTATTCCACATGGTCTTTATCCTTCTGTAGAAACTCTTGTTGTTTCTTCTTCTCTCCTGTCACATGTTCCAATGTTCTCCACCTCATCCAAATATTTTCCAAGGTCTTCAACCTCTCGTGGAGGGTCCATGTAACTCAAAACTCAAACCTCTGTCTTTCCTCTTCTATTTTTTGCCCATTTTTGCCACTTCTCGCACCCCTAAAAACCTTTCTCCCGCCCATCACTTTGTCCACTCCCTCTGGCAAAGTAAACTCAAAAAAAGCACTTTCCTTCCATCCGTGTTTCTTTTTCCTCGTCATCGTGTCCTTTCTACTTCTTCTTCCTTACAACTCCTTCTTCTTCACTTTTGCCCCTGTGCTCCTCTATGAAAAGGAAGAAAGAAAAAAGAGAAGATAATTAAAAGTTGGTGTGGCAAAGGAGAAGCAAGAAGGAAGAAAGTGGGCGGGGCGCGGCTCCTCGAGTCCAGCGGAAATTGGACTCACTTCTCGTTCTCATTCCGCCCCTTTTCTCTTTTTTCCTTTGTTCTTCTTTTCTTCTTACTTTTTTGTTTGTATTCTTTTCACACTTCATACACCTTCTCTTCTTTTGACACCTTCTTCTCAAAAGATTATCTTGAAGTTTCAGAGCTCTTCAACAGCTTCAGACATCTTTCCCAGTCATCAACTGGAGACTGATTCAAGCATTGATCCCAACTCAGCAAACACGACGGCTGGCTCGGTAAGTTAAAAGGGGAAGCTTCAGAATAAGGACCCAAATAAACAGCGTAAAATCAAGATCTTGTTAATCTGATAGGGGGATCATTTTAGTCTCGCAGGAATTGCGGCGTTCTCGAATACCTAAAAAATCAAGAACACTAAACTTCAAAATACAATTTGATTCAGTTAGACCGAATTCGATCACAACGGTCACAAAAAAGGAATGAGTAATTTGTACTGTAATGCAAACTCATTGTATCTTTATTAGTCATTTTCTTTAGGTAATGAATACAATCGACAGTCTACACACTAAAGATCTATTAGACTCACCTTACTTCCCCTTTCCAACTAAATCCTTTTCAGGGAAGCCGCGTAGCCGAGGCATCGACCTCGGACTACCGGGTAGCCGTATTCGGTGCTGGTGGAGTCGGAAAATCATCGATAACACAGAGATTTGTGAAAGGAACATTCAATGAGAACTACGTTCCGACGATTGAGGACACTTATCGACAAGTTATTAGTTGTAATCAGAAGAATGTTTGCACACTTCAAATCACGGATACGACTGGAAGTCATCAGTTTCCAGCAATGCAGAGATTATCGATTAGCAAAGGAAATGCATTTATTCTGATTTACAGTGTCACAAAGTAAGAAATTTTTCGAAAGTCTTCCAATTATAATCGATTTTTCAGCAAACAATCATTCTCAGAACTGATTCCCATTGTAGAGATGATGAAAGAAGTGAAAGGAAATGCAATTGCTGAAACACCGATTATGTTGGTTGGTAACAAGAAAGATGAGGAATCGGTAAACCTCTTTAGATCTACCATTTTAGATTGAATTAAGCATTTCTTCAGAAAAGAGAAGTCGGAACAGCAGGTGGCCAAAAAATCGCAAATTCTTGGGGTTGTGGCTTCATCGAAACATCAGCAAAGAACAATGAAAATATCACGGAACTGTTCCAACAACTGTTGGCAATGGAGAAAAAGAGACAACTGGCATTGACGATGGATGATCCAGATGGCAAAAATGGGAAAAAGAAAGGGTGTCAAATCATGTAGATAATGTATACTTTCCTCAATAACTGTAAATTATTTATTTATTTCGAGTCTCGAAAAGAGATTCATATGGGCAAAACTTAATTTATAATGCAATAATGTTCAAAACCATTCCAATCACTTTCACTTTCACAGATTTCACAGATTTGCACCAATTCTTGTATATGTATTAATCTAGGGCTTCTTCTATTGATTTCTGCACTCCCCCCGGTTTGTGTGAAATCTGAATATTCTGTATGCATTATGTATATCTAGTGTGACGATTTCGCTTATTTCTTATTAGATGGGTTTAAATGGTTCTCTTGAAATAATTCTGATTATTGGTTAGATTGTCTGTTCCCTGGTGGAATTTTTAATGAGTGCCTGATGATTTCTTTCTTTATTTCGTGCCCCAGAATAAGTGTGGAGAGAGTCTGAAGCTTAACGAAGAATATTGAGTGTGAACCGAGACGATTAACTGACGAGTGAATGAGCAGCGTAGTGAAGCAACGACGATAGTGAGAGGAGAGAAGAGAAGACTTAACGAACAGTGTCTAATGAAGATGATTATTTATTGAGCTTTATTATGGGGACAATTCTTGTTGAGGAGAAAAAGGCAAGGCCTAAAAAAACTCCTATCTTTTGGGTAGGCTTCGTTCCAGTAGCATTTGATGACGAAGAGAAGACGAGGAAACGAGAGAAAAGGGTACCTAATCTAACCGAAAAGATAGTGAAAAGTTATGACAAAAGTTGGGCAAATTTACAGTAAAATTGTCTCCTTCGTCATGGGAAAAATTGACAAGTAAAGTTAATTGACAAGGAAGGGAAGCGCGAAAAGCGAGGGCGCGAAGGGAGCAGTCCAGTAGAGCGCACTTGCGGAGACGGGGGCGAGAAGCGGAGGCGGAGCGAAGAGGAGGAGACGCAGAGACGGCAGAGGGAGAAGAGGGAAAGAGGGGAACCTGAAAGCTTACCTGAACCTGAAATTAGACTTAATAGGAAAACAGAAGAGAAGAAGGAGGGTCCTTATCGACTTGTGAATGAGATTTCACAACACTGGGGGGGGCCGAAAGGATGGCTTCGTGGCTCTTCAGATGGTGTCAGTCTATTCTGCGTAGGATTGGACTGCATCTCTCGCCTTTCGGTGTGGAAGGGACCGAATTGGAGGGTTCTGGGCAGGACTCTCTTTGGGTCTGGAGACTCTGTCTTGATTGGATGTCGGTCTTGGGCTCGACTCTTTGACTTCTTTGTCTGTGGTCGGTGTCTTTGGTGGAATCAAGTTTTCGTCTCCCGAGTCGATTTCTAGGGGGATCAACTGATTTACTGCCCTGACTTTTTCAGATACTTGGTTGCTCAGGTAGTCTTTGAAGAGGACCTTGACTGATCTTGTTGGTCCGTCTCCGAGTATTTCCGTGATTCTGCCTAGTGGCCAGCAGAAGCGAGGGATGTTTTCAGTCATGACTAGGACGACCTGGCCGACGGTAGGTGGTCTGGTGCTGAATCTGTTGGTTTTCTCGGAGTTCTCTCTGATAGTGAGCAGGTAAGAAGAGATCCAAATTTTCCAGATTCTCGTCAGTGTTCTATCGATGTTGGCTAGATGCCTTCTGGTGTCTTCTTCGGCCTTTCCTGAGTTTGGATTGAAGCCTTCTGAGTCTCCGTGGGAGTCAGTTTCAGTTGGTGTGGCTAAGAGAACTGAAGGCAGCAGAAAGTCGATGGGACGGATTACTGGTACATCGTTCAGTGCTGTGGAGTTACGGATCAATGGTCGGCTGTTGATGACTGCTTCGACTCTCTTGAGAACAGAGTGTAGTTCGGAGAAGCTCAAGGTTAGTTTGCCGATCTGCTTCCGGAACTGTTTCTTGGCGAGTCCTACGATTCGTTCGTATACTCCGCCTTGCCAAGGTGCTAGTGGCGTGATGTATTTGAAGTTGATAGATTTGTCTGCTAGGAAGCAAATCATCTCTTCTGGAGGTGTATAACTCTCGATGTCTTCTTCAAGGATATCGTGACCGAGCTTGAATGTCCGAGCGTTATCACTGTAGATGTATCTCGGAACTCCTCTTTGGCTGAAGATCGCGTGGAGTGCCGAAATGTAACTTCTGGTCGTTTGATCGGGAACAACCTCGAGATGCGTACATCTGGTCGTCAAGCATGTATAGATCAGAAAATACGCCTTTGAGACTGTGCTTGACCCTTCTGGTTTATATTCAATTGGTCCGGCATAGTCAAGTCCTACTCTTTCGAATGGAGTGGACGATGTGATTCTGTTGAGATGCAGATTGTTGGTGTAAGGATACTTGTACGGGTACTCTTTCACCTTTTTGCATTGAACGCATTCTGCTAGTACTGATTGGGCGATTTTTCCGTCCTTTTTGATACAGTACATCGTTCGCGTGGCCGTGACTAAATAATTGTATGGAAGGTGGCCGTTCTTCTGATGGATCTCGGTAACGAGAAGCTTGGCTAATCTGTGTTCGGAGTGGATCAAGATTGGCTGAGTGGATTCTACGGGAAGAGTGGGAGATTGAATGTTTCTCTGTGCTCTCCAGAATCCGTCATCGGCCTTGAATGGACGGAGTGATTCTTTGAAAGTCCATCCACGGCTCTCTGCTTCTCTGTAGTGCTCGAGAATTATGATTTGTCGAGCAAGTCTACGTATCGAGATTGCCTTTTCGGCCGGATCTTTGATCTTCTGAAGCTCATGATAGAGTGAGAGAGTGGTTCCGTTGATCTTTGTTTTGTCTGTTTTTTGATAGGCAAATTTCAAGATCATGCTAGTGATGTTGACTAGGGAACTGAGCTTGTTTGTATAGTGGAACGGTACGAATGATGTGTAGAGTTCCTGGGGCGGCTTAGACTTTTGTTTGATGCTCGGGAAAACGGCAGAGGCGTTTTGAGGAACTTTGAAATGGTTGACAGTTACGGTCGGAGTTTTTGCGTTTTGTCTGATACGTGGCTTAGTGTTAGGTTTCACTAGTTCTGCCTTTGCTAGATCTTCATCTTCTTCTGGGCATTCAAGTTCTCCTTCTAGTCGTGGGGTCCACGATTCTCTGTGTTGTTGTAGAAATGAGGGCCCTTGAAACCATAGAGATGAGCTCTGTAGAGTGGTAGAGTCTACACCTCTTGTGGCGAGGTCTGCTGGATTCTCTTCCGAGCGAACGTGGTGAAACGACGTCTGGATGTTCATAGTCTTGAGTTCAGCTTCTGTTTCGTGGATTGTGGTCACTCTGTTGTTAACCCAGGCTTTCTTCTGTTCATTTGTCAGAATCCAAAAGAGAGCGATCATGGAGTCACTGAAGATGTCGAGGTGTGTGGGACGGTCAGATTCTGGGAACTCTTTGATTAGACTCCTTGCGAATCTGATCCCGATGTCTACCGCTAGTAGTTCTAGTCGCGGAATTGACCATCCGTTGCCTGATGAGGGACGTACTTTCGACTTTGCTCCAATGAGCTGAGTGTCCACGGATCCGTCTTCATTACGGTATAGTGTGTAAAGAGCACATGCATAGGTATGTTTGGAAGCGTCGCAAAATAGCATTAATTCTGGTCGCTGTCCTTGAGGGAACTCTTTTCTGAGTGTTCTCGGGATGGTGATGACTGAGTCTTTGTACATAGATTTGCACTTTTCGAAGTCGTCTAACATCTTTGCAGGAACTTTTCTATTCCAGTCTACATCATTCTCCCACGCCTTTTGTACACAGTTCTTGAGCAGAACGTGAAGCGGGGCTGTATAACCCATTGGATCGAAGTTGCGGGCTAGGAAAGATGCGATGTCTCTTTTCGTAGGATGTTCCGTAGGAGGTTCTGCTAGCTTGATTCCTATGGTATCTTTTTCAGTATCCCAGAGGTAGCCTAGGAATTTGGATACTGTGGAGTCAGTCTTGTCTTCTTGGGGAAGACTTGCTATTCCTTCGGAATAGTTGGAGCTGAATTCTCGAGCAGTCATATTCATCTTTTTGAATTCTGATTTGATTTCTGAGATTTTCGACATGACTTCTTCTTCAGAATTCGTTCCGACGAGAATATTATCAACATACAGGTTTTGATCGATTTCTCTGCTGATAACGCTTGCTGCGAGGAGGAGATAGTGTCTGATTGTGGCTGCGAGCAAGAAGGGTGAGCACCGCATTCCGAATGGGAGTCTCGTGAATCTGTACTCAATCAAGTTGTCACCCGTTGGGGGGCTGTTGATGTCTTTTACCCAAAGCCATTTTGTCACATTCCTATCTTTCTTTTGCAGTCTTACTTGATGGAATGCTTTGGCGATGTCGGAAGTGATGGCGAATTTGTTGATTCTATGCCGCAAGTAGAGACCGGGTGCATTTTTTAGCATATTGGGACCGTCATAGAGGCAATCATTGACTGACAGCTGGTTTTTTACATGAGAACTGGAGTCTCCGACGATTCTGGTCTTGGTGTATTGGGATCCAGGTTTGAAGACTGCACTCTGCGGAGCAAAGTATTCTGGTCCGTCTTCTTTCATTTCAGGAGTTACAAGTTCGATGATTCCTGCTGCTAGCTGTTCTTGGATGATTTTGTTAACATCCTGAAGTACACGAGGTTCTCTCTTGATTTTTTCGATCAATGAGAGTAATCTTCTGTAGGCTAGAGTTCGGTTGTTGCCTAGCCTCGCTTCTTTCCCGTTCCATGGGAGGGCTACTTCTACTTCTCCTTTCTCGTTGACGACGAGTGTCTCCTTGAAGAGTTTGAGGAGTTCATGTTCTTCGAGGTAGTCTGACTCGAGGGAAGTAGCTGATTCTACTCCGCAGTTCTCAGACTGCCACATTTGGAGTACTAGGTCTGCTACTAGATCTTCTCCGGCTAGACCGTATTTTTGTGCAAGCAGTGTGTAAATAGAGTGGGGGTCTGCTTGACTTCCTGACTGGGAATTGCTCGTTATTGTAGTCGTATTCATAACGGGACAGTGTCTGGCGCTCGGGAAGGTGACGGCTGCGAATGGTGTGAACTCGATATATCTTCCTGAGGGTAGGAAAACTCGATGAGATCCGCGGATAAAGTACGGTATGATATCATTTCCTAGGATCATATCGATGTATTTTCCTTTGTGATGTCTTCCTGCTGTGACTTTGCTCAGTTCTTGTTGCTGGGCTTTCAGGAAGGATCTGTCCTCTTTGCTGAGTCTTGGGCATGAGAACTTCGTGTTCGGGAGTTCTGGAACTCCTGCGACGTATGTATGGTAGTTGTTGTATTCTCCGAGTAGTGTCAGTTTGTAGATTGTACTCATACAACTTGTTTTGTGTCCGAAGGCAGAAATGGATAATGGCACTTCTTGGACTTTCTCTAATCCCAGTGATTCTGCTGATTTGTGAGAAATGAGAGAGATTGAAGCTCCTGTGTCGACTAGGGCTAGAATCGGATTGAGAGAGGGGGTGCGGAGAAACGCGAATGGGAGTGTAATATCTTCTGGCGCTGTTTCTAGTTTCTCTGGTTGATAGGTGGATTGTTCGAGAGTGTATACTATCGCTGCGATTGATTCTTGCGGGGAGATGACTGGAGCGTCGTCATAGAGGCTCTGAGGAGTCAGGATTTCTTTGAACGATTTCGTAGGAGTGGGTGTTTCGTTCTCATCTTCAGA
Organism: Caenorhabditis sinica; assembly: GCA_963932045.1. Classification (NCBI taxonomy): domain Eukaryota; kingdom Metazoa; phylum Nematoda; class Chromadorea; order Rhabditida; family Rhabditidae; genus Caenorhabditis; species Caenorhabditis sinica. Next base: position 9,654,264 of record OZ009941.1, on the reverse strand, counting down.
GTCTGAAGATTCTATCTCAATTCTGATATTTGATTGTGGTGGTTGAGATACTGGTGTGGTAGAGGGGAGAGTGGTGAATTTCTGAATTGGTGGTTCTGGGTTGGTTTGGGTTTCAGAAATTGAGATTGATTGACTGGAGGAGAACGTATTGGAAATATCTACATTTGAATTATGGGCTGGAGAGGAATCGTTTCTACTGGGAGCTGTTATGTTTTTGGAGCTCAAGAAAAAACTGAATATTCGAGGGTTTGATAGCCTCTGCGGGGAAGTTGCGGAAATCTCTGTAGAACTCCTTGAGCTTACAGGCGGCGGTGTGATGGTTTCCTTTGCAGTAATAGCATTTGTGTAGAGATGGACAGTCTCTCGAGGTGTGCATGGAGTATGCGCATTTGACACAGGCTCCGATATCTGCTATCCATTTGCGGACGTTGGAGCTACTTGCATAGCAATGAATTAGCTTGTGTCCGAGTCCGTGGAGGGGGCAGAAGGCGTTGGGATCTGGGAGCTCTTTGGTGAATGTGAATCTGATGCATTCGAGATTTGGACCTTCACCGATATCGTACAAGTGTTTGTATGGGGAATCTTCTACCGGAGTGGCGACTGCTTCACTGTACGTGATTTGTCGGCCGGTGTAGTAGTTAGCTACGTCTGGAGTCTCGTTCGGTTTGAAGGTGAACGGGAATTTCGTAGCATTAGTGACATCTTGGTTTTGGTTTCGATTCACTTGATTCGGTTGGCTCATGTTCTGCGGTTTGCTGAACTTGTTGTTCTGCTGAGGAAATTGATTCCGGGGTCTGAAATTATTCTTCCCGTTCATCCTGTTCCTCTGCATTCCGAGTGCATTGATTTCAATGTCACCTTCTTCCTCGTCTGAATCCGCTCTATCACTTTCACTTGCTTCTGCGTTGTGATCCGCGATATTGATTTGAGCTACTTTGTTGCAAAGTTTCTCGTTGGGATTCAGATGAGTGGCTGCGCTTCGAGTGATCAAATCCTCTCGCAACCAGTGGACATATTTACGCGCTTCCGAGAAGACTTGTTTCATAGTGAGTGTCTTATCGTCTACTGCATATCTGCATTTCTTTCGGATGTCTTCTGGCATTTTTCCGAGAAGTTGTCTGCAGGCGTAGAAGTCGAGAGTGATGTTTTCGTACTGTAGGCGCTTATAGAGATTCTCAATGGTCGCGAGTGATCTCTGGAAGGCTTTGTGACTGGAGCCGTCGATGATGCATTTGTCGAATCTTTGTCTGATGCTATCGTGCTCGCTATAGCTAGGGAACGCATTGTCGAGATTTGACATTGTGTCTTCGATAGCTTGCATGGGATCTGGGATGATGGACTTGTAGACTTCCATTTCTCCTTTAATCTTGCTGTAGAGAGCGTTCTTCTTCATGATTGGTGGCATGTTCGACTTTATAATCGAATCGAAGACGGCTCTACGAAACTCTTGATAGGTGTCCATGGCACCTGTGAAGTCTGGGATGAGTTTCTTTGCATGATTGAAGCTCATGTCTGCTTTCGAGTATCTGCACTCAGAGTGGTCGTCCTCAGATTCTGGAGCTCTTCTGTGGCGTCCTTCTCTCGAAGCGTCTCTGTCATCTTGGTAGTTCAGATGATTCTGGCGGGGAACTGGTTCATGAGCGGCTTGATGGCTAGCGAATGGATTATGGTAGTCGCCGTTTGCTCTTTGGTCTTGTTGATACATGTGTTGTGGTTCTGTGAGATGTGCTGGGAACCGTTGTTGGTTCATCGGGTAGCCTTGATTATGGCTGATCGGCACTTGATTGTGATACATTGTCTGATATTGTGTTTGAGAATGCATCATGTGTGGGTACACTTGTTGAGGAGCCTGGATTTGTTGTGGAGCCTGCGGCTGGAGTTGAATCATGCTTCTCTCTTGCTGATGGATTGCTTGAGACGAGATGTTGTGATCCCTTACCGGTTCTCTCGGATCTTCTGGCTGAATGAATGTGAACTCTCTATGGTTTGAGTAGTATCTGGGAGTTGAGGTTCTTGCTCCGAGAGTTTTGTTGGGAAGAGCTGAGTCTGTTCTCTCTGGTGCTCTTTGTTCATGTATTGGAGCAGAGGCACAGTTTCTCTCTCTTGGCGGTTGTTGGCACATGGGAAAATAAATTTTATAAAATTCCTAAACTGCGGAATATCATTTCAGAATTCAGAGCTCCACACTGTAATCTAGAAAACTTTTAAAAAAAGCTCCAAAAGAAAGCGGATAATACGAAAAAGTCAAAGGGCCTATGTTGATCTGAAATTTTTGAACAAAAAATTCTGATTCTGGGGTAATCAACGAAATACTACATGTACTATTGTAGTCACATTTTAAGGAAAGCAACTCAGGAGTTCCATATTTCTGAATTCATAACATCGAGTTCAAAAATAAGTTCATCTGATTTTTAAATGTTTAAATTAACATATGGGGTTGTGGATACGCGGGCTCCGACTAACTTCAGACTAACTTCTGCCAAGAAGTTGAATACCTCCTTGTCGGCTCGAAACGGCTAATATGAATCCTCTCGGCATTGTGAGCTTTGTATAATTGTAGATTTTTTATCCTTTTTAAATGAAATTACTAAACTTCGGCGCTAGGTGCAAAAGGCATATTTTTGAAAAGGACAGCCCAATTTGACCGCGGATCCTACTCACGACCGTTACCGCGACATTAATTTTGACAGCCCTGTTTTTATTAGACGAAGAAAATCTCCAAAAACTACAGTTTTCCCATCAGAAAGTTCATTATCTACCATGACCTCCCATATACGTCAATCAACCCCGCCCCTCTCATAAATTCCCGAATGAATAGGTGCACCTCCCATAAATTCCTCAAACTTATATTCCGTTCTCATGATTTTTCGCTTTCATGCTTTTTCTTTATTCTGTTTTTTTCGCCTGCAACTTGATATAATCTGACTAATGAGATTATGAAAACTTGAAATATGAACATTTTCCTTTTTCGTTTTGAGTATGATCTTTCCCATCCAAAGTTCCGATTAGAATGAAAAGACGTTGCGGTCACTACTACCCCATCAATTATTCAGCGAGATTGAATGGAGTTCTTTTTCATTACTTCTCGTCATCCGATTTTTTCACTTTCTGTAGGTGATGATGATGGCCAAAAGTCAGTTGTGGGGTAGATCAGGCTCACTATCTCTCTTTGGTAGAAAGTTTTCAGTTGATGTTTTTGCTAGTAGTCCGATTGTGAGTTTCCCTTCTATACAGTGAGCATATTGAACAAAGTCTTCCTGTTTTAAACCCAATGGTCTTCCCCGACTACGAGATCTCCAAACAATACTTGTATCTAAACTTTTGAACCTTGAGATCTATTTTCATCTCTTGTTTTTTATTCATTCAATAAAAAAAGAATTTTGGTGTCAGATCGGATGCACCATTTGGCAACCCGATACCTCTATGCTTTTTCGAGTGCTTGTTAATCGCGAACAATGAAATTATGCTCAAATGTTTACCCCGATCATCTTCACATCCATCACACAATCGATGAGCACATCGTAGCAAAAAAAGAGTTTTCTGATCGCTTCCAGAAGTCAGATGATGTCAAAACGCACAGTTCTCTTCACTATATGTGTACATATTTGTTTTTCCTGGTCAGTTCAAAAGATCTAGTGGTGGATTGCCTTCTTCTTATCGCCAGAAATATGATCGTCTGTTTTTCGACAATTTGTTTCTATTAAAACTCCCTCGAGACCTGTAATCTGTTTGTTTTTTTTTTCGACTGAAAAAAGAACGGATTTCATGGAACCGACTGGTTTTCAGTTGGAACGGTTTGAGTTGTTTATGGGGTTTCAGTTCAAATAATTGATTCGAATTAGAGGAAGTTTTTGAAATATTGAGTGTGACAGTCAATAAACGTTTTTTATTAGTTCCTATTGGGAAATCTGTCAATCATAATATTTTTAAAAGGATCGGTATGCTTTTTCGTCGTTCCAAAAAATTTTCAATTGTCTACCATAAGAATGATGTGATGTTTATGCATTTCCGGCTCTCTATTTCAGTTCAGAGAACCACCGGAATGGATTCAGTGTCCTCCGAAGCTTTCAAGGATTCCTCTACTTTTTATTATTTCATTTCTGAATTGCTGTGTAGCAGAAAGTAAAATTTCTGAAAATCTCGATTCATGTTTACAGCAACTATTTTGAAAACGGGTCAGTTTTTGCTGGTCATTTTCATCACCAGATGTCAATCTTGGTTTGTTTACTAGTCATTATTCTAAACTTTCTTCATCTCAAAATCTTCCATTTCCTCCCAAATCATACTGAACTTGCTTGAAATCTATTCAATCACTTTCCGTTCCAGTTTTCTTGAATACTACTTGATTCAAATATCCAAAAGGTAATCTTTGTTCCCAAACATCTAACAAAGTTCCATTCAACTCTGCTCTATAATTTTCTAGGGACAGCAATAATTACTATTTCACAACATTGACACGATTCATTTTGTTTTCCTCAAGTTGCATTGTGTTACTTCAACGGAAACAACAAATACGTTTTCAGTTTATTTTAATGTTGTCAACAGGTGAATTTTGGATTTTCGAGAAATAAATAAATAAGTAGATCCTGAAACACTTCAGCTCACCCTTTTCTTCATCCCTCGTCATCTTACCCTGATTCGTGGGGCTACCCGAGATTTTTTTTTGTTTCATTCATAATCATTGGTTGTTCCATTTGTTATTCATTCATCGAGTCTTACTTCATTTATCTTCTCCAACACCCCGAACGCCGTTGGCCATTTTCAGAACTTCTCGATTCTCTCTTTTTTACTGTGTGTTTATCTACCAAACATTGAAAAAACAACTCTTGAAAATAACATCTTGAAACTGGTATTCCACCCACTGGTGAGCACAGTTCAATTGGTTATTGATGGAGATTTTGGGGGCTGATTTTCGAAAGACATTTTTGGAGGACAGAGCACTGGAAAATATACTTTTGTTTTCCGAAAAAGTTTGTAGAATAGCCGAAAAGATTTTGAGAAAGGAGAGAATCTTCTTAGCATCTGGGAACCTTTGACTTTCATTTTGCAGCTCTTAAAATCTCAGAACTCGTCTAGCATTAATGTAAAACTTACTTAAGAGTGTAAAGTCCAGAACATCACATACAACAAGTAGAATAAGCTACAGTAACTGACACTATTCTAGACTAGAGAAATTCCAGAGAGTTAGGAGGAACTGAAATAGTTTTAATGACAAAATATTCCAGCAATGACATGGGTAATAGACTTATGATAACAGTTGCTTGTAATCTGATAATTCTCTAATTTTATGTAAACTATCAATTTGATGAGCTGCGAAACAATTTGCACATGTCCTTACCGCAACAGTCAAAATAATAAGCATGAAGATTTTAGCAGCGAGATGTTCTTTGGAACAGACTTTGACGATGATTGATCTATTAATATCGGTGTCAGATTGAAAGGAAATTGGACGTTTTTCCTGTGGGAAGTTAGTATTTCGCATCATTTCAAACAGCATATCACAAACAAGTCAACCCCTTTTTTCCTATTCTTATCATTTTTCGAAAGTTGAATGTCGTAAAATGTCGTGTTTCGATGTTTGAGCGGGCTGGTGGTGTTTCTCTATTCAGAATTTCAGATGGATCAATCCGAAATTCATGAAATCTTTAAACCAAGGTTCACATTTTGATCTTCCCATAACCTTTTCCCGCTCGTCATCATTCATTTCCTTTCCTTTTTATTCCATATCCGTTTCGAAAACGGAGAACTGGAGAGAGAAGGAGAGGTTGATTGGTGAATCGGTGATCATAAAAATAAGAAAATAAAATATATCCCCTGCTCATTTCCATTTTTCTCTATGCTCACTTTTTGTTTTTTCTTACCAGCGTAGAGGTGCTTTGTCTTTTGGAGAAGCTTGACTTCAAATTTTGTAGAGAACGGCTTTGAAGTTCAATTTTCACTGTTGACGGCCCATAAATCAAGTTGACAACTAAAGTTTGAATTTGAAAAATTGATGGTTCACGTTTTGGATCCGTTCCGAAATCCGGTTCTCAAAAAATTGGACTTTTGTTCAAGGGGTTGATCCAGTCTTTCAAACTTTTGTTTCTCCAAATTTGAAGCTTCAAATTCAAATAGTCGAATATATGACCACAATGTTGCTTCATGACAGCTTCAGCTTTCTTTTTATATTTTTAATCTGTGTCTCCATGTTTTTTTGGACCCAGGGTGTACAGACTTTACGATCTTATGAACGGAATTATAGAAGATCTTAACGTTTATATGCAGCATCGTCATTTTGTAACTTCGCTCAATTTTGTTGACTCGCTTCTCGGAATGGACCTATCTTGATCCCATCATTAAAATTAAGGATTCAAATAACAGTAGGTCAAATATTCCACATCGACAACATCCTCCATTTCTCAGAAAATTAACAAGTTCAGACTGGATCACCTGTAATTAATCATTAGTCCATTCGTCTATCATAAACACCGCAAATTTACCAATTCCACCCGGTCCCTTCATTTTCCTTTGTACGTTCGTTTCCAGACGTTCACAAAATCGTCACATAACGCATTAATATAAATATTCTCTCTAATATTTATTCAGAATATCATTCCACATATTTTCAGCCGTCCCCATTTTCTTGCTCAATCACTTCTTTTTTCATTTTTCCCTGAAGCCTTTTTTCGAAATTTCGAAGAAATTCCCAGATGATGTTGAAATCTGAAAATGAGCACATTTCTTGAAACTCAGTGGAGTTTCTCGTTATTTATCGCACAGCAGTTTTTGGAAAACTTACAGTAGTTCAGTAGATTTTTTGATAACGTTCAGTAACACTGCGGAGCTGTTAGTCAATAGAACTTTATCAACGATGGCATTTGCATCTGTGCGATTTGTAATTTCTTCCTTTCCAACATTACACCAATTTCTGGCAACTCTTGCATTTTTCTTTGCTCCATATTTCATTGAGCTCTCTTTTTTCTCCTAAAAAATCAGCAATGAATCACTGGTCGCTTCCCGTTTCGGTTTGCAACCGGAGCAATCTATTTGTTTTAAATATCTCTCCAGGATTATGAAGTTTCGTTTTTTACTTTTAGTTTCCTTACATTTTTGCGGTTTTCCGATTTTTCTTCTTTTTTTTCCAGAGATGAGAAGTTCTCCTTCAAAAGTTTTGAAATCTGGTTAGAATCTGAATAGAAGGGCGAGAAGAGGGCAAAGAATTCTGAATGGATAACTTTTTAAATCTACTTGTTCACTTCAACTTTTGCATAGTGCCTTGTTCAGATGAACATAAATTTTTTTGGATACTTGAAGATTCATGAAAAAAAGTGAGATAGAACTTCAATTGTTTGTAGACAGAGACGTGCTTACTATTAGTGGACTCATAAATTTTGGCCTGAGAACTGTGGTTACTGGAGATGGGATTGTTTTATGGACTTTGTAGTTTGGATCCTTGAGTAGAGTTGGAATGACGTATTTGAGAGTTGGACTAGACTATACTTGGTGAGGTTCTATAGGATGTTGAGCTTATTAGGGTTAGTTGAAAATCACAGATTCTGAAAATGGTGAGAGTGAAAATTGTTGCGTTCGAAACCATGACAAAAATGTTTTCCCAACATTACAAACCAAGATCAACGGTTTTGATTTAATTCAAGATCTATTTTGAAACAAATATGTCGTCAGTGATCGATTCTGGCTTTATTACGCCATTTAACAGATAAGTACACCTCTCACACAAGCTCGTTCGGAACATTCCGTGAAATCGGAAATTCTTCCCATGAAGTTCAACTATGTTTCAATTCATGATTCATCTGAAACCCTTCTACAATCTACTAGACTACGTGTAAAGTATCAAATAGTGAATTTATAAACTCTAGTCTCCCGACCCGAAATTCCCACGCTACTTCATTTCCTCATCATCGTTTCTAAGTTTCAAACGTTTTTTGTCTCCTCCATCAAGTTTGATGCCCTTTTCCCATTTTCATTGAATCAAAAAATTTTCCTCCATTTCCTGTGTTGTACCTAATCAGTACCCGTAGTGTTCCATAAATAGAAGATGCCTCATGATCTCTTACGCTTCTACTTTTTCTTCTTTTCTCTAAAATGTTTTGTGTGCATATTTGAAGAAAGGGAGCCATCTCACTTGCCCCATAAAACCTTCAATCTTAAGCCAGACTTCTCTTGGGTCGTCCGACTATCCAAACAAGTGAAAAATAAGAGAATTGGGTAGAAGAAGAGGACCATTTCCGGTCAAACATCCGTTAGACTTCGAGATATTCATCATGATTTTGTTCCGTCTTCAGCCGGTACAAAGAATTTCTAATTGTTTGATCACCAGGCGGTTTTCGTCCCCTTCGGGGACTCCAACTCCCTGGCATCTGCTTACTTCTGAGAGTATCAGTTATATTGTCACAGTGAAAATGGGGCAATTTTGGAAATTTTCAAAGTTGAGATTTTTGAGAAAAGAAAAGTGGGGGGCGTCAACTAAGACACATTTCAAACCTATTGGTAAAAGTTTCATCAAAATCGGTCCAGTATGGGCTGAGTTATGAGCGCCAACACACAAACACACAGACATAATTTGTCGATTGTTATTAGTAATGATGTGCAGTTAACCTTCATACAGGGAATTTGCTTCCCAAACGAGCCAATGTTTAAAAAAAGTTTGAATTTTGTTTTGAAGCCTTTAGTCGTAACTCAAATATAAAATACCATATTGTAGCCATTGTGACTTATAGGACAAAATGAAGAATTTGGAATTAAATTCGTAAAAATTTTGAGCCAACCTATTCTGTCCATCACATTAGAATTGTGATGATCTGGCTCTCGAGGATTCGTGTGCTTCAATACCTTGAGCTCAAAATCTATAGTTTCCGATTCAATTCCCTGAATTTACTGTAACCAATAGTCACATAACATAGCGTCTTCTCTCTCATCTGCAATTCTCAACCCTATCTTCTTTCTGTATTTCAAGATCGTGTGCACTAACCAAAAATTGTCTCAACTACATTCTAGTTTACCAGTCCAATAGTGCGGTCCCAGTGATGCTGCACTAACTAACACCCGATAATTCAATTAAAGTGTTTTTTGAATTTCTCTTGCTTTCCTTTCTTCTTTTCTGGCCCATGTGGACCTTTATTTTGATTTCTTTCAAATTTCTAATTTTAGTCGTACCGCAAGTAAACTAGAATGCGTTGTCTTCCTCAGATCATACTGACCTCAAGATACAACTTTTCTCCCAAACTTGTGTTGATTTTCCCACGAACAACACCATTATTGGTCTCTTTCTCAAACATCTATTTCATTTTTGCTCTTCTTTTCGGGATATCTCAATTTCATATTCATTTTCTCTCTGTTCAAGGTGTCGTCTTCGTTGCAGAAGAAGTAGTAGTTTGTGTTGTCTCATCTCTTCTTTCTTCTTCTATTCCTTCCGTTTTCTTGTTCATTTCTCTCCATCCCGTTTCCTTTGTCAGTCACTTCTTCCGGTTTCTCGTGAATCAGATTCTGAATCCTGCCACGTCATCTGCGGGCTCAAAACTCTTCAAGAAAAGCAATTTGGGGTAGGGAGGCAAATTGAAAATTTGGGGTCTGTAGGTGTGTTCTTGCCGTTCCGATAACAATCTAATAGATATGACTGGTATAGTTTGTTTTCTCATTTTCCATCCAATCGACGAATACTGCTTTTCTAGTTTTTTCTTCTTCTTTCACCTGTGACGATGTGAAAAGTCGTTCTATTTTATGGACTTCTGGGGATGACTCGGTTTCCCATCCAGGACATCTCATGCTCCGTTTCTTGCTCAGTTTTAGGGCCACAAGTTTGCTTAGAAATCAGGAGAGCTTTGACCTGCTGGATTTTTGCTATTGATGGGTAAGAAATCGACATAATTAAAGATGACAACTAACAAGGATACTGATATCTCGAGTTCCTTAACGAACGTGGAGTTCAAAATCGCTGACCGAAGATCTCTGAAATCAACTGATTCTAGTTCAATTTCCCACGAACAAACTATTCTTGCTAAAGCTTTATTTACTCCAGTAAAACCAATTTTTGGCTATCGGTTCAAACTAAAGCACGATTTTTAGTAGAACCCCTTTGCGTTATCTTGAGAAATGGTATGCTCGCTGTACTTCCAATGGAATCTATTTTATCTGAAGTTTCTCCTAGCATTCATTTCATCTTTTCAGACTGTTTTTCAATCCATGGAGTTCTCCTAAACGCGTCTAACTTTGAGCCCTTCACTTGACCTTGAATCCTGGTCGAACATCCTTCTGATTTCTACCACAAATATTCTCAGAATTTTCGAAGAATTACTTGGAGAATATTAAAAATCACAAAGAAGAAGAGGAACACATCCTTCATCGCCTCCCTCCAGTCGCCAATGATCAATTAGGCATTCTCCTGAAAATAGAGAAGAGGAACCATAGTTATTTATTAGTGTGACGTGTCTTCTTGGACCCACTCTGTTGTCATTTCAAACTTTTTTAACAAAGAAGAAATGAAAACAATGGGCCCCAAAATAAACATATAAAAAGTTGTAAAGAAGGTTTTCTGATTCTTGGTGGGCGGATTCAAAGATTTGAATCCGGGTCAAATCGTTTATGCTTTTTTGCTTCCATTTTCAAGCTTTTCAAACTCCAATATTCTGAGATATCCTACCGTTTTGATGTCCAAGTCGTGCATTAAATTATCTCTAGAATCTTCAATAATAAAATAAAAAATTCACGAAAAACACAAACAACTACTAGCTCATAGTCGGGATCCTGTTCCTTTTTATCTTGGACGTTTTCCCCAGAGACTGCGTCAAGAAAACGGGCGAAGAACTTCAAAGGAACAGAAACACCTCTGAACTGATTTGAAATTCTGAAAATCTGGAGTAGCGGACGGACATGACGGCTACTAATTTCCTCACACTCTTCTGTGTTTTCTCCCGTCATTTTTCAACACAATATTTTCATTTTCTTTTCTTTCTCTTTTTTTTGCTACCAATTCAAAGATCATTTGGTGTCGGGAATGTGTTGGAAAACATTCCCGGAGTGAGAGACCCCACTATGAACACTACTGTTATGTCTCGGAGCATCTGTTTTTGCTGTGTTTCACTTGGGGAAGAGACCATGATTTGTAGAAAATATGCTCGTCGAGATTTGCATCTAAAACAAGGAACCCTTCCGTTTTAGAGCTCGTTCCTGAGAAAGTGGCTTCTGAAATATGTGGTACCTTGTTATTGGTTTATAGAAAATTTTTAAATTTAAAAACATCAAATTTTAAGAATGACATTCTGAAACTCCGCCTACCTGTGCAGTCAACTTCAGAAGCTACGGTACTTTTTTTTTCTAATCAATGCTCACTGAGTTGAGCTCTTTCTCTCTGTCAGTACTTTTCTCTAGTCCCATCACTCCTACGTCGATCTATTTTTGAAGATGATCTCACTCACACTCGTAATCTGAACATTTATCACAACTTTTCGTCTTGGTAATCCTCCCTCTCTTCTCTGTTTTTTTTTCAGTTCGTCGAGATCAACTCGTGCAGAATCTCATTTATACTCAAACTCTCAACTTTTTACCGCCTGATGAGTTTGCTGAAAATTGAAATCAAAAGTACTGCTTCAGACTTTCTTTGAATTCATTATCTTTTTCATTTACTTTTTTATTCTGCCTTTTCGGTCTCTGCTCTGATTCCGATCGGCTCCGTTTTCTTCTCGAAGAAATTTCCAAAGTTTTGTGCTTCCAAACACAACTTTTCAATTAAAGGTTGCGTGCTCTCTGGCAATTTTACACATTTCCGGTGCCATCTCGTCCGTGGTTCAAAGAAGAAAAGGCTTTCTCTGAGTTTTTGGGTCGATGAGCCGAAAATGAAATGTTTGAAAAAAGGAGACGCCTACATGGTTGTATAACAAAAAGAAAAGTGATTTTGAAATGATGACGCTCCCGAAAATGTAGTGCTTTGAGTTCTGCTCTTAATCGAAGATTCATTTTAGGAGAATCTGCAAATGCAGATGCTTCAGAAGACATGCTAGAGACTCTGAACCGTGACGAGTTGACTTTTGATTTTTTCTTCTTCCTTCTCCTGTTGATATTTTGTTTTGTTGAACTTCTGACTTTTTCGATGGCTTATCCTATCGAAATTGTATCTTGTTTAAAAATATAAAATATAAAATAAAAACCAAAACTATCCAGAATCTCTTCCACTTGTACTTTGTTCTATAAAAACAAACGAACACTTCAGAGTATCCCAAATTAGCTCACTGATTTTTTTTCAATTTTTGTCTTTTCCTCAAAGTTCTTTTCTTCCGATCTCCCTAATATCTGATCTATGTCCCTTTCCTCTCCCTTTTTCGTGGTTTTGGATTCACCAGTTCTTGTGAGAGAAATCCCTAATTGCATCAAATTTGTTGAGCTTTTTCGGATAAAAGAAAACATAGAACACAGTTTTTTTTAGCTTCTAACACTTCGTATCTTCAAACAAATATCTGAATCAAGAGGCTTAATTATACATCATGTTCTCTCCTTTATCTAAATGTCCATTTCTAATACTTCACGCAGCTCCACCTTCATCTCCCTCTCTTTTTCAACGTCTTCGGTCGTCATCATCTCCTTCAATTAGAATTAGGAAGAGACACTTCTTCTTCCAGTTTTTTTACAGCTATCTCTTTTTATTTCCTTTTCCTTCACAGCTTCATTTCCAGAACACCTAATTAATTTTTCTGGTGTTCGATATTAAGAAGAAGACGAAACGAAGAAGAAGTGGTAAACGAAGGGAAGATGGGAAAATTCCTGACAATTTTCGTTCGTTTTCTTATGTATTTGTTGCCCCTGGCTAGTGGTCTAGACCCTATAATTTTTAGATCCGCTCTCTTTAAACCACCCATTTCCATTTCTTTTCTCTCTTTTTCTCTTGTTTGCTCTTTTTATGGGCTCCTGGAAACTGGTAAGCCGAAAAATAACCTTTTTCTCACCAGTTTCAAGTTATCGGAACTTCAGTGAACTAATTTTCAAATCTGTCGCTTTTTCAGTATCATGATGGAATCTATGGATTTTCATAAAATCATGGCGTTTGTCTATCTTCCAACCATCCTGATAGGCCTTCTTGGGAATATCTTGTCGCTGTATGCATACAGTCGTCCAAACAGAAAGTCAATGGTATGTTCAAAAAGATTTTCACATTCCTTTTGAATTCTGCAGTCTCGGTTTTTCAGGTCGGATTCTTGCTATATTCGTTATCGATATCTGACATATTTCTTCTGGTTTTCGCTCTTCCACTTTTCAGTATCATGTATCTGCCCATTTGGTAAGAATTTCCCCGTTTTTTGAAAAGTGCTTATCCATCTTCTACGCCAACACGATGCATCTCATTTGCACACAAAATGAGCAAAAGCACGTCTTGGAATGGGATGGTAATGGAAGTGCTAAAACTGGAATGCGTTAAGGTTTTTTTGTAGGATGTGGGAGGATATTATGATGTTTTTGATTAAAGATGATGATATCTAATGAGATTAGAGAAGGTGTTGAGAGTCGAGAAAAAGTACAGAGTTTAAAATACACAACACCAACAAGATGAAAACACATGATTCCAATTAATTCTTGGATTTTTCAGGACTGATGAACAGAAAAGTTTTGTGGTTGCTTACACAGCTAAATATGTGTATCCGTTGTGTATGATGGCCAAGACTTGCAGTCTTTATATTATGGTTCTCATCACGATTGAGCGATGGATTGCGGTGTGTAGACCACTAGAGGTGAGCATTTTTGAGAAATATAGAGGAAACCATTGGGAGCATTCATTGAACGTTATTTTTCAATAAATTTCTGTCGAAATTCGTGTTCGGAAACTAAAGAAAGAAAAATTCAAAAAATATTTACTCCGAAGTTTCCAGGTTCAAATCTGGTGTCGATACACAACATCCTCCTACTCCATCGCTGCCATCATCATCTTCGCCGTGGTCCTCAACTTTGCTCGATTCTTCGAGTTCGAAATAGAATACATCGACGGACAAGTATATTTCAAACGAGAACTACTTGATTCTGACAAACATTGGTGGTACTTCATGTTCTATTTCATCCTCATATCCATCATATTCGACTACACAGTCCCTTTCGTCATCATGTTCGTTGCCAACATGTTGATTATCAGTGAATTGAGAAGAACTAAGAAAGAGAGAAGTCTGATGACAATTCAACAACAAAAAGAGCAGAATACTACTGTAATGTTGTTGGTTATCACTATTTTCTTCGGTTTCTGTCACTTCTTTTCAATGGCTCTCAAACTCGCTGAGAGTTTTGCTGGTGGATTCTTGACTATTCATGTAAGAAAATTCAACATGTTATTGCATTTTCATTTACCATTATTAAGAACATCTACTTGGAAATGCTGGGAGAAATCTTCAACTACCTCATCATCATTCACACTGCCTCAACGTTCTTCATCTACTACATATTCTCGGAGAGATTCCGTCAAGTTATCAAAGGAATTTGGAAGTGAGTTTTTTCCTGTTCTATTACGAAAAGTCACAAATTCACACTTTCACCCTTATTTCGTTGCCACTTTTCCCTCTCAAAAAGTTCAATGTGATCCCTTGCCAGTCAACCACAACATGTAGTTTTCATTTTCAAATGTGTTCAGACCGGAACAATATCGACACAATAGTCTTCCAGAAGGAGTTTTGAATATTAGTGAAAGGTACAATTAGTAGAGCCTGATTATTTGAGCTTCGAGATTCTCGACAGACAAGTGTGCTACGTTGAACTAAATTTCAGCGGAGCGCCTTTGCTTCTCTAACAAGATCTTGTAAACTCTTGTCATTCTATGCCTGATATGTATGGCCTGTAACTGATCAATGCTGTATCAACCCGCTTTCCATATTTGTGAAGTATTGGAAAAATATTTTAGCATGCCTACATTACCGTAAAGCTTCTTGCACGTCATCTAAACTTTCGAAGATTTAAATGTGAAATTTCAGCAAAAAACGAAGAATCAACCGACATGGAAGCAGTACCAAGATCATGTACCACACAGACACCATAATCCAGAAGACGACTTCTCTGAAAACGAGATATTCGCGAATCTCTTCTGGATAATTTCTTCTGAATCCACTTCCATTCCAATAATCTATCTCAACCTCTTCTGCAACGTGTCAATCAGAT
Source organism: Caenorhabditis sinica (assembly GCA_963932045.1). Taxonomy (NCBI): domain Eukaryota; kingdom Metazoa; phylum Nematoda; class Chromadorea; order Rhabditida; family Rhabditidae; genus Caenorhabditis; species Caenorhabditis sinica. The sequence continues at coordinate 9,639,147 of OZ009941.1, read as the reverse complement.
CATACCAAAAAAGTCAAGAAACGATCTAAATCTGTATAGCTTCATAACAAAAAACCGAATATTTTTGCATGTATTGAAAAGAAACGGGAAAAAATTGAACATTTTTCAATTAATAGTGTTGAAAAGTTAATTTGAACTAATAAATCTTAATAAATCAAGTGTTTTTGCAACAAAAATACCCCCAGGAACACAAAGTAAAAAAGAGTGAAAACCAGTTCCACACTTTCCACTTTTTTCTCTTTTTTCCCTCACTTTCCACAAAATTACTCCCAGGGACGTTTGCCCCCTCCCATCACTTTAACCGTTTTGACTTTTCACCACAACAACGTTTTGTTTTTTTTAGAGAAGTTGTTGACTTTTTTACCTGGACAAAGTTGTACTAATTTAAGGACAAGACTGTATTTTCTGAACTTTTAACTTTTGAGGATGATCTTTGAAAAAATTAGATTTATAAAAGCATCTGAACGCTTTCTCGGACAATTTTTGGATAGAAAATTTAAGGGAACTCTAAGTAAGGGAACTAATAAGGGAACTCTCGAGTTGCGACACTTGATGTTTTAAACTTTTACAAACCTGCACTAATTTGTGGCCGGCACTGTATTTCTAGGACAACCATTTTCGTTTCTGATCTTTGGTAAAACTATTCGAAGGTATTTGAAATCGTTTAAAAAATCTGTAAAATATTGAGGTTTGCCTTTTAGACTTATTTTCAGTATTTTCATTTTTATGTGTATTGCATTCTATTATTCTCAGGTTCACATCGTTCGTTCAAAAGTGTACTGTAGGTGTTGGTCACACTGAACACCGCCACTCAAATTACTTCCGAGATACTTTTTGAACCTAATTAAAAACTTATTATACCCTCTTGAAGTTTGATTTCATTCCTGAAACCCTTTTCATTTGGCAAAAAAGTTTCAATATTTTTCAAACTTCCCCCTTTTTCAGATTTAACTTACAAGTACTTTTTCGCTTTTGAAAACGTCGACATATAATTGCACCTTCTTTTATTTTCTCCTACTTTTGAGAGAAAATTGAAACATGAAGAAAGTGTAAACTGACACTGTACTTTGCTTTACTAATTTGCAGTAGTTTTGAATGTCGAAGTTTTTCAAAGAACTAGATCTTTGCTTCTTTAAGATTAAGAGAAGTTCGCTGAGTTATGATTCAGTAAACCAAGAATTTTTAGCAAATCCCTGAAATTTTTCGAAAGCTTTAGAACAGATTTGCTTTTTGAGTTCAAACGCTGAAAATTTCTCTTCATGCCAAATTCAGCGAATTTGTCAAAGAATCCTCTTCAAACTTATCGGAATCGTGATTCCCTTCCCTCTTTTCCGTATGCATTCGTCTCCTCTCAATTGGAACAAAAAATCAGAAACTGAGGTCAAGAGAGAACTTTAAAAGTTGAAATGTTGACTTGAAAAACCTTGCCAACAATTGAAAAAAGAGGAATAAATCCTTTTAAAAACAGGTAAAAATGAGAAAATCGAAGTGAATGGGACGGGGTACACAGCGTGTGGTCTTCCCCTGGCATTGTTGTATATCACTGCCAGAAAACGAAAAAGAAAAAGAGGAAAAAGAAGAGAAGAAGAACCAGAAAACAACGCCTTCGAAGATTTATTCGCTCGTTTTTCGTTCACATTTTATCCCGGTTTCATTCATATCAATTGTTCCAGTATTCATTTTTATCGGTTTCAAAATATCCCCTAAGGTATCTCCTGGGAGACGAGACTTTAGTCTCGGGAAGCTGTTGAATATTTTTCTCCAAGATCCTAAAAATGTTGGATATATTCATCTACCTGGTTTTTTGTTTTAGTTGTCATTGAAAAAAATCAGATGCCCTCCAAGCCTTGTTACATTTTTATGATTCTCTCTGGGCGCTGTGGACCTGGCCTAATGTCAAAATATTTTGATAAGTAAGATTGAACTCCTGGCTCAAAAATTTCCAGTCATTCAACCCACTTTAGTCTCTCATCAACCTCAAGCCGTACTTATTGCCATTCCCCCACCCAGACACATACCACTAAACCAAAAAAAGTAAAACCAAATCAAACTAAAACTATATAATTAGTACCCTTCATCATCTGCTAAATGAGTCCTCCCTCTACCTCTGTCTCGTTTTTTTCAATCCGTTGATTAACGATAACGATGACGAAAAGAAGAACCTGTCGGAGAGGGTAACAAGAACAAGGACAACAACCTTTTCCTGTGGCTTCTCCTCTATTCAGACTGCTTCTTCTCCTGATGCCACCTCGCTTATCATCACACATTCTATCTTGAAGATGAAGATGACGGGGATATTGTTATGCAGTCCTTACGTAATTCTATCCACTACTGCAAAATTTTCTGAGGATCTTCTGATGATCCTTCCACGACCTCTCTCTACAATAATCCTCTTGTCTCAAAAAAACCAACCTAGAATCGTTTTTCATGCAACCTCCTAATCTCTGTTCTTTTCTTCCCCCAATCAACTCTTCCACAGAGCGTGACCCTTTTTTTCATCCATTTCTCAACCAAACCGACCCCACCTTATGCCATTGTACCCGTTGATTTGTCCTTGCCATTTTCCCATTTTAATCCGTCGCGAATTATTTCCCTATTTTCTTTTTTCTTCGTTTCCTCTGTGACTGTACCACCTGGTGAAAAGATTAGCTGCCGTCCTCCGTTTTTTTCGTCTTGAAACAAGAAAAGCGGGATTAATCGTTTCTCGGAGTGTGTGTCAATGTACTTCTTGTACTTCTTGGTATTAGTCTAGACGTGGTGTTGTACTGTAGATTTTGATTTTTGGATTTTCATCGGGAGACGTCTTCGAATTCAATTGCATCTAATATGTTGATAGTCAACAAATTTATATACAGTTCTGTCGAAAAATAGTTTAGTTATGGTCTCCAGTGATCATACTATGGCATGTATAACAAATTCCAAGTATCGTCTTGACTAAATTTTTATTTTCGGAAGATTTTGTAAAATCAATTAAAAACCAAACGGAAACTTCTCAAATACTCTGGATCGAGGACTAAGTGCATACAAATCAACGCCCAGTCGGAAATTGTCAGGTTAATGCAACAAAAAAGTTTAAAAGTGAAAGGAAATCATTTTTCTTTTTTGTACTTGAAATTTGATCAATCACCTTGAATCCTCCTGACACCTTCATGAGATCATCTGATGGTTTCAACTACACGTTTCCATTTTTCCACTACAATTCCCACACAACCTGTCTACATCATTCTAATCATCGCTATTAGTCTTCCCATATTTTTTCAGTTCAAAGTCTCTTTCTCTATATTTCTCCTCCTGAAACAGTTCATATCTTTGACCCACTGTTTCTTGAATTCTGATCTGGTCAGTTCAGTTCAATTAGATCAAAGATACTTTTCTCCCCTCTTTCTTCTCTAATTTCTTTTTCTGACCATTTTGTGACGTACATAGTTTCATCAGGTGAATATTTATCTCTCTCGGACAACACCACAAATCGTTGACAAAACCGGTTCTGGTTACCTTTGAATCTTGTTGCAACTACTTCAAGAATTTATCCTTCTAAATTTATTCATAACTTCAACGTCAATGATTTTCTTCATTCCAGATGCGATGCAGGTTTCCTACTCTTGACAAAAAGTTAGAACATTTCTTTGCATGGTATACTAGGCATCTTCTAGTTGATTATTATTATGTAAGTTCTTCAATTTCAGATTATTAGAAAACTCTCCTAATTTCCAGGTCTTTCTAATTGCACCTATCATTTTGACGGCCATATGTAGCGGGGGATTTTATTGGATTCAAGAACTGACACTTCTCGATGCACGCAAATTATATACACCGGTTTCAGCGCCATCGTGGAGGGAGGAAGAAGTATTTAGTGAAGTAAGTCCTGAATTCGGATATTTTGAACTCATCTTCGAATTTCAGCTGTGGCCAGTGAAGTCATACGAGTTTTTACCGGAAAGAACATTTCAATGGAATAGATATTTATACCTAGTTGTACACGGAAGGCCATATGAAAATGGAAGCTATCCAAATATTCTAGAAGGATCTTATCTTGATGACATTGCCAAAATTGAAGAAGAAGTTGCCACGAATGTCAGTTTTCATCGAGAAGCTGCACTTGAAGATAATCCAGCACTGATGAGAAAACGACATTTGAATTCAACAGAAATCGAAATAAATCAGAATACGACGATGACTTTCAAAGATGTTTGTATGAGTTGGTACGGGGATTGTTATAGAGAGAAGAATGTGATAGAGTTGTTGAAAAGAAGGCATGAGCTTAATAAAAGGTAGGTTTTAAGTTCAACTGAAAAATTTAGTGTTGTACAACTTCAGAGGAATATCAGTGACATTCCCACAAGTGAACCAGGAAGGAACTCCAATTTACATTGCATTTGTGATCGGTGGTGTTGATACTTATCCCAATGACACCATCAAATATGCTCGAGCCATGCGCCTGTGGTATTTCTTGAAATTTGATGATGAAGAACAAGAGCAACTTGCAAAATACTGGGAAGACACTGCTGAGAAGTTCGTTCGTGAAACATATGCCGATCATCCAACCATCCAGTGCCATATCAAACACTCGAGAATAGTTGATCAAGGATTGACTCGGAATGCGAATCGGTTAAAGCCATATTTCAACGTTACGATTGCTGTTCTAGTCTTGTTTACTGCATTTTATTCCGTCAAATGGTATTTCCGAACGGATCATTGTTGGCCGCTTCATGTTGATTGGCTTCGTTCCAAACCAATGCTAGCTTTGGGAGGTGTTCTCTCTTCTGTTCTGGCTATTGTGAGTGGAATCGGATTGCTGTTGTGGTTCGGAATGTTCTTCGCAGAAATTACCCTCATTGCTCCGTTCTTAGTTCTTTGTAAGTTCAGACCTGTAGTTGCTTTAAAAGATTTTGATTTTCAGCCATTGGAGTAGACGATATGTTCATCGCAGTTGCTGCATGGCATAACACAGAGATGAAATATCCAGGAAGAAGTCCAAAAGTGATGAAGAAAAGGATGGTAGAAGCGATGTCCGAGTCTGCAGTTGCTATTTTCATCACTTCCTTCACCGATGTTTTATCTTTCGGGGTTGGAACTATCACTGATATCATTGCTGTTCAAGGATTCTGTGCCATGACTGCTGCATGCATGTTCTTCACCTTCCTTTATCAAATTACGTTCTTCGCTGCTCTCATGGTCATTTCTGCCAAAGCTCAAATGTCTGGAAGGAATTCTTGCATGCCTTGTATGACTGTGGGTTTACTTTTTGATAGAATGCTTCTTAGACTTGGTTTTTAGGCTGAAGACATCTACACAATTGAAGATGGTTCATTGCAACCAAACCTGAAGAAGTCGAAGGGTCGAAAGGATGCAAAAGCTGAAAACGAAGAAAAGCCGTCAGAGAAGAATATGGAAATCGCTGATAACGCTGAGAATGCTGAGAAAAGATCATACGATTCCTCTCCCGATCCATCTCAAATTCATATTCCAGTCAAGAGCCGAGGAGCAATGGGCCACTTTTTCAGGTATTTAGAGATCAAAAATTACAAACCCATGCCATTTTTAGAGATTACTACGTTCCATGGTTGCTCAACTGGAAAACTAAACTCTTCATGTTTATTGTGTTCATAATTTATCTTGGTACTGCCATTTATGGAATCTGTGTAATGGAGCAAGGACTGGATTACGATAAGTTGCTGCTTCACTCTGACCCATTGGTTGAGGCATTAAAACGCGAAATTGAACTGTTCCATGGAGGAGATCAAATTGAAGTTGCTATTCAAAACTGTCCAAATTTGACGATTCCAGAGAATAGAGACAGGATTGAAATGATTGCGCAGGAGTTTGAAAATATTTCTTACTGTAAGTGACATTGTGTTAAACTTGATTGATACTCTTGGTTTTAGCTCTCGGAGGCAAGGGAACCTCGTTCTGGATGCGAGAATACAAGAAATACAGTAATCTGACTGGATCCTACTTGAATGATAACCGAGAAAGTTGGATCATTGGAGTATATGAATGGAGTCAGCTATTCGCTTTTTACAAATTATGGTCGCAAGACTTTGTATGGACACATGAGGCAGATTATGATACGTTAGAGTTGAAATCATATCGTTTCCGTATTGGAGTGCACCGATTGTCAACACCAACAGATTTGGTTTTGATTACAGAAGGTAGAAAATTTAATTGAAACGTATTATAGAAATATTGGTTTCAGAGCTTCGTGGAGTTGCAGACCGTCATCCAGACCTAGACATTGTCACCTATCAACAAAGTAGAGCAATCGCAGATCAACTGAATGTAATTCTCAGTTCCACTATTACAAACGACACTCTGGCCATGTTCTGTATGTTCTGTGTTGCTCTCATCTTTATTCCCAATCCGATTTGTGCACTTTTCATCACTCTGGCAATGGTTACGATTGATATTGGTAAGGATGTTCTCATTCTTCCTTTTATGAGCCTTCTTGTTTTCAGGTGTCATCGGTTTCTTATCACTTTGGAGTGTGAAACTGGACCCAATTTCTATGATTACTATCATTATGTCCATCGGGTTTTCGATTGAGTTTTCTGCTCACATCACTCATGGTTTTGTGAGTAACGAAAATAATCTGTCGGCTTTCGATAGATGTGTGGATGCAATGGAAAAGTTAGCATGGCCAGGTAAATTGCAAAGTTCTGACATAAATTCTAATTGGAATTTTTCAGTGCTCCATGGAAGTTTATCCACAATTCTTGGAGTCGTCGTCCTCGCCTTCATTGACTCTTACATGGTTCTCGTATTCTTCAAAACAATTTCTCTTGTGTTGATGATCGGAGCTTGGCATGCTCTGATGCTTCTTCCAATTCTTCTCTCAATTTGTATCCCAATCATAGAACGACTTTCAGACGCTTCTAGAAAAGCTTCAGATCGTCGGAGGAAATTAAAAGAAAACAAAAACAGTATTTATGCTATCAATCTGCCAGTTAATGTGTCTTCTTAAACAGTATTTTGAAAATCTTTCCTCCCAATTGTTTTTGCTCATTCCTCATCTTTCTCCACAATAATTGTTGACGGGTACCTATGCAATTGTGTAATGAAATTTTATATTTTTGAAATTCAGGTGTTAGATAGTACAGAATACAGGAAAACATATTCTCTATGAGGTCAGAGAAGAAGATCATACAGAAACAAAGACAAAAACTCCGAAAATAGTCAATATAAAATGTTATGTTGTAACGATGTTCAACTTGTCACTGATGTACCAGTTCCGATTCTTGTGTTTCGTGGAACATGGGAAACAATTTTCTAGTCTTGAAGATTTTCTTTAACATAAAAAGTTCCATCAATCGAATCATTTCTTTATCTTTTATATCATCATGATTCAACGATAATTCATCCCTTAAAAACTGATCAAAAGATCGAATTGCTTTTCATAAAACAAAAATGTTTGTGATTCTCAGACTTTGCTCTTTTCCTTCTCGCTTCTTATTCTCAGAATTCCAGCTTCCTTGAGCCACCTTCACTTTCTCACATAATCTAATCATATGCCTCGTACTTCCGTCACACTTTGATTAACTTTTTTGAGAATAAAAACTTTTATAAAAGTCAGTCTACTTGTGATTTATGTAGTTTAGTCTTTCTCCTATTTTCTCCCAGACCGCAAAGAGTTAAAACAATAAAAAAGAACTGAAAACAAATAGAAAGAGAACTTTGAGGATTAATTTTCAAACAAAGAGGATTTTAAATTTTACTCACTTTGACTGAACATGGCTACCTAGTTTCAATGAAACAAATCGTTCTTACTCATCTAACCAAAAACTGACCCGAAATTCCTAGCTTTTTCTGATTAACCACTTCAAGAATGTGCTGAAAGTGCAAGAAACCAAAAAAATTGTGCAAAACGATCCGTTGGCAACCAAAAAGAAATCCATTAAGTCAACAGAAACTGATAACTGATAAGTGTCAACTTTGACGCTATTTTGCGGTTCAATCCGCTTTTTCTCGCCTCTTCAATTTTCTCATTTCTGTTTGATTTTCGTTTCGTTTCTCTGATTCTTGTTTCAAAGAACAGTTTCAATTGTTTTCAGCTTTGGGTTTTGGACAAGGATGAAGGTTTTACTGTATTCTATCCCTATTTTATTAGTTCAAATAGCTTTATCTAATGGGGATGTTCTGAATGGAACTATGAAATTGATGATGGTTCAAGCGGTTTGTGCCTTTTCTTGACTAAATTGTGAAATTATAATATTTCAGCTTTGGAGGCACGGAGATCGTACACCCACGGAAACATACAAAAATGATCAGTTCAATGAGCAATATTGGGTGTATGGAGGAGGTGGATGGGGTCAATTGACACCGGTTCGTTTCTAGAAATCCCATGAAACTCAAAATTTGCAATTTTCAGATTGGAATGAGACAGCATATGCAATTAGGTCAGAAACTGAGAGCTCGTTACGTTAATGGTCAACCTTATCAATTCCTTAATAAACGTTACGATCAACAGGAAATTTTTGTTAGATCGACCGATAAAAATCGAACTCTTCTTTCGGCATTTTCGAATATGGTTGGAATGTATGGAAATCTCGATAAAGAAAATGTGACACAAGCAAGTAAGAAAAGTGAAAAATGATTCGCCGACAGTAGGGCTCGCACCTGCGACCTTGAACCCACGCTCTAAACCGACTGAGCTATAGCAGCTCATTCTCAACTTTCAACTTGTACATCTTTCAGACGTAGACTACCCCGATGTTGTTGGCTGGCCAGTTGGTTTTGTGCCTATTCCTATTCACACTATTCCTGATGCCGAGGATCATGTGAGTTTTTCGTCCAGAATTTGATTTTGAATAATAAGTGTTCCAGCTCCTCTCAGTAGACAACGCCTGCACCTTGCAAGATACAGTATGGGAAATGGCAAAGACCACAGACATCGTATCCAGTTATTTCAACCGTTCCGATGTCAGAGCATTGATGGGAAATCTGACGAATTATTGTGGAGAAGACATCAATCCTGAGAACCTCTGGATTCTTTTCAACGCGTTGAAAATTGAAAAGCAGTATTATCCAGTTCAGTTCGACAAATTCACTCCATGGTACTCTGATAGTTTGTTTGAGCAGATTGATATTGTCAACTCTCAAGTTCAAGATTTCCAAAATGGATTGGGATTGGAGGGTGAGAAAGATAAGGATTTAAGAAGTAAGCGTTAGATTACAGGAGTGATTGTGAACGGAATCGACATTGGAAAATATCTCCGTAAGATTCGCGGAGGAACTCTTGTCAATGATATCTACAATCATATGAACAGAAAAACAGAATGTAGTTTTAGTACTGGAAAGGAATGTTCTTATACCAACAGGATGAAATTCTTCGCTTATTCTGCAGTAAGCAATTTTCGAAATGTTTCTATGTAGATTATTGTGCAAGTTTTGTCTTTGACAGACAGTTCATTCGGTTCAAAATTTTTCTTCTCAAACTCCACACTTTTCAGCATGACACCACTCTTTATGCTCTTTTCTCTTTGCTTGGAATTGCTCATCTCGCTGTGCAGCCACGTGGATACCCTTTATACTCCGCATGTGCGATTATGGAGCATTGGCAGGATACTACAAACAATCAGACATATTTCAAAGTAGGGTGACCTGTTGAAAACATTCAATTTTTCAGTGTTTTGTTTCAGCTGATCTACCACCGACATGAAAACGATACGCTGAACAATGTGATCACTTCTGGAATCCCTGGATGCAATGGAAATGATTATTGTCCACTTTCAGTTTTGAAAAACTATTCAGACCTCTATAAACCAGACATGGAAATGAATCAGTGGTGTGACTTCAACATTCTGGCTAAATCTTCCCCGACGTCTTCAATCTTCTCTTCCCTTCTGATTCTCACTCTCTTCTATTACTTGTTTGTATCTAAATAACTTTTTTTTCAATTTGCAACTCCTCCCTTGTACATTATTTTTTATTTGCTCAAAACGAAACAGTAACTGAATAAACTTCGTCTGTCCTTGTAAATTGAATTAAAGTTTTAGACACCTGTTTTAGAAATAAATTGATGATAAAACAGCATCGATCATTATCAAAAAAGAGTGGAATATTGAAGTGGCAGAGAATGGTAGTCGACTGATAAAATTGCATTACTACACACCCCATCTTTTCATTTTTATTCCGTCTCCGAACTCTTCTCTATTCGCAAAACTCGAAATCACAAAATTTTCTTTCCAGGGTAACTTTCACTATGGTCTCTGCCGTTTCTATTGTGGCACTGTTTGCTTTAACGGGGTTTGTGACAACCTATTCTGATGGTACCAAGCAACTGCTTTTTGTGCAGACTGTAAGAATCTTGAAGTGAAGTCAAAGAAATTCCTTTTTTGTAATTTCAGCTTTGGAGACACGGAGATCGTTCACCAACAAAAACATTTCCAACTGATCCATTCCAAGAGGATGCGTGGACTTTTGGAGGTGGTGGCTGGGGACAATTGAGTCCGGTAAGAGCTGTACTTGAAACTAGGTGTTCTATAAAAACAAGTTTTGCAATAATTTCCTATTAATCAAAGCAACATTTTAGTCTAACACTTCGAATTTGGAGTTTTCTCATTCTTCTTTGTTTCAGGCCGGAATGAAGCAACACTTGAACTTGGGTAAAATGCTCCGTGACCGATATGTGAACCAATACCAATTCTTTCCAACGAAATACAATGCCAAACAGGTTTCCGACTCTTCCACAAGAACATCTCGAAAAATGAACGTTTTCAGATATACGTTCGTTCCACTGATGTCAACAGAACCATCATCTCCGCCATGTCTAACTTGCTTGGCCAATACGGGCAAAACGACAATAGCAGTGTTGCTGACTTGGATTACCCGAATGTAGCGGGATGGCCTGCCGGATACGTACCAATTGCAGTGCATACTGTGGATGATGACACAGATCATGTGAGTGCTACCGTAATCCTATTAGATTACACTACATGTAGACATTGAATGATGAAATTAGAGCAGTAAAGAGGCAACACTTTAAGACGATTAAGAATGGAGAGGGTGGCATGATTGATTCATCATCCACCGCATGGTTTCGTAATGAGAACAATTATTAAAGAGCAAATAGAAATGGACTTTGCGACTTTGACCAGGACATGGTAATGAATCATCTGGCGCACCAACCGCGCGTTTTGAAATGAAACACCTCCTTTCAATATGAATTTCAGCTTGGCAACATGGAATCCACTTGCCCATTCCGTGATCAAGTCTGGGATCTTGCAAAAACTTCCAACGAGGTCAAGAATTTTACGAACTCTGATAAGGTTAGTTTGGCAACATCAAGCAAGTCATTTCCGCTACGCTCTTATCTTGGCTTCTCGAAATTTTCGACATTTTTCATGGCTATTTTAGGTGAAATCAATGTTGGCAACATTGACGAATCGTACGGGACAAGCAGTCGACATTGATAATTTGTGGATTATCACGAATGCATTGTACATTGAGGTAAAATCACAGAATTGGAAATAATGAGTCACTCAGGATCACACTTTTCAGCAAATTTATTTCAACAACACAATCCGACAGAAGAATTCTTGGTTTACTGATGACTTGTATGCTCAAGCAGATGCTATCAATGATCAGGTTCAGCTTTATCAAAACGGAATTTTCAATAGTTAGTTGAAATGAAAAGCTTATCAGTGCTGATTCATAGGGTTTCAGCAATGCCAAATGTGGTAAATGGTCATGACGTAGGAGTCTTAACAAGGAAAATCAGAGGAGGACCAATTCTAAATGATATGGTGATGCACATGAATATCAAATTGGCTTGCCAGGGATTGACAACTCCAAACTGCACATGGATCAACAACTTAAAGAACTATGTCTACTCAGCTGTAAGATTTCCTCCGTAACTCAAACCTCGATTGCTTGCATTTTCCAGCACGACACAACGATCTACGCTTTCTTTTCTGCTCTACTCATTGAAGAATATGCTGTGAAACCAAATGGAGGATATCCTTTGTATTCTGCTGCAGTTCTTCTTGAACTATACGTAGATAGTGCTGACAACAAGCCATACTTCAAAATGATCTACCATGAACAAGAGGGAAGTGGATTCAAAACTATCACAAAGGGAATTCCAGGATGTCCGCAAGATGATTACTGTAGCTTGGACATTCTGAGAAACTTTGCCCAGACTATTCAACCAGATCAACCAATTGATCAATGGTGCTACTCCGATCTGAACGCTCATGCAGGAGTCTCAACAGTGTCTTTCCTCCTTTTCGCAGGTATTTTTTTCTGAAATATGTTTGAAATTTAATCCAAATTTACAGTGATCTTGGCTGTTCAAAACAACTTCCTCGGGCTGTTTTAAGCTCAAACCAACGACAATGTATAATAATTTATTAGTCTGTTTTGAAATTACACGTAACTCGGATTGCAGTGGTAATAATTGTGTCAATAACCTTGAAGATATCATTTCTTGAATTATGCGACAAACGTTTTCAATTCCTCTACACACTTTTCCATCATTTTCGGTCCTTCCGTTCTTCTGATAACTTGATCATTGAGCCAACTCTGAAGAAGTTCAATCGTTGAGTACGCATTGTCGGGGTCATATTTGCGGATATTGGTGAAGAATCTTTCATTCTCACGAGAAAAATAGCTTAACTCGTCAAAGAAGATGGCTCGTAATCTGAAAAAGAATAACTTTTATTTCATATTATCAACTTCTAGCTGAACTCACGTGGGCAGATCCTTGTCATCTTCTTTCACCGTCTTTACCATTGTGATTCTTGCATGCGGTCCAAGTTTTTCTGCCTTGGTTCTTTCGAATGTCAATGGAGAAGAATCAGTCAGAACAGCAGCGAAGCAATTCATCGACCCGATTTCCTGTCCTAAAAGATAAAACCTTTAAAGTCAGTTCTCTATATTTGAAACGGTTACCTGCTAGAACTTTGAACGACGCTTCCCCAGATTTTTTTGGACGAAGAGTGATCACTTCGAGATAGACATCTTTCTTAGTTGCTCCAATGAGAGGATATCTGTCCACGATTCTGTCAGTCAGATCGTATATCAGTCTCCGAGCTTCGGTGATTGAATGAGTTGACTGTTTCAGGGCACTAGCCATGATGGCCGCTGCATAGCTGCAAATCATTGATTTCTAGGAAAATGTATGGCAAACGGGAAATCATTATTACTGTAATTTACAGTATGTTTAAAAATCAGGAATTGATTTTTTCTATTTGAAATGTTCCAGTTTACTCTTCTAACTGAATCTTTAAAATCTTCTACTCACAGATTTGAAATCACAAAAACCCACAAACTTGAAATAATGGTATGCAGGTGCTTTTAGGCAAAAAACGTTCCCTCTTAACTGACCTTTCTACCCCAAGCCCCCCCCCCCCGCCTTCTTCCATTTCTGCTCTTCTTATGCCTAGAGGACTAACTAAACAAAGAAGCGTCCCCCGTCCCAACACATATTCTGACTCACTTTTTGCAGTGCATGACCAAACAGTTGAAAATGATTTTGAACGAAAGTTTCGTATTCTCGAACCAGCTTCCAGTTTTGATGGAGCACGAAGAGCAGTCTCCTCGTTTATCTCTGGTACGACAGCGCCACTGGAAAAGCTCATCATTCCCGTATAATCAGAAATTTCCAGAAACGAACCTCGTAGCAAGTCTTTCTCCGTCTCAAATGCATAACTCTTTCGCATTTTTTGCACTGCTGTTTCCTCTTGAGAAGTCCTCTCTGCATCATAACTTGCAATGTTTTCGGATAGTTATCCAAGTTTGCAAGGATCTCCTCAATAATCTGACTCGTAGTTGGAGGTGGTCCATCCGAGTCATCCACATCCGCCAATGCGGATAACTCTGCTGGTTTCGGGAAGTGTACGTCTCCTTCGTAAAGCGTGTCGTCCGTCTCTATTGGATACGCGCCCCCGTCATTCAATTGGTTTAGTGCGAAATGGAGCGTTTGAGCGTAGTCGAACTCATCCAGACCGTCAGTGTCCATGTTCGGATTTGGCTAAAAATTAACTTGTTTAAATTTGGGGAGAATGAATCAATAATTGTGAGGAAAAAAGGGAAGAGGAAGGTTGGGGGGGGGGGGTGGTTGTGAGATAGAAAACGACAGAGAATGTGAAGGAAAGAGTGGAAAGAAAGACATGGGAGTGGGGGGGGGGGTGTCACCCCCCTACGCCCCCCCCCCCCTTCCATCTCTTTCCTCCTCTTACACTCTCTATTGATCCAAAAACGAGAATATTCAGTTGTTACCAACACCCCACCATACAAAAACAAGGACAATGTACTGGAGGAAGTAGTGGGGAGAAATTCCATTTTCGAATTTGGTGACTGGGATGTTAGGATTTGAATGTGCAGTGGACTCAGCAGAGGCATCGCGTGGAGCCTGACAATGACTGTATAGTTCTATTAAAGCTTTCCATAGCTGTCGATTGCAACAAAATCAAAAAGGGACACCTAGAATAGTGAGACTCTAAGCGTCATATTCAATTCATTACATCTAATTTCAAGCGAGGAGGGTGCGTTCCGCGCGTTGTCGCAGAAGAAAAAGAAGAAGGACAGAAAGGGGGGGGGGGGGGGCAGTGAGAAGGTGCAAATCGCAATACGCAACAATATCGTCCGTTGTCTGTGTCTAGGTTTCTAGGTGATACAGAGAGCTTACAAGACAAAGATATCTCATTGAAATAAGATTAAAACACATTGTTTATCCCAGATTCGTTGAAATGTCGAAAAATGTAAAGACAATAACACTCATGCCCTTTTTTGGAGCAAGTGTAATACTATTAGAGTTCCACCCCAAAACTAGTGCAGGGGATATTTATAGCACTGTGAGATCAAAAATTTCAAACCTGCTTTTCGATCTACCAGTGCTTTTTGATCTACTCGATATTATACTACACGGTATTTGAAATCGAGTTGGGATTTTCAAAATTCATCAGCTGTGCTCACAGTTATGGTAGTACAAAATTTTTGCGTCGAGTGCAATTGCTTTTTTTCACTAACGGGGCCTATCATCAGATTTCGAGCCAAGTGACTTTAAGCCGTATTTTTGGTCTGACCAGGCCTCCTTATGATCAGCTAATTATCGAAATTAGGTGAAAAATCGAAATGATTTTTTCTGAAGGGAGTAGATATCAGGCATGTTGTTAAGCATTTTTCGTTTAAACACCAAAATTCTAGCTCGAAATTCTAGACCTTGAGAAAAAAGTTGATTGTTCATGAAAATTTTCAGAAATTTCGAATTTTCACATTTGGAGTGCTGTCCTGCGAATTTTTTCCATCTGGTCGAAATATGTCAAAATACCATGTACCGTAAAATCTGTAATAGAAGGGCATCTTTAATTGAAGGGCACCTCTAATAGAAGGGCACCCCTATGAGGCTAGAATGGGCACTTTCCTGTGATTTGAGTTGACTGAAAAGTGTTTTATTCGATTCCTCGTCAAAAACTAAATTGAACCCAAATAAAATATTCAGAATATTTTCTCCCGGACACTTGTTAAGGTTGAAATTCAAAAAATTGGATCTTCACTTAGAGGTGTCGGAAAAATAGAAGGGCATGCCCTTCTATTACAGATTTTACGGTACTTGGATTTTCGGGTAGTCGGGGCCACATTATGTAATTTTTCAGCTTTGAGATGCCACGAAACCTTGAGACATTTTCAACTCTAAAATCATCAATGATTAATTGTTTGATAATCGCAGTTTTACTGTTTTACAGAAGAATACGTCGATTTCTTTTCTTGGCTACTCAAAAAGCGTTACGAAATACTTCACGTAGCCTTCACCATGAAAAAAAATTTGTTTCGGACCAATACAGTCCACGTGAACTTCTTCCTAATCAGTATCGGAGATCTAGAGTAAAGATCTGGAGCAGAGATAAGAATTCGCTATAAAAGAGGGAGAATCGCAGTAGAATATCCATCGAGTACAACTCAATCAAATCGCCATGGCTCAATCCGTCCCACCAGGAGACATCCAAACCCAACCAAACGCCAAGATCGTCTTCAATGCCCCGTACGACGACAAGCACACCTACCACATCAAGGTGATCAACTCGTCTGCCCGTCGTATTGGATATGGTATCAAGACCACCAACATGAAGCGTCTCGGAGTCGATCCACCATGTGGAGTCCTCGACCCAAAGGAGGCTGTCCTTCTTGCCGTCTCTTGCGATGCTTTCGCTTACGGACAAGAGGTAAACGGATGAAGAAGACGTCGGCAGTTCTTACTCTGATATTTTCAGGACACCAATAACGACCGTATCACCGTCGAGTGGACCAACACCCCAGACGGAGCCGCCAAGCAGTTCCGCCGTGAATGGTTCCAGGGAGACGGTATGGTTCGTCGCAAGAACCTCCCAATCGAGTACAACCCATGAGAAGAACGATCAATCTCCATGTGTTCTCACAATAAATGATTTTTTCATTCTTGATTTTGTTTTATTTGGTGGCTCGCGTCATTTTTTAACACTCAGTAGTTCTATTAGCTGGATTCAACCCACCCTCTTCAGTAGATTCCTTGATTCAATCTAACTTATGTAATCCACTTTGGAACAAAATTTTTGTACCTTCCTAATTTCGGCAAAATTGATCTAGGATTGATGCTGCACCATGGTTTTTTATTTTCAACTTGAGGACGGGCTTTCCCTTCTTTTGAACGAATTCCCTTTATGAATTAACACAGCAAAGTTTTTCTTCAAAATCGTTGATTAATTTGAACCCAGCATGAAACAAGTTCCATTGTTCTTCTTCTAACGGAAAACAATTTATATTTCCCAAGGTTGCAGTTTTTATAATTTCCACTTCTTCGAAAAAACATTTCTCCCCACCAATCTCCCGCAAAGTTCACGCAATATGACCTCCTCCCGTTGCTTCCTCGAATCGCCAGATGTTTTGGTTTTGCGTTCGCTTCTCTTTTTTCATATTCAATTGTGCCAACAAAATCTTGGATTCTTGCCAGTTTGTCACCATAAAACACATTCCATTATGTGACGTCTTCGGCTTCTCGGCGCCTTTGTCGAAGAAATTAGTAAGGTCCATCTGAAGTAGAGGGAGTGAGAGACATCTGGTCTTCTCAATCCATTCCTTTGTTTCGTACATTCTCATTCGGCTTATTAGTTTCAATGAGAAGAAGAAGAAGAAGAAGTGCCCTCTGTCCATTCGTCTTGGTGCCCTTCTTCTCATCCGTTCTTATTCCAATGTTCAGTTGTCACTCATCTCGCGCACAAGACATTCCACTTTCTTCCTTCTACATCATGGATTACACTACTCCGTCTTCTTTTGCCCCAATACGTCCCCTGGTGAGAAGGGGTTCTCAATTTAATTTGCCATTTCCACGTGTCACTCAACTTGGCTATTTATTTCCTCTCTCGCTCCAAAAGTGTTCTCTTCTTGAAGGGCTCTTTTTCTGGCCACGAAGCCTGGTCATTTCCATTTCCCGCACTGGCGACCTAGTCAGGCACTAACAAAATTCGTTTGGTTTTTTTCATTTTTCGCAAGTTTCAATCGCAGTACTAGATTTCAAAACAAGCGTTCTGTTAGGCCATAATTCTCCTCGAATGTTCTGCCTATTGTAATTTCCGAGAATAAACCACGAGGAACACCCGACCAATAGTTTTGACATGCCTCATGAAACCGTAAGACATTTTTCGGCTCGATCGAAAATGGGATCGTTCACAGATGAAGCTCGTGAAGTGAAGGAAGAATGATCACATCTAATCCTTTCTTTTTGTGTTCATCCCCAAACTCCGCGTTCTGATACCCGCCCAGTTCTATGTGCCATTGCCACTAGTCCAGATATACGGAATCCCCCAGCATGGCTATCCATTTTGCGTGAAGTACTAACGCCTATACTGATGAATGCGTACTCTGCATCACTTAATAATTCATACCGAATATTTTAGAGTGTCTTATTCCGTAAAACTAACTAATAAACAAGATGCTTGTGGGCACTCACCGGAAATTAGTATAGTCTGATTGTTTTATTTACTGTAACTAGTTCATTTTATAGCCAGCGGGCTGGAAAATAAGAATCATTTTGTAAACCAGCTAGAAACTTTTTAGATATGTTTGTATGCTGAAACCTTCAGGAAATCAAATCTAAATGACCAGCTGAGAAAAGTAAGGCTATCCCTATACTAGTCCAAGCTAATCACCCAGAACCCGATTGTGTTTTGTTCATATCGTTTGAACTCTCTCGCGGTGATCTTTCAACCTTTTTTTTGCCCACTCTCCAAACTCTTACATACCACCCAAACAAGTTCACTTATCAGTTTTACTTAGAGTGGATTGAGCGATTTTTGAGGTATTTAGGTAAGCAGCAAAAAGACAAGGTCTGCAAACAACTCTCACGTATCTCACTTGAGCCCGTGCGGGATGCTCCATCGACCCGTCTCGCTGTCTGCGTCTTGCCATTCTGTTACTATCTGTCTGCCTATCTCTACAATTATTATCGGCGGGATGGATGCCTATGACGTAGCACCGTTTGCCCCTCTCTCTCTCACTTTTCTCTCCGTCTCACCGATCTGTGTGCTCTTTTGATCTCTCTCACACACAAAGGGGTCTCTTTTCCATTCCTTTATTACCTTTTGGTGTGTGCCTGTATTCATATTTACCACCCTCACTCTCCCACCCAGTGTCTGGTGTGTCCACCAAAAAGTTCCCACCAACAGTGTATAGATTTTCCCAGAACGCCGAGTTCACACTTTTGCTCAGAAATATGTATTGATTTCATGTATCTGATCTTTATCTATTAGAACATGAGATGATGATCTGTTCTCTTTTTTCCCGTAGTTTGAACAGTGTCATATGGTTGAGAAGGAATCCGAGATCTTCGAGTGGTAGTGACACAATAATGATGAGCCAGATGGCTTTTTTGCTCATTAAGTGGTCATTTGGTTTCTCGACTTTTTGGGGTCTTCGAGATTCAGTCGTTTTTCACTTCCAAATCCAATTTTATATTCTTTGTTGTCACACCTTTTGATTAGATTTCGGATGTATGAATTCGTTAAAAATACCGAGCACGAGTAAATGAAATTGCACAATTGAATTTGAACCAAACGTCGAGTCAGATAATTAGATAAGGTCCCAGAAAAACAAAACATGTTGCGAAATCTTTAGAATGTGCTCATTCCTGGTGTTTTTGTCTCGTTCAAGTTTAGATTTTCTATATTGAATTTTCAATATTGACGGATTAGTTTTTGCTGAACTATAACTATACTGACTCTGTTCTGATAAGGAACACCAAACGGAGAAAGGTTTGCGTTTTCGAACTGAATTTCCCAGAAAACTAGAATAATCACATTTTCGACTTTAGGTGAGTTCAGAACCAAGAAAATACTAGAATTTGTTCTTCGGAAGTTCATTGTATCAACTAAACGTAGTCACGAATTTCAGAACTTTCCTCTGGAACAGATTTGACTACTTGAATCTCAATCATTCGGATAAATTGGTCAAATTTCGAAAATCTAAAAGTTGAATTCTAATTCTTCAATCATAACTTCCAGCCCTTGAATTTCTTTTTTCCTGTTATATTCTGTCTAAATGGTCAATACCCCTAGTAACTAGCAAACGTTTTCCTCGCCAGTTCAATTTTCGAATAAAAGTTTCTGACGATTTCCATCAAAAGTTTTCCGAAACTAAACAACCAAAAAATTTTAGCTCTCTCATCGGAATGTGAATGGAATAAAAAGAGCTTGGCTTGTTGTTCTTACCCAGAATTGCGTGTCCTCGTATTGTTAGTGGGCAGTCCATCTTGGCTTCCTATCCTCTTTCTCGTATAAATTCGGCGGCCAAGTGTCACCACTACCACCACCAGGGGTCCCCTTCTCTTCTCCATCATCTCTATTTCTCTAATTCTCTCGAATGTTCCACTTCAATTCCACCACTTTCCACCACAATCTCTCACCCTTTTCCCCACCAACCATTCCATTCCACCCCAACAACACAACACCCCATTTCTTTCCATCTGTCCTTTTTCTCTCCTTTCTTCTATTCTTCCCTTTTTGTGCGAAGAAAAAGGAATTCCCAGCGGGCTCCCGTGAGAGAAGAGAGCCTCCATACATCCCTGGACATTCAAAAATATGCCCCAAAATTCTCGGAGAGTGGAAACTTTTTTGCCTTTTTCCATTACTCCTTTCTATTACACAAGAGTTGCCACTTTTTGCCAGTCTCCCCTCTTTTTTCCCGAAATTCCCAAAATTTCGTACCAAAAGTGCCGGAGCCAATTTTATGACACATTCAACGAGAATTCAATTAAAAAGTGTAACAATCGACAGTAACCAAACGGTTTTCATGTTTGAAATGGTATAAAACGTTTTGAAGAAGGCGAAAATAGCATCTGACTTTCAAAAATCTCATCTCTATTTCACTTTTTCGTCTCTTTCATGTGTGAAATGACGTGACGGTGTTCACACCCTTTTGATTTACGACTTCTAATTTATTGACCCCTCTAAACTTTATATTTTCAGCAATAATGGCAGAGTCTCCACCTCGGGTGGACTCGTCATTAAATGCTTCAGACGTCGGGGATCCGGCGTCAATGATGGAAAGACTTCGGATGAGAGACCAGGGAGATGACGGAGAGAAGGATGATGGTACGTCGAGAGAAGCATTATGAAATCCAAATTATGAATTTCTGCTTTTTTAGACTTTGACAATAAGTCAGTTTCTTCTGCTCAATACTCTCAAGCATCGGAGGCAACGACAGCTGTCAAACAACAACCATTTTTGCACACGATGACCAAAGTGAGTATTCTGAATTTGCATTTAAATTGGAGAAACGATTCGAAATAAATTAAGTCGTTCGGGATAACGATGGGACTGGGAAGAACCAACGAGACATTTTAGAGTCAATTTGGAATTAGTTGGTGCTTCAATTTGTAGAAAAAAGAAGAGACGCTTCAAATTTCAAAACAACATATTTGATTTATTAATAATGAAATTGGTACGAGAAGCAACTAAATTAATCCATAAGACATTGAAAACCGCACCAAAGCATTTATATTCCTTAAGTAAACCTCAACTTTTGTAGAAACTGAATTCTGCAACAAAAACGTGTGCTAACATTCCCGATTTTCAGGTATACTGTCATATCGACGACGAAACCGACCCCTATATGTTAGAAGTACATGTACCACCGGATCTTATCACGCTAGGAGATTTGAAACGAGTATTAATGAGAACGAATTTCAAGTACTATAGAAAAGCATTGGATCCGGATTCTGGATAGTGAGTTTTTCGTTTTAAAATACTGAATCCTGAGAATCTAAATTTTCAGCGAAGTAAAAGCAGAAATTAGAGATGATTCTCAACGATTAACACCATCTTCAAATAATCTTTTTGAGCTGTTTTTGTTGACAATCGAAGGATCAACTCATTCGGATGGAAGTAGTGGAAAAATGAGAAAGTATCCTTCTGTACCTGGTCCTGCACCATCTAATAGGAGTGGACCACCTATGAATTATCAGCATGCTGCATATCAATTTGATAATTCGAGTAAGTTTTTCGATGTATTAAAATTGGAAAGCTCCGAAAAGTAAAACTGGACATCAGATCTCACCGGCTAAATCTTTGGAGCCTTGTGAGAGTTATCAAAGTATACTTTTTAACCTAAATTAAGCAAATCGAATTCTCATGAGCTAGTATGGTTATTCACAGATCATTTTAATTAGAAAGAAGGCTGCACTGCAAAATAATTTCTTGAAGTTTGAAAAAGTAGTTGGCAAACTGAAACTTCATTACTAAAAAGTTAGGATAAAACTAATCCAGAATTAGAAAAACCTCCCTTGAAATCTTTAATCTTCAAAAAACGAACAAAAACAAACTTACCCTCATTCTCCAACTTACTTGAAATGTAAGAATAGAAGCATATTGTGGTTAGAGAATTGAATTCATTCGGATAATGAAAGTTGATCATCTTCTCCCTCACTACCACCCATTCGGTCATAAACCTCCAGATGTCTGTTTCATTTTCATTTTATCTTTTTCTTCTAAGTCATTCTAGTATTTTTGCTCTTCTGAAGATCAGTTTCAAAGTTTCCTTGTCCGAAAAGATTTAAGTTTTGATCCTTCAATTTTTCAGTGATGAGCACGGATTCCGAGTCAATGATCTCAGCTGCCATTCCCGGATATCTGAAGAGTGCAGCCTATAATCGACGATTTCCGCAGCATTATCTGGGTCAGTTTTTATACTTTTTTCGATTGAGATCTTTCTTTGAGATCCCCCGGTTTAGATTACTGTAATTAGCTGTGAGATCTCAAAGGAATAAAATGTCCGAAGAGGACTGACGTACTCTCTCACTCTGGACCCAATAAAAGACCCCTCGTAAAAACTTGATCACATTATCTAATCACATCTCACCTCTCTTTATTTTCATGTTTTATGTTGGTGTTAATGAGTAGATCTCCCAGATCACCTCGAAATAGTGTACGAAATGAAAAGAGTGCAGAGAAAGGACCAATTGTTTCAAAATCTCTCTGGGGCTCATTGGAGTGTGTTGGCTGGCTGCCAGTCAACCCAACACACGTTTGAGATTTGCCTCTCTTTTCAATTCAATGTTTGTACATACATTTCATTTCTATTCATACACATTTTATCCTTCTGATTCTGATTGAATTAGAATAGTGGCAAATGATTTGAAGATGCCAGATGCAGGTTGTCTGTATTCACTCTTAGTTTGGCTGTACGATTGCATTAGTTAATTTATTTGAGTTGAAATTCCACAGGATCTAAACTGTTGGGCTAAAAATACATAAAAGTATTTAGTTCGGTTTGTGAAAGCCCTAATTACAGATTTTATGAACAGTTTATATTTTAGTAAGCAACGGGTTTACTTTTTAACACAACGTTATTTGAAACCCTTTTTGGTCATCCAAATAATGGTTCAACTTATGGATACAGGAAATTTTGTTTCTTTATATAATTAGAGTTTTTTATTCACACCAGAATACCTGGCCAAAGACAATTGGATTGTCAGACTTTTCTGTATGAAAACTTCCTTCACGGAAGTTTTCCGAAAAATTATGTTCAATTAGCAATAACTAGCCATCTATTTGAACGTGTTCCATCCGAACAAGTCGGTGTTCTTTGACACAATCTCTTGAATTGTGATCTTTTGGTGCTCCTCCAACTCTTGAGTCTTTTCCCATTGTTGGGGTCATTGAGCCAGTCTTCCCTTTGCTTCTCCTGGTGAGAAACCGTTCTCTTTTTCTTTAAATCTCTCTATATCTTGCTCTTCTACATGTCAGTGGGAAAAAAACGAAAGGACCGATGAGTTTATCACAGTGTTTATCAAGATGCTCTCTTTTCTCTCTATCCACTTGAACACTCTTCTTCTTCGAGACCTCATACCACTTCACTCCACTTTTAGTTAGTTTTTTTCGCCCCGCTCTCGTCAATTCTGTGTATGTTTCTACTTGTCACTATTATCGTTTTTCTGTGTTGGAATGGTCTCTAGTACCCCTTCATATTGATACTCTTCTCATTATCACTTCTCGTTCGTTTTCTCTCAAAAATAGATGCTCCTCTTTTTCCAGGATCTGTGGTTTTATTTACTTTAGGAGAATCCCCCTTCTTTCGTTTTCCGTCACTTGTGATTCCATCATGATACCTATCGGAAAAATGAGGAAAAGAGACATTTTGATAATGATCTCTCCATTTTATCCGCTTTTTCTACCTCCGATCAGTATTTGTCTATCCCATGTGTAGGTGGATTTTGATTAGATTTCGTCATTACAGAGAGCCACAATCTCATGTTTCAATCTAGATCTCTCTCTATCTTTTGCAACATTCGGAAAGTGTTCTCTTCCTTTTGTATTTTGATAAACAACCCGTTAAGTTTTATAGTCCCCCTAAGGAGACAGCCGGGATTGATAACATCGATTCGACCGCCGCAAATTTTGTTTTCAATTGTCTATTGTGATGTTTGAGCCATAAGTTGTAAGATATTGATAGAAATAACTGAACGACCTGGACTCATTTCACCTGATATTGGTGGTCTATTCTCAACTTTATCAATATTTTTTACTCGAAATATTGCAAGAATGATTACCAACTTTGCAAACTTTTAGAAGTCGGAAAACTATGTTCTTGTCCAAAAGAGAGTCTTCATGAAGTGAAAAAATAGTTTGCCAATTGAGAGAA
Organism: Caenorhabditis sinica; assembly: GCA_963932045.1. Lineage (NCBI taxonomy): Eukaryota > Metazoa > Nematoda > Chromadorea > Rhabditida > Rhabditidae > Caenorhabditis > Caenorhabditis sinica. Next base: position 9,615,041 of record OZ009941.1, on the reverse strand, counting down.
ACTCTTTGAAGTACCCGCCACGTCACTCCAAAAACCTGTGGAATTAACAGAGTTTAGGATTTTTGAGCTTTGAGGATTTCCGATTTGAACAGAACTCTGTTCAGAAGTCCGATTATACAACTCTGTAAATTTTAATTTTCCAAGGTTCTACTTGTTTTACGATCTCCTCAAATCTACAAAAAGTACATGTGTTTCGAACTCTTATATTTTTAACTCTCTCATCCCATCTAAATCGAATAAAATGAGGTCTAACATGACATGCGTCAAGTCTGATTAAAGTTTAACGACATTGTTGATTTGGGTAGATTTCAAGTTTAGAACTTTTGTTGTTCCCTCTCTTTTGATTTTCACTGATTTACATTCCATATCTATGAATACTTTCGATGACATCAAAAATACTCCAACTGGCCTCTCTCGTCTCCAAAATTTTGTAACAACTCTAGGTATTTTAGAAATAGATTGGTCTTTCAAATCTCCCCTCAAGTTCCAAGCACAGGATAAAAGTAAAACGGGAGTATCTGTTTCTGATCCAAGTGCATCATGAGCCACTCTTTTCTCGATCCGGGTAATTTATGACCCCCCATCGAGGTGTGTTTCCCATCCAATCACTTTCTTTCTTCACTACTCCCTTTCTCTTCCGATTACCTTCTTATTACTTTTCCTTCCCTTCGCTTCCTCTAGAACTTCCCTATTTTTGTGTGTACAATACTCTGTTTCTAGAGAACGACACGAGTTACTCGGAGCTCTATTGTGAGCAATGAGTATCAAGTTAGGAGCTCGGGAACGAGCAGTTCCAAATGCTTCCAACTCTCCATCCACTTCGATGACGACTTCATCCGACGTCCTTCGTTCACTTTTATTCACCGCTAAAGAACGAAAAGTGCTTTCGACATACACAGCTCCACCATCAAATCGACACCACTCTCCTGGAGTTGTTTCCCAATTAATCAACAAAATTGAACAGAAGACGTCACCACCGACAACGTCTTCTAGGCCGAAGAAGAAAAAGAAAGCTCCTCCACTTGCTCAAATCGATGATCTTGACTTAATTGATGATGAGAAGGCCGTTGTCGAAGTTGTGAAAAGTCCCAGGCGGAAGAAGTATACAGGGAATCCACTGGGAAATTTGAAGATCCTGAATGGAATTCTCCCATCCAGCAAGTCATCAGAAGATAAAGAGAACGCAAGTGTTCCGAGTACTGGGAAGAAGTTGAAGAAAAGCAAAAGCAAGAGTCGCGTAGAGCCAGAAACCGAGCCGCCATTCCGATTAAAACGAACTTTAACGGATTTGACGAACAATCATACACCTGCAGGATCCACGTGGCGACAGATGGTCTCAAATGCTCTCGGAGGTCCACTCAAAAAACGACTCAGTGAAGGTGCTCTGTTCTTCCCTGGCACCAGCAAAGCAGCAGATGACTGTGACGAAGAGGGAGAGAATACTAAGACGAAGAGCAGATTTTTACAACGACGGAAACAAAGCGAAAAAAGTGCAGGAGGCGCCAACGGAAAAGAGTCCGGTGGTTCCGCCTCCTCTTCGTTTTTTGGAGCTCTTATCAGATTATCTCACTCGGCTGCAAGTTTAACTTCTTTAACTTCACTTGGTGGTTCGAGATCCAATTCTGCATCTCCTTCGAGTTCAAGATCCAATACTAAAGAATTCAAAGAGGAACTAAAACCACCGCAACCACCACCACCTGATCTCATTTCTCCTGTTGCTGCCCTTTCTAAACCTATATTTTCACTTGAACCTCCTTCATCTCCTATTACCTTGACTCCTCCATCTCGGGAGCTTCGAAAATCCAAAACGTGTCAAATCACCACCGACCGTCCTCCAATTATTCCAAGTATTACCATTTCCGAAAGTCGAAGTTTGAATCGAATTGATCGGTGCCGCCCGGTTACTGTAGATGGAAGTGGTCTCACTCCGGATCGTCGTCCCCTTGTCTCCAGAAGAAGCACGATGAGTCGAACAATGTCCTTGATTCCGACAAGTCCATCACTTCCACCTCTTTATGAAGAAGAAACAGCAAGTACGGCTGCGATGGTCGAGGAAGAAAGAGCTGATAAGGCACAAAAGAGGAGGATGAGGAGATATGGAGGATCGAACACAACGAGTACATATCAAGGAAGAAAAGATGTTGCTCCAGATGCATCTCCCCGAAGACATCTCATCGGTTTCTTACATAGAACATCGCATTTATCATTGACTTCTGAATTGAGTGCAGATGCATCGTTTTATTTGATTGGTTAGTTGGAAGATAATGTGAAAAATAATGGGATTGGATGAAAGTGTGATCAAGTTTGAGAGGGTAAAAATAGTTTTCGAAATTCGATGAACCGATTTGGAAAATCAGTAATATAATAATTTTATTTTTCAGGTCATCGAAGGCATCTCGAAGAATCAACAATTGGTTCTGAATCCGATGCAAGAGTATTTTCCGATGACGATGATCGGTGAGTTCTACGTTTTCAAAACTTTCAAAGCCTACAAAGTGTTTCTTCGTTAGCCTATCCAACCAGGAGATCATTCAGAAATGATCACTCGAAAGTACCAAATTTTCCCTGGAGACCCTCCATAGAGTCTCGACATTTTCTTTCTCATCTTCTCCATAAAATCTAATACCTTTTTTGTCTCTTTCCTGTCTGTCACATTGAGTGACAAATGACTGGGCTTATACGGGGGGAGTCCTTCATCCCTCCCTTTCTCCCATTGTCGCCATTTTCGTGCTCTTTCCCATTGCTACTCTTTTCGAAAAAGTCAAAATGAGCGGTTACATTACTGACGATGATTTTGAAAGTTCTGATGGTAAACCATATTATTCAACTACTTCCACTTCGACTTCTGATTATTACTATGCCATCGGAACAGCTCCTCCGAGTTCGACTGGCGCAACGACTCGAGATGTGTCAGTTCTTTTTTCGTCTTCATAAATCTCGATAAGAAGACACCTCGTTAAATTGGTCTTCGTTATCTAGAGCCTGGTAGTGACTATCACAAAGAGCTTTTAGTGTAGTGCACTATGCGAAACCAGTGGGATGAAGACCAATAAAACTTTGAGAAAGAGAAGAAAAAGAAATGGCGGAACGGAGGGAAAGAGGAAGGGAAGATGGATGAGAAGAAGTGGATAATTGCTTTCGATAAATCTTTCAGCTCTTGTCCAATTGAAAGAAACGCGGAGAGAATGGAATTTTGTGGCATTTGTGTTTTAGTTAAGAACACGAATGAACTTTTGAACCCAAAAATATTGTCACATTCACATCTCAAATCATTCATGGGAAAAACAGTTACTTTTAAAGTCCATCCCAACCATTATGCACACTAATTTTCAGGGGTTCTACAACAACCGACTTCACCTCAGTCTCCCGTCAACATGAAAAAATGGCAAAAAAGAAAAAGAACAAGAGAAATTTCCGAAAACCATCCCGAGCCTCATCCTTTTCTAGCATCACAGAATCTTCGATGAGTCTTGATGTGATTACTGTCAATTTGAATATGGATACTGTTAACTTCCTCGGAATTTCGATTGTTGGACAGACATCAAACTGTGGAGATAATGGAATCTATGTGGCAAATATTATGAAAGGAGGAGCAGTGGCATTAGATGGAAGAATTGAAGCAGGAGATATGATTTTACAAGTCAATGAAACCAGTTTTGAGAATTTCACCAACGATCAAGCTGTTGATGTGTTACGGTATTCAGATTTCTAGTTACTATAGGTTCTAAAAAAAGAGAAATTTCAGGGAAGCTGTGAGCAGACGAGGCCCAATCAAGTTGACCGTGGCCAAGAGTTTTGAAAACGGACAGAGCTGTTTCACGATACCACGGAATAGTAGGGAGGAACCAGTGAGGCCCATTGATACACAAGCTTGGATTCAGCATACGAATGCGATGAGAGGCATGCCAAGTATTGTAGAAGGTGGGTAAAATGGATTCCAGAAAGTATGAATTATGTGTTTTCTTTGCAGAAAGTGCCCCAACTCCAATTCCTGGAGAATGGCCTCATGGACGTCCACCAAGCAGTTCCACTGTTACATCGAATGGATCAAACGGGCAAAATACTGTAGTTGGAAATGGAACACATATTCATTTGGATATCCATACCGATAAGAAAAAGGTGGTTGAGATCATGGCCATGCCTGGTTCAGGACTTGATATCAAAAATCGAACGTGGCTCAAGATCCCAATTCCTATGTCTTTCCTTGGTAAGATTTAATTTGTCTTTTCTATTCTCAATGTCAATTGTCCTTCTACAGGATCCGATTTGGTCGAATGGCTATTGGATCGAATCGAGGGACTCCGAGAGAGAAAGACAGCTAGAAACTACGCAGCTGAACTGTTGAAATTGAAATATATCGCACACGTGGTGAACAAAGTCACATTCACTGAGCAGTGTTACTATGTGCTTGGAGACGAATGTGCTGGTGAGCTTTCTAAATTTTTTGATTTTAAAATGTTCCTATTTCTGTCTTTCAGACTATGCCCGCTTCCGAAATGAAGATGGTGGGCCAAAGTATCAATGGACGATGGGAATGAATGGAATGTCCGCTGGAAACGGTAGTTCCGTAATGCTTCCACCCCCACATCTCCCAGGAGGGATTCCTCCGGGATTCAAGGGAATGGCTCCGTCTATGGTGAGCGACGGCGAATCGCGCATGTATGTTATGCACATCTGAAACATGTCTCATTTTCAATTTCACCACTGTTTTGACGTTATTCAAGATTCAAAAACACCCGGTTATCAAGTTTTACCTTAGTGCTATTCATAATTTAATTCTAAGTCCAAGTCCAGTTTTCACAAGTCAAAAAAGCATCAGAACTTTTTGTCGTCTCTAAAACACTTCCCGGTGAACCAATTTTATTATCTTTTTTCTATATTTTCGAATGATTATTATTATTATTTCTATTGATTTCTCCTCATGTGCCGTCCTCTTTTCTGTTGCATTTCTTTCCCCCACCCAATTCACACAAATTGCGATCTTTTCCACGAGTTCCCTATCTTTGTCTGAAATTCAATATTCGCACCTTCTCTTTTGCCTTGTCCTCTCTATATATTGCATTTCTCTTTGTAATGATTTCCTTCCAATCACCCCCATCACTCATTTTTAGCATGTATTAGTGTCCATTGTTGCCATCACTCAAAGAATGTTCAGACAGAATAATAAATATTCTGAAATTCATTGTTCTATGTTATCACATCTCAAAAGTTGACAAGAAATTTGAAAAACAGGTGAGTGGATATGCATCGATGCCTTCGTCTCCATTCCCAGTGCAACTTCAACAGCAACGAAGAGAAGGTAGTACAACGAGTGGAAGTAGTGGGGGAGGAATCAAGAGACAGTGAGTTTCTAGAAAAAGTGAAGCTAAGGAATGATAAAATGGAATAATCAGTATTTAGAAAACACCTCGAGGCCGAAAACTTGTAAGGCTCCTAAATAGATTTCATTTTCTGAAAAACCGAAGTGTTTTGTATCTTTCAGAGGATTAGATAATTCATTCGGAATTTGAAAACTTTTGCATATTTTTTTTCGAGTTAAAAAATCATTTTGGAAAGGCGTTTTCGTCATGTGAGATTTTTCAAAAGCATTTTTTATGTTTTAATGCCTCAAGAACTTCGTTCTAGAAATAAAAACAATCATGATCCTAATCAGCAGCTCTGTAATTTCATAATTATTCCAGACGAGTGGTAGTGCTCCCCCGACAAGGCCCTCCACCTCCGCCCCCTACTTCAAATGGAAATATACAGTATGATGATAGTTCAACGATCTACGAAGGATCCAACAACTCATTTCTGGCGGCAACCGGACAACGATACGAGTATAACTAGTCGAATTCAATTTTTAAATTTAAGTCATTATGTGGTGCTTTCCTATTTATTTCTATTACCTTTGAAGAAAACCTATAAATAAAATCAACCTTGAACAGTTGTTCCAGAAAGAGATTATAAATGTTGACTGATTCAAATCTGATCAGGAGCGTTGTATACATCATATTTCACAGCATCATTCTGTTCCAGAGGCTTGAGCACACACAAAAAAGGAATTCAAAATATACCACTAAAAACCAGTGTGATTTAAGCTCGAAGCTCAGAGACCATTTTCATGAAACTACAGTACACAAAACTGTGGTTTATGCTATGAGTCCTTATCTACAACTTCTGCAGATTCATCACCTCCTTCTGACATCATCTAAACTTTTCTCCGTTATACATGTTTCTATCTCTATTCCAGGTAGACCCCATATTTTTCTCTATCTTCTATCATCATATAGTTCAAGGACATTAGGTTTTAAATTCGTCGAACCGGTCAGTTGACCACTCCAAAAAATTCTCTCTAGATTACTTCAATCAGTTTACTCTTTTCTTCTTTATGTCTCACTCCGATTCCGTGTAGTTTCTGTGTCCGTGAAAAATCTTGTTTTTTTTCCAAAAAATACGTATCGACTGATTTTTTTAATCAACACTGTCCTGACCTACCAGTCAAATCAGGTGTTTCTTCATTTTATTGAAATGATTTTACGTTTTCTAATACCTCTGTTGCTAACATATTCTGTTGATTCTTCGGAAGCTTCAGAATTAGCGGAATTCCGAATGCGAAGAGCGTTTCATAGTGAGTTTCAGAATGTATAAAACTCGGAAAATTTTAAGGTCTTTCCAGATGAATTATGTAAAACGCATCCAGAGATGTCCACTTGCGACCGTCCGTTTTCAGTGAGAGATTTTAGGGAGGAGCAGGAAAAAAGAGAAAAAGATGAGAGTCCGGATAATCGAAATTTCGAGGTGAGCACTTCACTGTTTAGAAAATTCACCATATAAAACAATTGAAAAATGTCTGGTATTCATGTGCGCTTTCTAAACAATGCAAAAATCTAATCAAAGTGTGGCTGATCCCTATTCAACTCGATGAACTTCTGACTGAAAAAATGTGGATCAATTTGATTCAAAAATACAGGTACTAAAATATGCCTTGACACAGAATTCGCCCATAAATCAAATCATTGATTTATCTGAACCTAAACATCCGAAAAATTCAGGCGAGTCGACGTGCCGATTGGGTTGATGACGAAATGGACGAGAAAGATCTTGAATATTATTTATGGCGAAAAAGAAGGCGTCAATATTTGAGAAGAAAGGCTGCTGCTATGTTAGTCAACTCTTTCAACATTCCAGAGATAATCAGAATTTTGAAGGAGAGGATCTTACAGATTGAGGGAGAGATATAGGGATAGGCTGGAAGAGGATCGGGAAAGAGAAGAAGATGTCAACAATTATCATTATCACTATCATGAAGCTCCGAGATATGGATACGGTAGATATGGTGGTGGTTATGGAAGATATGGACCATATGGAGGATACAGTGGATACGGATATCCATCGTATGGAGGCTACAGTGGCTATGGTGGATATGGTGGTGGCTATGGATACGGAGGAGGTTATGGTGGTGGATACGGTATATTGATATTAGCAAGATGTGTGAATAATGATTCGAATTCAGGATATGGCGGAGGTCTTCTTGGAAATATTGTGAACATTGGAGCTGGAAGTGGTTTAGGAATTTCAACGCCCATCGGTGGAATTGGAATTTCACATGGTTGGGGTATCGGAATCGGTTGAGTTCTTTGCCATGTTTTTCTTATTTATGTACATTACTGTTGCATGTGTGCCGTAATAAAACTGATTTTCTTACAAAAATTTATTTCACCGAGAAAGTTAGGAAAAGTGCTATTTGACGGGAAGAAAAAAATAAAGAATTAAAATGGTAAAGAATGTTGAAGGAACGTGCAATACAGTAAGAAAATGTGGGTGAAAATGTGTGAAGCAACGGGGGAAAAAGAGAAAGAAACACGAGTGCATCTACTGCTTGAGAGTGTTTTGTACACGGAACAGATTATAAAGCTCGTCGACAAGAGCCTCGTGACGGAAGCTGACACGAATATCAGGAACGTTGGTACGGTGGATGTCGTTTCCAAGAACACCTTCCTCTCTGTAGTTTGGTCCAAGCCAATGGATTTTGACCTGGAAAACTTAATTATTATTTGGGGTTCAGTGAATTTTAAAACAAACCTTGTCTTCAAATCCACTTTGCATGACACTGTTTCTGGCCAATTCGCACATGTCACATGAGGAGAGTTTCCAGACTTGTGCAGCAATCGAATACTCCTCCATCAATGCTTCCTTGGTGTAGTGGAATTGAAGTGGATCATCGGTGGACAAGGAGACGTTAAGTCCCTTTTGAAGATACTCTGGCAGAGGATTTCTCTGATAACTGATAAACAAAGAGTTGTTGGAGAGTGGTGACATTGCGATTCCAATTTGTGTCAAGTAGTACAGATATTGAAGAACTGGCACTTTACGGAGAAGAATACCGTGAGCAATACTCTCACTAGTCAAATATCCAGTGAGCAAATGGGAGACGTGTCCAGCTTCTCCACAATGCGGACGGAGAGCAAATGTGTTGAGTCCACGAGCACGACGGAATGCATTCAAGGCACAGATGTTTGCGTACATGTAGAAGAGATAGTAGTTGTATGGTGGATTTTCCAAGTCAGTGAACTCTGGTGGGCATGGAGTAGAACGATCGAACTGAAAATATTTGGTTCAAAAAGAGAATATCGATAAATATCACTCACATGAACAAACTCGTGTTTGCTCTCATCGTCGACAGAGTCGATTCCAGAAACTTGTTGAAGGAAGAGATGAAGTTCTGGATGAGTGGACGGATCGTTGGTGACTTCGAAGAGTGGAGTGAACAAGTTGTCGAGCATGTCATCAAAGTTCTTGACCATGTTCTTGGCACGGTAGACATCACTGAAAACTCAGAATGGAAAACTGAACACATCAGTTATCACTTACTAAAGTCTTGGAATCTGGATGAGCCATCTAGCATTTGGACTCCACACGTCATGAGTGAGAGCCCACTTGGCCAAGTTATCCCATTCCGACTTGCTGCGTCCGTAGATGGAGAGTCTTGGCTCGGCATGCTGATACTTGGAGTCCTCCAAATCAGAAAGCACTTCCTTGAGCAAATCAGCAAAGTATTTTCCTCCGACAAAGTTGTCAGTCTTGATGAAAATCTCACGGAGAGTTGATTCTCCGACTGGATTGTACTTGGTGTTGAACTTATCGAAACGATGGAAAGTGTTACGATCAGCATGCACATCGAGCATATCAACAGAGAGATCATAAGCATCGATTCCCATCTTCTTGAAGACTTCCTTCATTGTCACTTTGGTTCCATTGTTCTCGAGAACGACAGTGTCAGCTTCAGTCTTTATCTTCTTCTTAATGAAACGGAGCAAGTGTTTCTGATTCATCGAAGAGGCAGCGTGGATGTGAGTATCGACTTTGCGGATATTGTAGAAATCACGATGGGAGACTCCCTTCTGCTCATGAAGCTCACGGAGCTCGTTGAGGAGAACATGTAGTTGGAACTTGTTCTCGAGGTAAGACAGACGACGGAAGCAGAAGGACTTGCTGAAATTGGATGAGTGTGATTAGATTGACTTCAAAGCTAGGCTTACAGTGGTCCATCCACAATCATTGCTGTCAACTTCTCGGTATCATTCAAGAACTCTTCTTTAGTCACATTCACATTCTTGAAAATAGTATCAATCGATCCATCCTCGTTGCAAACATCGATCTGAAAAGAACAATGTGGCTATTCTAAACAGCCGATCTAACGTTCAACTCACCACTCCACGATTACGCTTCAGCTTGTAATACTTCTCGTACTTCGGCAACGGATCATTCTTTCCCCAGTGATCCTTTGGTGGATCTGGTGGGTTGAACGATGTTTGGACGGCTGAAAATAGAAGAGCTGAGACTTGGAACTAAATCGATTTCAGATTGTCAAAACATAATCAGAACTGTCATACGGTAAGAGTAGAAGAAGTCAAGAGGACAAGAAAACGAACAGAAATTGGACACACTACGAAAAATTGTTTGTTGAAGAGAAGGTTTGGAAAACAACTATTAGTAAAGAGTGTTTGTGTTTAATCACTCAATTCAGGATTACTGTAGGTTTCATCTAGTCTGATTTAGAGAGTCACTGTTATCGGTTTAGACAGGAGGAGAATAAAACCAAAACCATTAAATTTCGGAATGCCACTCAAAATGTCTTACCCTCCAAGTCCGGCACGCTGGGCGGATGGAACAGGACTTTGGCTAAAACATTCTTTCAGAACAGGTTCAAAGTTCTAACGTAGACTATTTCAGAATATAAAGAAAGAGGATAGATTACAATTAGAAGTTTACTTTTTGTGTGCGAATATCTCAACCTCAAAGTGCACGGGATAAGAGAATTCCCCTGGTGAAAAGTGCAGCTTACTATCACTGAAACTTTATGAATCATACACGTGTCATACCCCCGCGTCAGAAACCGACGCTTTGCCAGAAACTTACACAATTGTCTAACTGAAATTATATGTTAGGATTTCGATCACTAAGGAGGGATGATCCCGGACAGAAACTCACTTGTCTCCGTATTCTTAACACGATGTTTGGGCAAATTAGTGGGATAATGTCCAGAGAGGAAGTTACGAGTTGTCGATGGGAACTGATTTCCAATACGTTCCATGTATTTTGAACGAAGATGAAGAGCCTCGATGAGGTGGCCAGAAGCAGTTTTCAAGTCTTCGAGAGGGACACCGCTCAACTCCTCTCCAGTGATTGCCATTCTTTGGTAGTTCACATCAACGGCATCTCTAGAAATTTGGAGATTTCAGATTCTGATTAAATTAGGTTTCAAATACCTGAAAGTGTGCAAATCGACGAGCTGCGGAGACTTGCATCTTGGTTCCGTTTGAATCTCATCGAGCACCGATTTCAGGGATGATGGAGAAAGACATCCATCATTTTGTGACTCGAGACGAGCTCTGAAATTGAACATGATTTTTCGGGAATTTAAATTTTTAGAATCTGAAATCGAGTAATCACTTTTGCTCGACATTCCTCTACACTATCCAGGAAAGATTTAGTAGTATATGTTTGGATCACATTGAACAGACCACACATATGAATGAACAGGCATGCATACAGTACATCTACCCTTTTCTGAAACTTACTTCACCTTCGCCCAAACTACATGCAAATCGATATCCAGCGCCATATTTTTCTATGTTTTTAAAAAGATTTTTGGGGGTTAACAGAGGTAACAAGCGATAAGAGGAACAGAGGATTTTAGCAGAAAGTAATGCGATGTTTTTTCTTCTCACACAGCCGTAAATGCGATGAATCAAAAAAAATTTGTTGTGCGATTAGATATGTTCTCCCTCTCTTTTTTCTTCTTCCGGGGGATTATCTGATACGGATAAGAAGGAGAAGTCCCTAAATGAAATACTTTTTTGTCGTGTGACACTGAGATTGAATCTAGAAGCCGCTTAGTGAAACCGTAAAGTTGTTTTCGTAGTGTTTTTTTTTGCTCCAAATTTTGATAACTGATAGTGAGTAACTAATTCTCAATCGAGATTATCACGTAATCAGTTGCAATTCAGGCATGAAATCTGATGTTCAAAAGGAGGTTAGGTGATTCTGAGAGCACAAAAAATGAACTATGATATCAAAAGAAAAGCTTCATCTGCTTCCAATCAGGCGTTCCATTCTTGAGCCCACACTCCTTTCAGGCATTCCATTTTCACATAACCAGAAAATGGGAAAAAATGTGGAGATTCTTCCTGGTTTAGGTGGAATTGAGAATGGAATGACAGAAGAGAATGGGAAAGCTATTGTGCCTTGTGCCTTCAAGAAGAAGAAGAGACGAAGCTAATCCTTTTCAAAATACAAAAAAATTGTGCGTTCTCATTCTTGAATCAGAGAATCATCCAGACACTTTTTGTAAGTATACGGTAGAAAGCATAATCGGTTAATAAACAGAGAACAGAAAATAAATGAAAGTTAACCTGTGTTTTAGCGCCTTTTTCTCCGAATTCTGAGGTGACCAGAAGTCATCTCCAACTACAGAAGTGGATCCTTTGTTGGCGAGTCCCATATCCACGTGGGCAACTGTCATTCGGCGATTCTTGTTCGGAACTTCTTGTTTCTTCTTTGGAGTCGTAGTTGTCGTCAATTTGTCTTTCGAGACAGGCGGCTTATCACTGAAACAGAAGTCACACACACATGCAAAACAGGGAGGTCTTGATGAGAATGACAGTTTCACAGGAAAAGATACAAGACAAAAACCAAAAATGTTAGGGGAAAAGTTTTGTGTTAGTGATTTTCTATAGATGAATGACCGATAGGATAGAGGAATAGTAACAGTTTTACGACGATTTCGATCTCAAACTTACAAGCAAGACCAACGTCTCGACTTTGCACCTTTTTCGCTAAACATTATACCAGAGTCCAATAAAGAAAGTTTCGAAACTAACCGGTTAGAAATCTCAATAGTTCTGTGAGCACGAGACTCGTTCACTTCGATTGGAGTCGTTGAGATCTCGAAAGGAGAGGCTGTCGAGTGATCAGCATGGCCCATCTGGAAATGAAGATATTACTTTGATGATACTGAAATTGGTTTCTTGCCGCATAGCCTTTCTTGAATGGTCCCGAATCAAAAACCTCACTGTCGACGGTCTCTGAAAATTTCAAAATTCGTTTTCCGAAAGTTGAGAGCATTGCGACCAATAACATTTCACAACACATTCACTATTCACAACATCATTTTTCTCACCAATCTGAGCTTCAATCGCATCTGTTGACAGTGGAGCTAAATTTTGAAAAATTCTAATTTTCCTATTTAGAACTAGCAACCGATAGAAAAGTCGTTTGTGTACCGTACCCAAAAATTTATCTTACTTTTCGACCCCTTCGTCTCATTTTTCTCACTCTTCACTGGACTAGACGACCGTTTCCTCTCATTCATCTCTCTAAAATCTCATTTTGATTTCTATCTTTTCTCGGTTATCACTCTCACTTCTGTTTCTTTGCTTCGAAGTATCTCATCGGTGGTTCAGAATCTTCTGGAGACTTTTGTTTCTTCACCTTTCGTTTTGGACTCGGTGAATCCGGTGGGCAAACTGCGTCCGTAGTTTCTATTTTCTCCCTAGAGAAGTTTCAAAAAGTTTTTGGAACCAAATGTGACAAGTTCTCACTTCGAATTAGTCAAATCACTACTGACAACCGGAACGGGAGCGAACGAACTAGAAATGCCGGTAATGGAGAAGTCAACTTCTGTCATGTTGAATGAGCGAGCTTTCATTGCTTTATTCGGTCCAACGATTGTGTCGGTGGAACCAATTTTCGATAAATTAACATTGAATAGTGGAGATCCATCAGAAGATTTGAAATTTGATGGTTGGATATTCGGAGGATCCGGGGTGTTTGGTTTCTACAAAGAATAGTTACTAAGATCAAATTTTCTACCAGAGTGAAGTAGAAGTCCCCCCAGCTTATCCATGAATTCAAGAATGAATACATTGAATGGAGTACTGTCGGTCGCTACAAAAATAGTCCCTCTCACCACTTCGTCAGCCGATGAGATCACTTTCTCTTGACTTTTCCCCGGTTGAGCAATCACAATTGGCTTTTTAGGAGCAATACTAGATTTTTGCTGAAATGGGGCGCATAGGGATCAGAATCTTGAGTAAAACCAGACAACCTGTTTTTTCAGCGTTGATTGTTTTGATCCCATACTTTTTCTTTGCACAAACTACACCACTTTCTTGCTTAACTCTTGGTACGATACACTTTGGACTGATTCTATCGGTTACTCTTAAGTGCATGTGGATTCCTTATTCCACGTGTCACTTTCTAGAAGATTCCACAAAGAAACTAGTTTTTCTTCAAAGTTCACGTGAATACTCAAACTCACTCATTCCGTAATCACGAATGTTGTCAAGAGGATTTGGGCGTGATGTCTAAAATAATAGGTTATTGAATATTTCAGATGAACACTTGAGAATACCTCAGAACTTGGTGATGCAGCAGCATTAGCCTCCTCATCGCTGTGCTCAGGTGCTGGAGTGAAGAAATGGACACCGTTGGTATCCGTTGGCATCTTCACTGAAATTCAGGTGTCAAAGAATTTTTCGAAGATATGCGAAAATTGCAGGTACACGATAAGGAGACAATGGAAAGAATGAGAAAAACGGTTGAGAGTAAATCGTTATCTGAAACCAGAAGAGCTCCAGAGTGACGGAGAGCGATAATTAAAATGTACATAAAAGATTATAAGAAAGAAGAAAAGTGGCACCAGACTGGCGGGAGAGAAAGGAAGGTTACTTACGAAATATTTTCGAAAAGGAACGAAAACAAAAAGTTCAGAGGATCATGATCACATGCTTGTTCTAATAAAAAATGGTGGTTGGGCATTGACTTTGTTGACAAATAACATGGATCGAAGTGTCCTTTCAATTTTACACAAAAGCGGTGAATGTTGTTGAGTTATGTATATTATTATAGAAGAAGGGCCGTTACTTTGATCTTTCAAAAAATTTAGTACGAAACTACTGTTTTTCAAGTACTGACCAAAATGATTTGTCTCAAATGGAGAGCGCAGGTGTTATTTAGAAGATCGGATTTTTTGAGCTTTTATCTGAACTATCAGTAGTAACGTTTCGAATCAAAAACGTATTTGAATTGGGATCCAAGCACAGGGTTCAAAAACCCCAAATGAAAACTCTCAGGTTCCTTCGGATCAAAGTATCACCAAAGTATCAAGTTCCAGCCGAGAAAAACTGATATCGATAAAAGAGTGAGGGTCTGCACGTCTCACTCGTCTAATCGGCTTTTCTGGTGTCTTCATTGCCTCGCGTGAGCCGACATCATCATTTCTCTATTTATCTTTTCCTCTTTCTCTCTTTCTTTTTAATACTGATAAAATTTTAATAGATAACTGATATCAGCTCCTTTTGAAAGCGTGCGTGTTGCATATGTTTCTGAAATAAGGGAGTGTTTGTGGGAGAAGAAGAGAGTGCAGACAGTTGGACGAAAAGGAAATAATTAAATAGTAGGTAGCGATAAAAAGGACAAGGCGTTGACACTTTTACTAGCTATTATGGGCTTGTTTGGTTGAATGGAGGTAGATGGACATGTGATAGAGATGTTTCAGAAGTAAAAAAGACTATTAAAAGTGCACACAGTTCTGAAATAAATGACTGAAACTTGCAGATAGTTCAGAAGACGACTTTTTGGGGACAGACTAGATTCATTCTGGATCGCATGTGAAACCGAAACTAGATCCAGAAACTTTTCAAAATGAATCTTGACTTTGAGCTGATCCCCTCAATCAGTGGATTTATAGCGGATTTTCGAAGTGAAACAGATATAAAAAATTCAACCCGGAACATGATTCTCGACCTGATGCCTTGCAAGAATTCAATTTCAAGACACGACGGCAGACTGACCGAATGAAAAAAGAAGCGATAACTGATGAAAACAAAAACAATATTATCCGATTTTCTCTGTTATCTTTCTGCAAAATCTTCTCTTTCCCGACAAGAAGGCGTCAAAGATGCCGATTAATATTGTTTTTTGAAATAAAATATCTGTTGCCCCCGTTTTCATAAGAAACCAGATCAAGGCGGGGAAAGAGAAAGGAGAATGGAAAGAATTGGATGCAATAAACTTATGATTAAAAAGTGACACATTTTCTGCAAACCTTTTCATCTATACAAATGAACAACAAAAAGGTGGCAAAAGAAGAGAAAAAAGTGTTGCACCCTTCTGAGAGTATCAGGTGACCATGAATCAGGTGGTCGTCTGGCACATCCTGATGGGTATTTTCCACAAAGTTTTCATCTATTAAGCTCGCACGAATCGCTTGCAATTGTGATTCAAAAAGTAAACAGATCCCATTACTCAACGATTTTTTCCCTCTATTTTTTTCGAAAAGCAAACATTTTACATTTTTTCGAAACACGATTTGATGGGAAATCTATCAAATATCTACCAATTGGAAGAGAAGAGAGGACAAGAAAAACGAACACTCCACAGCTCCACAGAATTTGGGGAAAAGAAGAAGAGGAAGACGATGGAGGGGTGGAAGAGAAGGAAATGTAGTGGGAGTGGTCAGCAGACTGGATGAGAGAGTAAGAAAGTATAAGAGAGTATAGAGAAAGAGAAAAGAAGACAGAATGGGGCGAGGACCCTTTTGCAAGATGAATTTTCGGATGGGTGTCCAGGAGTAAAAGTTACAACAGATGTGAAATGTGTTTTCCGGGAAAAATAAAGTTTCAAGGATCAAAGGTTCACAGTGATATATTGTTTCGAACATAGAGTAGATTTGAACCCAAAGATTACGGTAGGATTCCTCGCCCCACCGGGAAGCAGAAAATTTCTCATACGTTCTGAAACAAAAATCATAATGGATCTCACAAAATAGAAATCTAGAATATCATTGCTGCGTTCAATGAGAAGTAAGCTGTCTTGGAAATTGTTATCCTTCGTCATGAATCGAAAAAGTATCTCAGAGAGGAGTCAAAAATTTGACTTGAATCTGCTCTCATTATCAGTTGAAAACTATATGTGAAAAATGGTTATGTAGAGAAGTATGGGGAGAAGACGACGCAACAAGATCAAGCCAAATTTTCAAATCAATGTGACTTGAATTATTGAGAACCTTCATCTCTGCTCAGAGTCAATCTCACTATCAGACTACACTCCAATATAATTTTCTACTTCGTTTTGAGTTCTGCTTCGACTTGTGTCAAAATATCAAACAGTCTACATAATTATGGTTTCGAAAAATATGTGAACATTCCATTTTTGTTCAAGTTAGTCAAGTTAGTCTGAAATAATTCAGCTCATCATTCTGATTTTTAGATCTTGCAAAACACAGTAAAAGCAATCCATTCGGGACCCCATAAGTTTATTCGAGTTTTGAAGCACCTTTACTTCAAGAAACGGAAATTCAATCAAGTACGATTTTTCGACGCGGATCTTCTTCTACCACTTTTGATTTTCTCCACCTCTCTTCCATACACTTTTTCCTTCTTCACTACACGCTTCTTCGTTCGATGGAATTTTCTGAATGTGATCAATCTTCTCAAATCTCTCCAGCCTAAAAGAATCTTTCCGATTCTCTCCTCTCGTCTCAGCCGATTTTCCATCGCCAGCTTCTGACGCCGTCTCTTCTTTAAAACTCTCATTCGTTCCTTCTGATCTACTGTCAACGCGAGTCTTCTCATCTCAATCTTCTTTTTTCTATGGCGTCTTCTGAGCTTCTGACGTCTCCGTTGTCTTCTGATGCCACGTCGCTTCTTTCGTTGCTTCATCTTGTTCCACTTTCTCCACAAACGTCTCTGTCTCTTTCTGATCTTTCTCATTCTCTTCTGTTTCGAGTCATCCATCACCGATGGATCTGCTTCCAACTTGTTTCTATCTATTGGGCACACACCCATTGAAGTCTTAGTAGTTGGTCTCGGGTTCTTGACAACGAATTTCGGAACTTTAGTCAGAGTTGGCTCTGGGAACTTGACTCTCACCGCCTTGTTCTTCTGAGATCCCTTCTTCACGATGAGCAAATTTCTCCGATTTCTTGAGAACGGATGTTTGGATTTTGTATTCATCAGACGATGTCTTCTCAGCCGGAATCTTGTTTTTCTATTCGGTCTCCGTTTTCTCCATCGGACCATCATCAACTTTCTGTACAATTCCACCATCTTTTCGAACTTCTCAATAACAATTTTGTATCCATTCGATCGTTCTGGTCTTCTTCTGGGACGCATCTTTTCCAACAAAATGAGATCCTGAAAAACATAATTTTCCCTAACTTCCCCTATCAAAACCTACCTTCATTCTCCTCTTCTCCTCTCGACGTTTCTCTCTCCACCACTTCAGTTTCTCTCTCAATCGTGCCAGTTTTCTCCGCTTTATCAATTTCTTCTTCAACGACTTCAGACGGTCTCCATCATTCTTCTTCGACTCTTTTTCACTTTTTTTACTGTTTGTTGCTTTCTTTCCATTCTTCAGCTTTTTGACTCTCACTTTTCTTGCAGCTGGATACCAATCACAGTTGTTATGATAAAGAATCTCGTATTCTGCATTTGTCAATGGACGGCATTTCGGAATCATTTGAACTGTCTGCTGCTCGATCGGAGGAGGAGGATGAGTGATCTTCGTCCATTGATCAACTGTCGTGAAAATTTCTTTGAAGTTCGGACGGTCGACCGGTGTTTTCATGAAAATCTTTTTGAAGAAACCTTTGACGTCCTTTGGAACATCTTCTGGTAGAATATGTATATCCGCGCCATTTTTGCAACCCGAAATGGCCTTCCTCGCATCAAACTGGTTTTCTTTAGTTTCTTTTTCCTCCTCCTTGGCGAACGGCTTTTCTCCAGAGAAGATCTGAGAAATATTATTATCACAGTCAGTTCTCATGACTCCAACCTCATTGCACATGACTCCGAAGCTCCAAACATCTGTTTTTTCATTGAATACTACAGCAGCATTATTCGGTGTTGAGATAGCTTCGGGAGGATACCATTTCGTCGGCAGTTTCTCCTTAGTTGCATTCACAGCTGTCAAATTAATTTCTAATTCGGATAATCCGAAATCTGCTACTTTCAGGATCCCATAACGACTGAACAATGCATTTCTGGCAGCTAGATCTCTATGCACAATTCCTCTGAAGTAGAAAAAATTTGGACATTCGAGGAAGCAATGTGAACACTTACTGTTGAGACATGTACAGTAATGCAGAGGCTATCTGCCAGCAATAGAGAATCTTCTCTCCAAACGATATATGTTTAAACTGAAATATGGAAAGTGACTTCAAACAAAACAATAAAAACTCACGAGAGCCTTGAGATGGCTTTCCAGACTATCTGCCATGATTTCAATGAGCAGAAGCGGAGACGGATCATCAATCGAAACTCCAATCATCTGAGTCAAAAGTATATATTTTGCGAAAGCAAACAAAAATCTTACCTTTGTGATGTACGGATGTTGTAACTTGCTCATTATCGTAGCCTCTTTCATCAAATTTTCACGCTCTTTCTGGAAATTGGCTCCATCCTGTTTCAAAATTTTAATCGCAACGAGACGACGTCGAAAAGCACCAAGTATCACATCACTAAAGTTGCCACCTCCAAGTCGAGGTGCACCATCAGGACATCTGGAATTGTAATTGAATAACTTTTGGTGTTCTTACATAATAAAATTCTTACAAAACATTGTGACGTCTGATAAACCAATCTGGTTGCCGTCTCGGAGTTTTCAGTTTCAGTTTGGTCATTCCGATGAAATTTTGATGATAGTGAGCAATCAGATCAATCAACGTTCGATGAAAAGATGGAAACTGATCCAACTGCCATTTGTTTCCAAAAAAAGCAGTGGTGAAGTGTTGAAACTAAAAACAGATAATATTCTAGATAATAGAAATATAAGTGAACCTTTCGACTGTTACCCTGAACAGATGCGACGGAGAGGATGGTTTTGGTGACATTTGCAAACAGCATACTGCGAACAAGAAACTCACCATCTACGGCATCGTGCATAAATTCCTGAAGATTATCACATTTTTAAATTCGTCTATATGAATGTACCTCTGCCTCGCTCTGTGAGATGTATCCCCAGTACCAATCTTGTTTTGTGAATCCTTTTTTCTTCTGCTTCTTGTTCATATTCCATTTTCCCCGACGTCTTCTGGACTGTGGAGGCTGTTGCTTCTCAGGTTGTTCTTTCGATGGTTTCTCATTCAAAGCTGATCTTCTGCTTGCTCTATCTTTCGATGCCGGACTTCTTGGTTTACGTGGATCATGTCTCGAAGGTTTTTTTCCTTTGCCATGTTGTCTTCGATGACTTTTACGTCTTGATTGTTTCTTCATTGTGAATAATCAGAAATGTCGAGAAAAAGCGGACAAACTGAAGGAAAGTTTCCACGCGCAGATTACACTTCTTGATTTATCTAGTGGTACACGGTAGAAATTTTAAAATTAGAAGCAACTTTGAACAAGGTGTGAGAACCTCATTAGGTCCATCTCTATCTGCATTCCATGGCATTTTTCTGCAAACCATTCTCTCATTAATCATCCCTCTGAATCTGTGACGTCGTCTTCTCTCGGATCTTTTTCTGAAGATGTTATCCAATCGATCGGAGGATCAACCGCATTCCTCAATTAATTTTCAATTTTTCTCCGTCTTTTTTGCTGGCACACTGCCAGAAGAACTTTTAAGAGAATCCCGCTCTAAACAGGTATTTCTTCAGATATTCGACACAGATTTCGAGATTTCCCCTTCTCCTTCTTCTTCTTGTTATCCTCCGCTCGAGAATCGCAATGACGGATCGGTGGCCCGTTTCCAGGGGAAGGAGATTTGAATCTTTCAGGGAAAAATAGAAGGATTGAATACGACACACAACACACTATGAACATTCTTCTGAATCATGTTCATCTCTTTTATTTTTCCCCAATCTGAGACAAAACTCTTCCATCTTTTTCTCTTCTGTCCTTCTTTTTTCCCGAAAATTTGCATTAGCAACGAGAAGATCTCTTAGAAACCGTTGCTACTGCTCTTTCTCTTTGTGCCCCCACTTTCGCTTTTTTTCATCTTTTCTATTCCGCCTACTGAATAAAAGAGAAAAAAAGACACTCTTACTGGGGCACTAGATTTGGCAGTAATCCTTCAGAATTTTTAGGTTTTATATTGTATCCCTACTGTGGTATTTAATCGTTTTTCGATTTAAACCAGAAAAACCGATATGAAAAGTGTGAAGAGATTGAGACAAAAAAGTCTCGTTCTTTTTGCACTTGGTCTTTTCAAAACTGCTGTTTGTACCGACTTGCTTCACCGATGTATTTGTAGCTCAAAGTCATAAAACGGTACACTCCTCTGAAAACTGAATGTTTGCCCAAAAAATTTACAATATTCTGAATAGATTTACCAAGGCCAAAGTACTCCTCATATCTCTTTTTTTTCAATTTTGCATAACTAATCATGCTAATCAGCTCATTATACAAAAGGGATTCCCCTCGATTATTCTACCATTCCACGAATCAATTCACATTATTCCAACACCATATTCTTTCCAGAAGTCAAGTCCACCTTATATACACCGAGCACTACCCACATAAGATAAAAATCGTAAGTTGAAATACATAAATTATCGGTTTAGTACAAGAAAGAACATCGGAATGGCCATTGTTGCAGAGCTATGAATAAAAGTATTTTATGTGTAGGTGTAACCCAGAAGAATAGAGGGACGACACATATACCCTCTTTGTGTGTTATATTGCATGTATCGCACAAAAAAGACGATGCTTCCGTTTTTCAATAACGGTTTTTTCGGGAAAAGTTTTTGTTGTTTCTCTAGAAGCTTCAACATTGTAAACATAAGCAGACGTCGCCTTATTGATCCAGGAAGATTTGGGGGACCTCTTGGAAAATCTCATTGCCCGAATTCAAAATCTTTATAAGTAACCATGATTAATCGTATTGTAAAGAAACCTTCAAAAGATCATAATTTTCGTCTGAGGTTCTTAAAGCTTCTGATTTTATTTTGTTCATCACGAGAGCTCCCGTTATTGTTAGTATAGATTTCAGACAAAAGTTGGCAACTTGAGCCAAAATTCTCTTCATAAATCGCTCAAATGGCATGACAGGTCTAGCTAGTATTCCATCTCCAACAACAACCATTCTAAGTTTCCAGGGAAATGAATATTCGTTTTCCCCTGAGCTTCGGAAACTTTCATTCAAACAAACATCGCCGTTTTAACATCTAAATCCTCTTTTTTGCCATTACACCCACACGAAGGAAACTCTGAATACCAAGATAGTAATAAAAGATGATGATAAGAGTTTTCACTTTTAACTTACACTTTTTAGGTTCAGAGCGTAACAGTCTGAAAAATAGTGCATGCTTTAGAATGACTTCATAATCACACTGATAACCATTGACCGCGCCCTAACTGCCCCCCCCCCTTTTCAGACCTTCCAATATTTGTCCATTGATGAGACGTTCGGTGCCATCTCAACCCATTTCGTTTTATCATTTCTTCCTTTTTTCTCTTTTCCTCGCCCTCTGGGTATTCTCTGACCGATGGTTCTTATCCTTTTTTATTCAAATTTCAATTCATATTTTTTGGGGAAAATAGGCGAAAAAGAGTTGTCGATCGACTAGGTGAAAGATGACAAAAAGCTGTATACTTTGTTTGGTTTTTTGAATGTCGGCGTGTGAATTTCAAATGTATTATGTGCGATTCTATTCTCCTTTTTTCAAAGAAAACCTATCTGTCTGACTTTTAAGGTTCGGTCAATATTCGAAGTGATTCTTAGCTGTTGTATATCTTTAACTTTTTTTGAGAGGTTTGAGAGATCCGAAAATACTGGATCAATTTCAAGATATAGATCTGTTATTCCTGTCTTCTTAGAATCGGTCAGAGATCGGAAGCCCAAAAGAATAGGCTGTCCCGAAAGAAGAGAATAATCCTCTAGCACACCTGATTGTTTATTTTTCGAGCAAAATTGGATGGGATCCTGTGGTCTCCAAGAACCAAAACTTTTCGATCATTACCAGTTACCTGATCTTAAGTTTACTCTACAAACTAATTGCTGTTCTGAGTCTTACCCAGTTCCCACTTGACTCTCCTAGATTTTTGAGCTGATTTCAATAGTTTCCACTTAATTAGCCAAGTTCCGGGAAGAGGAATGCTTCTTCAAAATATCCACTCGTTCGTCTCCATCTTCTCCTCGCAGTGCATATCTTTCTCTGTCATCTCTGTCATCTAAATCGGCAAATCGTTGGTAGGTCACTTCACAGAGGATCCCAATTTCATGTTTCCATCAAAAAGAGGAAACTTCTAAAGGGAGTGGAAGGGTAACCTCCCCATTTGTTCGTTAGGAGTAATAGGTCAATGCTTAGGTCAACTGCTCTTCGAGTCAGCTCTTATAAACATTTCAGTGGTAATGGAAGAAGGGCAGAAGAAAAAGAAAAGGAGAAGAAGAACTCTTCCTCCGGAAGAATAATCAAAACATTAATGACCACACTTTTTTGTTTATTTCATTGTGAGTAAAATGGATGGAGCAGTGTCCTAGAGTATTCTCGATTCTCTTTCCTTCTGCTTACTAATATTTTGAGATTCAGAGAGTGATTGTTCTTTAGTAGATTTTAGTTGAGTCTCTTAGTTTGGAAGTTCTAAAAAGGGTAATCATTCAACCACCCAAAATATCTTCCCTCGAAAAGCTATATAGTTTGCACCTTATCCCAGATACATCGAAACTGTAAACATCCCAACCGGTCATGTCTTCAAAGACTTGAAAAACAACAACACCGTCCATCTTCATTTCCATAATTGCTCTGTTTCCTTGTAACAAGTAACCACTTTTCGTTCTCTCCTTGACCATCGAAACCTTCGCCTCATCATAATTCTTTTAATTAGATTTATTCAAACAGTTTCCAACATGTCGGCAATTCCTCATTAATTAGTAAGGAGATATTCTTCAAAAAGTTTTCGAGTTTGAGGGTCATTTTCGGGTAAAGGACACTTAAGATTTAATCTCACTCCAGTCACTTTTTCCCTCATCTGTCGGCGCGGTGACCGAGATTTAGGTTTCCTCGAACTCATTCGCACAAGATCCCTCTTTTGGTAGAGTGGAGAGTTGATGAAGAGATCAGTTGATTCGGATGATTCTTTTTGCTCATTTCATTTGACCTTTGGATCTCATACTATCTACTCTCCATGTTCCTTCCGTTTCCTGCAACAATCTTTATTTAGCTGCTAGCTCTTCCTGTTCGAGTTGTGCACTTTCTCGACCTCGATTTATCTGCAGAAAGAAAACACACAAAAAAGTGTGAGGATACAAAGGACGGAGAGCGCAATACGGGACAGCTGCCTTTTTTAGTTTTGCAGCTGTAAAATGTCGACCGATTCATATATGGACACTTCGTTTCCATGTGTACATTTGGAAAGTTATTTCACCGTTCCCGGCGTGGTTTCAGCTCTCGTTTTTGGCTACCGAAAATTAAAATGTCGGTTTTGAATCATTATGTTAAGTTTTTCTCAGATTTAGATGCTAAACCCTCATTTTTCTCAGATTTAGATGCTAAACCATTAGGTTTAAATCAAGTTCAACTTTAAAGATGAAAGTCATAGTTCTCTGCTTGATGTATTCTTTGTTTGCGAGTACCCCAGAAGAGAACATGTAGAATTTGTTCCTGTTCGATATCAATGAATAGAGCAACCTCGTATGTACAATACTATTGTATTCATATTACAAACAGTCCCCATCTCCTATTTTCTATTTCTCTTTTCTCTTTCCCTCCGAAAAGATGCCGTCCATGACCTATTTGTTTAGCTGCAAGTGAGAAGAGAAAGCACAGTCAAAAATTGAAGAAGCATGTGCACGGCTACTCTCGGACCGCACTTCTGAAATTCTCTATATATCTGGGGCACAAAATCAGAATAATTTCAAAGTGACCCGGTCATGACAGGTCAAGTTCAGGAGAGCGCACTTCGGCGCATCCACAGTAGATTTTTTTCAGCTTCACCTCACTGTTTTTTTTTCTGTTTCTCCTACGCTCTCTCAGGTTTTATTCATTTTCCTGTGTCGTAAACTAGAAAAAAACGCAAAATTGTTCATTTTTTAAGCTTTTTCATTCAAATTTCTAACAAAAAATGATTATGTTTTCGTTATTTTGATTTCTTGTCCTATTGAGGCTTTCTTGATCGTGCCTATGTTGTTATCCGCTCACTATGTTTGTATTTTTAGTTTTCATTCGAAAAATAATCTTTGTGTTCTCACGTACACTTTTTACTATATATCAGATTTATGACCTAATTTTGCCACTAGAAAACGGTTCACAGCTTCAATTCGCCTTGTTTTCGTTCACGTCATCACGGAATTTCTTCAATTAGTTTTCATAACCTCGATTCATGCTGAATTTTCGCGTAACTCTATATACGCAGAGATTGATATTGACACACCCGAAACGTTTTGTGCCGCCCATTTGCTCTGAACGTTAGCTCAGCTGTGATCGTGAACAGTCCGTTTTCCTCAATAATCGATTTACTATTATCATTGGAAAATTCTTTTTTTTTGCAGTTTCGAAGCGAGATGATGCTCGATGATGATTGGAACACGAGTGGACCACTCGAAAAGGACATCTTCATTTCAGAGATTCACAATCACAAGGAAACTATTGATGTAAGTCTCGTTCCAATAATATTAGCTATTTTTTCTATGTTACAACGCGCTTCGCAAAATGTATTGCTGAAATTCTAATTTTCTGCTTTTCAATAGTTTTTGCTAGGTTTCGAGGTCTTGGTTACTCTTGTGAATAAGCCTCGAAAAGTACAGAAGACCTCGGAACCTGTCAGCCATATTGCGATAGAGCGTATTGTATCGTCAAAAATATTGCTAATAGTTTTCATGCATTTCCTTGAGTTTCGAACCGTTCACTTATCATATTATCAGTGATATTATCAAAGTTAAAACGCACTTCATCGCAACTATGGCTCACATTTGATTTTTTCGGCTTACTTTTTCTTCAAATTTTGAGGCTTTGTTTAAATCTTGTGAATAGGCTAAGAAGTACACAAAGCTTCAAAACCTGAAAACCGGTGAGTGACGCCAACAAACTCCAATTTGAGCCATTAAAAAAATTAACGTATGAATTAACATCTAAATTCCTTAGTTTGTTTCCAGATCTTGAAGCTCTTCGACAACGATATGGATGGATTCACTGATGAAACGATCCGGATCAAAATGGAGCCAAACGACGAGACATCTGGTTAGTTTCTTTTCGATTTCTAGAAATTTTGTGAAAAAGGGAAGTATGAACTGCGTTCATTCCAAAGAATTCGAAGCATTTCAGTTCTAATTTATGATCACACTTTTGATAAATTGTTTCGCAAATGAAACATAAAAATTGATAACAATGAAGCTGCCAACATCAAACTACAGTCAAGTTGAGTTCCGTTTTTCCGCAAAACTTTCAAAATTTGAGAGGCTGAAAATTAAATTTATAATTGGAACCGAAATGCAAATAAACAAGCGATAATCTTTGCACTTGGCGAATGAGCTTGAAGATGAAACCACGCCTCCCGCTCCATTTTCGTACGTACTTACGTTTTTCGTAACAGAGAGGTCTTGGTGTTGATGTTGAAAAGAGTGATAACGTCATCGGCCACAGAAAAGGCAACAAGAAAGAAGCAGAAGTAAAAAAAACAGTTATCTGATGAAACTGTGGTATCGGTAGTTGCGAAGATCGGTTATTGAGACATATAATAAGGGAATCTTAGAATTTCATACATCGTGCTATCGCCAGCGTTCTAAACTAAACGCTTACTTTGTACAGAAAAGTTGTGACAAACGGGTGGCAGCAAAGAAGAATTCTAGTTATGTTGAACATGTTTGGACACATGCAGTGCTTTATTTTATACGGACCCGCCTTGTTTGGCAAGTAGGAATCCTCTTCCAAAACTCTAAAGCAGGATATATCAAGAAAGTGAAGAAAAGAATACGGTACGAAACTCGTCAAACGTCTTCGCCATATTTTGTGGGAACGGTACTCCCCCAGTCTCGATTTTCCTCCGATTCTGCTTCCGGCTTTGAAATTCTCTTGAATACGTGAAATTTCTGAATTAAAACTGCACTTTTCTGCTCTTGTCACATATCAAACATCAATGGCAACATCGTATATTCACTGTTTCAATCCAAAACCGTCGACGACAACATCTCGTTATCAGCTCTTTTCCTCGTTTTACGACCGCCATCAAGTATCGATGAAGTGCCTTTTCGGTGTCATGTTTTTCACCCTAAAAATGACGAAGAAGGTGTGACCGAGTGAAATTCTGAATTCTCTCATCGCCATGTTTGTTTGCTTTGATTTCTGCATCACTTTTTTAATAATTAAAAGTGAAGGAGCCATACGAATAACTGTCTAACATGTGCTTTTGCATTCAGGCACTGTAAAATGTGTTATCAGTTTCCTCTCCGAAACTTGTGCTCTCATCTCTGCCTTCTTCTCAAACTACTCTCCTACTATCTCGTTTATCAAATTAGCGTCCTCCATCTCTGTATCTTTTCCCTCTTGTAGAGCTGCTGCCGCCTGCCCACCTGTCAGTGGGTTAGGAAAAAAGAGAAACGAATAAGGAGAACAGTATCAAAACTATTCTCTCTATCCTAACAACTCCGTCAGATTTCTGTACATATTGTACCTTTTCCTGTAACTATGAACATTTCTTCTTGTTCTTCAATGCCGATGCCTGTGCCAATGCAAATGGCTCAGATGCATATGGCAATGAGCAACAACTGTGAAATGGACCAAATGATGCATCCCATGCAGAACTTTGCGATGAAGTGGGAACCTTGTACTCCGCCTGATGAAAAACCTCCAGCATCTATGCTGTTTCCTCCTCTGCCTGGAATGTTCCATCAATCGAGACACAGTAGTAATGGAGAAGGTACGTGTTCCACAGTCATATCCTTTTGTCTTTGTTTCAGTTATCTGTGGTCTATAGAGTTAAGACAGGCTCTGCATCAGAATTATCACTGTTTCATTGTTTGTTGGCTCACCGAATCATAGTTTACATCACTTTCGTTTTTTTTATGGTTACCTGAATAGTTTCGTTATCAGTGTGTCATCAGTTATGAAAGTTCAGAAGAACATTGAAAACACGATTCTTCCTTGAATTGTCTGATCAATTTGAGTTGCTAGTCGGATCTTAATCTTCTGAGAAATTGGAAGTCTAGAAATATTTCTTAGAAATCTGTTTCTTTTTCTGTAGAAATGCACAAAACACGATTCTCATTTTCTGCTACTAGCAAACATCGTAATTATCACACGAAAAAAACTGATAAGCTCCTAGTTGTTGCAACTCTCCACTATTCTCCCCATTTCCACACGAGGACAATGGAGTCCTGATGACGTACTGGTCTCTTCTGGAAACTAGTTAATCCTACTTTGTCGCTGAAAGAGAGTTCTCATCTTACAGTTGCCAGTACACTTTGTCATCCAATTAAGTATGGCGTTTCCCGGAACAAAACGAATAATCGTCATGAAACAAGAGCGCCTCGTGTGCAGGTCATTGACGTAAATGCAATTTATGACCCACTTTTTTCGTCTCTTTTCTCTATCGAAACATTTGTTTACTTATCAAAAAATGGGTAGATTGATAAAGTTAGCAAGTTATCGAAAAAGTGAAAGGTAGCTTGTTGTACAACTCCGAAATGTTACAAAAATGGAACAAGGAGTGATAGAAAAAAATAAAAGAACATGGATAGCAATGAGAGATCAGAGCGAAAAAAGCCATAAAAAATATTTGTAAGGGCAAGGTTTCTACTGATAAGAGTTGGAAGTCAGGAGCCAAATGAAAGTATCTGTCGCTTGATTCTGATGATAGAGTTATTTCGGGTTGATTCAGTTTCAGAGAGTACTGTAATGGGGAGAAAATTGTTGAACAAAGAAACGAATAAATCAGACGAAACGAAAAAACGAACGAGCTTCAAATTTCCTTGACAACTTAATGACCTCTTCTTGCTCAAGTCTCCAAATCACAAATTTATCTTATTTCAGACTATCATGGATCTTCATCTGGTAGTCCGTCTTCATCGCTGTCTTCCCCGAACGAATTCAAAGATGAGCCACTTGGACTTGACATCAACTTCAGCAGCTCTCTTTTCAATGCGCCGTTCAGTCCGGCAGCCACTTCTTCGCAGTAAGTGATGATATCTGACAGTAACGCTTTACATTTCGTACGGGGTCAAAAAAGTTTCTGAAAAACGTGAAATTAGTTATTGAGGTCACGGGACCGCGTGACCTCTCCACGTTGCAGGACTATAGTTATTTACAACGTGGCAAAACCGAAGGCTTCTCTTTTATTTCTCGTTCGGTTAGGAACGATATTCCTTCAGACTTTTTGTGATCAAATCGTTTTTCGTTTCCAATTGCGATGCATCACTTTCAACACAGCCAGAATTACAATTTGTTGAGTTTTTAAAACATTTTCTGGCATCGTGAACTCATTCCAGTATTAGGGAGTCTCATTGCTGGCGAGAATTGAGCTCGAATTTTTAACGCAGATTATGATTGGAACAGACTGTGATGGAGAACTGCGCCATTTCTATTCCGGTTCGAGAATTTTCTTTCGATGCGCCGCATGCGCCTTTAAATTACTGTAGGAAAAAGCTATTTTCGCCAGCTATAAAATCTAAGATTTCCAACAAAAAAATATAGTTTTAATGTTTCAAAGCCTCCAATTTTGAAGTTTCAAACAGTTTAACCGTTCGTAAGCATGTTTCAGCAGTCCATCTTACGCAATGATGAACAGTGGTCACGCATTGGCTCCACAGCAGCACTCTCCACTGCCGCCTGTTGCCCATTTCTCGCACAATCACCATCTCCATCATCATGTGATCCAGCACCATCCTCAGGTATTTTTTTAATTAATTTTAAGTTTTAAATGTATAGAACATGTTAAAACAATCTCACATGCACATGGGGCTATCCCCAATTTTAAACTCATTTCAGCAGAACCTCCAGATGAGCATGAATCAAGCGTTCAATAACCCCGGACCACAATATGTCTCCAGTGCGCCGCACAATTTCCTTTTCAAGGATGCAACCATTTACGAAGGAATGGGTACGTCTTTTTTCTAAATTGTTTAATTATTCGAAGAAAAAGTTAAAATATTTGTATATTTAGCTAATCGGTTTCCTATCACATTGGGTTTCAAGGAACTTTTTCACATTATGTATTCAACTTGCTTACTCGAAAAAGTTTAGTTTTTAACTTAGCCATAATTTTTCCTTAGTTTTTGACACTTCATACAATTAGCGCCACACCTCACTGCGTCTGGGTTGTAGGTCCTACTTTCCCCCTGAACACCCCAATTATGTATTTCTTCATTTCTTCGTTCGTCTATTTCTACTTATCCACGTCACGATCAGATGAAGTAAACACCTCTTTCCTCTTGTTTCTTGTTCGGGCTTTTGCCACGTCATCATTGACAGCCCTTTTGTGTCGTACTGTTCTGAATATAGGTGCCTTCTAGGGTGACAACCACAGTATTTTGAAATTGCATAGCGTCTGTTTTTTCGAATGGACAGATTCTTCACTGCGATGGTGAAACGATGTGTCAGAAATTTATACGTCGCAGTAAGGTTTTGCTCGGAAACCAATGCTCATCATCCATTCCTCCTGAACTTATTTCAAGTCGCAAATTCGAATGCGTGCTTCATCAATCGATGTCGTCCAAACCCAGATTCCACGTCATCAGCCATCATCTGTCAAATACAATTGGTTGCATTGGCTGGTGGTTTGGGCAGTGTCTTTCGTCTGTTGCCCCGGAACATAAGGGTGGCTATGCGCATGTTGCGTGCGTGGCGGAGGCAAAAGAAGAAGAAGAAGGACTGCCACGTCACTCACACATAGTCTTCTTTCACTTTGTAAGAGAAACTGTCACCTCGTTCCTTTTCAATTTCCTTTGTTCGCCTTTTCTGAAAAGGGACGAACTGTTATACTGTAAGATGACACTGAATTCTCTTTTGGTTTTCTCAAACACTTGGAAAGATCCACGTCACTCTTCTTCTCCGCTCTGATTGTTTTTTCTTATGTTTGATGTTGTCAATGGGAATGTAAGAAGGGAATCAACAAGTCCTACACACAGAACAAATGCCACGTCAGTGGACGCAAGAACATCTCAAATTGAGATGCCTGTCTGAAAACGGGTCGTCCACGCGCCACACACATGCACATAGACACTCAAGTAGTGCTGATGATGCTTCGCATTTTGCCACGTCATGTGACACGCGTCTGTTCCTTATCTATTCTCTTCGTCTCTCCGATTCACATCATCTTTAACCTACTCCTGACTGCATTCTGCTGCTTACACCCCAGTCAAAGACTCCTTTCGTCCTTCTCTTCTTCCACTTCCATCACCATCACCACTTCATTGACCGGGTTTTTTTTTCTACAAGAAGTCAGACTCAATTTCCTTTTGTTTCGACCAGATTTCCAGGTCTTGCATAGGGTTATTCTTCTGGCCCTCATTGCTTTTTGTTCTGCAGATCGGTCCAAACCACTGGTGTGCTCCGGTATCGCTTCTTGGTCTTTTTCCGACAATGCCCCGCTTCATGGGTCATATATTTTAGAGATTCTGGGCCCTTTTTTTCTCTTAAGCAATGTGATAAATTTTCATCTGTCAGTAATTTCGTTTTTCTCCATCACCCTCTCATAATCTTCAGTTTTCATATTCGGAATAAACGAATGTACCATAATCATTTGCAACCCCGAAATTCCGAATTTCCAAGATTACTCTCGAACACTTTGTAGATGTTTCCATTCCCACTAAAATATAATGACGTGGCAGCAGACATACACAAGTCTACTCTAGAGAGCAAACAAAAACTATGAGAACCATTTTCCACGTCATTCTTTTTCTTCCCACCAAAGTTGTATTCCGAAAATAAATCCTTTAGACATTCTCAAATATTATGACGTGGCAAAGTGAATTTTCGTCTCACGCTTCGGAAAAAGCTACTTATCAATTTTCCCAGAGGTCATTGAGAAAATTGTTCGGTTATTTTTACCACTCCGACAGCTTCCGGCGCCATGTCGTTTCCCAGAGCCATTGGGGGTACCCTAATGGCCAACGGGGAAAAATAGGGGAATGGCCACAAGAGAATGTGGAAGCAAGGAAGAAGAGACACGTCCCCGTCTATTTTCTCTCCTCTGACTTCTCTGACGTGGCAAAGTGTGTATATACGGAGAGACCACTCTCGCGGGTCTCTTCCTTTTCCCACTGTTTCGTGGGAAGCGTCGGCGTCTCTGAGGTTATCGTACGTCCGGTGCCCATCTCTACGCCTCTAATCGGTCGGTCCTCCTCATCTGCCACGTTGCGATCTCTGAGACTCTTATTCTTTCATGCTCTTTCGTTGAGGGTCGTCGATCGAAAAACCCCTCTTCTTTTCCCAATGGCCTCTTCTTGCCTCTTTTTTCTTTTGTCCTCTCCCGATCCATTTACCCTTAGGGCCTTTTTGGTACTTGTTCCTATTTTCCACGTCACTATCATCATTTGAACCATAGAAAAAACTGTATGCACAAGTTCGCTAAATCAGATGCTGAAACACATTCATAATATTTATACAGTATATAACCGACCGTTGTTTCATTTGAATCAAATCTTCTAATGATGAAAAAACCGAATTCCAGACGGTTTGAAATGTTACGATTAGTTACTACCGTACCCCATGGGGCCCATATCATGAGATCCTCATATCTTTCGACCACCATTCGCCTCAACCACTCGTGGTTGCTCGATGATGACATGTCACCTGTTTCTTTACTTCTCCACATAATCTGTCATTACCATACCTTTTTCTATCCGCCTTTTCTGGTAAAAATTTTGATTACTGTAGCTCCTGAAAACAATGGTGACACGCTGTACTGCCAATGTTTTTATAAAAGACGAAATAAAAGAAGAGCAACTAGAAGATCATGGAATAGAAGTAGATTTATCTGCAATTCTGAATACACGAGCTGGAACTCATTCCCATGATTCGAGTCCCGATGAAGAAGAACAAGACCTGGCCCTTTCAAGTGAAGTTTTTTCGCCCTCCGGAGCTGATGGGAGCGATGATGCAGAAGGTAGCAAAGATATGATGGATGTTGATGAGTTGTTATTGTGTACGTATCGAAAAAGTGCTTGAGCCAATGTGATAGTGAAAAATGATTAAAGAATGTCCTGTATTGTCTCGGAAAGAGAGAACCAGAACTGTGAATATTTTTTGACCATAAAACTTTAATGCATTTCGGTTCTCTCTTTTCTGCTTGTTGTTCTCGATTTTTCGGCGTAGAGCTGGAGTATTATGAAGTGTTTTTGCACTATTCTATGAAAACCTACTGGAAGACGTGTAAGATATCAGCAATTTTTCGAAAATTCGCTCCACTGATAACCTTTATTTTAGTATATTTGAATTACGGGCTCTACCGGTAAAATTCAAATGAAATTGAAGTTCTCAGTGAAGCGAGTAATATCTTAAATATTGTTGATATTCAAAAAAAAACGAGTATCTCCATTTCTAAGATTGATCATAGTTTAGCAGGAAATGATTTGAAAAATAATATACCATTTTTAGGTGGCATGGGATTGGCTGCCGCTCAACAACAATTGAAGGCGAGAAACAAAATGCACGAAATGGCACTTCGACAACAACTAATCTCTGATCAGGTAAGACTACAAAATGTCTTCTTCAGTTTACTTTCTTGCTGTTAAAACAGGATTACCATATGATAATTGGTTACTTTCAGAATATGACGACCAATGGTGATCTGATGCTTTCTGCTGAAGAGAGAAGAACATTGGTTCAAGAAGGCTATCCAATTCCGACGAAATATCCTCTCTCGAAAAGCGAAGAGGAATCGCTGAAGATTGTTCGCCGCAAGATCAAGAATAAGGTGAGTGTTTCAAACATTAATAAAAAAAATTAAAAATCTCATCAATAAAAAATTTAAAAACAAGGCCAAATCTTTCAGTTGTCCGCCCAAGAATCTCGCCGAAAAAGAAAAGAGTATATCGATGCCCTTGAGAGCCGTTTGCATTGCTTCAGTGAGGAGAACAAAGCTCTGAAACGTCAGTTTTCGCTTTTTAAATAACGATTCACAAATTAATATTTTCAGAACAAGTCCACCAGCTGGAAGCATCGAACCGTGATCTTCAACAGAAGTTGCATCAATACGAAAGTAAAGATAAACACTAGATTTCCTTGTTTCCTTCTTTATCCCTCGCTTCATTCTCTTCAAAAAACGAGTATTTGCCCCCTTTTCTACCCCTAATATTGTCACCCTTAATAAATCCAGTGATTTAGTGTTCGGATTTTCAAAAATCAATTTCTTGTATCCATTGTCAGGGAAGTGAACGAAGAATGCCACAAATTATTGTTTTTTAAATAATTCCTTTTCCCCCTAGGTGACCCATTTTTCCCTTTCTGTTCGAGTTGTTCATGTGATATTCCCTCAAGCATCCCGCTTTCAGCTTCCCATTGCCTTGATTCTGTTTTAACCGTTTTGTCCCACTCCATGCTTCATTAAATGATTCATGTAATATCCCCCATAGATCATGTACCATAAATCCATACCCTGGGTATTCGTTTCAATGGTTCCACTGTTTTCTTCTAAATGAAAACAAATTGACTCCATCGGTTTAATTAATCGTTGTTATTTATGAATTTTCCTGGGACACTAAATTCACTACCTCCTCGCATAATTCTCCCCGTCACATTCTATGTCCCAATTTATTTGTATTTCATCTAGGAATGCTCCCATTTCACTTTCGCTTGTTCGTGGTCTTCTTCTACCGTTTTCTGGTATTCGATAGTTATAAATTATTGACTTTGGAAATTTTTAACACAACAAAGAAACAATGAGAACTAGAAATCAAAAATAAGAAACTGGGTTTTCGAAATCACTCAAGAACACATTGGAAAATTCGGAAGTCATACGAAACAAAATAGTGTGGACGGAAAGGAATGTTGGAAGATTATTTCAGGGTTTCCACTGTATTGGAAGTTTCAAAGAATTACTCATCCTTCTGAAAGCATCGCGAAATCTCGACCCCCAAAATAATTCGAATACAAAAAGATATCGTATTTCGATCACCCATATTTCCAATGTCTGCCCTAAATTCTCTCCCCTATCTCTTCAGTTCTCACTGTCTGTTTCAGGTAATCCCAATTTTATCCACCCCTTTTTTTCGATGAGTGTTTCAAATCGTTGTACTCTGATCGATCCCATATAAATACTTCCCCATGTTTTATTTTGTTTTTTATCGGCGGATGTCAACTTAACCCCCAGCTCACCTCTATATAAAATAAACTAGTCGGATCAGGGTATCCTCATTTCGAGGTCTACTCATTCCTTTTTCGTTTTTTACTTGTTTTGAAACATTTTATCGACAGTTCTAAAATAAAAGTTTATAGAATGCTTCTCCGATTCGTCGCCTTCTTCCTTG
The DNA here is from genome assembly GCA_963932045.1 of Caenorhabditis sinica. Classification (NCBI taxonomy): domain Eukaryota; kingdom Metazoa; phylum Nematoda; class Chromadorea; order Rhabditida; family Rhabditidae; genus Caenorhabditis; species Caenorhabditis sinica. The sequence continues at coordinate 9,580,160 of OZ009941.1, read as the reverse complement.
TTTCACTTTTTGCTCTTTCCCTGTCATCAGATGCTCCACCACCACCACCGAACGGAACAGCGATGGAACCACTGATGGGAAATGGAACAGAACCTTCAGGACCCCCACCACCAATGGATGGAATGAATGGAACAGAAACCGTCCATGAGAGTGGAAATAAGACTGGTGAGTTGAATAGAATTTGGAGAATTAGGAATAATGCATTTATTTACAGGTGGAGTTATGGATTGGATCAAATCGAAACTTGGATAATAAACGATGGACTGCTCATGATTATAATATGAGGCACAACTTTTTTTCTAAATGAAACATGGCAAAAAATGTTAATAAATCTTTCCTTATAAAACTGGAGACAATCCTGTAATGGAAGTTTGAGATTTCGTTCGAAGATGCTCGAGAGATGGGGCCTTTCGTAATGTGGACTTTTCTGATTTCGGAACATTTCTTCTTTCCCATTTTTGAATTATCGATCGGATTCGTTCACCTTCTTTCTTCTCCCTTTCCAACTGACGGATCCTCGCATCTTGTTCATTCATTTTCTTCTAGAAAATGGAAGGATTGGAGTATTGGAGTACATTAAAATAATATACCTTAAGATGGGTCTTCTCAATATCTGCAGCCCTCAACGTTTCAATCGTCATCGTCGCTAGAAGATCCTTGTTCAGTTTGTCCATTTTATCAATAGTTTTCAAAGTGTGTCGTTCCTAAAAGCAACTCAAATCTCCAAATTATCAAATTCCATTTCTACCTGTATGATCTTGGCTGCTGTGGCCACAATCGGGGAAGTTGGCTGTTTTCTCCCATCTCCCCCACCTACAACCTTACCCACTTGAATATCTTTCCGAACACTTTGAAGGCCTCGCAGAATGTTTTCAGACTGAAATTCACACATTTTTCGCTTTCCGAGATGTTTCACTCACTATGAATCGGTTATCATTAACTACCACTCTATAAACTGATTCCTGAGCAATCAATTCTTCAATACGGTCAAAGATTGCGTCGAAAACACCGCCCACATTCACATTCAAAAGTTGAGATACCTGAAATGTTCGGTGTTTCAGATATTCCCAGTTACGACAGTTACCTTCGATACACAGTTCTCCAAACTTGCAATTTTGTGTTCCAGATTCTTTCGTTCTAGGTCACTTGCCAATAATTCTTGCTCCAACTCTTCAATTTTCTCAGAAGCTTTGGAATACTCTTCTTCTGAAACTCTAGCTCTAAACAACGCATTTCTTTGTTGTTTCGCCTGTTCCAGAAGTACTCCTTCTGCACTCGAAGCTGCTTTTTCAGCTTCATATCTTTTTGTTTGTTCTGTATTTCTCTCGCGTACTAAATCTCGAATCGTTCTTTTTACATTGTTCTCAGTCGGCTCGTCATCAGAATTCAGAAGAACTGTCAGTGTTTCCAAAAGACTTCTTCTTTCAGTTTCTGCCGATTTCAAAAGAATGATATTATTTTTGTTGGAAGTCGACATTTCTTGAGAATAAGATCGGAGACATCTAATCTCTGCTTTCAACATTTCCAATTCCATTTTCTGCTCATTTATAGTTGAATTCAGGAGAGTGACGTCATGATTGATTCGCGTTTCGTGGTCTTGGCGAATTGCGATTTCCTGAAAAGAAACTTTTCACAAAGCGAAGAGGTTGAAGAAACCAACCTTTTTACAGATTCCATGGATTTCTCTGCTCTGTTCCTTGTTAGTTTCTAGATGATCCATTAAAGTAGAAACATGATTTTGGTTCACGGTGAGAGAAGAAGACAGCTGAAATATGAGAATTCTTGAATCAAGTATTTTCTGAATAAAACTAACTTGTTGCAACTTCTCTCTTAACTCTTGATTTTCTTGTTCAAGTCGTTTGCATTTGGTTTGATATTTCATCATTTCTTGCTCTATGAAATCTAAGTTTCCAGTTTTAGAGTCATCCTCAGACTTTGGCAAGTCTTCTTCATCAATGTTGAAAGCAGACACTATTTTCTGATGGAACGTCTTTTGAGAATTTTCAACTCTTTCAAATTTTTCTTGCAGATTTGCTAGTTCCTCAACCAATTGTCTATTCTGTATCTCCATTTCTTGGCTCTTAATCTGCCATTCCTCCTTCGCCTGTACGTTTTCTGCCAATTCCAATTCTAACTCAGGAAGTCTTCTGGAGTTCTTCGTTGCTCGATCCTTCCATTTCTCCGCTTCTGCTTCGATTTCCTTTCTTGCCTTTTCGTTTGCCTTCAATCTCCTCTCCAAACTTTCCAGTTTCACTTTTGTCTGTCTTTCGGTTCGGTTCTCTCGAATCGTGTACGTGGCTGCTATCTAAAACCGAATGAGTAACAAAAAAGGATGTGTGAATGAAAATTTTCGAAATTGATTGAAAAAAAAACAAACAGAATCAGGAGATCGAAGATCTTCTCGTGACATATCATGATCTCCAATAGTGCGTTTATATGGAGATGTACGTGGACGAAGAGTCTGCAGAGATGATGTTTTAGAATAAGATCAAACGTGGAGTATACCGTAATGATCTTATTGCCTCTAATATTCAGAGTTGATGTGACTAATGCTTCAGAAGACAAATCCAGTTGATGCACGGATTCAGAGTTTGGATTGGATCCTGAAAAACCTTCTCACTATATTTCAACGACTACAAAAAACCGACCAGTCTCTTCCTTCTCGCCTTCCTCTGCTACATTTCCAGGATCTCTTCCTTCTTCCGACGGTGACATTTTCTTAGTGTGTCACCAAAATAGAATACCTGACGTCAGAATACAAGAACGAGGTGAGAATGAATTGACGTAACACTTCCTGATGTATATTGGAGTATTCTACGCAATGAACCTTTATATAATTGAGTGCGAACGAGAGGAAATACGAATGGGGATGGGAGAATTCACATGTGGGGAAGGAACAGGAAGTCTGGGTTTGTGAGTTCGTGCACATTTCCTCTAACTTTTGAAGAAAGTTCATAAATACTTTCAAATTCAGACGGAAATAGCAGAAAGTTCATTTCAGAAAAGGAAACGTACAAAGTTAGGCAGTTTTGAACCCTGTGAACACGAAACCAGTAGAGCTTTGGTTGTTCTGAAAGCAAGGAACAGTCAACATCAGACCAAAAACTGAAAATGAAACCTTTGAGATTTCCACTTCTTTTTCCATTTTGTGCATTTTCCCACCCATTCTGTAGCTGATAGTTACTAGAGCCTGTATTCCATTTTTCGAAGCTGAAGGTTCAAACAGTGTAAAAATCTGAAACTATATGGACGTTAGAAACCTTCGAGATTCAACCACCTTCAGACTGTTTTTGAATTCAGAATCTCCCATTGAAGCAAACACATTATTGGGAAACAAAACTGAAAAAAAGGTTCTTCGCATTATCCAAATCGCTTATGTTTACAATCTGGTTGAAAGATCGGATCCATGTTAATCTTATTTTGATCGAATAGTTTTTGAAATTGAGAAACTTTCATGTTGGTCAACGACTCCTTCAGGGCAGCAAGTTGAAAATTAACAATTCTGGAAATCTGGGAACTAAAATTGATTTAAATATATCAAATCTTACTGAAAACTGGCTAACTTTTCAAATTTGTTTTGGGATTTCACCTGACCGATGACGAATGAAAAGAGGACAACAGGAAGAACGAACTGGAAAAGAATCGTCATTCTTCAAATATTATAATAAAAACAATGATCCGAACAGAAGGAACGAATTTTATGACCCATTTCATTGTTTTTATGAAACTAAGCACATGTATAAGATTTGAAATGAATTTCAGAGAGTTTCTTAGATCAATCTCTACACTTTTAGTTCAGAGTTACACTGTAGTCTCAATGTTCTCCGCAGCCTCATTATAAACTGGACTCCAATTTGAACACAAAACCCTCCCACGAGTTCCGACCTTCAAAAGTTGGGAACTTTTCAAATTCCTTTCGAAAATCCCACTCTCCAATTTCAGACAACCCCCACAAAAACAGGAAATTTCATCGCTGCTCACCGGAAAATAACTAATTAGTCCTGTCTCCTGTGATCAGTTTTGTTTAGTTTTTCTGTTTCTCACCAAACAAGTGGAGCAGCATATTCCAGTTGAATGATCTCATTCTACTTCTCATGTATCACTCTGTAACTTCAAACTTTTGATGACTCGATGTTTTTCTCCATCTACATCTGAACTCTAAGTTCTCTTGAAACATGAATCAAACAGTTGGAATCTCTGAAATGAATCAGACCAAGTGCGACTTGGCATTTCTAGTCACTTATCATCCAGTATATCGATTTGCACAATTCTGGACATTCTTTGTCTCTTTACTAGCTATTCCAGCACTTGCATACTTTCTCTGGAAGCGAATTCTGTCACTCCGATTTCATGGAAATATCAAGTTTCTCCTGATATGTTATTTCTTTGCTTCTTTCCTATTTGCTGTGGTAATGACAATCGACTTTGTAAGTTTTCTCTGCTTGTCAGGATCCTGGAATAACGTAATTTTCAGGGTTACCACTTCATTGTCCCCTTTTTTGTCTCTTCCAAATGCAGTCTTATAATTGATCCAACTCTTTTCAAAATTGGTCATCTTGCCATGACACTATTCATGACCATTCCGATGCTGTTACCTGTCGGATTCTCTATTGAGAGATTTGTGGCTCTTGGAATGGCTCACAATTATGAAAACATCCGAACTCTACTGGGTCCAGTACTCGTGGCAGTTCTAGTAAGTATTTCACAATTTGTCCACACTTCACTAGGCTTTTCGTTTACATATTTTTATCCTCTATTTTCATATTCTGTAGTCAAATTTCATTTTGCAGATAATAACTGATGCGAACTTGATCTATAATGTCTTTCAAAATGAAAAGTTCAATGATCCCTTCATCTCGTTCATCTTGATCCCAGCTACATCTGCAGTGCAGTTCAACAATTTCTTCTGGTTCCTTCTCTACGTGGAAATCAGTAATTTCATCTGTGACTGTATTCTTTTGATAGTCCACAGTCGCCTGAAAACCAGGTGAGTGATTCTCGGAAATTGAAATACCTTGAAAATGTTTAGTTTCAGATTTCTTCGACAGAGAAGAACGTTATCTGTGAGATACGAGTTGGAGGAGATTTCTCAATCTTCACAATTTACTCTGATTGTCAGTTTCACTCATCTTCTCTTCGTTGGATGGTATCTCATTGCCATTATTTCCGTCCGTACCGTTGGACAGGACTTTTTCGGTGGATACATACCCTATACGGTTGCAAGAGGAGTTTACTGTGCAGTGCCTACTTATAATCTTATCATTGTTTTCGTTGGAATCCAATCACTTCGATTTATGAATAGAAGAAGACACAACAAAGTGCAATCAACCGTTCAAATCAAGTCGACTGGGAGGGAAGGTGCCAAAAATTACGACGATGCGATCTCAAACTACTGGAACTCAATTTCTAGCGACATCCATAGAATTAAAACTTGATTCCTCTTTGTTGAAAAAACTAATTCAAACTACATCGATTATCTCTATGGTCTTGCTTCCAAATCGATCGCAAGGTGGTCGGACTTTCAGAATCCCAGACCGTCAATACTCTTATTGTACCATTGTAAAACCAACTCGTTCTTTTCTGTATTTCCATATAGTACTCATTCTTCACGTCTCCATAAAAGTCATAAATTATGCAAACAATAGTCTACAACCAGATGACAATGCACACTTATCTTATATTTCTCAGTTGTTCTTCACGTCAGAGATAGCACTGAGAACCACCTGATGTCGTAAAACCACCAACTCTATTTCGAGAGTACAGTGGTTGCCTCCAAGTTGTTCCGTATATATTTTTAGGTCATCGAGTTATTTTTTTCCAATTTTTTATTTTCGATAAAGCTCTTCCTTTTTTCCAGATTTCATGCAACATAACTGTCTCGTCTGCTCGACGGTATTTGAAAATTATCATGAATACCAAGAGCACATGAAAATTCACAAAGGCCCTCTCAAATGTCCACAATGCTCCAAGACATTTGCATACCGAGCCACTCTGAAAAAGCACTTGATAATCCACACAAATGAGAAGAACTTCGTTTGTCAAATCTGTCATAAAGCGATGAATCGGAAGGAGAACATGAAGGTTTGTCTATCATTTGGAACGTCAAAACTGCAAATTGTAGTTTTCAGAGACACTATGAAATGGTTCACAAAATGGATGGCTCTCTAGTGGAAATTGCAAGAGAACCGCACAACCCTCTCATAGAGTTCGCGGAGCAATTCAACCAACTCTTTTCTAGCCTGGCACCAACTGGAGGTCCCGTTGAATCGAATCAATCGAAGTTCGACTTCAGACGCCTTGGAGAAACTCATGATTTGGTAAGACATACCCAGGTTTCAGAAATTTCACAGAAGCACCAACTTTCAGCCATCAGCCTCCAGTTCGTTGCTTCCAACTGGAGTCATCCAAAGTATTCTAAACAACTTCCAACGTGGCATTAACGCATAACTACCCGCACTTACGTTTGCAATCATCCAGATCTAACATTTCGATTAATCAACAATAACAGTACTAACGCAGCTTGAAACTCTTCCCTTTCCTAACTATAATGTATCCATTCCCCCTCAAAACCTGCACTTGGTGCAAAAAATAGAATCTCCATGAATCTTTTTTGATCTCTTGACATAATTATTCATGAATAAGACATGGTTGAGAGTCACGTACTTCAAACATATCTTATCTCCTCTCAGTTTTCTGCCTTGCTTATTCTTTTTTTTTCATTTCATTTCCTCATTTGGTCTTCAAAATGATATTTCTGTCTGGTACAAAGACTGATTTTTGTTTCGAATAAAAGTTTTCTTTTGACTTTTCTCTGTGAGATCATTTGTGATGTATTAGACTTGATTAAGTGAAATTCGGAAAGTTCTCACGATTACTTCGAATTTTTCGGTTTTTCACCGGAGTCACTCTAGGAAATCTTTTCCTTCCTGCTCTCCCACGCACATTCATTCTTTCATCATTTTTTGAAACTTCTATAGAAATTGTATGAAAAATAGCTACTCTTCAGCAAACGTTTACGTTTCTATGCTAACTTTTATTCCAGAAAAATCGACTGAATGAGCGACTCAAATCGAACAGAATGTGAACTGGCCTATTTGATGAACTCTCACCCGTTATATCGTTTCACTCAGTTATGGTCTTTTCTGGTATCAGTTGTTGCAGTTCCAGCATTATTATATTTTCTACTAGGAAAAGTAATATTACTTCATTTTCATGGGAACCTAAAATGCTTGCTCATTTTCTACTACCTGAGTATTCTCTTCTTCTCTGGGGCAATGTGCTTTGGATTCGTGAGTTTAAATAGAACACGGGTAGTAGGTATGGCAGAATTCAGGGATATCACTTCTTCGTACCATTCTTCGCTACTTCAAAATGCAGTCTGATAATAGATGTGACACTTTTCAAATGGTGTCACCTACTTGCAATGAGCCTCTTGACAATTTCAATGTTGCTACCAATCGGGTTCTCGATTGAACGATTTGTAGCATTGGCGATGGCTGAGAAATATGAGAACATTCGAACGTTTATTGGTCCGATCCTGGTGGCTGTTTTGGTAAGTTTTGAAATTAGAGATCATTGAATATTCTGCTTTTAAAGATCGGGTTGGATCTGACTATTGTGAATACTGTATACAAAACCGAAAAATTCAACGACGTCTTCTTATCTTTCGTTCTGACTCCAGCGGCTTCCTCACCTCAAGTAAACATTTATTTTGCATCGCTTCTCGCCGTAAAGGCGTTCAATTTGATTTGTAACTGTGCTCTTATCAAATTTCACAATCGGATGAAAAGAAGGTCTAACAGTTTTTACCTCAAATTCTAATTTCAAATCTCGAATTTGCAGATATTACCGACGCAGCCATACACTATCACTTCGATATGAAATGGAAGAAATCCTCCAATCTTCCAAGTTTACTCTCATCATCAGTTTCTCCCACCTATTATTCTTCGGATGGTATCTTATCGTTACACTCTTTGTCAGATTTGTTGGTGAATCGTTTTTCGGAGGCTTTCTCAACTATACAGTGTTTCGAGGAGTATACTGCACTGTTCCAACATATAGCCTGGTTATAGCTGTCATCGGATTTAAAGCTCTTCGTCATCTGAATATCCAGAGGCACAATACAGTTCAATCGACAGTTCAAATCAAGTCAACAGGAAGGGAAGGAGCTAGAAATTATGAACATGCTATTTCTAGTTATTGGGACTCTATTTCTCCCGGAAGTGATAGAATGAATCATTGAAACTTTGTGACTGAAAAATGAACCAGGAAGTAAAATTTGATTACTCAGCTAACAAGGAAAGAATTCTTCACAAACACGAGCGGTCCAAAAGTCATGATGACACTGTTCTTTGTGTTCACATACTTCATGATGTCTGCTGCTCATTCTGATTATTTTTTGTAAGGATACAGGCGGCCGCTCACTTTCTTGAGTTCTAAAAGCCATCTAAGAAGTTCTAAAAGCTATCTAACAAATAAGTCAACAAGCAGCCGATTACGATCAATTTTGAGAAAGCTGTCAGTCCCTTCAAGAAATTTCGTCGAATGAAGATGCTCAGTCAACTACGAAAAAAGCCAAATTCGGTGATATTTCGAAAACTGACACGGAATATTGGACATGGCACGAAAAAAAAAGAAATTTTTTCTAGAAAGTCGTCATGCATCGCTGATTCAGATACGCCTAGTGATGTAAAACTACTAATGATCAGCATTAAAACTATGGAAAAAAATAAAACCTCATTAAATTCTAGACTTCCATCAAAACACACAAACCCAATCGATCTATTTGTTCTCCTTCCCATGCTCTTGATCTAGACACTTGAACTTTTGATTTTTTTTTTCCGTTATCACCAGTTCTGATTTTTTCCTCGTTCGTAAGTTCATCCAACCAAAAAAGTCATCTTAGGGTAACACGATGCCAACTTTTTCTGCGTCGTCGCACTGATACGGAAAAAAAGAAGCAGAAAAACTTTGACTACTATCTTACCGCAGTAGAAGAAGAAAAATGGTTGAAATAAATCAAACCAAATGTGATCTCGCTGTTCAAATTGTATACCATCCAGTATATCGCTTGTCTCAATTTTGGACTCTCTCTGTTTCTCTATTGGCTGTCCCTTCTCTCCTATATTTCCTCTTAAGAAGAATACTTCTACTCCCGTTTCATGGCAACCTCAAATGCTTGCTAGGCACATATTTCATCAGTATTCTCCTTTACGCATTCGTACTTTCCTTGGACTTTGTAAGTTTTGTAATACTGTTTTAAACATGGTCAAGTATGATTTTCAGGCTTACCACTGCATCGTTCCATTTTTTATAACCTCTAGTTGTAGTTTGATAATTGACGAAACTTTATTCAAGTTTGGTCACACCACCACTTTATTTCTCTTGACTACTCCAATGCTGCTTCCGATCGGATTCTCTATCGAACGATTTGTTGCCATTGGAATGGCGTATGACTATGAAAAAGTGCGAACTCTGATTGGGCCGATTTTATCTTTTGTCTTGGTAAGCGAAATCCAGCTTTCAAAGAAAAAACTATGAATTCAGGTCAGCCCAAATTTTATCGTCTTTTATTTCATTTTTCGAAACGAAACATTTACGGATACATTTATATCATTCTTAGTTCTTCCCAACACTTCAGCCGTTTCTTTTAACAACTATCTATGGTATCTCCTCTATGCGAAAATTGGAAACTTTTTCTGCAATTGTATCCTACTGATAGTTCATCAGCGATTCAAAATGAAGTAAGAAAATCAGCAAGACTATAAACAAAAGTGTGGATTGGTTCCAGATTTCTACGAAAACAGACATCACTGTCTGTCAGATATGCCATGGAAGAGATATCGATGTCTTCTAAATTCACCTTAATCCTAACTTTCACTCATTTGTTATTTTTCGGAGCATACACAATCGGAAGTATTTTAGTTAGAACTTTGGGAGAATCGTTCTTTGGAAACTTTTTGAACTACTCTGTCGCGAGAGGTGTCAATTGTGCAGTTCCCACTTATAACTTATTGATCGCATTTGTTGGGATAGCATCTTTAAGAAGCTTGAATGCCCGAAGACAATCTAACGTTCTGACGACTGTTCAAATTAGACAGAAAGGACATGAAGGAGCTAAGAACTACGATAATGTCATACGACAGCAATGGAATTCCGTTCCAGGAAGGATATAAACAAAATGGGATAATTCATCGTTGTTTTATACTTTCTTCTAACAATTGCTTCCTAATTAAAACATTGGCCAGTGCTTATTTGCACCCAAAATATACAAACTTCCCCCAACCTCCCAATTTCGGGAAACAGCTTCGTTTTTCTTCTGCTACAACATTAGCCTTTCTGTTTGTTTGCTCAGAATAAAAATATCTACTAATATGCACTTTTTAGTGGCTTTTCTTGAACTCGGTCAAAGTTTTTATGCAAAATTTACTTCGATGCGGAAAGTTCAAGTCCAGTCTGTACTGGAACGCGTTCTAAAAAGTGATCTTATAATATCACCGCTCTGTGCACAGAAAAAGTTAAACTTTCAGACAGAGTTCAATAAAGAAAGTCTTTTTCTCACCCTTTCTGTGTGGCTTTTCTTATTCAATCCGAACTTTGTCTGAAGATTTGGATATATTCTCACTCTTATTAGCTTATTGAAAATCAAGAATCAAATGTTCGGAAGATATGATTGTTGAAACATTCATGTTTCCTCAAAAGGCTCCCCATCACACTTTCTTCATACTTTGAAGGCAAGGATAAACTCTCCCATCTTTTGATTTCTTGACCCAAAACGTCTAAAATAGTATTTTCGAGTCATTCAATCGTAAATTCAAGAGATCGCAAGTTTGTTACTTGATGATCAGCTCTGCTAGAGTTAATCACAGATTCTTCAAAAGATGAATGAAACTAAATGTGACTTGGCGTTCCAATTAACATACCACCCCATCTACAGAATCTCTCAATTCTATACGTTTTTTGTGTCTGCAATGGCTGTTCCTGCCCTATTCTATCTGATGGTCACAAAACTATTTAGCTTACATTTCCATGGAAACTTGAAGACGTTGCTCATTGCTTATTTCATCAGTATCACATTATATGCAGCCATTTTATGCTTTGATTTTGGATACCACTTTTTCGTTTCATTTTTCATTTCATCAAAATGTGATTTGATAATAGGAAAGTCTCTATACCGAGCTGTACATTTACCATCCCTATTTCTCCTGACTACCAATGATGTTTCCTCTTGGGTTCTCAATTGAAAGATTTGTAGCGATCGCAATGGCAAGCAGATATGAAAAGACACCAACAATTCTTGGACCGATTCTTGCTATTTTACTGGTAAGCTACCGAATTTTCTTTGATGTTATGTTTTATCTTTTTTAGCCGCTCCCTAATCTTTACATCATCTATTCCATATACTATGAAGAGAAATATGACGACATATTTATCTCTTTTCTCATGTTACCCAATACATCAGCTGTTCAGTTCAACAATTACATCTGGTATTTACTGTATCTGAAAATTGGAAATCTCGTGACTAACTTTGTTCTTCTGATAGTTCATAAACGTTTCAAAGACAAGTAGGTACATCTTTTAAGCAAAGCCGAGAAGTTTTCATTCAGGTACCTCATTCTAAAAAGTTCGTTATCAGTGAGATATGCATTGGAAGAAATATCTCAATCTTCTAAGCTCACATTGATTCTCACTTTCACTCATCTCATATTTTTTGGAACCTATACAGTATGCAGTATTCTAGTCAGAGTTTTGGGTCAACCTTTCTTTGGATCTTTCATCAATCATTACGTTGCAAGAGGTGTCAATTGTGCGATACCAACTTACAACTTGGTTATTGTTTTTGTTGCATTCAAATCGTTGAGTCATCTCATTACAAGAAGATCCCTGGAAGTGCAGAACACAGTTCAAATAATAACAACTGGACATGAAGGAGCCAGAAATTACGAGGATGCAACTATCAACAAATGGGCAACTGTAACGAGTGGGAGACCATGAAATTGTTTTCATTTCTTTGGCATTAATTTTTTGATCTTGAAAATATATGTTGATAAACAGTCAAATTTTTGAGCAATTCTTAAGAAAAACTGTTCCAGTCCAATTCGTTTTCTTCTACACATGGGTGCTTCAAATATTCAAGGGTCTGATTATTTGTAGTTTGATCAAATCTGAGTGACTCCCTTCCTTGTTTCAAAACTTTGATGATTGTCATCATTACTTTGAGTGCGAATGTTCACTCAAGCGTTAGTTCAAAAAATTGGTGTGATTTTCTAACACCTCCTTCGCACCTAAAACTGGATCTCTGCCAGACTCTCACTTTTTTCGAAATTCCAGAACCTTCTCACGATAATAAAAAAGTGTTCCAAATCACACCCTAACCCAGCTGACTTCTGAAATTAGTCTGTTTTCAAGGACGTTTGATCTTGAATTCTGAGTACGTGATCCAACTCTAAATACTTGAGCTTTTGGTTTCTCACTGACAAGATCTAAAACAGAAATTGAAGACCATCGAACCGAGAAATACTATGGTTTGGAGTGATTTCACGCTCGCTGTGCGGTGGATATAAAACTTCTATTCTAGAATCATTAAACCACATTTACTCTGCCAAGATGTCACAGATAAATCAGACAAAATGCGATTTGGCTTACCAACTCACCTATAATTCTATATACAGATCTTCCCAATTCTATACATTTTCTGTATCATTTATAGCTGTACCTTCTCTTCTCTATTTCATCACAAAACGAGTACGATACCTTCCATTCCATGGAAACTTGAAGGCACTACTCATGGCCTACTTCTCCAGTATTCTAATGTATGCTCTTGTTTTGTGTTTTGCTTTTGTAAGTTTGAAAGCCGAAATAGGAATGTAGAAAATACGGGAATTCTTGCAGGGGTATCATGCCTTCGCACCGTTCCTGATTTCATGGGAATGTGACTTGATCATCAATAAAACCGTATTCCAAGTTGGTCACATTCTTGTTCTATTCTTTCTCACAACTCCAATGATGTTCCCGATCGGATTCTCAATCGAGAGATTTATCGCAACTGGAATGGCAAATCGTTATGAAAGCACTCCCACCATACTTGGTCCTGTAATGGTAGTAGTTCTGGTGAGTGTCCAGATTTTTTTGTTCCAAAATAGTGAACTTTTGTAGATCATCCCAAACTTTTTCGTGTTCTACTTCCTGTTTCGGAATGAGACTTTTGATGATATATTCATTTCGTTCCTCATGTTGCCTAGTACATCTGCTACACAATTCACTAATTACCTATGGTCTTTGTTCTCTATCAAAGTGGCAAATATTGTTTGTAATCTGTCTTTACTGATCGTTCACAGCATTTTAAAGCCGAAGTGAGAATCAAAGATAACTAAATTATCTAAAATCAAGAAATTTCAGGTACCAGAAGAGTTCTCTTTCTACAAAATATGCGATGGAAGAGATAACTCAATCATCGAAATTCACTCTCATTATCACATTCACTCATCTCCTTTTCTTTGGAATCTACACAGGTTGTAGTATTCTCGTTCGAGTTCTTGGCCAGCCATTCTTTGGAAGTTTCATCAATTTCTATGTGGCAAGAGGAATTAATTGTGCAGTTCCCACTTATAATTTGGTTATTGTGTTTGTTGGATTCCTATCCCTTCGTCATTTGAATTCCAGTCGATCGAAATCAGTCACATCCAATATTCAAATTCAGGCGATTGGGCATGAAGGGGCCATTAATTATCAAAATGCGATCACCGATCAGTGGGCAACAATAACTCGAGGAAGTGTGTGAATTCACCATTTGCGTTTCTAAGTTTTTAATGAATATACGCGCAATGAATAAAGATTTATTCAATGAATGGAATCTCGATTTATTAGGGCGAACATCCCAGCCCAAAGAAAGTGTGTTATATCAGTTCTTCACATTTTGGAATCTGTGCGTCTCCTACCAGATGTCTCTTGAGTTTTTGAATTATCAAGGTGGTCAACAGTTCGTAAACTCTATCAACTTACAATCAGAACCAAGTGCTATCAATTTTTTCTAAAAAACCTTCCAACCTCGTCCTCCCACGCATCCAGTATAATGACACATCGCACGCGTGCATTGTTAGATTACCTGAAAGGGATTAACTGAAATCAATACGGTTCGTTTTCTTTGTCTGTCCAGGTGTTCAGGAATACAGGTGTACGCTAAAAATGATCAGAGTAGTTCCAACTTTAACAATTCCCGCATCTTCTCTCCATTGGTTTTCTCTTTCTTCCATTTTTTAGATTTTCGGAGTGTTTTGTTATAAGTAGTTGTTCTCAAACTCTAGTTAAGTGAGATTTATAAAGACTGGGAGTTACTTTTCGATCTTTTAATGTATTTCCTGGTCCTTCTTCAGTTTATGGTTATTTTTTCTACGTCATCCCATCACATCGAATATTTTCAGACTTCAACTCACCTGCAACTTTTGCTATAACCATGTGCACCACCAGCGCCACCATCGTCAAGACCACCGCAACCAAGACCACGACCGTTGCCCACGGAAAATTATTGGAGAACAAGGTAAGCTTTTTGAGAGGAGAAGACATTTACGATAGTCTTGGACCCGTAAGGCCTGGGAAACCAATCATTCAACTGATCAAATGTAAACAATTCAAAGGGATCCCAGAAGTTTGAGATTTGAAGAGATCAACAAGTCAGAATTCGAAGATCTCAGAGATACATTTCTATTCTTTTCTTTTTTAGATCAAAGGGGAGATCCTCTCCTACTCCTCCACTGCCCATCGCGTCGCTCTTCGTGAAGCAGAGACAGATTTCCGATCCTTCGTGTCGACTTTCTCGCTGCAAGTGATCGTCTGGATGACAGGATCATTTGCAGCTGGAGTAGACATGTTCCAGGCGGATCTCGACTTCACCCTCGGGGTTCCAGCCTGGGCAGAGTCGGTTGCGGACAAAGCAACGAAGCTCCGGAAAATCCAGGATTGCTTCATGCAATGCACTCTCTTCGAGAGAGTCAAACTAATCAGGGGAAAGGTGAGTTGTCTAGTTGATGAATACATTGTTCTAGATGTTGGAGCATACATAAGTGCTGAATTTTTAGCTAGAATTACTACTTTAGTTTTTCCCATGTTTTTTATCTTTCTCACAGTAAAGATTTTTTCAGACCCCTGTAATCCAAATGGTTCACAAGGCGACTGGCACTGAAATCGACGTCACAATAGATGGGGATGACGCAAAGCGTAATACTCAATTGCTGAGTATGTACGTTCAAGGTGAGTATCATCGCTTCAGCATTTTGAAAACTACTGTTCATTTGCAGCCGACTCGAGATTCGCAAAGTTATGTAAAGCTGTTAAGGGATGGGCCTCCGAAGCAGGGATCGAAGGAGCAAAGCAGCACAGGCTCAATTCGTTCTCCGTCTGCATGATGCTGATTCAATATCTCCAGGGTAAGTGATTAAGCCATTAAAAGCGCTGTTTAGCTGCAGGGGAGGAGCTTCTGAATTTCATTGCCAAAGTATTCATTTTTCAGTTGTCGGAGTACTTCCCAACCTCCAAGCGATGTTTCCGGAGATGGTGGGAAACTTTGAGGTTCTCAACGACAACTACAAACGGAAGAACTTCAAAAGGGATTTGAAAAAGAGAGGACACGACTTCCAGAAGAACAAGGACAGCATCGTGGCATTGTATCTGGGATTCCTCGACTACTATGCTCGCTTCGACTTTGGTTCACAATGGGTTTCCATTCGACACGGGGCCCCACAGACCAAGGAGTTCGACGAGGAGGGACTTCCCCTTCATGGTCTCCTTAAAAACCACCAATATTTGGTTGTCGCGGATCCCTTCCGCCTCGAGGTCCCCAGAAATTGTGCTGTCTCGGTTCCCACCAGTGCATTAGTGAGGAGAATCCAGTCAGGATTCAGAACTGCTCATGCCAGTATTCTCAAAAAGAAGACTCTGTTCACTCACTACCCAAGTGTTTGGAGGCAGCAATTGGATAGTGAGGGGAAATCTGGAGATCTCAGGATGACTGTGTGGAGAGAGGAAGTGAAGCAGGCGGAAATTTCGGCAGCCGAGGACATCCCATGGGGAAGTGGAGTTGGAGATTGGGATTGGAACGAGGAACAACCGAAGGATCCAAGGGACTTCTGGAATTTGGAGATGAAGCCAGTTGTTGAATACGAGAAGTTTGAAGCATGGCCGGAGTATACACCACCAATGTTCTTTTGAGAATTTAGACTGATCATTTTTAAAGTGTTTCATTTGTTTTGAAGAATGAACTATTTGAATCCAAATGGTGAGGTTTTCTTATTGAACATTTGTCGGGAATTGTATTTATCAGTGGGCTTTTGGATTATTTTCTGAAGTTAGCGAAAATCTGTTGCTACGTAGTCTTTTGTTGGAATGATTAATAACTGAGGTCGGTTTCTTTTTCAATCACCAATAAGCTAGTGATTATGAGAAGCCATTGGGAAGCATAAGTTGTTTTCGAAATATTCAAAATCTTCGAAGTCTTCCAGAATCTTCCACCGAGACGAATTCAGGTTCAATGCTTGGGAAATTCCAACTCATTGTTTCTTCCGTGTGTTTTGATTCGACATTCTCTTTATATCTGGATCAAATCAAATCTGCCCAAGATCATTTTAGTTATCAGTCTTTTTTCTGGCTGAAGCACATTTTGGCACATGAATCCGACATTCTCAGAATTCTCTCCCACCATTATAACTGATCTCAAACCTTATTTTCTTGACGCACGCTTCTCCTGCTCTTTCTTCAAAAAAGCCATTACCGAAACGCATAATTTTCGTTAGTTTGATGCATTCAATCTAGTCCCTTTTTGTGTTAAACACCCAATCACATCACCAAGAAACAAGATTACATATTTCCCGTTTCTCGTGAATTCTTTTTTCATTTCCGTTATTTTTGACACAATTTCTGCTAAATTTTCCCACTTCAAACTCTTCGAAAAATGACGGAAGTGAACCTAACAAGGTGTGAATTAGCATTTCAATTAACCTATAATCCGATTTATCGAATCGCCCAATTCTGGTCTTTTTTTATCTCGTTACTTGCAATGCCTTCTCTGCTCTATTTTATTTTCAAAAAGATTGTGAATCTTCCGTTTCATGGAAATCTGAAATTCTTACTTGTCTCTTATTTCATCGGAACGTTTCTGTTCGCAACAGTCACATGCTTCAATTTTGTAAGTTGTCTAGTTATTCCACAAAAAAGAAAACATAGACGGTGTGGGAAAACTGAAAATGATCAAACATCGTCTTGTTTGTTGACTAATGAGAATAATTTCAGGGTTATCATTTCTTCATTCCGTTCTTCGTTTCATCGAAATGTAGTTTGATAATCGAGAGAAATTTATTCAAATATGGACATTTATCAGCTCTTGTATTCATGACAATCCCAATGCTTCTGCCCGTTGGATTCACAATTGAACGATTTGCTGCATTGATTTTTGCACAGAGTTATGAAGGTGTTAGAACTTTCCTCGGTCCTCTTCTTTTTTTGTCAATTGTAAGTTTTTAAACTCTATTTTCTGATTACCATTTGCAACTTCAGAGTGTGATTGACTGTTCTATTCTATATTCAATATACTATGATGATCCATTCACGGACAACTTCATCAGTTTTATTTTGATTCCTTCAAATTCTGCAGTGAAGTATAATAGGTTTTTCTGGGCTTTAGTGATTATTAAGATATCGAATTTTTCGTGCAACTGTTTCTTATTGTTTATGCACAAGAAAATGCATAATAAGTGAGTTTTCAGGCCAGAAATTGGGAAATTCTTTGATCGGAAACTTACATATCGTAATGAAAAAGTTTACAGACACCGGAAGCATAGTTCAACTCTATCTGCAAAATACGAAATGGAAGAAATCTACCATTCTTCTAGATTCACTTTAATTGTAACGTTCAGTCATTTAATTTTCTTCGGCTGGTACGTTTCCTCGATTCTCTTCACTCGGACTGTTGGCCAAGATTTCTTTGGTGGATATATCAATTACACTATAATGAGAGCAGTGTACTGTGCAACTCCAACTTATAACTTTGTTATCGTATTCATTGGATTCAAAGCACTTAGTCACCTGAATCTGAAACGAAACAATAAGATATCATCGACACTCCAAATTAAATCAACTGGCCATGAAGGAGCTCAAAACTATGACAATGCAATTTATGGCCACTGGGATACTGTACATAGCGAAATGAGCAAGAAAATGAAGTACTAGCTAATAAATAAAGAACTTTTTGCAATGTTTGACGCATTTCGTTTTGATATTGAATTGCACAAATGATGAAGAGATGAAACAAGCGACGAAGAGGACGTCGTTGTAATTTTAGAAGATGTGAAATCCGAATCAAGCTCAAATATTGCCTTCCTCTTCTTTACGCCTCCTTTCTTCTTCTGCATCTTCCTGTCATTTTCTTTTTTTTTCATTTACTTTTTCTCACGCCGTTTTTTGAAAAACGGGGTGAAAAAAGAAGACATATTTAGAACTACTAGTAGTAGACAAAGTGTATTCTGTATGCATTTCATGTTTTCTTCTCACGTGTCTTCTTCTAAAAACGTACTTGAGAACACTTGAAATCGAAATCCTGAAAGTGAGAAAGAACTTTTCTCTCATTCTAGTAGTTCACATGTTATCTGGATCTCTGTAATCTCTTTGATTTCTCTCTATTTTTGTGCTCATTTCCTTTCTTTCCCACGTCTTCCGTTTTTTTTTCCATGAAATTGTCATTTGACCATTCGGAAAAAGATCTGCTAACGTCAAGATTCAGCCGCATATCCAGTGGTTTTGTTGATGATGTTTCAGATTTTAGGGTGATTTTGTGTGATTCGTTGTAGTCCTGAGAATTATTCTGCTTCTGAACATCCTTTTCATAAAATGAAGACGTTTCAAGCAACTCAAACCTGCTCATTCTTCTTGTAATTGATCACATTTTTGAACAGAAGTAGCTCAAATTAATTCATTTTTGGTAGAAGTTTTGTGACTCTTGAAAAGCTTCAAAATGCAGAATATTCTTAGTCCTTCAGTTTAAGACTTCTTCAAAATTTTCCCACTGACGCAGTGGGGGTGCACCAAACTACGAAGATTTCAACTTTCTCAGTGCAATATTTTTTCGGGTTTTTGCCCAATATCCCAGTACAAGTCATCCAAAACTAGTGAAACAAACTGTCATCATCTTGATAATGAAAACGTCAAAACCTGCAAATTAGAGCTAACTAAACTTAGTTAATAGAGCCAATAAAGGCCTAATAAGCTTCAATTTTTCTACTCATCGCTTCTTCTTATTTTTCTAGAATGACGAAATCTGAACTGTTCTCTGTAACTGCATCGCGAAGGGTTTGAGCTTATTCAAAAATAAACTGATGGCTATGATCCCCAAAACTTCAAAGCTTTAGATTATTTTGTCCAACCGGAAATTGATTTCTCCAACTCTCCCAACCTAATCCAGAATTCAAAAAACTTTCGAAACTTTTTCAACTTTTCCTCTCTTCAAACAAAACTGAGCATAATATAATCAATGAGAGCCCAATAGGCTATCCTGTGGGCTCCATCGACTATAACGCTGTTCAAATAAATCCAGCTCAAAAAACAAGAAAAACAACAATTATATATGGTGGTGACACTTTTATTTCACACCTCATTCCATCCCATAATTCTCTTTTTTCCCTCCTTTTAGGATACTCCACAAAATGAACCTCTATTCTTAAATTAATGGGAAATATGCGAAATGCGTCATCTCTAATTTTAAAAATAGGACAAATAAATGAGAGAGAAAGATGACCAACCGCCCCGTTTTGTTTCGTTTATTTCTGACGTTTTGCACATTTGCACTCACCATTTTTCCAATTTATTTTTTGACCTAAAAACTCAATGAAATGTAATCTTGAATAAAAACTTCAAAGATTCATTCAACCAAATCAAAGGGGAAAATGAGCCAGAAGAAAATGTCATGTGATAGAGAAAAAATCACAAAAATGTATCATCCTCCTCCTCGTTTTCTCTTTTTGAAAAATAACTCTTCGTTTGCTTGCTCAGAAATACTTTCCTATTTATTTAGGATCATCACTAAACACCCTGCCGTGTGTCTGTTTCTTTTCTTGTTCAAATCACTGATCATCAATTTGCCAATGTGATCAAAAGAAGGAAATGGATCGAGAATTTTTCGACATTTGTCAAGAGGTTTGTCGTTTTTTTTTTCCGAAATCGTTCTGTGGGTGGATTTTTATTGCTCTTTGGAGATCCGATGTCATGTATTGATATCGAAGGATCATTTTTTGGAACATGAATAAATTGAAATTCAAGAAGAATGCACTCCCAGAACCTCATTCCTTACGAGAAAACCAAGCATAGTTTCCCATGATTTTCCAGAATAGCAACACAGCTTTCACTGTTGGATACCAGTTGGTATATCTCATAAATGTGGTCCTATCAGTCACTTCTGTCTTTACCTGCACCTATTTTATCAAAACATTTATATGGAAATCCACATTTCATCCGAATTTCAAGGTGAGTTTCTTTTTCAGTTTCTCCGATTTTAACTTTCCGAATTCAGCTTCTCTTGACAATGTATTTCTCTGCTGCAATATTCCATTCTATTCTCTTCACTGCTTCATATCTGATGATGATTGAACGGTTTCTGGATTACCAGACTGAATGTGATATTAATGTATCGTTGGTTCCATATATGATTGTTCACAGCTCAATTGCAATTTGCTTGTTTTGCGGAATGTTGACACAGGTTGGTCTTATTGAACCTTTTTTTCGAAAATAATTTTGGGGTTCTTTTCTTTTTTTTTGAGTTTTTTTTCTGATAACCCAAAGCTAAATCGTTATCATTGAAAAATGAAAAAAGAATGAGAAATTTCCGTTCTCAAGGTTTGAATGATGATAACTTTTCCGACCAAAATTTTCCACTCAAATGAATCCATGATGCGATAAGTTCATACCACGAAACCGAGTTCAAACGAACAGGAAACTCGGAAAGCATGAATAAATGGAAACGGTGAAAAACTTCAGGTGTTCATGGTAATTGAACGACTATTCGCAACAATTAAAATCGAGAGCTACGAGCACAACACTTCGTTCAAACACATCCTTGCTTACTTGTTCTTTGTGAGTTCCACTTTCCCTATTCGTTTTCGATTCTTGTTTATTTTCAGTGCATAGTTCTACCGGTATCTCTGCTTGTTTGGGCATATCAAGATGCGGATTACAGATCCCCAGTTATTTCTGCAATTAGTCCTCCAAAAGGTGTTGAATTTCGGGTATTATTGATCTTTTCATTTCATCAATCTTTTGAACTTCTGTTTTTAGCTGAACATTCTCTACATTTTCTGCTTCTTGCTCGCAATCCTTGCTCTTATTCTGCTCCAAATTGTAAGATATGTCAACAAAAGAAGGGAGAGCAAGTTAGAATTAGACTTCCTGATTGGAAAAGTAAAAGAAAATGTTGCAGAATAGAGATTAGTTTATCCGGACGATTCCAAATTGTGGAGAATATTGATACAACTACATTCATCTCATCAATACTGATCATAAACATGATTATATCGGTTATCTACATTGTTGGAATCTTCTCGCTCAGAAACTTTGAATTCGATGTTTTCATTAATAATCGAGCTGGATTATCTACAGTAAAACTAGTTTTCTATGTAAGTTTTCATGACAGAATACAGAAGATAAGGTGAAATTTTCAGCTTCATCCATTGTTTGCTTTCCTGATGCCGTTGATATCCAGCTATCATCTTTCAAAAATGAGAGAACGTCGTTTGAAACGGAGAGAACATCTTCTGGCAATAAAAACGAAAGGAAGGGAAGGATCAGATGCTTATAATCAGTTACTCCATGATCAATGGCAACAACATTTTCTGAAGTGATTCTGAATGAATTTGAGATTTTTTGAGTTATGTTAACTGTTTTAATAATTAATAAATGGGTTTGTTAACTGGTTCAAAATACGTCTTCGATCCGGAAATCATAGTTTGAGAAAATTGAACACGTGGTGTTTTACTTCTTTCGTTTTCGTGGAATTCTGTTAACTGATTTCTTTGATCTTATCTATTCTAACATCAACGCGTCAATCAACACTCTCAAAGAATCTATTACTCGAAAAGTTTCGAATATCTTTCTCGTCACAATTTGATCAAGAATGCCACAAGATGCAAGTGAGTTCGATTCGCCTTCGGTCTTCGGGATTTTCCAATTCAGGCGATGGATACGAGCGTCTTACAGACATTGCGGAGGCAGCAAAGAATGAGGGTTCCGAGTTGAAGCATGTGATTCGCGACGTCGCTCGAAACTATTCCGAATTGGGTTCGGATATGCGCGATTACTACGAGCAGAATTTGAAGAAGTTCCCCGAGACTGTGGAGCAAACGGCCAACGAGTTGTATCAGTCATCGGTGAGAATGGGAAAAAAGTGAAAGAAGCAAGTTTTCTAATTTTCAGCAGACGTTCAAAGATGACGTGAACAAGTTTGTTGACTCAATGTTGGAGATGACACCGCCGGAGAAGATTTCGGGATTCAATATCTCAAAGGTAAGGAGATTCGAGACATTGAGAGGATTTACCCAACCTGGTACAGATCTTCGCCAACTCCATCTTCCTTCTCCTCATTTCTTCAATGTCTCGATTCATCGGTTCTTACATAACTGCTCCAGTCTTCGGAATCATCTTTCTTAATTGGGGAGCTATTCTTGTAACAACCATCGTTATTCCAATCATTGCCAGTTATGTCTACCACAATCTGAAAGTGAGACATTTGGCTGAAAAAAGAATTGCAAGTGCTGGATTCGTTTTTCTTCAATCAGTTATCATCGGATTCATCAATCAAAACGACTGGTTGGAATCTGTTCCGTATGCTGTTCTGACTCAGCTCGTAAGCCTTAGTGCCAGAACTTTCAAAATATACTAATTTTTCAGATCTGTTCATTCTCCTACCCTCTTGCTGTGGCTCATACTGACAACAGACAGAAGATTCTTGGTTTTGTCGCCGGATCCGCAATGTTCTTCCACTTGGCCAACGGATTCTTCCTTTCAGGAATTGATGGAGCATTCTTAACAATCGCTATTCTGTACACCATACTTGCCATTGCTCTCATTCAATATGCAATTGCCTACCGTTGCCAAACTGATTTCGATATGATGCACCTGACAATGGAGTACGTCTTCTTGATCTCAATTGTCAGAATGTTTGCTCTGATGGCTTTTGGAAAGGACAAATAAACAGATTGTGATCTATTAATAGAGTTCATTTAAATAAATGCTTCTAGCAACAAGTCTGATTCATTTTATAGTTTTGAAAATGGAGGTTGTGGCTGTTTCGAAAAGGAGGCCATACTCGCCTTGATAATGTCATCGGTAAAAAGTTGAGACATATTCCAAGTCGCCTGAAAGTGTTGAAGTCAAATTTTCTTAGATTTTCTCTGTCTTACCACGTAATTCAAGCTGTCCTCGATTGTATGATCTCTTGCGTAATTCAGAACGTTCTTCGTTCCCTGCACTCCAACCGGACTTTTCGAAGCAATCAGTTTCGCCATCTTCGTCACCTCATTTATCATTTCTTCGCGGGTGTCAAATACACGACTAAGAAGACCTGAACGAATGAATTTGAATCGAAAATGAAACAGAAAAAAAGACAATACCGAATTGAAGTGCTTCTCCAGCTGAGAAATGACGGGCGGTCATACAGATATCCTTGATCCAGCTGTGATTTCCAACCACTTTCGGTAATCTGTTCAGTGTTCCCACATCAGCTGCCATTCCAATGTCTACTTCTTTCACGGAAAGAATAGCGTCTTTTGTGGCAACTCTGACGTCACAGGCAGTAGCAATATCGATGGCAGCACCAAGACAGTATCCATGCATTGCAAGGATTACTGGTTTAGAGCATTCATCAATATAAGTGAACTGTTTTTGCATATGTTTGATTGTTCGAATTAAACTTCTTCCTTTCCTTGCCGAGTCGTCAATGTCATTGTCTCCATTCAAGAATGATACACCTGAAGACTCTAACTAATCCCTTTGTGGAACATAATTAAAACCATACCACCCAGATCAAGCCCCGAACAGAAATGCTTTCCCTCCCCTTGCAAGATCACAACTCGACAGTCCGAATCCTCATCGATCAACTGGAAGCAGTCTCCGATTTCTCTGAAAACACGAGGAGTTTTCTAGTTTCGGTTCCTATCGACAAACTTCCAAATCTCCATATTCAATGCATTATATTTGGCTGGGCGGTTCAGTGAAACTTTGTAGACGAATTCCCCTAGATCCTCCACTCTGACCAATTTGAGAGAATCGTATTGTTTCTGCATTTTTGATGAGTGAAAAGATCTGAAAAGAGAGATAATCTTATGAACAAGGGAGGGAGTGAAAAGGAAAGTGTGAAGAATAGTCTAGTGCCAGACTGAAGACGAATGGCGTGATTTCTACAGTATCTTGAAGCGTTTTAAAGATATTTTGAATATCCTAACCACAGAAAATTGAAGAAAATGCTGTTTTTATTTGTATGAATTTGTGTTGGTCAAGACTATTGATAAGGTACCTTGTAGGGATACACTGTAGTGTTGTCAGTATCCAAATAGTTTCTTCTCTTTTTCTTCTCCTTCCACACGTGTGTTATCTGTTTCTATTGGACTGATAGCATCAACGGCCGGGGCAGTTGTTCTTCTTATTTTCGATTCAATGACTCTGGGAATGAAGAATCAATTAAATGCAGGAAGAAGATCAGAATGAGAAGAAGACGAAGCATGCTTCTTAACATGAAGAAGTATGTGAAAAGAGAAGGACACCGGGAAAGTTGTAAATCAGCCAGGCGGTCGACAGGAGACACGGAAAAGAACGTGTTTTTCGTCCGTTCACGTACAAGTGTCTCGCTCTCAAGGCTAGCTTCTCCTCCCTATTCAAACTAACTGTTTTCTCTTTTTTTTCTCACAGATTTCTCTTTTTTGCCCATTTCCATAAAGAGATAATTCGATTGTGTGAGAGAGTGTTCTAGGAAATCAAGATCAACCTATTAGCATAGTCTGTGTTTCTCTCTATTCTCTAACAAAAATCCCTCAATGCGCTTAAAGTGCAATCTTGGCTTCTCTGGACACTATGATTTCTGAGAAGTTCTTATTTCATGGATATTTCATTCTTGTTTTTTCATCCTGTTTGGTTGCTCAATTCGTTTCGAATGAAAGTATAAAGGTGAGTGAAAGGCAAAAAGTGGGCGGATACGGTAGATTTGATGGGTGGTCGAAGAGGGTACTAATCCTACTGGTTCTTAGTCGTATTCGGACATCTAGATGTCGAGAAACATGATTTATGAAGGTCGTTAAGCTTCATTGAGATTTGAACTTTTCGTGAAACATTTGTATTTGTAGAAACGAAAACTCTAGCAACTGTATTCAATCGAAGTGAAGTACTAACTTCAAATATTGAAAATTGGTTTTCAGCTTCACGATATTCTGAAACCCTCCGATACGCATCGTCTGTTCGACACATTACAATACTCGGTCCAAGAACAATACTCTGATTCTCATCTCTCATTTGTAAGCTCTTCTTCCGTTTTCATATGCATCTCTCTTCGAAATTCCAGGATGTATCCACAATCTATAACTACTCTGAAAAACCGATATCGATTGGAAAGTTGAACCGGAAATACAGAGATATCCTTTATGAAGGTGACATGGCAATTAGTTACAAACAGTTGAGTCTGATTGTGAATGGATCCACTGAGTACCGAAAAGCAGCAAAGCCGCGGCCAAAGGGAAAAAAGATAACTGAAATCCTGAGAAATAAACGACAAGCGTATCTCGATCAGAACTATCCAGCTACGATTTGGAAGAATGGAGTTCCGTTCATGTTCCATGAATCTCTGAGTATGATTATCTTATGTCTCCCATTCTAATATCCCTAATCATCAGGTCCCTCCGCGAAGGCAGCTATACTAAAAGCCATCCATTTTTGGTATCGAGAGACTTGCATTGAATTTCGTCCGAGGACATTCCAAAAAGAGGTACTTGTGTTGTTTGAATCCTTCATAATTGTATTTTTATTTCAGTATCTGCTTTTTATCGGAAATGACGAAGGATGTTGGAGTACAGTAGGAAGAGATGCATCACAAGGAAAACAGGTCGTCAGTATTGGAGAGGGATGTGAGCATGTTGGTTTTGGGGTAAAACATATTTCTGAAAATAATCACGTATTTTCAGTTTGGAGTTACATCTCATGAACTGGCTCATGCTCTGGGAGTATTTCATGAGCAGTCGAGGTTCGACAGAGATGAATCAGTCACTTTCAATCCAAGAGTTGTCGAGAAAGACTTGCTGTTCAATTTTGCGAAAGTAAGAATACAACAATTTTGCATAACTCTGTGTCACATTGTCACCACTTTTTGAATTCAGATTTCTCCACGTCAATTGTCTACCTATGGATTACCATATGACGTCGGAAGTGTGATGCACTACACACCAACTGAGTGAGTTACGGCTTGAATATAGGCTTGAATATACCTTATGTCATTAGGCTAATGAGTATGTTTTTAGATTCTCTAATTTTGCATCCATCCCAACCTTAACTGCAATTGATACAAATCTTCAGCAGACTATGGGACAGTTAGAGGGCCCCTCATTTGTAGATGTTCACATTATGAATCAACATTATCAGTGTCAAGGTTTATGAAATCACATAATTTTTCTCTCAACTTCTATTTCAGAGAAATGTGCCACTCAAGCTCCCTGTCAGAACGGAGGCTTCACTAACTCCAGAAACTGCAGAATCTGCAAATGCCCAACTGGATTTGGAGGGGCTTTTTGTCAACTCATCGCTCCATCATTCTCACCGTTTTGTGGTGGGATGTTGACTGCAGAAGAGGTACGAAACGTGAATTTTTGCAGTGGAGATTGTATTTTTCTGTTCCAGACTTCCAGAAGATTTGATATTACAATTCGACAATCTACAACTACTCGGCCGAAGTCGTGTATATATCATATCAAGGTAAAAGAGACAACTTTGAATCTAGACAGATCTACAGAGAAAAAATGCGTTGCAGGCTCCCGAGGGGAAGAAAATCATTGTTGAAATACTGAAAATAGACTCTAAGTGCATTGAAGGATGTTATCAAGATGGATTAGAGTTGAAGATGAAAAAGGATTATCGGCCAGTCGGTTACAGGTAAAACAATCATCGTTTCAAAAGCAGCAAAGAGATGATTTCAGATTCTGCTGCCCTGAATCGTCACGAAGGAGGATCATGTCGGAAGGCAATCTCGTCCCATTTATAGTATACTCGAGAGAGGAAAACTTTTCAGTTTCTTTCGAGTACTCTTTCGGTTAGTTACTTCCTTTTATAAAGATCCAATGAACTCAATTTCAGTGTCTTCAACTGCACGGTTCGATGATGAGAATATTATTGAAGATGTGGTCATAGAGAATCCAGATGGAGTTTTTGCTTCAGACTCGGATTCTTCACTATTACAGAAATTAGGTTTTCGAAGGCATTTATAGCATTTTCTAGTTTTTTTTTCTCTTTTCAAAAATGTTCTTGTTTCTCAATGAGCTTTATAATGTTTCCAGTCCCTGCCGTGCTTTCTCTTCTCTCTTTTTCTCAAATGCCGATCTGATGTTTTCTAAATATTCATTCAAAAAGAAAAATAAATTAAATTTCGAAGCTGATATCATGTAATTGTTGGCAAAATGTCGATGCTAAATTGTAGGGGGAAGGAGAGATTTGTATCACAAATATCACACAAAACTTTTGGCTTTCGAAGAAATCGTTGCTCTCACTCTCGATCGGCTTCAAACAACAGGTGATTTAGGCAGGTGAATACATCGTTTCGTTGAACTGAAATTAGAATAAAAATTGTAAGATGAAGACAGGTGGAAAGTTTCGTTTTGTGGAAAACTACAGAACTCTGACTAGGATTATGGGCACGTCACCGTACCTGATCAAATGAGAGCTCCATGATTGACACCTTGTTACTCATCATGATGACTTCTCGAATTCTCTGAAAAGTGACATTTGAAGGGAGAACAGTTGCGGGATATATAGATAAAGGCAATATCAAAAGGGATTTAGAGCCTATGATATTTGAAGAATTTTTGAAATTGCAGCTGTGGAAAATCCCAACTTCAAAACTTTTTGAGGCAATATGTCCCATTGCTCACCGGTGGCTCTCCATTTCGAACATGCCGTCTCTTGCATTGAATGTATGTTCGACATTTCAAAATCACATAGAATCCCATCATTTGAATAATGAAGATGGTTGGGCACACGACGAGCACGATCTTAGCCATTACAGAGTCTCGATGAGAGATGTTACCCTAGAATAATCTCCGTTTTTTCTTTGTTTTCCTTACCATCACACAAACCTCGGAGAACAGCTCGCCCACTGCTATCAGAGTAGTGATGGCATTCAGAACGGCGATGAAGAGATGGTAGGCGAATGCAGGCATCAACCATTGGGTTTGGAGCTGAAAGAGTTTAAATAAGAGGGAATATAAGAGCAGGGGATATTACTCTAGTAGAATAGAGGGAGTAGAGAATGAGTCCATGGGAACTACAACCACCAATCAGGAAGCAGACAAATGCGATTTTGGCTGAAACAGAAAAATCATGATTTAGTAGATTGATGACTAAAAGTGCATGAGAACTCCAATTTCGAGAGACGGGGACGAAGTTCGTTTTGACTTTATTTGGGAATTGAGGATGCTTCAAATTTTAAGTCGGCTAAAGGGGATAGTATCAATACATTTTTTGCACCTACAACTATGCAGTGCTCGGAACCACACCTCGAAAATTCGCGAGTTTCTTTTTATTACTTTCACTATTTGTTACACCTCAAAACTCAATGGTCAGCGTAGGCGATTCCACACCAAAGAGCATATACGAATGATAAACTTGAACCCTCTTTTTTTCTCACAAGCCTAAAGATCATACACATCGGGAACTTTAAGAGGCTCCAAATCAGAATGCCTCATCCTAGATGAATCCTTCTAGCCAGATCATTCATTTCCAAAACAAATTCGAACATCAAAATCGTGATAGGGAAGTGAAAACAAACGAGAGATCACAACCATTTCCCACGGATCACATGAATGAACTCACCGGTCAAGTTGACTGAGTCCTCGTAGAGATACCATGGGAATATCCATAAGCCGAAAACGAATACTCCTAGTGTGGCACATATTCCGAATACACCGCAAAATGAGGCTACGTATTTGATATGGACTCCACCGCACACTCGGAAACGATCCGCGTTCTCGTCGAATTCCATTGTTGTTCTGAAATAAATTCAGAAATTTCCGGGAATCTTTCGAATTGTCGATTCAAAAAGTGATTGTAGTGGGTACGGAGGGGAAAACAATAGTGGAAGGAGGGAACTAGGACGACTATAAAATTTGAAGTAAATTATACCTAGATCTCTCAGAGACCCATATTGTTTTTGAGGTGATACTCCTTCCTCGTTCCTTTGAGATTCCTAATTAACGATCATAACAGAAGAAGAAAAACTATAGTAGGAATAAGGGGAGACATGAAACGGAAGAGTTGTGAATGGGAGAAGGAGGCGGGGGATATGTTGATTAAAAACGAGAAAAAAGATAAAACATATGGGAATAAGCATGTGAGGGGAGAAGAGCACAATTGGTTTGGGTGTCCATTGGCAACCCGAAAATGTAGAAATAAATTGGAAAAGGGAATAAAAAAGAAAAGAGAGAGAGAGAGAGAGACAAGCGTCACCGAACCAATTGATATCTATGTAAACGAGGTTTTGACTAGAAGTTTTTCGGAGAGTGATGTCAAATTGAGACAATTCTCTTATGAACTTCTTGGTCTGCAGGAGTGAATTTAAGACAGAAGATATTAGTAATTTGTTCTGGTTCTCTGAATAGTCTGTCTCCAAATTTCAGATTTCCAGGAGAGTAATCAGCAGTGCGGAAGCTAATACAAAAACAAACTGCAATTCTACATTTTCAAGAAATTTGGAAATTGGAGTAGATGAAAAAGTTAGAATACTTAGACGCTCAAGGATTCCATTTTGAAGAGTGTAATGACTTAACTTTTTCCCAGTGAGCTTTTCGCAAGAACTACAATAATCAGGATTTTGCAACTGCACGGTGGCAATACCGAAAACCAAAATGACGCCACTAGCTCTGATTTTCAGTAGCAGTAGCCTTTTGAATCTTACTATTAGAGAAAAACAATGTCTCATTAAAGTTTTGACAGCAAGAGATCTTTGAAGCTCTTGCTTTATGAGTAAAAAGAAGTAACCCTTCGGGGGATCTCCGTTTGATCGAGTTATAAAAGGAACTGATATTGTTCTGCGAACACATAAACTGCCTTATTCAAGAGAACCAATAATACTTCCATCTACTTCGAATGAGAAGAAAATGATGAAAATAAGAAGTGGGAGGAGAATGAAATAAACTTTTTGAATAGAGCTATAATCATCTCTCTAATTGCGATTTCAAATCTAGAGATTTTTAAGTTCTTGTACTCTTTTCCAAAAAGTGCACGAGACTTTCGAATCGTCATCTTTTTTAGGAAATTTATACTTATTTCGAGAGAGAAAAAGGATAAAGGGAAATCCTTCAATAGAAGGAATCCTGCTCTCTCTACTAGAAAAATGTGATTTGCAACCAGACCAACGAAAAAAAAAATTAATCGAGAATGTTGGTTTTGGTCTGCAGTTGGGGGAAATGAAGCCTGCGTCAGACATGAGAACCAAAAGTCTGGTTTTGGGAAAGAAATGCGGAAAAACACGAAAAATCAGAACAATACCTTGAGTCATTTTTCTGAATTTCCGATGTGCTCCTGATTCTCAAAGCTTCTCGATATTCAGATGTATTCAGATTTCCGGTACTCTACTGTCTTTTATACTACGAAACGACAATACGATGACGGAAATTCTAGGTCTTTCTGACTTGAAAACGATACAATTTCTATCGGTTCTTCGTCAATGTTTTGATCTAATGTATGAACAGACAATATCCGTCTGTGTTCGAGAACTTGAACCCATATGATCTAGTCTCTTGAACAAAAAAGAGAAGAGAAGAAAAGAGAGTAATTAGTCAGTGTCCAAAAAATTAATGAGTTTTCTTCTAGCAGCAGTACTCTAGTTCTTTCTTGACTAATAAGTGAGGTTAGAGCAAGCTAGTACTTTTTCAACTTTTCAATGAAGAAAGGAACCTCATAAACTTGTACGATGGTTTCTGATTTCAAAACTCTTCAGCTAAAAGTCAGACGAATGATCAGAAATTTGGTCGAAATTCCCATTGTCTGAAGGTAATTGCTTGTGTGAAATAAGTATTTGGTCTGAGAAATTCAAAGTCGAACTTCGAGCAGCAAGCGATTAGTCAGCAATGGGCTTTGATTTCAAATTTATTCAAATGGTGATTTGGGAAGATAACATATGAAGTTCGAGTACTAATTGCTTCTATACATTTGGTACTTTGAAAAGTGTTCACAAACAAAATAAGGCTAGTGAATGCGCTTTACGGTAAAAATGAAAACTCATAAGATTAGTGAATCTCTTAGAGCCGCAGCTTAAGTACACTTTATAATCAAAGTAATAAAAGTCATTTTATGGTTGGCGGGCTCCTCAAAATCAGTTTTTTTCAACCAGGAAGTTTTATGAGAACTACGGTAGTAAGGTTGTCGGGGACTTGAGCGCGGCTAGTTCTTATGGATTGAGATAGAAAATGACTTTTGAACGTTCGATGCCTTTTTGTCTCGTTTGGTAGTGCCTATAGTAACAATGTTTTCAGCCAATCAAAATTGAAGCAGATGAACCAGCGGAATCAGGCTCTTTCAAAGCAACATTTTTAGTTACTGGTTAAGATCTCCTGTATGAGAACATGACCGCTAAGAATGGGTAGACTTGTGTTGCGCAGCTAGACCAATCCCAATAGGGAAATATAAACACCTAGACAACTTTTTAGTCTCTTGTAGATTCTCAGTATTTAAAGCAGAAACTAAATCTGTCCTGGAATCTCCCGGGAACTCTTTATTCTCCTAACTAGCACACGCCCTCTACACACGGAAATATAATATAAATCATTTTGGGATAACTGGAAAAATGTACTGAACATGTTTCTGGAAAAGAAATCGAAACACTTGAAAACTTTAATTTCGAGTGTCACATGTTAACGAAATCTCACAACTTGCCTCACTCTTTTCGTCCGAAAGAAATAAGTAAAATGGCAATGGCGCCGGTTAGAGCTCAAACAGGGGCTCCAGTAATTGGATTTTTCAGCCGTTTATCTCGAATTGCAGCTGCACGAACTTTGGCTTTCACTGGTGTAGCTCTCGCTTTGAATGTTTTGCGCTTGTTTCACAAAATCAATGTTTTTGAATGTTGGGATTTCGAGAAAATTGTTGGGGCGGAGCTTGTGGAATGGCAGTTGAATAGCGGGATGGAAGTGATAATTTGAGGGTTTCGATTGACTGAAATGGCAAATCAGAAGGTTGGGAAATTGAGGGAAGATTGTATGTTAGATGCTCGAGAAGAAGAACCAAAGACGAGAAAAATTTTTAATTTTATTTGTCACAGCTTGAAATGTTTGGTTTCGTTTGGAAAATACTGGCCCGATGGGAAAATTGAGTGAAATAACAAAAAAGAAAACAAAAACAGATCGTAATGGGAAAAGGTTGATAACCCGTTGCATAGAAAGATTTCAATTAAAAGTACATAAAATCATTAAATGACGTTGAAAAAGGGAAAAAGCATTCTAGTCGACCAACTTCTTGATGAATACAATTCAATTTGGGAGCTCTAGTTTCGTTCTCTTGATAAGTAATACCACCAGTAGAACACTGAAAAATATTATTAATCTTGTGGAACTGATTTCATTCATCTCTTACCATTGAACGCAGCAAACATTGCTGGAAATGCTTTGGCTGCGAATGAATCTACTCTGGCACCCATATCAGCTGATGCTTCCCTTGAACTGTTGTTCTTCCAACTAACACCATTTCCATTCGTTTCTCCACTGGAAAACAATATTATTGACGTTTGGTTAATCATTGTTTATAGTTTGATAAGTTTGAGTGATATCAGTTTTTGATTATCGGAAAATGCCGGGGTGGATTATTGGCTTTTTGAATCTATGTTGGGCACAACAGAATGGAGGAAATGTTATATGATTTTTCTAAGAAACTGATGTTCAATATATAAGAGCAATGGCGACAGTTTCGATGAGATAATGGACAAAAGTTTGGAAAAAGACAATCAAAATCATGTTCAACACCAGCAGTATCTCTGATTCCATAGTATAGTTATGTATCCCATTTTGTGATGAATTAATCGATCACACTATTCTTAGAAGCTGCATAGAAAGTTTACTAAAATTTGGATACAAAATGTTTATATAATATTGCTTACGATACAGTTTTTTAGTTTAGCTTCAAATAGTTCTGTTGAGCATCTTGATCCGGACCAAGAAATTATTTTGTTTTAAGAAAATTCCGTTTTCTGTAAGAGCTTATCGACACTTCGACCCAAAAACCACCCGATCAGTTTTGTCCCAACTCACCTAATATTATACAACTCCTCGTCATCGTTGTTGTTAATATTGTAGCGCACAGAATTGCACTTTGATGTACACGAGTACTTTCTGAAACTCACTGGTCGATCACTGAAACAACTGACACTAGACTCATCATTTCGCCGTTCCACTCACTTTTTTATCGTGCCTCCGGCAATTGCGCGCTGAAATTTGATTCTTCGTGACCTCCTCTTGATTTCTGTTATTTTATCAACGAATCCGACGACTGCAAGCTCGACGAGTGAGAAGAAAATAAACGCGACGCACACGAAAAACCAGAGATCTATGGCCTGAGCGAAGAGTATTCAAAGTTGAACAATGAATTGATCAAAACTCACTTTTACGAAAGAGACACGGGGCAGATTCTTGACAATGTTACCAAACTGGAAAGTGAGGGCCATTAGAGAGGACACACCGAGGGTGATTCTGGCTGGGAGAGCACGGGTATCAATCCAGAATGCAATCCAGGAAATGAAGACGGAGAGGTATGTTGGCAGGTACATTTGGAGTACGTAGTAACCGTATAATCTTTTGAACCTGCAATCAGACTTCTTAGAATCCTGAGAACTGGGAATATATTTTAAGTTTAGATGAGTAGATTTCTTGGGGCGTTGAATTAATAAGATTGCAATGCTAATTTTTAATTCTAGAAACCTTGTAACTTCAGATAGTCTTCTTACCGATACTGACAATCAAACTCCCAAAATAGCACTCAATCAGAGATCTTGGGGAGCCCTATCAGGAACTCTTTTTTGGTTTTCCTTTTTTCGAATTCGCGAACAGAGTTTACTACTTTTGTCCGACTCTAAACCTCGTTATAGCCGAATGTCTACACCTTCATATTTCTTGTTGCTCTTACCTAAAAGTAACTTTGAGTTGATCCCACATTCCAGCCGTATACTCATTCGACGTTTTCCCCCATGTCACATTATAAAATTGAAAATCTGGTAATCGGAAATCTTCGGGAGGAGGCATTGTTACAGGAGCCCATTGTTGCCAATTCAACCGAACTTCTGCTATATTGTAGGAGTACGATTCAAAGACAAGATGACATTCTTGAGCATCAATTGGAAATCTAGATAATTCGAAACTGCATGGAGCAGATACTTGAACTCGATAGTTGAGCCAAACTGTTCCTGGAAAAGATCGAGGTTTTTTGTGTTCTTCGACATAGGGAAAGAGTTACCATTGGGATAAATAATAAGAAGAATATTTGATGCGGGCGACTTGTGCACTTGGGTGCTTTTGCTGTTCACAAAACACACATTGGGTGTCCAAAGACGTTCACTGACATAACTATCCAACGATAGATTTGTTTTGCAAGAGATGTTCCTGGAAAAGAAAAGATTCTCCGATATTCGAGAATTTGAAATACTAACCGATACTCTAATCGAGGATCCTCCCAAACTTGACTGAACCAAACATCCGCAATGAATGAACTTGAGATCTCGGATATTGATGAGATATCCTGAAAAATTTTGAAATTGGAGTGAAAGGAATCATTGAAACAAGAAGAACGTCTATTTTTGTTTTTGATGAATCCGATCCCTAAACTAATTTGTTCTGAAAGTGACGTTCATATGAGTCTGGAAGGTAATCAAATTGGATATGATGCATATGTTTTTGTTCTAGGAAAAATTGTTTGCAGTCTGAAAACTGAAAAAATACTCACTTGAACTGTCAACTCCACGCTGACTTGTACCGAGTTGTTGGATGGTACCATCGTTTTGTCATAATCTTGTAGTAGATCCTGCAATAAACTTGGGCTATTAAGCAATTGGAAATTTTCTTAGTTGGACTTGGATCATATTTTTAAAGCAAAACTTTCAAACCCCCGATTTTTTCAATGAACTTACGGTTAAAATGCTTCGCCTATGATTAGAATTGTATTCACAATGTGCCGGATCCACTAACGATTCTGCAGTTTTGACTTCTTTTGCTACAGTCGAAATGAGAAGCATATAGATGACATCATGCAGCATTCTAGAATTCATGATTCAGAAGGGAAGAAGAGTTCGCTCGGAGCAACAGAGCACACAATTCAGACAGAAGAAAGAATAAGATATGTGGGTGAGGGTGTAAAAGAGAGAAACAGGATTCACGCAAATTCGGAGACCATTGAATTAGAGGGGCGGTAAACGAGACGAAGAAGCAAAGGACTGGTTGAGGAGTAAAATATGTGTCAGGGAAAAAGTGGAGGAGTGGAAGACAAAAGTTCGTGGGGATAGTGAGAAGAGCTAACCAACCAAACGATGAACTGGTTAGGCAGAGACCCAACTTTTAAACAGATTTAGAGCACACGAAATGAAATGAAATGCAGAGACAGAAGGACGACTGTAAATAGAAATAGAAGCCGCGTGTCAAGCACTGACGTCTTCTAACTATAGAGGCTTCCGGAAGGAAAATTCGAAGAAAATTTGGAAGAAATTCAGGCTTCCGGGTGATGTCAAAGTGATTGTTCCAATGTTCAAACGGAAGATGGAGCATTTTTATAGTGGAAGATGAATGGGCGGAACCATGCATAATTGACAGGTTTCTGTGGGAAGGAATGGGTGTTTGAACCTAGAAGAATGACTGGTCTAGACACAGAAGAAGGACATTTTCAATGACACATTTATAGAATTATGTCATGGATTGGAACGATAGAGTTTACAAAGATTTAGAGATTATCTTGATACCTAAGTTTAGTTCAGGTATTAACAACGAAATCTGGGTGTTCGAAAACCGTTGAGTCACTAAACCCTTTCAGAAGAAGCTTAGGTAGCCGTCTTTTTCAATAATTATGAACGTTCACACTTTCAAGAAGATATCTATTGGTGAGTTCGGAAGATTTAAGAGAATCTCAAAATGACCTAAGCAGGATCTTGAATGATTCAGACATTTTATTACTTTCTCCCTCCTGTCTGCTGACTTTTTACGTCTAAATTTTGTCAAATCACGAGTTGGTGGTGCACCCTCATTTTCACTCTGGAAGAGTTTTGTTGATCCTTTCTAGGAGAGACGATGTTTTTTCCAGGACCTTTTGCACTTTTTGTTGTTTCACGTTTGCATGTCACCGAGTTGAATAACATTCTCGATGAAGGGATCTGAACCAGGTCTATTATAAAAATCATGGTTTTTTAAAGAATGTTATGACAAGAAATTTATTTAGCCAAGAAAATGAAGAATGAGTTCTCGG
Source organism: Caenorhabditis sinica (assembly GCA_963932045.1). Lineage (NCBI taxonomy): Eukaryota > Metazoa > Nematoda > Chromadorea > Rhabditida > Rhabditidae > Caenorhabditis > Caenorhabditis sinica. Next base: position 9,543,455 of record OZ009941.1, on the reverse strand, counting down.
TAGCAAAACGAAAAAACTCATTCATTCTCTGAAATAGTACACCCAAATACTTTTCCTCAGAGATCGGTCAAAAGTGAAAATATAAACTAATGTCTATCCCGTTTCCCGTGGGAAAACTGAAGTTCAAAAAGGCAGAGAAATCTGTTTTCGTGAGTGTTTGGGACTGGAAATAGAAAATGAAAAAAGACGAAGAATTCATCAGAAACTAATGATTAATCCTGCCCTTAGACTGCTCCCTGCCATTGACATCTTCTGTTTCTGGTCGATGGAATGATGAGCAAGTTGAGCAAAAAAGGGGAAAAAGTGTTCGGAAGAAAAGGGAAAGGGGTTAGGTCCGACTCGATTATAATCCGGTCGACGAGACGAAAGTAACAAGTAAAAACCAAAACAACTCTCAGATATTTGGCGAAAAGGAAAAGAAAAAAGGAAGAATATACGGAATAGTTTAGAAGGCTCAGGGAGCATTTTATACCATCTCATTTCCATCAAAATCAGAATCCCTAGTTCGAAAAGTGTCTAGCCGACGTTTCAGGAAATTGTTGACCTAGACAACTTTAGAAATGAGACGAATTCTGCGAAAACTCGGATTCTGTGAAATTTGCTACTTCAAATTTTGGGTTTTCATGAATCATTATGGACATAGAACGGAACCAAAACAGCTGTGAACTTCAAATTTGTAATTTCTTCATTCGTTGATTTTGTCTAATAAAACCACATTTCACAAGCTCGAATCCAACAGTTGCATTTTCTATTTTAGGGAGAACCACGAGATCCAATTCTTGAAAAAAACGTAAAATGACATGTTCAGCTTCTCCTATTCCAGTAACTGGGTGTTTCTCATTTTAAATTTGACAAGTTTATTGCTAAACTGATGTTGCCTTGGATGAGGGAGCTAAATTTATACACTTCAGTTTCAAAACTGGATCACTGAATCACGGAGAACTACGTATAAACTTAATCCATTGATCCCGGGTAAACACATACAACTTCCTCATTAGAAATTGCTGTAATCTGATCTCAAAATCGGTTTTTTCCATTAATTTTTGACGCAAAACAAATAATTGGACTCATTTATGGATATTTCTAGTACAGCTATTTCCAGCCAAAAAAACGGAAGTACTTATGCAATTTGACACGAAAAAACCAGTACATGGCACGTGCAAGAAGACAAGTAAAAATGTAAGAAAAAGGAGAAATAAGTGGAAATGAGGTCGTCTTTCGTTCTCATTCGTTCTGGAATTAGAGAAGAAATGAGCCAGAAGGCGTTATGATGACGTTACAGAATTCTTCTCAGAACACTTTTCTCTCATTTTTCGACTCTTATGGTTCCGCTTTGCAACACACAAATGTGTTCCACCGGAATAATAAGGTTCTCTCGAATGCATTTTCTCCTCTCTTTTTGGTCTTTTTGGCAACGAGAGAGAAACAAATATAAATGAGTGAGGAAGAATTTTAGGTGGGATATTTTTTAGTTCGAAAACCTCAGAATTCAAGAGTTGATCACTAGAATGAATATTTTATATAGGAAATCAACGACTGATAACATCTACTTTTTGGAGGCAGTCGCTTCGGAGAGTGACGATTTCGAAAAGTGATTTTTGAAAATGCCTGAGGTAGTTGATGTTGATGGGATCTAAAGATCTAAGGATCAAGGTTGAAAGGATACTTTAAAGGTTCAGATGATCAGATAGTGCAAATATTCACAGATTTTAATTATAGATTCTAGAGATGCCCTAAAAATAGAGAAAGATTTTGGATGGATGCATGACAAGTAAAGTTTCTAGCTTCAACCACATTCAGTTCATTAGGAACGAAGTTGAAAAAAACGTTGTGATAATCTGTTTGACCACCTTTTGTATTCAGATTTAAGATCAGTGAATTTTCTTGGAACCCTACTACAAACGAAATGTCGATTTTTCGGCTCTGTTTTAAAATCGGGTGCCCACCATACAAAATCGGGTGCCCGAAAAAAATCGGGTGCCGGTCAAAAAAATCGGGTGCCCAAAAAATCGGGTGCCCAAAAAATCGGGTGCCCTAAAATCGGGTGCCCAAAAAATGGAGGGCCCAAAAATCGGGTGCCTAACTTTTTGAAGAAATTTGGAGTCTGCAGAAAACGATTTTTAGACTATTTTATTTGGAGTGTGAAATGAGTTTGGTTCGTGGAAGTCCATAGATGGCTTGCCCTAAGCTTATTTACAGCATCTTTGCCGGAATTCTTAATGTTGGTTCCGAGTGACCATATGTTCGAAAATGTGTATGAATTAGCAGAAATTATTCTGAAAGTGCTTAACAAGACGAATATAGTGTTGATTAGTCTGAGAAAAGTCTTTGAGTCAACCCATAGCCCTTTCCACTGCAGATTACGAGAGATGTTTCAAATGCGACCAACAGTATTGTCCTTTTTAAAATCTTTTGGCAGCTCAAAAGTGACTATAGACCTTCCAGACACCACTCTAGAATCTTTGTCATCAAATTTCTCATGAATTACCGTATGCCGAAAAAAAAGTTGGGCACCCGATTTTTGGGCCCTCCATTTTTTGGGCACCCGATTTCTGGGCACCCGATTTTTCGGGCACCCGATTCTTGGGCACCCGATTTTTTGGGCACCCGATTTTTTTGACCGGCACCCGATTTTTTTCGGGCACCCGATTTTTGATCACCGGCACCCGATTCGAAAACAGAGCCGATTTTTCAATGTTTATGGGGAACTGTAGGTCTTATTTGAAAAGCCGCTCAGAATTTGCAAAAACGAAAGTGATCAGCTTCAGAGTCAATAATTCGGATTCTGATTCCACTGGTGTTCAACCCACACATTTGGTTCCTCCAGCATAATGACCAGACTAACCATATCTACCGATATCTTAAATCTTGTTTTGTGATAAAGCAGAAATGAGTCAACTTCTGAATCACCATCTCTGCCCAAAAAGGATATTGTTCTGACCAAAAAACATGCATCCTAAATAGAAGTGATTGTGTGAAGCACCCTCCGTTTCAATGGAAATAGTCATTCGGGCATAAAAAGTAAGGGATGCGAGAAAGAGAAATACGTGGAGAAAATTGGAAATTTGTGTGTATTTGAGTCTCAAAAGTGTTGTATCTGTGTCCGAGTGGCAACATTACCAGATTGTCCCGAGGGATGGGACAGCCGGCCTGTGTAATCGAGTAATGAGAAGAACGAATAAACGCTTTGGCTCTGTTTTGTTTTCACTTTTTTCGTCCCTAAATCTGATCGAGGAAGGCTGATGTTGTTTCGAGAAATTAGACAAAGTGCACATAAAACTAGATACAAATAGAAGAGAAAATGTCATTCTTAATTCGATAATAATTTGGGCTGTGGTGTTTAGGCACATCAGGCAGGCACTGATCTCTTTTCTAGAATCAGAAATTGTTATACTTGGGAATGAAAATGAAGTTCACAACAGCTTCTACTGAAAAATTAATGAGAGGTACTAGAGCTCGCCAATGTGTACTGGGAGTACTTTGAGATTCAGAGCGAATCAACGATAAAAGTTATAAAAACTGAATGATAGACCTCACTACATCATAATTAGAAAGCACTGAGAATTACTTGCTATTCAAAAATTTTCAAGATTCGGAAAACCTTCGAAAGAGTCGGAAATTTGACAGAGCTGTATCTATTTCATGAGCAGGATGTAACAGATAGACTTGTAGTTTAGTAAAAACTACTTTGCCAAAAAACAACAGTACTTTTGAGTAAAAATGAACCCACTCACTTGAACTTCTTGAAGTTGTAAGCTCTAGAATTCTCCCACTTAATCTTTGAAAGTTGATTTCAGTTCCCACCGATGAAAATATCGAGTAAACAACGACTACTAGTGGTGGGAATTCAGAATTGTCACTTTCCAGAAAATTCGGGAAAAAATGAGGGGGACACAAATGATACCAGAAATTACCATCACCAACAGACCAAGTAATAACGGACAATTTACACATCATTCAGGCTTTTCAAAGTAGGAATTGTGTTTTGGTTTGAAAATCAGAAATAAGACTTTGAAAAAAATATAACTGGAAATATTCTGATGTGGGTTTGAAATAGTTTGTAGTCTCAAGCTAACGTCGAACTTTTTGAATAAGCTGTAGACAAAAAATAAAAAAGTCAAGTACGCTGACTTTTGACATTCCGTACTTTCTGGGTCAAAGTCTACTATATTCATTTGCTACTCTTTCCAAAAAAAGAGGAAATGAGAAGGACGAATCGAATGAATTATGAAATGAATGAGGGTGCTCACTATCTTCAAATAGTCACCAGGAAACATTTCTTTTCCTGAGAGGAATCCTTCTAAAAAAACACCCACACGCGATGAAAATCATTCGGATCACGACTTCAGATGCCTTCAGATGACAATTCACCAGAGAAAACTCTGAAATTAGCAGCACAGGGTGGGTGAATGTGTTATGCCCTTTGCTCTTTTTTTTTGTTTCGTCACTACTACGACTAGGCCAATTGGGGGAGTATAAGAAAAAAAGAAGATGCAGAATGGTAGAAGACACATAAAAATTTAACGATACCAACCTATTGCGATATTAATTAAATGTGCCACCGACTTGAATTCGTCAAGGTTTAGGTCCGCTTGTACTGATATTTAAGAGGAGCAAGAAGAAGGTTCGATCATTGGGATTACCTTTGATGCGATGGTAGTGGTCGTTAGCTCTAGTAGCAAATTTGACGCGCCCTCGGCGCTAAAGCGTTTCAGTGAAATCTCAATTTTTGAAAGAAACATCTAAAGAAGGTTTATCGGAACTGTGTTCCGATTTCTTTTTCTCAAAAATTTCAGTCCAAAACCCAACTACGAAACAGACATTGTCTCTGTATTTCAAGTATTGTGAGAAAAAAAAGTCACACCTTCACACTTCAAATCTCTTCATACCAAAAAATGAACTCTCTTGAAAACCAGACTCCCCATTCTCCGGTTCAAGCCACTTCAGAACTCTGTTCCCAATTTATAAACGATGAAACTCCACACAAACACTATCATTCGGAACAGGAAACGAGATTTGGTTCCAACACTAAAAAAAACAAACAAAAAAGAACAAAACACACAAAAATCCTCTCGTTCCTTCTTCTCGTTTCACACCAGCACAACGTATCCTTAAAAATTCATAAAACGCTCTCCTTTCCGAGTCATTAATAATTTTGGAAAGAGATTGGAGAACACGCTTGGAGGGATGTAAGCGGGAAGGAACAACAACGGGAGAGACCTCCATTTTTTGGAATGGATATTTCGCAGAGAAAGAAACGCTTTTTTAATATTGGGAGGAACATGAATGCATTGATGTTCCATTTTCGTGGAAAAAGACAGCTGTATTGGAATTTTTAAATAGTGTTTTCAGTTTCAGAAAAATCCCAAAAGTCTGGATGGGCTGAAAATCAAAAGTGGCGATGCAAATAGTACTGTTTCGGAAAATCGAAGATCTTTGGTGCTACTGTATCTGAGAATTGGTGAACCTCGCCTTTGCCGTCGAAAAGTTACTTTGAATAGTTACAGTACATTCGAAATGGGTTTTTTAAATTAATACCATAACTCTACCGCATGACTGTTTCGAAATTTTGAGCCGGAAGCCTTTTAGTCCAATTACCGTTACTAGGGTCCCAACAGAAGTTATTCTAAAGCATGACGTATTCTTTCAAAAGAAAAAAAACAATTTTGTAAAGGTCGAAGGATGTTTCAAAAAGTTTTGCAAATTGTTTGAGAACTCGCGTGGTTGTCATCTATTAGCATTCGAATGAATTAGTTAATTGGACGGAGCAAATGGGGGGAGTTCCAAATGCAAAAGTGCACGATGTCGTTTTCCTATTAGGTAGACCAAACTATGGGAGGTAAAAGAAAAGAGCAAGATATTCTGAGAACACTGAATAGTACATGATGAAGAGTATTGACACGACGTTCGTGGTGGGTCCGTTCTTCGATTCCCTAGTTTTTCAAGTGTTTTTGTCTTTGATTTGTGCCGTCGAGATGTCTTGAAAAGAGAAGAAAAATGGGAAAAGATAGAGGAAACGATGATGAAAAAAGAAAAATACCGGAGCAATTTGTGGAGCAATAGTTAGCTCTAACACAGAACAAGAAGAAGAAAAGAGACATGATGGTGCTCTCTGCCACCAGGTTTGGAAAAGCGACTCGATTAGAGAGAATGTCTCTGTCCATGGGAATGGGGAGACATGCAAACCAATTGTTTCTTCTATGGAAACAAGAAGAAGAAGGAAATAGGAGAGAGAATAAAAAATGAAAAAGCAGGAAGGGTTTAAACATCTTCCAGGACATATTCTTCTTTTATATTTGTTCTATCGGTCTTATTTATAAAGGTACGGAAGTAAAATGGGGATTCTTGACCTTCAGCATCTTGGGTTACAATGACTCAACAAGGACTAGAAAGTAGTGAGGTTTTGGGGGAATAGATGGCATCAAGAGGAATTTGTGGAAAGTGGATATTCCAGCCATTCATTTTTTATTGTGAATTAGAACCTTAAAATTAGACCCGGTATGTTTAATTTGAAAGGGTGCAACCATAGAAATAGACCATTCGTTAGTACCCCATTATGTGGAAAAGTTCAAGGATTTCAGATTCCCAATGGATTCTTACTGCTGGAACTGATTTCCATCCAGTTAGATCCAACAACTTGAAAAAAACGATTCATACATTTTTATCTGAATCGACGCAGAATTCGATACAAAGCAAAATTGTCTTGGAGCATTTCCAAAATGGCTTTGAACAGATCCTGAAAGTTAACTTTTTAAATTTTCGCTGGTTTATGCTCCATTTTTCAGTTGGCTTTTCAAAGAAAATTTTCCTTCAGGTAAACCGGTAGAGAGCAGATTTAAGGAGAATGTTAACTTAGAGGACTTGTGAATCTGTTCAAAATCGTTTTCGACTATGCTCCAAAATACTTTTCATCTGCTTTTCAGGAACTTTTTCGACAATCCTTGTTAGAAAAACCAAACTATTGAAATATACTTTCATTAGAAAATCAAACCTTAAGCCGAAAAGCACACTGTCAAAAAACTCCTGACAATTCTAACCAAGATCCTACAAAATTCACAGAAGCCTGTGTTTTCTCTGCAGTATATCAAATTTCGAATGTTAAAACACAATAAATGGTCTCGGTTTTGCTCCAGAAGAACAATAGAGTTATCAGGTTGTTATCAGAAAACAGGAATCAAATTTATCTATATCTCATAATTCGCGATTTCTATTATTCTAAGCTCGTAACCCGATCAGCTACGAGTAGATCACAAAGCGGCGTTCCATTGTCAAATCATATTATTCTGAAGTTGCTGACACAGAAAGAGAGACACAGAAGAGAAGGAAGAAGATAAAAAGCAAAAAGAAAGAATAAGAAAAAACAAAAAGGGAAACAGACTGACTGCGCGATTCGGAAAATGCCAATTTTCCCACCGCACACGGATTATAGTTGTCAAGCAATAGGAAGGCAGTCGAGTCACCGATATTTAGGAAAAAGAAGAGAAGACTGACAAAAAGTTATTCGAGAAGATGATGATGGAGTTGAATTTGGGAAACGGGAAGTGGTGTTCAAGAAGGAGATTAGGCCAGGAAGTTGGGAGGGAGACAGAATACTGTACTGGTCATTTTATAAACTTGAAAGTGTTATAGAGGAGGGTCAAAGGGAAGTTCGAAGTGTAAAAGGGATAGCTTGAACTAATTGAACTGAAAACTCTCTTGAAATGAGCCAAAGGTGTCAGTTCTTGGAAAAAAGTTGCGAAAATCTGGGAGAAAACGAAAAGTGCGAAGAACTCGTTCGCGTTGTATTGGTTGATGATGATCGATCGTTTCTGACCATCAATCTGACAAGAATAATCACTTTTGACGAGTCGCCGACAGAGGGGGGACTCTCTTTCGAGCACGAGTGGGGGTCCATGTGTAATAAAAACATACGGAAAACGATGATTTACTTGCTTCTTACTATGTAGAAAAAACTCGATTCACTTCGTTGACTTTTTTCTATTTTGTGTCTCTCCAACGTTCTTTTTCACTTTTTCTAAATGAGTTTGTCACAAAAATTTCATTTCCTTTTCGAACTCATCCGTTTTGTAACCGAAAAAAGAAACTCACTATTCGACTCTTAGTCTTTTTTGTTTTAACCGAATTTCAGTTGATTCTATTATCTCAAATGAGAACATAATACATGTGTACGTGGGTTGAACCCCCTGAAAACAGTCTTCCGGGGGAGGGGGCAAAATTCAATCTAACTGTTTCCGGGTTGAACTTCTCAAACGGTACTTAAGGTCACATGATCTTTCTGAATAATCTATGACTGTTCTGAACCATTTTGGATGGATCCAACTAATAGTTAGAGTTGGAGTATCTCTTATGTAAACTGAAACCCAACTGCTCATCTCTTCTCTTCTTCTACCAACACCAAAGGTTGAAGTTCTGAACAAAAAGTAGATATCTCTTCTTTCTTTTGAAACGGATAATGCACTATCTCTCTCTCATCTCCTCTTTTTTCTTCCACCCAGATGCCACATCAACCGCAACTGTTCATGACTTTCAACTCACAGCATATTTTCCACATTTTTTTGATGACGATCATCATCATCATCATCATCATCACTTTGCTCTTCAATTACAAGGAGCACATGGAAAATGTTAAACATGGATATTTACTAATGAGTTTTTGAAAAGAGAAAGAGTCAATGGAATGAGCAAAAATTGAAATTTTCTGGCAGTAAACAGGGACATTGAATTAAATTTTGGAATTGGATGTTGGTGAGCAAAATATGAATGAAATCGGTAAGATAGGGATCAAGGAGAGGTACTTGTTCTAGAATTGAGACATTTAGCATAATTTGAGTTCTTCTGCATCAAATTAACATTTTAAAAATTATTAATATGAAACTTTGTACAATTTGATACAGAAGACTTTCTGTATCTCACCATCAGATTTTCATGTAAAGCTTTCTTAAAGATATTAGAATCTACTCCGGCTTGTGACTTCAGTTTGCACTTTTGGCTTTCCTACCGTTTTTTTTTCAATATTGGAAGGCTCGTGTATACCTTTTGGCAATTAACAACAGTTACACGAGGTCTTGCATCCTGAAAAAACAGCGACAATCCCGGAAAATTTAAATTTGAGCAATAGAACGCAATGTAACATGAAAAGTAAGACTGATAAATAGATATAGGTTTGTTTCAATTGAGGGATTTTTAGAGGGACTGAGGGAGATTATTGTGGAAAAATCATGACTATTTTCGTGATTCTCACTAAAATACGGGTATTAATGGAAATCTATAATAAATTAATGCAAAATTAAAAATCATGCAAGTAAGTGAATGCTGAAAAGTCAAAAATCGAAGGGAGAAAACAAGTAATGATCCGACACCAAAAATTGTTGGAACCAGCCAGAAAATATCAAAAAGCTTTTAGATTTTCCCATCATCCGCTAGCCTATTATCACCTACTCTTATCACCCCCTCCTCTTCTTTTCATTGGTTTTTCCTCTTTTCACAGAAATCCTAATGGAAACAAAAACAAGAAAATGAGGAACTAAAGAGATGAAGTTCCCTCTCCTCTTGAACTCTTTTTTCTTTTTCTCTAGACAATAACTGGCAATTATTCTCGGATTTCGAGGACCTCCTAAAGCTCGTCGAGGCGTGACACACAATTCTTCCTGGGAGCACAACGGAGCACGCGCGGACCCCCGAAAACGCTCCATTTTGTAGTAGAAAAGGTCCGTGGAAAAAGTGTAAAACTCATACAATATTGATGGTTTTTAAGTGCACAACTTGATTATTCGGTCATTTCCCGATTAAATTCCGCGTTTTGTATACGTACCAAAAACCAGTGGGTCAGGAGATGATGAAAATTGAAATGAATTTTTGAGTTGATCACGAAATGTTAGTGTTTCGAAACAGACAACATGAATTGAAGGGTCAAGTGATCATAGATACCTTTGGAATCGAAAGTAAGGAATCGGGATAAAACCGAGCATATCCAAAAGCTCAACCATATTTTCAGAAATTTATTCTCCAAAATATTTTCAAGCCATCGAATGAACAGAATGAACAATTAAATCAACATGATGTCGTTGTTTTGACCCTTTTGACGCCTTCTCCGCTTCTCCATAAGTGACAACCCGTTTCTTGTTGCAGAAAAGATATTTGAATTGATGCCGGAACTCGGCATTCAGCGACAAGTAGACAAAAATGTTGATGCCAGAGTTGATGCATGTGAAGTAGGTGGAAGGCTTTGAAACGAATCTGACAACCTAAAGAAGGAGACGAAATGATTGATTGGGATCATCATTGAAGCTAAACCTCTTCGAAATGAACTTGCAAAATGGAAATTGTATTTGGAATAGAGACTAGAATGAATGAGATGAATGAAATGACTAGACTGTATCGGACGTTTATGATCTGACGACGCACCAATCTGGAAATGAAAATCATTGACAGGAAAGTAAGGTGTGTTAAAACAAAAAATATTGACATTTTCCGAAATTCGGATATCTAGGTAGTTGCTCAAAATGAAGGTTAGTCTTGTTTTAGTAGAAATTTCTGAAATGCCAAGCGCTAATGCACAAAAACTTACTTATTTATTGTCGATGAAGCCTTTATCATTGTGATACAGTTAATTAGAAAACTGAATAGATATCCACAAATATTGATAATGTAGATGAATGTAGCATAATCCGTTCCAAACGCTGCTTTCCTTCCGCAATAATATATCACCTGAAACATAATTGAAAAAAAATCATCTAGATTCTAATTACCTCCATATTCCTGTTCACGTATGCAATTACAAAACCAATCAGTAACGTTGGAAGCAAAATGACTAGAGTTGATCCGAAGAGAAAACTTGATCTGGAATTGATTGTGTGTTCTATCATAGGCGTATCACTATTACCGATTTCTTCCGTTTTTATGAAACCAAATGGGAGCAAAAACCGCGAGCGCCCTCTGGATTCCAATAACCATTTGCACCACAGGTGGCCAGATGTCTCCTAAAAACAAAAGTGTGACACTAAAATGTTATATTTTTTTCACCGATTCCTCTCAAAATAAGCCAAGGTTCGATGGCACATTGCCATGCAGTTCGAGTAGGAAAATGATGGGTTTGGATAACTTCGGTGTATAATTCTACTCGATTCTTTCCCATAAACAGAATGGCAAGAGTGTTGAATGTGTCAGCCAATCCGAGAATCATCAGAATCTGAAAATAAGAAAAACCTTGATCAAAAAATTCCTTTTCAAATACTCACCCTATTTCTGTGTTTCTTCCGTAAGGTCGGTGATGACAGGAAAACCGAAAATAAAAGGATGTTGAGGGAAAAACAAATCGCTCCGAAAAATACATTCATTCTGTAAATAGGCTATGAAACAGTTTCTGACATGTAGATTGTCATAGTTTCTTCATGAATTTCCGCTAAATTTTCGTTGAACGAAGCACCCAGATTTACTTTGAATTCAAAAGTTTGAGAAGTTTTTGTCTATGGTAATCTCTTATTTTTTCTAAATTCTCTTCTTTTTTGTTTCAATGATAATTCTAGTTTATGAAAAAACAATAACTAACCTGTGAATCGAAACGTAATCATGAAGATCTTCTAAAAGTTTAGGTGTGACACTAGAATCACGTTCTCTGCTTGTATTCATTTGATGATTAGACCGGAGAGGGCAAATTCACATTTTACGAAAACGAGAGAAAACCGATATAGAGAAAGAAAAATTGGCGGATGGTATGACATGGTGGAATGCTCTCGATTCGATTCGAAGAAACGATGATTGCGACTAATTTGGTGACGATGAGAAGAGGAATCGCACTCTATGTTTTCAGGGGGAAAAGGAGGGAGAATAGTCTCGTGTCGAAATTAGAGTATATTTATACAAGAATGTGCATGAGGCAGGCGTTTGTTATTAATTATTCTTAATTGATTTTAAAAAACCTTCTGGAATACAGATCCAGTTCAGAACCTAGTTTCCTAACAATGCTTATCACATTCTTCACTTCATTTCAACTTGAACATTTTGTGTTTGAAAACTAATTCCGAACCCATCAGTTTGGACTTTGCTCTTTTGGAAGATCTCCGTTTGATTTATATTATTACTTTTTTCTTTGTCTCCCACAACTAGCGGTCATGTGAGGATGTGACTCTGTGCATTCTTCAGAACGCACTTCTACTTTCGGGAGACTTTTTCAAGTCAGCACTCAGGTTTAGAAAATGCCCAGCCTTCTATATTTCGCCGGAATTTTACTATCACTGCTGATGGACAGTTCTGAAGAATCCTCGATGGTCATCGTTTCTGGTAAACCGGCAATCTTTGATAATTTTGAAGCAGCTATGGGATCATGGGAATCTTGCCTTGTAAACTGCAGTGCAAATGAACAGTGTATTGTACGTTTTTCTCTAGGAGGGGCCCTTCGAATACCTGTAAATATATTCAGGCTGCCTACAAAGTTTCAAAAACCAAATGTCACATTTTCCTATTCGGAAGCATCAAATCCATTGAAAAATCTTATTCAGGAGATGAAATTGGTATCAAGGTAGGAGAGCTGTCTCTGAAAGTTCCAGAATGTTTCTGATTCAGACCGTTTTACCAGATGGTCAGTGTCCCACAACAAATCCTTTACTTTCTGAACCAACGTACTCCTTTGAAACCAGTAGTGGACAATTATACACAGCAGTTTTATCTATTGATGACTCCCAAAACTATAACCTAAACTACAGTATCATAACTTGTCCAAGCAACACGAAGCTCTTTCAAAGAACTACTGCCGTTGTTTGTATCGGCCTTTTTATGTTTGAGAATCCCTTATGTAACAATTTTGCACAGGGATCTGCTCTTTGTAAAGCTGAGAACGGCACATTGACTGGCCCTGCTAATAGTATTGAATACGAATACATACAAGGTATTTTTCATGACGATTTCAGAAAATTGACTATGATTCCAGCTCAATCTAATTCATCCTATAACACATCTAATCCCAATGGATATAAATATTTAACATATTGGATTGATGGAGCTGGTACATCTGCAAAAAAAAAGCTTATACGTTCGAAGATCCAACTCATAACGGAATAACCAATTATCAGTGGGCAAGCGGTGCTCCAGCGTTTGTTGGAGCGAAGTATTGTCTATACAATCCAAATGCACAAGGTCTGTATATATCGGATAATGAGTGAGTTGAGAGAGTAGTTTTCTGAAACTAATTAACTAATTCTTCAGCTGTACATTAACCATATGTTGTGATTCTATATGTTGAAGAGGAGCGCTATGTCAAGTTGCATATACCGTTGAATCCGTTTGAATTATTATTGGAGCGATAAATTGTATATTTTTACTGTTCGTCTAATACAGTTCTACATAATATTATGCATAATTTACTACTATCAACACTATGGAAATACATCTCTATGAAAATTGGCTTCCTAACAGTGCTCAATCTCACGATTTTTTCCATTCATGTCAACTTCAACATTATGTGACTTTTCCGTTCGAAAACTAAGCCCGTCAGTCTGGGCTTTTCTCTTTTGAGAGACATCCGCTTGATTTATATTTTTACTTCTTCCTTTGTCTCTCACAAGAAGAACACTTGTGAAATTGGGAGTCGATTCTTGTTTTGGTGTTCACTTCTACTTTTTGGAAAATTATTAGAAAGCCTATAGTTTAAAAGCTATGATGATTTTTTCATGAGTTTTCTAATCTAACTCATTTATGAATGTAAGTCTTATCTAAAACTCATAATCCAGTAAGCACCCAGGTTCAGAAAATGGCCAGTCTTCAATATTTTGCCGGACTTTTGCTATTGCTACTGAGGGACAGTTCTGAAGAATCCTCGATGGTCATCGTTTCTGGTAAACCGGCAATCTTTGATAATTTTGAAGCAGCTATGGGATCATGGGAATCTTGTCTTGCTAACTGCAGAGAAAATGATGAATGTATTGTTAGTTTCTTCCGAGAAAGATTTAATCGAAACTTCTATAAAAACATTTCAGGTTGCCTACAAAGTTGCGGAAACCGAATGTCACATTTTCCTATTCGGAAGCATCAAATTCATTGAGAAATCTTATTCAGGAGATGAAATTGCTATCAAGGTAGGAGAGTTGTCTTTGATAGTTGGTGAAAAATTTTCTTGATTCAGGCCGTTTTATCAGAGGAACAGTGCCCTTCAACAAATCCTTTACTCTCTGTAGCAGTTTATTCTTTTGAAAACGTAGCTGGACAATTATACACAGCAGTTTTATCTATTGATGACTCCCAAAACTATAACCTAAACTACAGTATCATAACTTGTCCAAGCAACACAAAGCTCTTTCAAAGAACTACTGCCGTTGTTTGTATCGGCCTTTTTATGTTTGAGAACCTCTTATGTAACAATTTTGCACAGGGATCTGCTCGTTGCATGTCTAATAATGGAACATTAACTGGTCCTGCTAATAGTATTGAATATGAATACATTCAAGGTATGTTTCATGATGATTGTTTTTAAATTGATCAGGGTTTCAGCTCAATCTAATTCCTCTTATGACACTTATAATCCCAATGGATATAAATATTTGACATACTGGATTGATGGAGTTGGTACTCCAACTAAATATGTGTACACTTTCGAAGATCAAACTCATAATGGAATAGCCAATTATCAGTGGGCAAACGGCACTCCAATGTTCGTAGGAGCAGAATACTGTCTTTACAATCCAAATGCACTTGGCCTGTATATATCCGATCTTGAGTAACATGCGAGAATAATTTGCTGAAACTAGTTAACTTTTTTCAGATGTTCTTACACCATTTTTAAAGAACAAATATGTTGAAGAGGAGCATTGTGTCAAATACCTTATAGTATTCAATCGGTTTGAGCTATGGTAGCGACAATTTTTTTAATATTCAACTGTTTATGATGAAGTCGTTCATATTGATTTCTATTTTTACGGAGATACAACACTATATTTGAAAACAGTCGTTTCCAGACAGTGCTCAACATCACGTCGTTTTTTCCATCCATGTCTCCTTCGACATAATGTGACATTTGTGTTTGAAGACTAATTCAAAACCCGTCAGTCTAGACTTTTCTTTTGGAAGGAGCCCCTCGTTTGATTTATATTTTTACTTTTTCCTTTGTCTCTCATAAATAACATGCACGTGAGGATAGAACTCGATGCTTGTCTTGTTGACCTCTATTTATTTCTTGAAAACTTTTTTAAGAAACCTATAGGTAAACCAGCGAACTTCGATAGTTCTGAAACAATTATGGGATTTTTTGAGTCTTGTCTTGTAACCTGCAGAGCGAATCTTCTGTGCATTGTAAGTGTCTAAAAAAAGATTATTTGCATTTCCGTAGAAATACTGTTCAGGCCGCCTACAAAGTTTCGGAAACGCAATGCCAGGTTTTCCTATTTGGAAGCATCACATCCATTATGAAATCCTATTCTGGAGATGAAATTGGTATCAAGGTATAGGAACTGTCTCTGATAGCTATCTAGAAATTTTGTTATTTCAGACTGTGATACCTGGAGAACTGTGCCCGCCAAATCATCCTCTACTTTCTGAAACAATTTACTCCTTCGAAAATAGTGCTGGGCAATTGTATAAAGCTACTCTAGTTGTTGATGGTTCCCAAAACTATAAACTAAACTACAGTATCGTAACTTGTCCAAGCAACACGAAGCTCTTTCAAAGAACTACTGCCGTTGTTTGTATCGGCCTTTTTATGTTTGAAAATCCATTTTGTAACAATTTTGCACAAGGATCTGCGCTTTGCAAGTCCAAGAATGGTACATTAACTGGTCCTGCTAATAGTATTGAATATGAATACATTCAAGGTATGTTTCTTGACGACTTTAGAAAATTAATCAGGGTTACAGCTCAATTTAATTCCTCTTATGACATATCTAACGCTGGCGGAAATAAGTATTTAACATATTGTATTGACGGAGTTGGCACCTCAAACAAATACGTTTACACATTTGAAGATCCAACTCATAATGGAATAACCAATTACCAATGGGCTAGCGAGTTCCCAAAACAAGTCGGAACAAAGTATTGTCTTTACAATCCAAACGCCCTTTATCGGTATATATCGGATATTGAGTAAGTTAAAAGAATAATCCTTGAAATTAGTTAGTTTTCTCAGATGCTCAGTAACCTCTTGTTGTGATTCTATATGTTGAAGAGGTGCGTTATGCCAAGTTGCTTATAGTATTGAATCTAATTGAATTGTGGGAGCAATATTGTTCTCAATTGTCAGTTTTCCATTTGTATGGAAATACAACACTGTATTGGAAAAAAAGCGGTTGGCTAACAATGTTCAACGTCATTCCAGCAAACTTCTGAGTTGTTTTGTTTCCGCTTTATGATGGCTATTCCGGACCCCTTCAGTCTCTGGACTGCCTATTTTTTGTAGACATACGTTTGATTTATATGTCCTACTCTCCTCTTTGTTCACTGCAAGACCCATGTGAGGATGTGAACTGATGCTTGGTTTGGTGAGCTACTTATACTTTTGAAGAACAGACTTTTCAAGAAACGCAAAGTTTGGAAAGTACCCCGATGTTTTCTCAATTTTTGTTCGAGATTAGTTTTCTCGATTTGGACACATATGTTTTCCAAACTCCCATTTTTGGTTATAGTGGCATTTTTCGATAGATAATAGGTTCCGTTATTAAATTTTACTCTTCCCTTTTCGTCGTCTTTTGTGTTCATCTGCACAAGTTCATAAGCATTTCTTGTTCAGAGAACATAATTTCTTCAAGACTAAAGTCCAAGAATGACCAGTTTTCTTCATCTGCTTGTGATTCTGCTCATACTGCCAAAGGACAGTTCTGCAGAATCCTCGATGGTCATCGTTTCTGGTAAACCGGCAATCTTTGATAATTTTGAAACGGTTATGGGATCATGGGAATCTTGTCTTTTGAACTGCAGAGAAAATGATCAATGCATTGTAAGTTTCCTTCGAGAAGAATATAACCGTAACTTCCATAAAAACGCTTCAGGCCGCCTACAAAGTTTCAGAGACCGAATGTCAGGTTTTTCCTTTTGGAAGCATCACATCCATTGAGAAATCTTATTCTGGTGATGAAATTGCTATCAAAGTAGGAGAGCTGTCTCTGAAAATTCCAGAACTTTTTTGATTCAGACCGTTTTACCAGATGATGAGTGTCCCACAACAAATCCTTTACTTTCTGAACCAACGTACTCCTTTGCAGGGTTGCAATCTGACGGGCCGGCCCGCGGGCTGGCCCGGCCCGGCCCGGGCCGGGCCGAAGGAAATTTTCTCGGCCCGGCCCGGCCCGTCCGGGCCCGTCTCGAGAAAAGTATCGGAAATTTTCAAAAAATTTTGGGATTTTTTCGAAAATTTTTAATTTTTGACTCATAGTATCCGTTCGCGGCGTTTTGAGCCTCCGCAACAACGATGCGCCGCTGAAATTTCAGCGCGCGTTGTTTAGCGTAAATCGACACTACCCGTTTTTGAGCCCAATCAAGCCGTATTTGGCGTTTGTGCAACGGATTTCAACATTTTGAAGTATTTTTCTTCCAAAATGTTGAAAATATGAAATAATAAAAGTGTTTCGAACCGCTTTATTGCCAAATACGGCTTGATTAGACTCAAAAAGGGGTAGTGTCGATTTACGCTAAACAACGCGCGCTGAAATTTCAGCGGCGCATCGTCGTTGCGGAGGCTCAAAACGCCGCGAACGGATAATATGAGTCATTAACATCAAGTGTATGGCATATAGGTACATTTGAATTTAAAGTGAAGCATTATAACTAGAATTAGGCAGCCATTTTCCAAAATTTTTCAGTGAAATTTTGGTAGACGGGCCGACGGGCCGAGACGGGCCGGGCCGACGGGCCCACGGGCCGGGCCGGGCCGGGCCGACGGGCCGGGCCGGGCCGAGTTTTTTCCGAAAAAGCCCGGCCCGGCCCGGCCCGGCCCGGCCCGTTGCAACCCTGCTCCTTTGAAACCAGTAGTGGACAATTATACACAGCAGTTTTATCTATTGATGACTTCCAAAACTATAACCTAAACTACAGTATCATAACTTGTCCAAGCAACACAAAGCTCTTTCAAAGAACTACTGCCGTTGTTTGTATCGGCCTTTTTATGTTTGAGAATCCCTTATGTAACAATTTTGCACAGGGATCTGCTCTTTGTAAAGCTGAGAACGGCACATTGACTGGTCCTGCTAATAGTATTGAATATGAATACATTCAAGGTATTATTGGTAAAAATAATGTGAACCATTTTCCCTTTTTAAGCCCAATCGAATTTATCATACAACACATCAAACTCTGGCGGATATAATTACCTGGTTTATTGGATTGACGGAGTTGGCACCTCGACAAAATATGTCTACACATTTGAAGATCCAACTCATAATGGAGTTACCAATTATCAATGGGCTGAATCAGCTCCAGGTAACACTGGAAGTAACTATTGCCTTTGTAATCCGAACCCACTTGGATTTTATATAGCTGACAATTTGTGAGTGTAGAGAATAACTTTTCTCAATTGATGGTATTTTCTAGATGCTCCGAAACTATTTGCTGCAGTGCCGTGTGCTGGAGAGGATCATTGTGTCAAGTTCCTTATAGTGTTCAATCAGTTTAATGTATAAGATGGACTAATTCATCTAGTTTTCTGTTTTAATCTGATCCTCTTCGAATTTGGAGAAATATATGAAATACTTTAAGGTACTAAAGGTTTCGATAACTAATTGTAAGACAAACTTCATTCCCGTCATTATAAATATACAAATAATGCTGATTGAGAAAGTGCAACCATTTTTTAAAGTTGATAAAAGTTAAGAAGGTCTTGTCTTATTGACAAACTTATCCAGCACTGTTTTGAATGATTTTTTATGAATCACTTTAACTTCTCCCTCTTGTTTTCCCTCTCCAGTAGGTTCAACCGCATAGTTATTTCCCCGAAGCATTCCAAAATATCGGACATCTTCATCCAATCCTTTTATGATCTGATTTTCACCGTATTTTTCTATTTCTTGAAGACGTTTGCAGATTCTGAAAACTAAAATAAATGTCACCATTCCATCCTACGGCACTTACTTTTCCGAAGATCTCGGCTCATTGTGCAAGTTGTGCCATTTCGAAACGAAGGAATGTTCAAGAATCTGCTCGGCAGAGGATCGATTCCACGGAGAGATTTGTAACATCTGAAAATAAAAACTTGAGTATCTGATAAAATGATTGTTACGTACATGGGAAATGATATTTCTTGCTTCTGAACTGGCAGTTGAAAATATAGAAGAGAAGGAGCGAGAAGATTTTGGACCACACGAGACAATGAAGTCTCTGATTGTCGGTGATATGATCTTCTTGATAGCTTTTCTTTCCGGACTTCCAAGATTATCAATTATCATTCTAATCTGAGAATACGAATCTTTTCCCGGGAACATTTCTCGACGAAGGAGCATTTCCGCGAGAATGCATCCAGCCGACCAGATGTCAACTCTAAACCAAGTTAATATTTTTATACAGCAATTGTGAAACAAATAAATTGCTCACACTATTCCTATTTCCTCATGCGACAAATATTTCAAAACTCACTTTGTATCATACTCTCCCATTGATAACAGAATCTCCGGTGCTCGGTACCAAAGTGTTGATACGTACTGCTATAAAATCATAAAGCTTAAGAAATGATTCCTGTTTGTTTTACTCACCGACATGTGACTGCTGACACTGGAACTTCTTGATGTACTCGATTCTGTCGGAGCAACTTTGGTGGACGGTCCGGATCTAGCCATACCGAAATCGGCGATTTTCAGAGAACAATCAGAATTCAGAAGGAGATTCGATGGTTTCAGATCTCGATGTATAATTCCAGCAGAATGGAGATACTACAATAAAAAAGTTCTAGAATATCTAATGTTGAAATTCACCTTTAGACCACGCATGAGTTGATAGAAAAAGAACTGGAAATGATCTTCTCGAAGGTTTTGTGTGGATTTCAGAACCACATCAAGATTTGTTTCCATGAGATCCATAACCAAATATACATCCCTCTCAAAACCAGATCCAGTCATGAACACATCAGTGACAGTGATGACGTTTTCATGGGAAACTTCTCGAAGAATTCGAATTTCTCTGAGTGCACATTTTGCAGATGACTTGCTTTTGTAAGCATCACGCACTTTCTTTATCGCAACTGGTTTTTCGAATCTCTAGAAAATTTTTGTCTGGTTTTATTGGTTTCTAGATATTTGATAACTCACTGTATCCACAGCCTTAGAAACAATACCAAATGCTCCAGCTCCAATATTTTCCATCACTAAATACGGTGTTCCTTCCAAGCAGAAATCTGAGCGATGTCTACCACGTCGGTTGGGTTCTTCAGGTTCAGGAGTGAATACATTCTTGGAATAATAGTTAGGTGCTCGATGCAAAATTACAGCTGACCGAGAGACAAACATGTTTTTGGTCAGACCAGTCTTCTTTTTTTGCTGAAAATGTCACTTTTATCATCGAACTCCTCTGCTTTTATTTGTGAGAACAAGGCGTGGCTGATAAAGCACAGACACCTCGTACCGGATGGTTCTGAAGTTATTTTATCGACTGTTTTCCATAAGACCTTTCTGCTTAGAATTCCGTGTATGATTCAATTTGATGTTCTCTGTGTAGTTAATGCGTCGGGCACATCATAAAAATTTAGGTTAGGGATGGGTTTTCAACTATTGATACCCCCCACATTTGGTCTTATCAAAACTTCCTTCCTCCCTTTTTTTGATAATGTGTTTATCAGACAGATCGCTTCCAGATTATTCACACGAAAAGAATGACAGGTATTTCATTTTCGATTAAAGCAAGATTTGGTATGCTTTTTTTTAAAGTAAGCTCCATAAAACATAATTGAATTTCCAGGAAATGTTGAGTTTCAAACACGGCGAAGGTAGATAAATCATAAATCTATCACATGGTAGCCTGATTACAAAAGCTAACGATTCCTAAAAAATACTTTGATTCACTATCCTGTTTCTTCCCTACTCATCGGAATTGCAATTTAAAAAGAATATCATAGTACAACATCCCACAAGTTCAATCAAAAACTCTGAATAGACTCTTATGTTGAAAATGTGTTTTGTGGAACTATGAATGACTTTACCTCCCATCACAGTGTATTCAATGCAGCATGTGGTCTTTTGATTACAAAAAAACCGAAAGTTCTTAAAAGAATAATACAGAATAACCCGTTTTATTATCACATTTCATCACTGATCATCTGAATTAAAATATTAAAGGAGCGTCATAATGTCACACTCCACGATCACAATCATCTTTACTTATCTTCCTG
This sequence comes from Caenorhabditis sinica, assembly GCA_963932045.1. Classification (NCBI taxonomy): domain Eukaryota; kingdom Metazoa; phylum Nematoda; class Chromadorea; order Rhabditida; family Rhabditidae; genus Caenorhabditis; species Caenorhabditis sinica. Next base: position 9,522,169 of record OZ009941.1, on the reverse strand, counting down.
AGCTCCTGTCGAGACTTTCGCAATCTCACTATTCGATCTTTGTCATCAAGTTTTGAGGAAGTATCACTCTAAAAAAATGACAAAGGATTAGTTCGCATTATCGGGTTGAACTCTTACAGATGCCCGTTTGTCTCGAATTTTCGGAATGAATTTTCGTTTTTCACTGTATCCTTCTCGGATCCTATCGATATTCCGCTTGTCGGGAAGGTTCCTAGATTTTTTGAATGCAGGAATGCCTCCAGAAAGCCTAAAAGTTAGAAACATAATTGTAATAACAGACTTTTGAGAGACATACATCGGAGGAGCACTAGAAGTGCTTGCAACGTCCAATGGCCAGTTGATTCCATTTTTGAATATTTCCTGAACCATCAGGTTACTGGTAGATGGTTCCATTCCACTATCCGTAGAGCAGTTCTCTTCGGAATCTCTGAAACTTCGAATGCGTACTTGACCTTCTCTTTCGACCTTACTTTCTATGAATGTCCACTTCTCTAACAGTATCAATTGTTTCTGCCGACGAAAGACTTGTCAGAGTTTCATCTGAATCATATTCGAATGCATCCTCATCTTTCTCTTCCTTCTTTGATTCCCTCGCTTAAGAAATTGACTTTCAAACGGTTCCTACGGTGACACTCACTCTTTTCAAATTGTCTTATAGCACCCAAATAGTCCGTTGGATCTTCTCTGGGACCCATTTTTCCTTCTTTATCCGGCTCAAATGTCTGATTGGAGTGCTCGTCAAGATACGGCGGTGGATCTTTCCTGGAATTTTCAGAAATCAGATCTAAAGACTAACAGCAGCTTATTTCCAGTTTCATATGTCTGCTTTGGTAATTTTGTTCACTCTTGTCTCTGTTGTGATTAAACGAGTTTCTAATGCAAAACCGCGCGCCGCGACTGTTTCTTATTTTTCTGAAGGCTATACTGCTTCTCGATTTAGTTATCAGTACCTCAAGTAGATGTTAACTTGAAACAAAATTAGACGAAGACATTGGTTTATAAAAAACTAAGGAACATAAATATGTTTTTATTTGGTTAGCAGAAACATCACATTTACACAAAAGTTAGCCTCCTATCCGACCATATTCTCAGGAGCTCTTTTCTGAAGAGCATTTGCTGAAGCATCTCTTTGAGCCAACCTGGTGTCGTAGTTTGTGCCACGTCGCATTTCGAATATTCTCGCTTCTTCGTCTAATCCTGCAACGACTTCTGCTCCTTCGAATTTCTCGATGGCGTCTACGTCGACTTGCACTCTGAAAATACATGAAATTTTTCAAAAGCTGAAATCAAGAAACTGACCTTGGTGGACAAAGCGGCTCATATTGCTCATTATGGTATTGTGCCATAAATGGATGCTGTAGAATCTGATCTGCCGAGTATCGTCTCCATGGAGAGATTTGTAGAAGCTGAAAATGCGTTTCAAGTTCCAGAATTTCATGAATTCACACTTACATATGAAACCATATCTCTTGCCTCTGGACTAGCTTTTGGGAAGATCGCAGAAAACGGAAGAGGAGTTTTCTTTCCACACGCATCAATTGAATCTTTAACTAACTGGGAACTAATCTTATTCAGGACTTCATCTTCTGGATTTCCCAAATAATAAACTATCATTTTGATTTGGGACACTGAATCTTTTCCTGGAAACAACTGTCGGCGGAGGAGCATTTCTGCGAATATACATCCGGCTGACCATAGGTCTACTCTGAAACCATACCACTTGAAAATGCCGATGAATTCTGCAAATCAACTTACTTCGTATCATATTCAACCATCGAGAACAAGATTTCTGGAGCTCGATACCACCGAGTAGATACGTATTGCTGGAAAAAATGAACTCTTTAGCTTTCATCTTCCAGCCATTCTTACTGTCATGTGTCCTCCAACACTCGCATCATCTCTTACAGTACTCGCTGAAGCACACGCCCTTGCCATTCCAAAATCTGCGATTCTCAGCAGACAATCTCCATTTAAAAGTAGATTCGATGGTTTTAGATCTCTGTGAATGATTCCAGCAGAGTGAAGATACTGAAAAAAAAGTCCGGGTCTTTTTTCTTCCTCTCTCTTTCTCCCCACACTCGCGGCGGTACTCTTCGTGTTTATCTACGCCATTTTCTCTCCTCTTCTCTCTGACACATGTGGTTGAGGGGTTAACGCGCGCGACCGACAAGCGGTGTGTGTTGCGTTCGACTCCCTCACAGTCAAGGAGGAAAGTTTCCATGCACCACTCTGAATGATACTGTGGATTATGGTACACACTAAACTGAGGCTGTTTTGATTTTTTTTTGCTAGTTTAGAGTTCTAGTAGACAAGAAGAACAGTTTTCAAAACAAAACGGGATACCTTCAGACCACGAAGCAGTTGGTAGAAAAAGTATTGAAAATGTTGCTCCATCAGAGTCTGTCGAGAATGGAGAATTTGATGAAGATCAGTCTCCATCAGATCCATAACCAAATAAATGTCTTTCCCATGGGCGCCTTCTGCTGTGAACATATCCAATACAGCAATGATATTTTCGTGAAGAAGTTCTCGAAGAATCCTGACTTCTCTCAAAGAACGTTTTGCCAATGTGTGAGCAGTGAACGCACGGGGAATCTTTTTGATGGCCACTTGTTTTTTTATTCTCTAAAAATTGAGATATCAGAAAAGTTTGAATCTCAACCCTACCGTATCCATTGCTTTACAAACAACTCCATATGCTCCTGCTCCCACATTTTCTTCTGCCAAATACGGAGTTCCTTCTAGCCAGAATCTTCCATCTAGACGAGCATGAGATTCGGCAGCAGGAGCCGCCATGGTCTTCTGAGATATAGGAATTTGTTTAAAAATAACAGTTGCACAAGTCTTCTTGAATTCTATAAAAATGTACCTCTTTCCTATAGTTTTCATGTGAAACGTTTTTGGAATAGTAGTCAGGAGCTCTGTAGAGAGAAGTGACTCTTGCTGACGCTTTTGCGCTCATTTTCAAAAAGTGTGACTTTCAGATAATGCAATAATGCCGTATTGCTGACTCTTATGTTGACTAATGATTCTTTTTATACACATAAAACTCTAAAAAAGAGGTGTGGTCAATAACTGCATGACACGAATTATCAAATGTTTTCGATATGGAAATTATTCGAATCATTTGTCCGTAGACTCGAGAAAAGTAGAAAGTACTCACGTATTTTAAGAATGACGACTGGATGACAACGATGCTCCGTTGGTTCCGCTTATCACCATTTTCTCCCTTTCGGCTCCTTTCTTGTTTGTGTCAGGAAAGGAGTGGGAGGTGATGAAATAGATGTTTTTCCTGAGAATGAGGAACATAACTTTTGATTCTAATTTCTTCACATGATATTTTGAGCAACTTTAGTTTAAGGGATTTTTATGAGTTGATATCATTGGGACGAAAAAGAGCAAAGACGATTATGATGGGGGAGGAATTCTTTAGAAAATTACAGAAAAGGGCGAGGTAAAAGGAAAGATGAGAATCGTTATCAGTAAAATGAAAAGTGAGGAAACGGAGCGTTAATTGTCGATTCTTTGGTTTTTCGAGGAGAAGTGCAATGGACTTTTTGATTGAAGGAATCTTTCGGAAAATTTTCTATCCAAAATCAAAATTTCAATTCAGACAGCTACCCTAAAACCCCCCAACCAGTTCACCCTAAACCTCAGAAACCTTTAAAAATTCGAAAAAGGTATTCCACAATTAGAAAAAGAAATCGATAAGATCATTGAAAAAATGATGAAGAAATTGAGAGATAGATGAAGAGTGTGGAAAAGAAAGAGAAAGAAGAGGAAGACGTCTTCTTCTTTCAATCAAGTTTTCTTTCCCTTCTTCTTTATTTTTTCTATCATCTTTTTTGTCTCTATATCTGTCCCTCTATCTATGTATCTTACAGTTTTGAGGAAGAGAAAATTGAGATTTTCGAAGATTCGGAAATCATGGATGACTCAGAAGTTAGACGGATTCTATTGGAATCCGGGGAGGATTCTGATTCGTTTTGCTTTATAAGGGACATGTGTTGGAACATAATACGGAAGTTTTACTTTACTTTGAACATTTTTGAAATTCCAGAGAAAAATTAGCAAGGCAGAGTAGAAAAAGATCAAGGAAGAGACAGTAACAATAGTTTTTCTCTTGTTCTTTTTGCCGATTTCTGCGCAGACAGTAGTTTAGTGTTTTCTCCTATTCATCTCTCTTTATCTTTTCTCCTGTTAACAAATTTCGGTTGACAGGAGAGAAAGGTCAGGTACCTCCCAGAGGCTTTTGTTTGCTGATTATTGATGGTTGATACACACGTTTTTTCGGCGGGTGTATAAATCAAGCATCTATTGACATGAAATAATTTATTGAGAAAAAACGAATAAATAAAAGGGATCAAATAAATAAATAGCGTCTAGAAAAGTTTTAGCATTTGTCTCCTCCCTTAGCTGGTCTTCTCTTGATTCCAAGTGCTCTGTTGGCTTCATCAATACGAAGATTCTGGAGAGAACGACGCTTACGTCCTCCTCCTCCGCATCCGCAGCATCCACAGCCACATCCGCATCCACAGCAACATGGACGGCAGCAAGTACAGCATCTAGTGCAACAGCAGGTACGGCAACACGTACAACAACGACGGCAGCAACAGCAGCATCTGAAATCGGACAACATTATAGCCTCGCGATTGGAAAATGAGATTATGCTCAGGAAGAGATTATGAATAAAATCTAAAGTGACTACATGAGTTAAATCCTCGAAAGGACATAGGTTGAACGGGGAATTTTCAGGCGGCTCCAATAACCTACCTTGGTCTACAACAGCAACATCCACATCCTCCACCTCCCCCTCCACATCCACAACATCCACATCCGCATCCACAGCACCCACATCCTCCTTGTCTCTTCACTCGAGATGATCCCAATGTATCAATTGATGTTTCAGATGATGAAGAAGAAGGAGAAGATGTTACTAGAGCGACTTCTGATGAGGACACTGGCAATACTGCTGCCTGTACTTGTCCATAATAGGCACCGAGTGCCAACAGAGCAGATGAAAGAATGACGATTTTGAACATAACTAGAGAGAAAATGAAGTGTGAAATGAAATGATCAAACGACTGCTCATTTTATAGTCACCTACTTTTTTAGGTACACTTTATTTGTTTGTCCGTGCGCGCGCTTGCCAAGCTCACGCAATGAAAACTGACAGTTTCCGGTGAGAACTGCCTGACGGAAAAATGGATATAAAAGTGATCAGAAAGCAGATGGAAAGTATCCCATCAATCAAAATGTCCAAGATTACATACTCCACTTTGGCCATTCTGGCTATCATCGCTATTTCACAGGTGGACAATTTCGACTGGTTTTAACTGAAAGTTCAAGTATTTGTAGGTTCAATCAGCAGTATTGCCAGTGTCATCAACAGAAGTTGCTCTCGTGACATCTTCTCCTTCTTCTTCATCATCTGAAACATCAATTGATACATTGGGATCATCTCGAGTCAAGAGACAAGGAGGATGTGGTTGCTGTGGATGCGGATGTGGATGTTGTGGATGTGGAGGAGGAGGTGGAGGATGTGGATGTTGCTGTTGTAGACCAAAGTACAGTTTGGGAGAATCTTGTGATCCGACAGTGTCATTTTCAGATGCTGCTGTTGTTGCCGTCGTTGCTGTACGTGTTGCCGTACCTGTTGCTGTACCAGATGTTGTACTTGCTGCCGTCCATGTTGCTGTGGATGTGGCTGTGGATGTGGATGCTGTGGATGCGGAGGAGGAGGACGTAAGCGTCGTTCCCTTCAGAATCTTCGTATCGATGAAGCCAACAGAGCACTTGGAATCAAGAGAAGACCAGCTAAGGGAGGAGATAAATGCTAATTTTGACATGAGTTTAGGTTTTCTAGCTATTTTATATAATTTAATAAATATTGTTTTGTGACCTCCATTCACAAATTGTTTTTTAGAAAGATTACACGCGAAGACCGTGTAAGCTAGATTTTCAATTTTAAAAAGTTGGAATTCTAAAAAAACGTGCATGACCTAATCGTGGAAAGTTCATGCTCCACTACTCTAGTTTATATCCACACAAAAGGTTTACAATCAGTTCCCCGTCCACATTGTCTTCTGAATATCCATCAAAAGTCGATAGAATGTCGGATGAAAATAGAATGGCTGACAACGTTTCATTCACTGATGTTGGTGATCCAGTTGGAGGTGGAGGTCATCAAGGAAACTCATCTGGAATGCTTGATTTGCTGGGAGCAATTGAGAAGAAGGATAAGAAAGCAAAGAAGAACAAGAAAAAGGCATCAAAAAAGAAGAAGAAGGAAAAGACAAAGTACAAGAGACAAAGAAAATTGGACAAATACGAGTCTCAGAACTTTCTGTATCGTGTCGAAGGATCATTGTTCTGTGCTGGAATCAGTGAGTTTTTCTTGTCTGGAAAGCAGTCACTATCTATGAATATTTCCAGTTGTCGGAATGATAATGCTTCTTGTTTTCATCATTCTCGGAATCGTATTCTCCGTGAGAACCAATGGAAACATGGTCAGTTACATGGCACCTTGGTGGGGATCTGCTGACGAGGCAAAGGATGACACTGGCGAGAATTAATCGACAAGAAGAACATCTAAGATGTGGCATAACTCATGAAAAGTTTCTCTTAGTTTAGTGTAATAAACTCGTAATATTATCTATTCGAATAGAATATATTCTGTTGTTGTTTTCTCTCTAAGATCATACTGATATTATTGATCAACTGCACAGGAAATTCAATATTTATTAAATTATGTAAAATAGCTAGAAAACCTAAACCCATGTCAAAATTAACACTTGTCTCCTCCCTTAGCTGGTCTTCTCTTGATTCCAAGAGCTCTGTTGGCTTCATCGATGCGAAGATTCTGAAGGGAACGACGCTTACGTCCTCCTCCTCCGCATCCACAGCATCCACATCCACATCCACATCCACAGCAACATGGACGACAGCAAGTGCAACATCTGGTACAGCAGCAGGTACGGCAGCAAGTACAGCAACGATGGCAGCAACAGCAGCATCTGAAAATGAAATATTCCGATCGTAGGACACTTCTTGACTGTACTTTGGTCTACAACAGCAACATCCACATCCTCCACCTCCTCCTCCACATCCACAACATCCACATCCGCATCCACAGCAACCACATCCTCCTTGTCTCTTTACTCGAGATGATCCCAATGTATCAATTGATGTTTCAGATGATGAAGAGGAAGGGGAAGAAGTTACAATAGCAACTTCTGATGATGACACTGGCAAAACTGCTGATTGAACCTACAAAATGATTCTACATCTGGTTAGAGCCAGTTGCAAGGTCTACCTGTGAAATAGCGATGATGGCCAGAATGGCCAAAGTGGAGTATGTAATCTTAGACATTTTAGATGAACTGTTGCTGGATGCTTGAAAACTTCTTCTCCGAAAAGCTTATATATTCCCAGTGCTCTTACGTGTGGCTCTCCGCTCGGCGCCTCCCCAATTTTTGACAGTTCTCCGGAAGTCGGAAACCTTTTTTCTCCGATTCACTTGCAAAAACCAAATTTTGTTTATTCAGAAGTGTCATGGATCTCCAGAGCTTTATTCAGTTTTCTTGCTAAGAGATGTTTTTGGTGTTAATTGTCCCATTCGATCATCTGATTGCTTTGTTTTGAAATATATTCGCAAAGTATTTCTCATCGAATCTCTTCCTTCTTCAAAGAATACTTTTGGGGACGGCTAGGTGTTTGAACTGCTACATTATTCATGAAGCGATTCTATTATTCTCTGTGTTTTCGTTAACATCGTTGAACCATAACTAAATTTCTGAGACATTTCATTCTACGAAAATCATAGGGTTAGTAACGATGGAAACCAGGTTCTTGGTCGTTTTCCCATGTTCATGTGTTTTTATTTTCCTCCTCATGCTTCTTCAAAATTCTGAAAGCAAAGAAGAGAGACTCCATCAAAAATCATTATCTCAATCTCACGTTCAGATATGTCCGATGAGTCACTTTTCAGTTGACAATCATTTCGTTTCACACGATTTTTTCTAATTTTGTTTCAAGTAGTGCAAAATGAAAAAGAGGGCGAAAGAGGAAGAAAAAACCTAACTTTTGCCTCAAATTGAGTACGTTTCGCTTCGCATGTTCTGCTGTAAACAATTAAAAAACTGGTGGAAGCGACTCTTCTCCAGAGCTCATCTATTCTCTTCTCTTTACTTTTTATTTTCTTTTTCACGAACTACGGAGAAAAAGTAAAAAGAGCATTGTGGTGTCAAACCTCTCGTTTCTATTTTTCCCGCTTGTTTGTTGCAAGAGGCATATAAATCAACTTTGTTCGCTCTTCTTCTCTGGACCCTTCACTTCTCTATTATTTTCAGTTGCCATTGAGTAGAACAAGATGTTTTTTCTCGGTAAAGAGCTCCCATTCAAAAGATTTTTATTAAATTTTTGTAGATTTTATATATTAATACATTGAAGTTAAACATCCCTAAAAATCATAATCCTATGCACCTCATAACTGGAAGTTCGTGTTGATCATTCTTCCATACATACCACATTCCTGCATTAGGTCCTGATTCACTACAATATCCATATGTCTTTTGACCGAAATCGTTTCCTGGAACCAATATTCCGCCAATATCATACTGTGCTTTGGTTCCGAACGGACAAGTCATTTCATTCCTGTAAAATAAATTCAAACTCCAGCTCAAAATAATTTGATTTACCAGCAAACATTGGATCCCAGATCTTCAAGAAACCCAACAGGTACTGTTCCCAGATTGTAGATGACTTGAACATCTTCCACTTTTGCACACCATCTGCCATAACCTCCGGTATCACCTTCACAAGTTGTATCGTACACTTTTGAACATGTTTTACAAGCTTCAATTGGATAAGAGTTAGGACGGTAGAAGCTCGAAAAATTTACGGAAAGGGTCCACATTTTGAGTAGGAATGCATGCTTTGCATTCTTTCAAAAAAACGAGCAGGAGGTAAAGGATGATCGCAGGCATATGTATCCAGTGAAACTGACGCTTAATGGTAGATTATTTTTCTGTGATTGACTGTTAAAGGGCGGGTCATGGGGATTACGTAATTTAGATGATATCCTGTTTAATATGTAGTCTGATGACCAGTGTGGGTTCAAAACACAGTTATTCCGTCGTTTATGATCAATTTGATGGAAAAATGCAAAGAAACTTCATTGAAATTTTTTGAATTTCAATCTTACAGTTGCACTCGCTATCCAGTAAGCAAAAAGACTAGGAAACACGTTTATTCATCTCATATCACCATAAATAAAATTTACATAAATAGATATTCCACTTTCAACCTTTGCACCGCATGCCAAACAAATCTAATTCTTCGCCAAGGTAAACATGCCATTCTCCGGCATCAGCTCCTGATTCAACGCAGTATGCAATAGTTTGTGTATTACCATACGGGGCACCCCATGAGCCAATGTTGTACTCTGCTGTAGTACCAGATGGGCAAGTCAGAGAATTCCTAAACAATCATCTTTTAAAATGCAGTAGAACTGATTGACTTACCAGCAAACATTAGATCCGCGGTGTGAAAGCTCCATGATCGGTGGAGCACCTAGATTATATGTGACACCAACCACCTCCTCTTTTTCACACCATTCATAAGCGCCATTGTCGCCTTCGCAAGAAGATTCGTAGATTTTCGAGCAAGTTGAACAAGCTTCAATTGTGAAATTAGTTCGGGGAATGTATCGAAGAAACTCACGGAACGGGTCTACATTTTGGGTAGGAATGCATCCGTTGCTCATGTTCAAGAATGTGATCAGTAGGAAAAATATGATAGAATGCATCATACTAAAAGGAAATCTTCAAAAAGCTGCCAAGATTCTGCTTTTTATAAGCTTTCGATCTTTCTCCAAGGGGCGGATAAGAAAGCTTACGTAAGAGATGTGATACCCCGTTATGCCTGTACTTTGATATCAAATCGTGCGACATTTTTCTATTTGAATTCAACATTTGGATAGTTCAGGAGAGGTCACTTTGGCTCCCTCCGTGAGAAAGAATCTTGAGTATTGGTTTAATTTTATTTCTTGGTGACTTTCGTTAATTAATTTTGTTTTGTGAATCTGAGCTTAGAGAATTGAGCTAGTTCTGATTTGGAAACACGAAAGCCCGGGTATAAAGCTAAAACTTTGCCAAGCGTAACAGTCGAATTTCATAATTACTTGCCAAACAAACAAACACCTGTTTTTCTGAACATATCTCTATTTTTGGAGGTATGTTTTGATTGGGAAATCTATCCTGTTCTAAACGATTTCTGACATAATTAGCAAGGACATATCGGACACAAAGAAGCATATATAACATCAGAGAATGTATTTTATATCTTAAATTGCTGGGAGGAACTAGAAAAGAACAACATTAGTAAAAAACATAAACCCTCTATGTTTATTCCTTCAATGTATTTTCAAAACCAATGCAAAGCTATATTTCATTATTATGAGTTCTTGCAAGTCATTTGAGATGTTTGATATTCATGTCCGTCAATATCTACCATCCATATTCCTGCTTCTGATCCTGTTTCTGCACAATACGCCAACGTTGGTTCAACTCCCAAATTATTTCCCGGACTCTCCGTTGAAACATCATCAAGCACGTACCAATTAACTGTCCCAGACGGACAACTCAATATTGATCTGAAAATATCTGATGTTTGGAGACCAAATATCTTCTTACTTACACACAACTCCTATCACTGAGAGTAAAGGAATTAAAAGTATCGTATTGATAAGTGTATCCAGCCTCTTCAAGAGTGTATGTAACTGGAACATCTGTTTCCTTTGTGCACCAATTCGTTGCACTTGGAATACCATATCCTTGACATCCAGTATTGTAGACTTTAGAGCATACTGTGCAAGCTAAATTTCATGATGTAATAGGACCTAGAACATGAATCTAGAAACTCACGAAATGGGTTTTCAGTAGTAGTCGTTGTAGTTGCAACTGCAACTGGGGATAGAGAGATTTCTAAAAAGAGAAAAGAAATGAACTTACCTTCCACATTTTGAGTTGGAATGCACCCAGAAGCTACTTCAAGCATAAAAACGAAAAATATTAATCTAGCACAGTGAAGCATACTCTCTCGGTAGAAATCACCCTAAACCGATTTGTCAAAAATATCACTTTTATATGAGGAAGCATGATTCCAGTTTATCTGGGGAGTAACGGAATCAGGGCCACCCTGAAACAGACAAGCTTAATTTGATTTAACACCCAGTGACCATCAAAAACCACGAATGATCAAGCTGCTAGATCATTCAATCTGTGTCCTTTTGATTTTTCGTTTCCTTGTTCCTCATTATGAACCTTCGATATCTATTATTCGATAAAATCCAAAGGATGATTATTATTCTTTATTATCTAGTTATTTTGGCAAGTAATCTCAGATATTCCTGTGGCTTCATGTCCCTCTATATAAGCAGTCCATATTCCGGCATATGTCCCAGATTCTGCACAATAGAATGTCGTTGGAGACAACCCACTAGAGTCTCCTTCGATGGTCTCGCCTACGTACGTAAGTGTTGAATGAGTGCCCGATGGACAAGTTAGTGTAATTCTGAATCTTTTTTTCTTATTCAAGGTGATATCTGTTCTGAACTTACGTGCAAGCCATATCATCATAAACAGGCATATAGTCAACGTAGAAATTCGCAGACTCCGAAGAATATTCGACAGGAACATCTTCTTCCTTTACACACCAATTCGTAGCACTTGGAATTCCGTTTCCTTGACAACCGGTATTATAGATCGGAGAGCAAACGCTACATGCTAAAATAAATGGTTTCATTTTTGTAGTGGAACTTTTGAGACAAACGGAAAGGAGTTGTGGTAGTCGGAGCTGTTGTTGTAGTTGTAGTGGTTGTCGTAGTAGTGGTAGCTGGAAAAGATCAAAGTTCAAAAACTTGACCACTTATTAAATATTACTAGGGAAGTGGGTGAGTAACCGGCTCAAGGATCATTTGAAATTTTGACTTGTAGCACAGCTAGTAAGTGCATCATGAGAAACAAGTATTGTCTGAGAAATGTCGACTAATTTTTTTCTGGACATGTGATCGTGAAACGTACTAGTTTGAGATATATTTTCGCAATTAGCATTACAGTACTATAATTATTTGAATAACTCACTTTCAATGTTTTGTGTAGGAATACAAGAATTCAAAACTTCAACCATAGAAAAACAGAGAATAATATTTCGACGGAACATTTTGTTCCAGATCAGACTAAACTAAGCGTCAGGTGAATCCATCGTATCCTCATTATCAACCTATTACGCAATCGGCGATTTCCTGTTCCTTCTCCTGATAACAAGTGTTTTGTTTCGATGGCAGCTGTAGACAAGCTTCGGAGAGAGGACTGACCAACCGTGTTATCAATGATCAGATAGAGAATAACATTTTATACTCAAGGTGTCTGTGGCGGCAAACGTTGTAAATCGTTCAAAATAATTATTGAATCGAAAAGGATGTTTTCAGAGTTATTGATGATAGCAAGCAATGTCAGTAACATTATTCACGCATCCTTCATCCACTACATATGAGTCTCCGCCAGTTTCTGAATAGTAGACGTGTTGGAGAGCCATCTCCATGTTCAATTATATATCCTGCACCAGAAACATTTTATACCCGTGCAATTGTTCCTGTGGGATGATATCCGAGTACAGAAACATATGGTATTTGATCCTTACGTCAAATGTACTCAGGCTCTCGAGCAGGACCCAGCATTTATGTTCGGAACTACTTCCGAGGTTAGACAGTAACTTGATGCACTCGACATGTTGTATCCTTGACAAGAGGAGTTTCAGGTTTCAGCCCAGCCGGAACAGGCTAAAACTCGTTATCAGAACACGAGATTGTGTATGATTAAACAAGAATAACTAGAGAATGAGAATAAGAAAGGTCATAATTTTCTCCATCAGTCAGAAAAATATGAGTGAGAGTAACGCAAAGTAACGCCTACAATTGTTATTTTTTCAATTGCAAGACATAATAAGTTTACTTCTGATTCGTGTAATTCATATGTTTTTTATGAGCCCGATCTGTCAAACAGAAGCCTTAGCATGTCATCTCACACCTTCATTCCATAGAGCAAGCTTTCGAACACTTTTTTCTCTTATTAACCCATACTACAGTATTGACGTTGGTTATGGATATTTACATGCCACTGATGTTACAGGTGTATCGCTACCATCGACTGTGCCATACCAACTTCCAATTGATTCATCACAATGAATATACGTTGGAGATCCATCCGAATTTCCATTGATATCTCCAGAACCTGTATCTAGTCTGGCTGCTGTTCCCGAGGGGCACGCCAATGAGGTTCTAAAACGTTCCAATTGTTCTTTGTGAGTTTCTTTGATACTTACGAGCATGTATCCGGAATTCCACAAAACGTACATCCACCCCCAACCATGTAGAAAATCGGAACTTCATCTGCTGTTAGACAGTACATTGATGAACTCGGCATATTGTATCCTTGACAAGAGGAATCATAGATAGGAGCGCATACGGTACATGCTGAAATAATATTCAAATCCGTTATAAGGTTACCTAGTTTCAAAACTCACGATATGGTGTTGTAGTTGTTGTTATTACGGTTGTCGTTGTTGGAGTCTCCAAAGTAGTTGTGGAAGTAGTAGTAGTAGTCGTCGTCAGATCTGCCGAAGCCGTCGGAGTTGTTGTTAAAGCTAGCGTAGTCTCTGTGGCAGCTAGATACGCAGCAATAGCCTTCTGCTCCTCGAGAGTTAATGTAAGAGTTTGTCCGGATTTCAAAAGGCGAATTTCTTCTTGAAGGAGTATAGCAGCACAAGATGCCTGCTTAAAGTCACCTGAAATGCACTGATATAGATAATTCGAAAATATGACAACTTTGATTGCATCTTTCAGCAAGAGACTTACAGTAAACAACATTCTGTGTAGGAATACAACAGCTCACAGAAGCCAAAAACAAATAATGAACTATAATAGTTTTGTGGAACATGGATATCTCATGAGACGAAAAATAATCTTGACAACGCTATCGATAACTTTAACACTTACACTTTCAGCTGAGATCCTGTTTGTATTAACGTCTACATAAAGAAGCAAGATTTAGGATTATTGATATCGTTCATGCAAAATATACATCCATTTTAGTGTAGAGTTTTTCTGTGTGAATAATACTTTAAGCTTTCTAAATAGATCACATAGCAAACTTTATTAATAACTCTAATCCACATTCAATAATTTACAATAATGCATCTATGAATATTTACATGCTGCAGATATAATCGGAGAGTCACCTCTATCCACTCTCACATACCAGAGGGCGGCAGACTCATGACAATAAAGAAAAGTAGGAGAACCATCAGAGTTTCCATTAATGTCACCGGATCCTGTATCCATTCTAGCTTCCGTTCCAGAAGTACTTGCAAGACTTGTTCTGTAATATGAGGATGACTCCTTCTGTTTCAATTATCCTACGTGCAAGAGTCCAGTGGGATTCCACAAGTAGAACACCAGCCGAGTGTGTAAGAAACCGGAACTTCAGCTGCAGTGAGACAGTACATTGATGAACTAGGCATGTTGTATCCTTGACAAGCAGAATTGTAGATTGTTGAACATGTGACACATGTTACTATTAGAGTCAGTTAAGCAATAGGTTTCAATCTTGTTTCTCAAAAATCTTGAACTCGAACTTTCTGTCCCTATCGTGGTACGGTACATTCCAAACTCTATTGTTGATCAATTCCTTTCTCTTTTTCCTCGTCGTTTTTTGTGTCGTCTCATTTATCACCAACGTAGTCTTCATGATTTCTTATCAATGGGTATCACCCATACACTCTCTAACAAACACTCTCCAAGTTTGTTCCATATTGTTGTTCTCTTCTCCAGCCTTCAAATTCAACTCATAGACTCTCAACTTTTCCCATTTGCTCACTTCGAACACCTCATTAAATTTTCATTTGTTCTGCATTATATAGCCCGGTGTATACCAATAAAAAGCAATCAATATTGTGTGGTTTTACATTGGTTCTAGCTCATGTAAACAAGCCTTTCACTTAATGTAAGACTGGGCGCCGCAGAGAGAACTCAGCGAAGAGGAGTAAAAATGCATGGAGTGAGAGATAACGAAGATTGGAGAGACGACAGAGAGACGAGTGCGCGAATGACCCCGTCGCCGCGATTAGTTGCTTCCGCGTGGGAATTTCTCACGTTTGATGTACAATACTCGGTTTTCTGCTGATTTTTCTGATTGAGATCAACTGCTTTAAAAAATTATTGAAAAGCATGCAGAAGAACGAATTCGCAAATCTCAATAGCCGTCATTTTTCACAATGTACACAACAGAAGTCAGCAAAAATTTGCATTTTTCCTCTTCCAGATTTCATTTTTCTGTGCTTCATTTCACACAGTGCAAGTTTCGATGTTCTAATTGATAGAAATCGATAGAAATTCTCCGAACCGTGTCGAACGACAGAGAAATTGTTTAATTTTCAATTTTCTCAATGCTCCTTTAGACTACTGTAATTAGACTACTGTAACATTGAACGCTTGCTGCAATTTTTTCGAAGAAGCAATCGCTTTTTCAATTTATTGACAACAATAGCTACGAAGTACGAAAGATAATTTATTCTTTAGATGATTCACTCCTCCCACTAGTAATTTTCCCATCTTCGTCATACCAATTTCTCAGTTAAAAGCGACTGAAATGTTTCTTTTCATGTTCTCCTTTTCCTCTTTTCCTTTTTTCTCTGCCAGTTTGTTCAATGATTCATCGCGTTTTTGTCGTTTTCACACCTGAAAAGATTACGAAACCAAATATATTTATTTACTTCCAGTGGTAAACCAGCAACGTCTTCTGAATTCGAACCATCTGAATCAGAAGAATGGAGAGCGACAATGATGAGTCCAGGCGGCCTCGGACGACTTCTAGTGGGCATATGGAACCGGTAGACACGACTGAAAATAATTCTGGTGAGTTCAATTTTGTGTGTTCAAAAAAAATTCGTTCAAAGTGGAGAAAGGCGAAATTTAAAAAGCGAGAGTGCTCTCAACCAAAAATCACTACGAATTCTTAAAACATGCACTTCTTCGCTCCTCTCGACATGTTTTCAACACGCTAAAGTCAACAAATTCTTTCCCATTCGTTATTTATTTTCAGTCGACTCATCTGTAATGCATGATCGTGGAATACCAGGACTTCTTCCGGCTACACAAGCATCTGAAAAACAAAAGAAAGCTGTTATCCGATTCCGGGATCACGAGGGAAGAGCTGAAAGTCCACCTAGCAATTTGAATGTTCGTCGCAACAGCAAAACAGTTCATATTGATGAGGTTAGAAAATTTCGATTTCAGTGTCAATTAAAATAACAGCGAATTATAGGTTGCATCTCCACAGTCATTGGAATACGATGATGATAGTGAGAGTTCAGACGACGATGAAATTCAGTACTGTGATTGTGTAGCAGCAGCTCTTCAGCAGTCCCTCCCGGGAACACCTGGACGAAAAGGCATAATTCCATATATGTCAATTTACGATACTCAACAACAAGCACGTCGGCGTGGATACTGGATTCCTGGAGTTCCAGTTAATGCAAAAATCGTAAAAGTAGAAAGGAATACGGATCGTGGAATTCACTTTATCAACACCCTTTTGTAAGAAATTATATTATGCATATATACAGAAAACGAACTGGGAACTCTTCAGATATACAATCGAATTGGAGCATGGACAGTTCCGATGGAGTGTCGTTCGAAACTACAAAGATTTCACACTTCTCAACAATCGTTTGATGGCTCATCGTGCTCGTGAACAATTCATGGCCCCGATCAAAAGGTATTTTTGCTGGTTTCTTCACTCACAATTCGCCTTTTTCTTTCTGTTTATCTTGATTCTAAGGCCTTTTATATAATAAGTTCGAAGCTTTTTTGCGATTCACCCTTGCTAACTAATAAACTAACACCCCATTCAGATTTCGTGGAAAAGTTCAGGATGAGTAAGTTTCACAAAGCTGTTGTGCTTGTTTAAACATTCACTTTTGTTCGTGGTCGGCTTGTTTTTGAGATTGCATCCTATTTTGTATTTTCGTTTCCGACACGCATATTCCTGTTTTCAGAACACAAGAACGATTCGATAACTATTTGGAGCACATGGGAATTGACATTATCCCCGATCACAAGCCGGACTGCCCGTATTCCAATCAAAGTTCTAAACGGAAAAGGCATCCAAAAGTATGTCACAGTTTTCTAATTACTAAAGTAGTTTTCCTTACTTTTAGCTTGAAGTGCTGAAACGTGACTCGGATGGAATTGAAGAAACCAAAAACACATCGGCACCATTGGCTTCCGTAGAATCTCCTGGTGATGCCGAAGAAGCTCAAAAGAAAGAAGTTCAGATGCAACAAGCTGTTCAATCAGGTATATTGGAAGAAGAAGCAGATGCTACCGCCAATTCGGAAGGAACTCCAAAACGACAACGGCGGCAGCAAAGAAAGAAAGACAGACATACACTTCCACGTTTTCCAATGATGCCTGATTCGATGGTAACCAACTTGGAGCATAGAAAGGAATTATTGGAAAATTGGCTTCAAATGGTTCTTCATATTCCGATCAACAGAAATCACCACGAGACCGCGGAGTTTCTTGAAGTCTCCAGATATTCATTTGTAAATGAACTTGGCGGAAAACATACAGAAGGATTTGTGAAAAAAAGACCTGGAGGTTCTAGAGTTTTTCTTGGATGGAAGCAGTGCTGTGTACGATACTTTCTACCATGGAGCAAGAGGTATTGCAATTGATTTTTAAACTAGAAAAATGTGTGACTTTCAGATGGCTAATGGTTCGTGACTCTTTTGTAGCCTACATGGATCATCGAAGTGAACAAATTCGAATGGTTTTGCTGATGGATCGTGACTTCAAGGTGGCTGCTGGAGGAAAAGAAACAGAAGGAATTCCCACTGGATTGATTATTACCAACACTCAACAGTAAGAACATGATATGAGCATTAAGATTCTAATCATTTCTGTTGCAGTGAGCTTCATCTAAAATGTCGTCGTCTCCAGGATACTGCCACATGGAAGTATATCATCGAGCAAGCAATGGGTGGAATCGGAAACGTCTGGCTACAACCACACCGCTTCAGTTCCTCGTTTCCAGTTCGTGAAAACTGTCATGCCAAATGGTTTGTGGATGCGAAAACCTACATGGAATATGCAGCTGATATGATGGAATTGGCTCGCGAGGAAATTTATATCACTGATTGGTGGCTCAGTCCGGAAATTTACATGAAACGACCAGCTCTTGAAGGCAATTATTGGCGACTAGATGAGATTCTGAAGAGGAAAGCTGAGCAAGGAGTCAAGATTTTCATATTGCTCTACAAGGAAATGGAAATGGCTCTTGGATTGAACAGTATATACACCAAGCGAACACTTCAAGGCCTTCATGAAAATATCAAAGTTATGAGACATCCAGATCATTATCCATCCACTGGAACATTTTTCTGGGCTCACCACGAAAAACTTCTCGTTGTCGATCAGTTGATTTCATTTGTTGGAGGAGTCGATCTTTGCTTCGGAAGATGGGATGATCACCGTCATTTGCTCACCGATCTTGGATCCGTTCAATATTCCGGTGCTCATCAAGTCAGCACAAATATGGCCAGTGGATTGAGAAGTTTGATGACTGCTCCGTTGACTCTTTCGCCATTGGGTCTTGAAGAACATGAGAAAGTAACACCCAGAAACGAGAAGGGCGAGAGAAATGGTTCAGTAAAACATGTGGCTGTTGAAGAGGTTGATGAACCTACAGAAGTAACGGAGAGAACTCAGGAGACAGAAGTTGATGACGACGACGGTAGAGATGTATCAGAAGACTCCGAGGTCAAAAAGATCATGGAGGAAACTGTATTCACTGACAAAGAGACTGGTGGAGTTGTTGTTCGCACTCTGAATCGATTCCCTGTTGATGAGGCCACTCGTCATTCTAGCCCTGCTGATCCACAAAAGAATTGGAAAGAAACCAAAACTTCTGTAGTTGAATCCACATCTTCATCTGGAGGAATGGTCACAAAGACGACTACAACAACTACAACAGTCAAGGTAGTCAAGGATAACACTTTGGAAAAAGAGAAGAACAAAAAAGACCTTCGTCGAGCAGTCACTTCTTTGGATAGACAACGAAAACATGTTCCTCGGGAAATTCTCGATAAGGCTGGACCAGCACCATCAATGCTTGAAAAGGCTGCCAAGAGTGGAATGGACTTCGCACAGGCTGCTGAAAAATACAAAGAATATGTGGAAAGTGGAGCGGTTCAAAAAGAGAAACATCGCGCACAAACGCCACCGAATCGGCGGAAGGCCAAAAAAGATTCAAGGATCACTCGGGCTGTTGGAAATTGGAAGAGCAATCGAGCAAAACGGAAGTGGAAGCAGATGCTCGAAAGCGATGAGGCAACGATGGGTTACGAGTTGGATTGGCTGAGATTAAGAGAAATGGACGAAAAGGGAGACGGAGATGATCAGATTGATGGAGGTGTGAAGCTGTGGTATGGAAAGGATTATGTCAATTACATTGCGAAGGATTTTGTTGAAGTCGACATGCCATTCCATGGTGAGTTCTTTTAAGAATTGACAGGTGAGCATGAAAATTATTTTCAGATTTCATTGATCGTGGAACCACACCTCGAATGCCATGGCATGATATCCATTCTGTCACTTTTGGAGCGCCAGCTCGTGATGTTGCTCGTCATTTCATCCAAAGATGGAATGCTACCAAAACTGAGAAACTGAAGGTATGCGTAGAAAACTGATATCTGAATTCGAATATTTTTCCAGGACGACAACAACTATCCATATCTTCTCCCAAAAAGTTATGAGAATGTTCGTGTTCCCCGTGTCTTCAAAACTGCGAATGCATCGGAAATGGTGAATGTACAAGTGCTTCGTTCGTTCTCCAAGTGGTCTGGATTGATAAACCAAACAGAAGATTCCATTCAAATGGCCTATCTCTCCCTGATCGCCAACTCAAAAGTGAGAACTCGTTTTGTACAGCATCCGTATAAAAATTATATTTCAGCATTACATCTACATTGAAAACCAATTTTTCGTCTCGATGATAGACTCGATTGATGTAACAAATGAGATTTGCAAGGTTCTTTATAACAGAATCGTTCGTGCTTACAAGTTAGTTAAACTCCTGAAATTGATTCTTAATTCTGAAAAAAATTCAGAGAGAAAGAGAATTTCCGTGTCTACATCATGATTCCACTTCTCCCTGGATTTGAAGGAGACGTCGGTGCACCAGGTGGATCATCCCTTCAAGCAGTTCTCCATTGGACATATCGGTCTTTGAGTCAAGGCCCGAATTCATTGATTCAGCGATTGAAAGCAGTGATGCCGGATCCATTCAAATACATTCATGTTGGATCTCTTCGCACTTACGATCAACTTGGCCAAAAGCTGGTAAGAGAACATTTTATAAACTAGAACATTCAAGTTACAGTTCAAAGGACTGTATAGTTCTGAAGTAGACAATTTTATTTTTCTTATCTTTCCCTAGGTTTTTTTCAACTAGCAATCTATTTACATAGACCTGGCAATCGAACAAACATATTGCTTTTTCCGTATTGCAAATCATAAAATCGTGGCGTTATTTCTCCCCCTTTCTCTATGTCTCATTGTTATCTCAACATTCTATATTTTAGGTATCCGAACTGATCTACATTCATTGCAAACTGTTAATCGTGGATGATGAATCGGTTGTTATTGGATCAGCGAATATTAATGACAGATCACAGGTGAGGAGTTAGAAAAAACAAAGAGTCATTTACTTTCTGAAGAAACAAATGTAGACGGCGAAGAGAATCGCTGGAATCCAGAAAAGAAAACAGAGGACGATGTCAATGATGACATAAACATCGCATTCCTTTGTGTGCCACCAGATAGCCAGAGGCTGGAAATATATTTTGATCGGCGAAAAATTAGAAAAGGACTTACCGGCAAGAAGATGCAGAGAATAATCTCAATAATGACATCTGCG
Source organism: Caenorhabditis sinica (assembly GCA_963932045.1). NCBI lineage: Eukaryota > Metazoa > Nematoda > Chromadorea > Rhabditida > Rhabditidae > Caenorhabditis > Caenorhabditis sinica. The sequence goes on along the minus strand of OZ009941.1, from coordinate 9,501,131 downwards.
TCAGTAGCCATTGTTTAGAATAAATATGAGTCCAAAAGTTTCAAAATTCAGAAAACTATTTCAACTCACACTTCCCCTCGCCGTGTTTATATACGATCTAGTCATCTTCCCTGCCCGCCTATACCACGGGAAACGATAAATAAAGCATCTTCCTTTCCCCGCCATTCAATTTTCGGCCTTATCATCAAATGTGATGATTCATGTGACATTTTTGCACTCCATGTATGCAAGAAATGCTTGTTTAATTCTGAGGAATGAGCAAAGGAAGTAGATGCAAAGGACATTCCTAGAGACTCAATGAGTCAATACTCATACCATAAAAACTTTTTACAGTGCGGAAATCGAGATTCAGAAGTATGTTGTGTTTACACGGACGTTGTGAAAGAACGATCAGTGATGGATGGTAAACCGTATGAGGCTGGAAGATTCGCCAAAAGCCTTCGGATGCAATGCATGAGAGTAAGATAAATAACAGCCGAATGGATTAGAAGAGTTTCATTATTTTTCAGGAACATCTTGGACTACTTCCGGATTCTCGACGAAAAGCCAAGTTCCCTTACGCCGTTTCCTGTGATGATCCAGTCGCCGACAGTTTTTATGTAGATGTCTGGCAATCGACTGCCAAGAGTAACGCTCAGATCTATGAAGAGGTTAATTCTAAAGACATGCTGGATTCCAAAAAACTAAACTTTTTCAGGTCTTCCGTTCTTATCCAACAGACTACGTGGAAACATTCGATGAATTCCAAAAATGGACATCACAGATTCCAATGTCCGAGTACGCTCCACAGCAAGCGGAAGAACGAATTCGGGATCTCAGAGGTATGATTCTTTGCTCGAGTCTATAGTTTCCTCGATTCATTGATAACTCTTATCATCCCGATTTTATAACCTTTACATTGTATAGCGGAAACTTATTGTTTCGTGATGTCATGATTGTGAGGGATCGTCAAATGCGAAAACGCACGAGGAAGCAATAAAACCAAAAAATGACTTTTGCAGGTGTCCTTGTCGATTTCCCGTTGAACTTCCTTTGCAAGGCCGTTCTCACTCCTGGAATAACCTCGAAGGAAGGACTTGTTCCCAGTGCTGTCTTCACCTAAATGCCATTTTAATCCTATCAAATTCGCCAGCTCTTCTGCTCGTTGCCAATGTGATTCTTTCAGAGTGTTCACCCCTTTTCTGTGTAATTGCCGGTTTTGTTCCTATTACATGGCAGCTTTTGATAACTGCTTTGCCTTTTTTGCCTGTGAAATATCCATATTTTTCAATGTTTAGTTCAAGTTACTAATCTAACCAGTTATTTTTATGTCAATCATAAGCAACCTTTATTCAAAGTCTTCCCAAAAAGTGTTTTCATGTGCTAGTATTATTTATTTCAGTATATTGCTTGTCACCAGAAAAAAAAAACGAAGTTTGCTCCCTCCCAAAATGCCAAATTTTAAACTTAGAAGATGATAACTGTTTACTTATTAAATATTTCGAAATGAACATTTATTTTAAAAGCTTCCTGTTGACTACTTCTACATTCGTTCAGAAACGAGATATACCTCACACAGCACGAAAGGAACGCAAGAATTTAATTTCAGAAAAGTGCGAAAATGAGTTACGAGGGTGGAAAGAAAAGTAAGCGTCCCATGATAAGAAAAATCGAAACAGAGTTTATTCCAGAACCTGGCTTCGAAATGCCACCTCCACCAAAGCCCCTCTCATTCGAAATGCCTAAACCCCCAGTTCTTCAACCCAATATCGCCGCGATTCTACAGAAAACCAATCCTGGAAATACGGAAAATGTTGTTAAGCCTGATTCGAATAATCCACTAAATCCTCCAGCTCCACCCGTTTTCAATCCTACCGTAAACCCATTTGCACCGAGACCGAAATCAGTTTCACCCAATCCTGCTACTACAGAAGTATCCGGATCTTCTGCTGCTCAAGATCTGGACGTAGCCACGAAAACGGAGGAACCACCAAGCGTCTCCCCAGTTACGTTCCAAAAGCAAGAAAAAGAGCCAATCTCTCATACTCCAACAGCTGAATCTCCGCCTAGTCCACCAAAGGCTGAGAAACCGACTACACTGAATACCACTGCTCCGACTACTGAAATTCCAATCACACCAATGATCGAGGAAACCAAGCAAGTATTGTTGATCTTTGCCTAATTCAGGACAAACTTTTCAATATTCAGATTACCTCTCCGGCAAAGGTCGAAGTATCCAGTCACGCGGAGAACGGGAAACGTTCGGGCGCTGAGTCCAGCAATGTTTTTACTGACAAAGTGGATATGAGTGGGGGATTGATGAGTTGGTTGACGAAAACAGTTACTGAAAGTAAGCTTCTGAGTGATGTTGCTGAAAAGGCGAAAGCCGGTGTGGAAACAGTGATGACTACTTTGGATCCTGGAATGAAACCGTTCCTAGCAGAGCATGGAGTGGTAAGTTCAGAGAAAAACGTAGGAGGGACACAAATAGTGTTTTCCAGATTGAGTTTGCTCTCTTCAACTGCGACGCCGATGTGCTAACAGTTGCGTCGGATGCATTCACCCGTTCCGGTGCAATGACAATTTGTCGTGGTCTTTCATTCGATGAGACGACTGTAATAACGAATTTCCGACCATTAGTATCAGGAGAAGAAAAAGCTCGCAAGCTTTGTGAGGCTAAAATCGAGGCAGCACGCAAGACTAAAAAAGCCAAAGATGAGGCTGCAATAGTTGTAACTCAACCTTTTTTATTGGAAATCTCTGGAAGGTAGTTAGGAGAAGACCTGTCCATTTTCAACTGAACGTTTCAGATACTATTCCACGTGTAAAGTGATGCTTCATCATAATTCCATTTACTTCGACGCTATTTCACAACTTCTTGAAGTACCAGAAACCATTGTGGACGCCATTCAACGATCAGCCAAATCTGAAGGTCTACCTGACGATGAATTCTCTATCTCCGTGACACAGGCAATAAAAAATGTGAGAAAAACAATTAAGAAAGCCAATATTTTTCTTTCGGTTTTCAGGTCTACAAAACGTCTGTGACATCTTGGGAACCGGGAAGTCTTCCTCCATATGACAGCAAAGAGCTTCTTTCTGTTGCCTTCTCATCTGTTTCGCAACAACTCTTGCGGAATTTGGCTCCAGTTAACTGAATCACATTGATTGCATTTATCCATCTCCTTGCACCATTAGCATCTTAGTCTGGGTTGTTTGCAATTTAATACACACGAAACGAGACATTTATATTGTGATGATGATATTTTATTCTCGCTGACGTTCTTATGAACGTAATTGAAACAGTAATACACACTTTGGGTTGTAAATATGTCTTTGTATAAATAAACGTATTAACTAACACCATTGTCTACTCTTTTATTGATCTTGATGATGAGCCCACATGCCAATCGACCTGACCTTGTCTCCAGATGCGTCTTCATATAATAGGTGTGAGACACTGTGAGAAACGAGGAGAGTGCAGAGAAAAGGCCGCATTTGCGCGTCACGGTGGATTGCACACATTGCAATGAAAAAAAGCGCTAGACATTCGGCGTTCAAATTCATCATCTGTTTGCACTATTTTTGGGCCGTTTTGGTTCTTTGTTAGCCGTTTTCTAGGAAAATCTTATCTATATTCGTTTTGTTTTTTCAAAATAATTCAGTTTTATTGTTTTTTCTTCAGATAAGACAAGATGACCGATTCCCCGGTGCCAATCGATTCATCGTTTGACGCTTCGGATGTCGCGACACCTTGCACAGTCATTGCAGCGAAAAAAAGCATCAGAAATCAGAAAGAGCTTGATGAGAGTGAAGAAGAATTAGAAAATCAAGACGATTATACAGAATCCTACCCAGAACAAGACGAGGGTAGTGTTGAGCATGAAGATCTCTCACACATCTATATGGACGATCTCTCGAAAGAGTTCAGCGAATGTGCTTCATCGGTTATGGAACCTCTGCCCAAGCCACACACATTTGCCAGGACTATTACGAAGGTAAAATGTTAAACATTGATGATGCCAGTTGCTTAGAGCCCCCATATATCGGTTTTCATTTGTAGGTGTACTATCATCTGGATAACGAAGAGACACCGTATATCATGGATGTTCATGTACCTCCGGACTGCATAACTTTACGCGATGTAAAAAGAAAACTACCAAGGACGAATTACAAGTACTACTGCATTGCTGTCGATCCTGAGACAGGACAGTGAGTTCACCTGATTTTTGGAGTCATCTAGAAAATTAAGCATCTTCCAGCGAAGTGAAAGCGGAAATTCGTGATGACTCTCAACGATTGTATCCGCTGAAAACTGGAAAGTTTGAGTTGTTTATGTTGACTATCGAAGGATCGGTTCATTCGGATACTAGTTCCGGGCGACACAGAAAAAAACATGGAGGAGGATCATCAAAAGGAAGTAGTAGTTCGAGAGAGTATCGCCGAGCTGCCCACCATTATGATAACCCTAGTAAGCGAACTTACTTATCAGAAAACTCCACATAATTTGTATTCAGCACTTTTCTCGGATGATGATTCTCAAGCTTCTTCTATTCCAACGTATGTGAAGAAAGCCAACGCTTTCAATAAGAGACAAGCTTATGGTAAGTACCATTCACTCGGAATATTTTCTCATTTTCTTAACTCAGATCGTCATCAGCCACGGCATATGCTACATGAACGTCGACACCAAAATCATTATGAAGATTCGACGTTTGATGAAACTGAAGAATCGAATAATCACTATCGAGACGGTGATCGACACGGTGTCACTTACTATGATGAAGATGATGATGATAGTAAATCTATCAACACGGATTTGACATCAGTCTCGCAGGTGCATCAGAAACAAAAATGGCGAGAATTGCAGCAACAGAGGGAAATGAAAAACAAGTGGAAGCGAAAACCATCAATGTCGACAGCCTCGTCTTCGTTTTCGAGCACTACAGGTGAGAATTGCTGAGATTGAATGCAGTGGTGCGAATTACATATTTGCGCAAAATTTAATCTATTTGTGCTAAGAAAGATAAGATAATGAAGAATTGTTTCAGAGTCTTCCATGAGTGCCGACATAATCACTGTTCGTCTCAATCTCCAGAATATGCCTCTAGGAATGAGACCTTACGGACTCAAAAAAATGGTACCTTACGGACGCAGTGCTCGAGAGGAGGACGGAGGTCTCTACGTTGGAGACATTTTCGATCGTGGAGCCGTTGCTTTGGACGGGAGAATTGAAGTTGGAGACTTGATATCTGCAATTAACAACATTGATTTGACCAACTATACAAATGAAGCAGCAGCGAAGCTTCTGAAAGATTCAGTTGAACGTCAACAGTATCTAACTCTTACGGTCTCCAAAACTAGTAATTCGAGAAAAACTGTATCAGCATTCCCAAGGAATCCACGAACTGAACCAGTACGTCCGATTGATCCAAATGAGTGGGTGAAACACTCTAATGCAATCAAAGTAGCAATGCCCAGTATTTCAGAAGGTATGCAATAAGTTTACCATTTTAACTTTGAATTTTCATTTTCAGAAAGTTGCTCCACTCCTATTCCCGATGATTGGCCAACAAACAGTTCAGCAAGTGGCACTCCATTTGGAGGTCCACTTTCGGATATCACCCAGCTGACAGTTGCAAGTGACAAAAAACTGGTGGTTGAAGTTATGGCAGCGCCTGGATCTGGACTAGACATCAAAGATAGGGAATGGCTGAAGATGCCTGCGAAGATGACCTTCCTTGGAAAAGAGTTAGTGGCATGGTTGTTGAAACATGTCCACGGGTTCCGAGACAAAGATGAAGCTAAGAAGTTTGCCCAAGAGATGTTGAAACTTGGTTACATTGAGGCCTTCCCTTCACAGTCGGGCGTGTTTTCCAAGCAACGCATTTATAGATGTGCTGGTGAATGTGCTGGTAAGTTTATTCTTCTTTGAAACGATTAACACAAATTATATACGTTCAAATTAATTTAAAACTCACAAACTTCCGGGCTCGCACATATAAACGTCTTCATTTTCAGATTACACCCAACTGCGTGCCCCAGACGGCGGATTCAAGTATGCTCAAAGTCAAGCATCATCTGCTTCAGGCCATAGCAGCAACAACAACAACGTCTTTCCACCATCAATGATGTATCAACCTCCATTGAAACCGATGAAATCTGCAGCTGTCGCCCATGCTCATCACCGGAATTCAGCTGTTTTAAATTCAATGGTCAGTGGATACGCATCAATGCCACCATCGCCATATCCGAATGTGAAGCCAGCTGGTGTGGATTCCGGAAGAACAAGAGACGATGTGCGCAGTCAAACAAGCGGAAGCAGTCAGGGAAGCTCAAGAAGGTAAAGCCAAACTAAAACTGATTATAAAGTAATTCAAACTTTTCCAGGTATGTCGAACTACCTCGGAAGCCAGCATCACTAGGAACTGGATCAGGAATAAGCGACAGCATAAACTTGGATCGTGTTGCTTCCAGAAGTTCATTTCGAGCGGCGATGAGTGGAAGCCATCCTCAATTCAGCATCGATAACTGATCAGTTTACAAGTAATCTTCAAAATCAACTAAATTGGATCAATCTGCCTATTTATGATTCAAGCGGGATAATTGTCTTTTCTCACTTATATCCATTTGCCTAATTTTGATCGACTCTCACCATACTGCCTTCACTCTTGTTCAAGTCTTTTCTTTTTTCAATTTTCGAATTTTTCATGTTCAATAATCAACCCTACTGACCTCGTTTAATAAATTTCGTGTTAAATAAATACGTGAACTTTTTCTACATAAAAGTCACACATCCATGTGACGTAGCGGTCATCGCAAGAGCACCCGTGCTCCCTCGACGCTTCTACCGGTATCCAAAATGCCTCTAATTGTTCCGGTAATTGAAAAAGAGCTCTGTCTTTGGTGCGTCGAAGGTACGAAAACATCTCTAGTTCATTCTATAAGTCAGATTTTTCAGCCTTCCAAAAATGCCCGATTCATCAAAACTCGAGAGTTTTCTGGAACGACGTCACAGTGAAAAACTATTCAGATGAGAGTGATGGATTCAGAATTGTTGATGAGAAAGAGCTGATAAATGTGGAGCGATCAGTCCATTGTAGGTTTTTCTTTTCATCTTTCATTGAATTCTTGGCATTTTAGATTCTGAAAATGGGAATTTCCTTTTTTCTTCAAATGGCTCATCTCTTCCAGTTTCCTCCATTTTTCACTTCCAAAAAGTCGCAGATATACCAGAACCGTACGACATGAGTGATATTTTTGGAACCAAAAAGGAAAAGGTATTTTTCGGAAATGAGCTTACCTGGATTAATAGAAAATTTGAACTTCAGAAGTCCAAAAAATACGTCTTCAAGAAACCAAAGCTGCCGAAGGAACCTAAGAAGCCAAAGGAACCTAAGAAACCGAAAGAACCGAAGCCAGAATCTGTTGAGAAAAAGAAAAAGAACACATATACGAAAATTCACAAAAACGTTCGTTCTCCGTATACGATAAATCTAATGATGAAAATTCAGGCTATCAAATCAATCGCTGTTGAATACAAGAAAGGAAAAAAGTGCGATCAATCACAGAAGTTGGTAAGCTCAATGTATCGTCGGGCTACAATATATTTAAATGTTTACAGTTCCTCTGTGATGTCTGTGAATTCGCCTTCACACTTCGACACAATCTTCAAGCGCATCTTGTTCAATTCCATGGAAAAGTGGAGAGTGAGTCTCTGGAAAGTGCCTAAAAAGTAATTTCACCCTTGATTTCAGATGTTTCCGAAGAGAACGTTTCACTTTTGAAGGAGACATTCCCACGGAAAAAAGTTCCAGGGGAGACGGAAGATCTGACTCAAAAGGTCGATGAAGAATCTTACTTAATTTTGTGATTTGTTTTTTCTTAATGTTAATACTTATATGGACTACGAATAAAGTTTTCAGTCATGTTACAACATTTTTTAGAAATCTTCAAACCAGGGAATTTCAGAATCTGATTCTCATTTTTCCAAACCCAGTTTCCGAGATCGCCCAAACCTCTGACTCCCAAGCGATCCAAGTCTTGCACCCCCTCATCCCCCATCAATCTTCATTGTTTTATCTTTTCGTACAACCACTAAAAACTGATAAGTGAACCCATCGGATGGTGTTTTTTGTTGTGCTCCTAGCGCCTATTTCCCCTGCCGGTTGTCGACTCCATGGCAACAGCTTCTCTTCTTTTTTCTCCTTCTTCTGCCTCCCATCATCTACTTTTGTTATTCAGCCGGCCCACGGTGCCGACGCCCGCCACATATACACTTTTCTACTCTCCTTTTTCTTTCTCTCTTTTTCTGTTATCACCTAAATCTGACGAACGCAGGTGGGCTTGGCTCTCTCCTGGCGTAGCAGTTTCCCATGAATGAATCAGCATGAGAAACTACCCCTGTGAGAACTACAGTAATCCTTTTAAGATACTATCACTATGTGGTCCAAAGGATTAGACCGCATTAGGATTAGGAAAAGCACAAGTTTTGAACACCTAGGCAGCTTTTCGCTATTTTGTGAATTTTCTATGCACTTTTAGAATGATTGAAGATTCTTTATTTTGTCTCTAAAGAATACTTTGCTCACCGGTAGCTATTCCATTTCAGATAGATGAATTCGGCTTTTGAACACTCCAAATTCTTCCCATTCCAATCTCAATTCCATTGGAAAATATATCTGAAAAAGTCTGTGAACCTGGAGAAGATTATCCAAAAAATCAAGCTTCGGAAGAGTCTTCTGATGGCTGCAATTTGTGAATCTGATAGTCCGAAGGAGGAGGAGGATAGAGCAAAGGCAAATGGAGAAAACACTAAACCAGTGAGTTCTTGAAATCTTGAATCTTCTTCAATTATGTCTTTAGAAGTTCATCCCCAAACCGAAAATCAGGTTTCCAACCACAGATGGACTTCTACCTCCCGGAGGAGTTGTAAGCGGAAACTTCTATCTTTCGAATTTCCATTTAGATTTTTCTTTCGCTCTATATCTTTATCTTTCCTGTCCTATCATTTTTTTCTCTTCTGTCTGATTTTTTCAAAACTTCCAACTTTTAAGTACATCTGCGATGAATGCAACAGCGACGAGAGGTCTCCCTACCAGTTGTGTGAGCACATTGCTATTTACCACAGGTTTGTTGTCCAATCCAACACCGGAAACTCTTTTAGTAAAGAATTTGTAGACCAAAAGATGCGGTTGTTGTTTTATGTGCTCGAATTGTAGTAATCAAAGTCAAATGCATTGTTTTTGTAAGCCTCCATTATTTTTTTCGCAGGTTATAGAACACTTGTGAATCTATATAACCAAAATTTATTCACATAAATCCCAACAAGACATCAATAATTATTGCAGTCCAGTAGATGCTCGTGTTTGGAGATGTGTCTACTGTAACACTTCCTTCGGAAGACGTGGAGGCCTCCGAAGACACGTTCAGATGGTTCACATGCAGATGATGCACAAGTGTCCTATCGAGAACTGCCCTCACCCGGGATATAAGTGCACAAAGGTCAGAACTCAAAGCCTGAATTTCCTAATTTTCTCTAGTTTCAGGCTCTCAATGCTCATGTCCGAACTCATACGAGACCATTCACATGTGACATTTGTGATGCTGCATTCGCCAGGAAAAATGACCTCCATATCCACTCAATAACTCATGCAAGATAATTAACTTGTACTTGGATCACTTGCACTTTAAACTTCTTTTCTAGACCTCTTGTTTGTACTTTTCTGTGATTTCAAAATGCACTTATAAACCTCAAAGTCCAATAAAACTGATCAGAAGAAAAAGACAAGAAAAAAGGAGGTTTGCTTCCGGAAAAGTGTCAAACAGACTAGGCGCGAGAGCAATCGTAGACACGCTTACGTAAATAAGAAATGTGATATAAAAGAGAAATTGAATGGTTCAATGAATCATACAATCAATCAACATGAACAAAGTCATCTACTCCTCATTAGCCATTTTGGCAGTCATTGCTTTTTCACAGGTAGCTATACTAATAGGTTTACAGTAATTGAAATGGTAAGCTTGAAGGTTCAATCAGCAGTATTGCCAGTGTCATCAACAGAAGTTGCTCTCGTGACATCTTCTCCTTCTTCTTCATCATCTGTAACATCAATTGATACATTGGGATCATCTCGAGTGAAGAGACAAGGAGGATGTGGGTGCTGTGGATGCGGGTGTGGATGTTGTGGATGTGGAGGAGGAGGTGGAGGATGTGGATGTTGCTGTTGTAGACCAAGGTAAGATATGAGTTTAAAATTACAGAATTGGTGACCCTATTCGGTGGGAAAGTTGAGCAAAACTAGAAGTTGCAATGTGCGGCATTGTTTCTCAGCTCAAAATCCGTCCCTTCTCCATCGGAATCGGATCTTAGGAGGCAACTCTTCCTTGGAATCGGTGGGGTCTCCAAAACTGAGAATCGCAAATCCATCCTTATAAAATATGGTCGGACAGTCAGTCACTAGTTCGATAACCTCCCTATTCTTTCAATTACATATTGTATCTCATTTCTCGAAGCTAATTCCATCGTATCCCATTTCCAGATGTTGTTGCCGTCGTTGCTGTACTTGTTGCCGTACCTGTTGCTGTACCAGATGTTGTACTTGCTGCCGTCCATGTTGCTGTGGATGTGGATGTGGCTGTGGATGCTGTGGATGCGGAGGGGGAGGACGTAAGCGTCGTTCTCTCCAGAATCTTCGTATTGCTTTGGCTAACAAAATCGAAGGAATCGCAAAGGTTGTGAAAGGATCAGATGTTAAGGAGTTGAATGCTTTGGCTCCATTCAATGATGCTCCCGGTTCCGTCCAGGAGAAGAAGGATGTTATCAACTGAAGTTGCTAAGCTTCGACGTTTTTTTCTTTTTAATTTAATTTTAAATTATGGATTTTTTAAATAAATCAACTTAATCTTATCCATTCTGAAAATCATAAAATTGATACCGAACAGGAAAGTTTTATTGGTAACCTGCAAATCAGGTTGTGGCAGAAAATTGACGAAAACGTGAAACAATCAAATAATTTTTCAATGACCTTCCACGTTTCAATATACACGTTGCCTTTAAAAAATGAGATTCAAAACGGTAACGAATCAGTTTCCAACAGTTTAGTTCTCATCATCAAGACAAATTGGTCTATTGTGTCTGCGATGTAAGTTATCCAAAATCTGTTCTTTCAATAAGGATTCTTTCAGACAGCACTCTAAAATGTCGAAGACAACAAAAAGTAAACCTAACCAAAACAGCAAGCGTAAACCAAAAAAGCAGGGACCCCGTTTGGTGATGGAAAAAGAGGAGGAATCTACTGCCGCCATGTCATCTAGAAACAAGAGACCGAAAAATAAGAAGAATAAAAAAGCTCAGTCTCCTGCGGTCTCTCCAGCACCAAAAAGTCAAGTTCCACCGAAAAAGGACAAAAAGGATACGAGTGAAGACGAAGCACCGGGAACTGAAGGGACTGCCACGTCCACCCTCAGTACCGTTTCTACCGCATCCACTGCTGGAATCGTGGATCTTCCACCGCAGACTCCGCCGAAGAAAGAAATTCAATCGACTCGGAAGAGCAAACCTGTTCATAGTGATCGTCCGGCACAATCGAGCAGAAATCATGCCAATACGCCAACTGAAAAATGGATCGGAGAAGGTGTAGCCAAGATATGGATGGAGAAAGCTGGTCAGTTTGAAAACTAGAATTTGTGTTTACAACATTATCCCATTCTCAGACTTTGGAAAAGCCAAATCCGACTTCGAGAAGATTCAAGCCGTGACTGTGAACGTCGAGAAGGATTGCAAAAGATGGAAGACCAATTCGAAATGGAATCAGTCCGATGACTATCCGGCATTGGACTCGAATCTCGTGAAGATTGATAACGAGTATGTGAACATGAGTCAATTGGATGTGCAACTCGGTCGTAGTGTTCTCGTTGGACAACTTCCAATCAAAAAGTCTGAAGAATCTTTCTGGAAGGCTGTTTTCGAGAAACGAGTGACTCATATGCTCGTCATCATTGGAACCGAAGGCTACGATTTCTTCCCTCAAAAGGCTGACGACTACAAGAACTACGGTCAGATGTGGGTCAACAACAGACACGTGGAGCCTCTAAACGATGATATCTGTCGTTATTTGATCGAAGTGTTGCCACATGGATGCTCCAATTCGATCGTCTGCAAACTGACTATCATCAAGAATTGGAACATTGAAAGTGTTCACGCCAAACATTCAGTTGTCATCAAGGAGACGATCGAGTTGACAACATTCTTGTCTCAAGCGGTACGTATTTATGTTTCAAATTGCTCCCATATTCTATCAATTCAGCCACCTGACGAAAACGCGTTGATCCTCTCCCACCACGGCGCTGGACGTGCCGGTTTCTTCCTCGCTCTTTCCGTCGCTGTCAACAAACTGGATTCGAAGAAGGAACCATGTATCGCTGAAATCGTCAAAAAGATTCGTGAGCAGCGTCCGAAGGCTGTGGAGAGTCTCACTCAGTACGCTTCTCTGTACATTTCATTGTTCTATTTCATCAAGGTAACATTATGACTGCAATCCAGTGTTTTATTCAGAAATTACAGAAAAAGGTTATGAAGACAGATGATAAGAAGGCGTCTTCGAATCCCTCGGATCCGTTGGGGAAGCAATCAGTTGAATTGACACAAAACTTCACAAATGCATTGATTGCGGAAGCGACTCAACCGAGTCTCATGGGATCAGCAATGACAGATGTCACTGGAGGATCCACTGTCATGAGTCTTGCCATTTCCGGACCAAAATAGAAATAGAAGAGGCAGAAGTATCAGATTAGAATTTTCTTTAACATTTCCCCAAATAAAAATAGCTCTCTTTGTATATAATTTTTCAATATTCTTTAAAGAATTCAAAATGCATTTCAGCTAGAAATAGAAGAGTTGCGATCTCTATGTGTTTCATTAGGAAGAATGGTTTGAAACCTCATTCGATTGTAGGCCTTAATTATGCCGATAGCAGAAACTAGACGTTCTCGAAGTTTCCATGAGCTGAGATATGAATTCTCAAAAATGGACTAAACGTTAAATTAAATGGGCTTTGATGGCTGATAAATGGAGTTATGTGACCATTTCGCCAATGTTTATTGCAGGTTCGGCTAATTTACTCTTTATCCAATTCTTAGAAAAAGTTTATCTCGGCACCTCAAGCAAAATTTGTAAAACAGAATAGATAGAAATTTTGTAATATTTTTCATTTCAAGTCAACAAGATCTTCCCCACATTCAGTTCACTATTTCGCCGTTTCCTCTCCTTTCTCTTTCGATAACTTCTTTATAGCTAACACTTCTGGAGTAGGAGACACCAACGCAGCACCCTGTAATTCAAAACTCTATTTTAATACAGATTAGTGATCACATACATCTACTGTTTCATAACTGGGTCCTTCCCTTTTCCGAACAGACGGTGCATCTTCGATCGTATCATCACTCTTGTCATTCACTTCTCCTGGCTTCAGAGCATTACGATGACGACGAGCAGAAGATTCATTGGCGGTTGGGGTTGGTTTTGCTGGTTCTGCGTTAGTCTCCTGAAGTGTTGTTGTGGATTGTGTCTTTGCTGTTTTCCTCATTTCATTCTTATCTTCATCGGCATATTCGGATCCTCTATGAGGGGTGGTTGGCTTGAAGGTCGGCTTCTTTTTCTCTAAACCTTTCCACTTTTTGACAGAATAAAATTGAGAAACAAACCATCATTAATTGCCTCTGAAAGAATTGGCGAAACAATACTAGCCGGATGTCGTTCAGGTAGTTTTTTCTTCGTTTCTTTTTTCATTTGTTTTCCATCCTTTTTAGCATTTCCTTCAGGAGATTCTTTAACTGGTGTCGGTCTTGGTTTCTCTTCTTTTGACGGCGTCATAGCAGTAGCTGTTTTCTCTCTGAATTAACTGGTTTTTCAACATTCTACTCCGGAATATCATACTGGTTCAGAAGTGTGGACAACCTTGATTTTTGCTTTGATTTCTGTTTTGATTTATCCTTCTTAACGGAGTTCTTCTTTTTTGAAACATTCTTCCTTGGTTTAGATATCGTGATGTTGGTCTGAAATCATTCAGTGAGCATTATTAGTTTTCACAGTAGACCAACCGGTTCTTGTTGTTTCTGATTTTTGATGGGGGTCTTGGCTGTAGATTTTGAAGTGCAATTCACGATAATTGTAATAGTTAGAGTAACAGAAACTGTTAGAAAAAACATTTCTCTGAAATTTAGATCATGAAGAGGTCTGATGGACTTCTAAGAAATCTGGGGACTTACATAAAAACGGATGAAGAATAGTTTAATTTTCAGATCCATGTTGATTTTTCTAGAAGGAAGAATGGTTGTGAACGGGAGTAGAGCACGCTTGATATTTCGAATTCTTTTTTCTTCAAAGTGAAAAAAGTGCTTACGGTAGACTTGATGGATTACTGTAGGAAATTTACTCTTTACTGAAGGATTAGTTCTATCTGTATATGTAATCGTACGAGATGAATTTGGTGGAAACTTTTTTGTGAATGAAGCATTTTCCTTTATGTTTTTGGGAATATTAATGAACACCCACACGCTTCAAAACGGTATAGTGAACTACTGTGTGATTACTGTAGGAACAGTAACCCAATATTTAGAAAGGAAGGTCAAGAACCGAAGCACGTACAAATTTGTGAAAGGTAAATGTTCGAGGATGTATTTCCAAAGATTTAATCATGATTCCTTCAGAAATGTACAAGTTGCAACCATGCAAAGAAACGAGTAGATTTTAACCCACTTGAGCGGTCATTTCGCTGATTCTCAGTTTTCCGCTTGGGCCGCGGAGAGTTTCATGCTCAGACATATTAGTTTTATTATTCTTTTTCTAAATTACCGATCCATAGTCATTATATGATCTTTGTTGAGCCCTTAATGTCCTTTGTCTGGTTCCTTCTTGGTTTCACAACCCCCTCTTTACCCATTTCCGGAATTACTGCCCCCCCCCCCTCCTTCGTTTTCCCTCTTTTCGTTGAAACACTTTCATCTTCTCGTTTCCAAGGAGACCCCCTTCGCCCCCTCTTTTAGTACTAAAAACTCCCTCCCCTCCTCTTTTTCGTTTTCTCTCCCTTCTCCCCCAGCCGTCACCACACGCAAACGTAATCGCATGTGTCTCCTCCTCCACATAATCCTAAAAGCAGCTTCTGTGCTCATGCTCATCCGATAATATTATGAGATTATTACTACTTTCCATCTTTTCTTTATTACCGTTTCTTTGTGTCCCTCAACACCTTCAATGCTATCATTGTATCAGTCGTTTGACGACTTCTGATATGTCAGTAAGTGAGAGGAACGCAATGAAAACTGCTCTTTTCACAAGGTTAGTGTTTTTTTCTTCGGAGATTTGGACATACACAGAATACAATTTCTGAAGGATTCTACAGTCTCAACTTGTGAGCTCACTATTTCTCAAATATTCAGATTCATCATTCCTCCATCAAATGAATTCTGTCAATTAGGCGGAAGTGATTTGCAATTCAGAAGTGTTCCAAAAGAAGTTTGTCCAGGAATCAACGATACTTGTATCAGGATTACTATAGATGGTTGGTTTTCCCAGAGTGCAGGTGAAAATGACATTTCGTTATCCATTGAATTATTCAGGAGATGAAAACCAGAAAATCGTGATGAGAGGATGTGAATCAACACTCGTTAAACCAGGATTCAATTTGTTCACCAATTACTCATGCCACCGTAATTCAGATACAACCTCCTCCGAATGCATCAACACCTGCCAGGAGCCGCTTTGCAACACTTCCCACGGTCCTGAACTAATCCCGATGCTAATTGCCGTGTGTTACCTCCTTGTTTTCTAATTTGATTCGTGTTTTTCGTAAATTTACAATTGCAATAAACTGAGAAAGCAAATTTATTATTGCGAATAGAAATAGATATGTAGTAGTTTCCAAAAAAATTAAAGTTTGTGGAGCATCTGAGATTGTTTATAGAAGAGATAGGAAGAGAACACAGAAGAGAACATGGGAGAAAGTAAGAGATCGGTCAATTGCAACCGGCTTTCAGATTTTCTTGAGGGAGGGCAAGTGGGTAAAATCAAGACAAGGATGATCAAGTTTGGATGCCGAGTGCCGCGAACGTTTTGCGAATTTTCGTCATTGTGTCATAGCGCTGAAAAATGATAAATGAATTTCTTCAACAAAAATTGAACACTCACATCTCCATGAGCCGCGGTGAGTGTGCTGTTGACCATGACAACATTAACGTTATCACGCATGTCCAGTCCGTGGAGAAGTTTTGGTGAGAGCCTGAAATAGGAAGCGTTCAGTGATTGGGAAAAAGATCAACACAACTTACAAGAAGTACTGAGTCTTGGTGAGTCTTCCACTGGTTCCATTCCACAATCCAACCATGATATCGAACACTTTTCTCTCGTTCGTTGGATCCATTCCCTGATTGATTTCGTCAATACATCTAAATGGAACTGGGCACAGTTGCTGAAGCGCAAGAAGGTAGAGCATAGTCGCTACACTTCGTTCACCACCGGATTGAACCTGAAACCACTCATTTATCAAATTGTTTAAGTATATCAGCTACCTTGTTGTCAAGACGTTTCATGTTTTCTCCTCTTCGGAACGAGACCATGATCATGATTCCGTACTTTTCGATATCCAATGAATTCTCTGGCGTTTCAAGACTAACTTCACCTCTGCAGCCGAGAACTTCAAAGAACTTGACATAGTTTTCGTTGACTTTTTCTATCATCTCCTCTACTTCTTCTT
Organism: Caenorhabditis sinica; assembly: GCA_963932045.1. Lineage (NCBI taxonomy): Eukaryota > Metazoa > Nematoda > Chromadorea > Rhabditida > Rhabditidae > Caenorhabditis > Caenorhabditis sinica. The sequence goes on along the minus strand of OZ009941.1, from coordinate 9,484,401 downwards.
TCCACTTGTTGATCTGAGCACCGAGCTCGTCATGTGCGTTTTGACGGTTTTGAATCAGTCGTTCGTATTTTGTAGTTTCAGCCTCCAATTCGCTATTGATTTTCTGAAGTTGGTGCTCATGCTCAATAGATCCATCCGCACCACTTTCTTGAACAAGCGCCAATCTCGTTCTCTCGTTAGTAATCGAGTTCTCAATTTCGTCCAATTCTGTTGGAACGTTCGAGTCCTCGAATAACTGAAAAACCAATAGGTTAATCAAGCTTTTCGGTTAGAAATTACCCTGTTCATTGTCTCATATAGTTTCTTATCGGCAGGATCCATCTTCGTAACATCTAAATGTTTTAGCTCGCACTCGGTGCTCAACGCATTCCGTGCAGCCTTCTTTCTCAGTAGAGCTGCTTTCAGAATATCTTCGGCCGCTTCTTTGCTTTCTTTTAAGTCGTTGAGCTGTGCACGATAGTCATTTGCCTTTTCGTACAGTCTATTTGATTTGGCCTTGGCCACGGCCTCTATGAAAGTGGAGTGACCGATTTTTCGCGATAGAGCGATTAATTTACTCTGGAAAATGAAACAGATAACATAGACTCTGAATCGTACATATTTTCTAGAAAAATGATTATCTACTCACATGCTCTTTGAGGCTCTCTTCATACCAATCCGTCACTCTCTTCTTCATCGTTGATAAAACGTTTTCGTATTCTTCCTTAGCTTTTTCAACATCACACTGTTCATTTTCAAGATTTTGGAGCTTCATTTGTTCATGTTGCAGAGTTGTCTTCCATCTAGTTTGTACTTGTTTTTTACTCTTCCAATCCAGGTCTTCTTGGCGTAAAATGTTTCTCTTGGCTGTAATTTCTTGACGTCTTTGACCGATACTGATTCTGCTTTCCTTGATTTCTGCTTCCTAAAATACTTATAATTTAATAAAATAATTTTTTAAATTTCTTCTTACCAGCTTTTGATATTCTCGATGAACAGTCGGATCTTCTTTCTTCACTTCAGCCGGTCTCATGAAACATGGGTCATTCCAAGAACGCGATGCCCTCATTACAGATTGTGAATTAATCGATGTGCTTGAATATTTGGATCGCGTTAGTTGGAACTAAATATAATAGAAATGATCAACTGACTCCCTAAGAAATACAATTCGACACTTACTCTCATATTGTTGGCTATATAGACACCGATTCGGAGCTTGTCTAATGTAGCGTTGATCGCGTCTAGTTGACGCTCATTAATATTTCCAACTGGGATGCGATTCACTCCACTGACATTGACCAAATATTGTTTTAAAGCATCCGGTGCATCGAATAATGTTGTAGCCATATACTGGAATCCGAGATTTTTCAGTTCATTAGGAAGCTGAGCATTAATTTCATCTGGATGAATGTTATCAGCTGTCACAACGGATGTGTTGATTCGCCATGTTTGGTGTTTTCCGTTCAGAAGTAATTCATCTTCTTTGTACTGACAGACGAACATGGAACGATCACGGACACCAATGCAATTTTCTAGCACTTTCGGAGCCTCTTTCATTTTGAGAACCATCTGGAACAATATTTGTAGTATCGAAACAATGGAAGTAGGCTTACGTGAAGCATCGGTGAGTAAACATCTCCCTTGAATTGAGATCGGTTCTCCTTATACCAATTCCAAGCGTTTACTGCATCGTAACTGAGACTCTTAAGAACCTCGGTTCGCGTATAGGTGTCTTGTGAAGATGCGGCTCTCTCCTGCTTGATTTCTTAAAGAAGTGAAAAATTTGCACTATCTGCAAATGTAATTATCTTACTTCTAATTAGATAGCCGCGCTCGTTCATCTTGTCCTCAATTACTCGCTCGTCGTTTTTACATTCATCTTCTTGTTCAAGGTATTCCTTGTTGAGTCTGTGCAGTTCAGCCAAAAACTCCCGATGACCGGACACATCATTATTTGCTTCTTGCAATTTCTTTTCAGCAGTTTCAATTGCTGTACGACATTGTTCGACATCGCGGGCGTGAGTATCTGCCTTCTGTTTTTCCTTTCTCAGTTTTTCCGCAGCAGCTTTTACAAGATTCTCAGCAAACTTTTTGTCCGCCTTTTTTTGAATCAAATCCGTACTTTCCCTGCTAGATTGCAACTGAAAATCAAACAATTTTTTTATATTATAATCAATCGCCTTACCAAATCGGATAACTTCGTTTTCTCATTCTTGACGGTGTTATCCAGAATCTTCGATTTTCCTTCACATTCTTTGATTTGTGCCTCTACTTTTCGATATTCCACTAAAGCCTCATCCACTTTCTTCAGCTCCTGATCATAGTCTTTCTCGGCTTGTTCGAATTCCAAACACGCTTTTTTTTTCTCCAGAAGTCGAAGCTTCGATTGAAGAGCCATCTTCTTACGGTAATTCTCCACTAAAGGCATAATCTTGGTTTTCGTGTCTTCTAAATGTTTCTTCGCTTTTTCAGTGATAGCACAAAGCTCTTCAATCGTGGTAGAATCTTTGCGTTGCTCCATCAGAGCTCTGTGTCTCTGATCGAGATCGTCCGATGCTGCTTTCTCAGTATTCTTTAGAAGCTCTACGGAAGATTGCTCCGAAAAACTTTTCACCTTATCCTGAGCCAGAAAAGCACACGGATTGTCGATCTGAAAATTTAGAATGCATGTTTTTTTTTCATATTGAGATCAATAAACTAACCTGAATGTTGTAATGCTTTCTCAGTTCACTGATGTCATTCTGTGTAGCATGTGCATCATTGAGCGTATATTCTGGAGCTTTACCGATACGGATTGTCAGGCGCACTGTTTGTGGTCCTTTCGCCTGATCAGCACTAAAAGGAAGCTAATAATAGAAATTTAGGATTTGACTGGTACAAACATTGCAACTTCGACATATCCTTCTTGGCATCCATGTCTAATGTATTCTGTGATCTTCTCCGATCTTCCCAACGACTTCGGACTTCCTCCACAGGCCAAGCAGATTCCACAGATAATCGAACTCTTTCCACTTCCATTATGTCCCAGAATCATGTTTAAGCTTGCTGTTGGAATGAACGATGTGTGCTCATATGTACTGAAAACGGAAGAAACCTGATTTATTTCGCAGTACGTTAAGACTTACAGGAAATTGTGAAAAACAACACGTAGAAGAGATCCATCGGGAAACTCGAGATGATTCGGAGGCAGATCATCATCACTGGCCATTTTACCTAAAAATGAGGTTAAGACTGAGCATTTAATGATGGGAGTGAAGATGAGGTTTGCCCAAAGAAAAGTATATGTTGGAAGGTTTTCCTGTGATATTGAAATTTGAAGTCGCACGCAAAACTACGACAGGGCGCATTTGCGAGCTTCCTTATTATGCTAACGAATTTTTATAATATTTGAATTTCGAGCCCAAATTTTCAAGACTCACGCAAAGCATTTTGAAAAAAGTAAAGAAGAAAACTTCTTCAGACGAATAGTTTGTATTCTTAACCGAGCAGACCTAATATCTGTATTCAGTGATATAGCTATTTCGTTTAATTTTTGACAAATAATTTGTGAATAAATGTAAATTATATGTTTTCTTCCAGATAAAAAACCTTTTTTTTCAAGAAAAAGCAAAAAAACGGAAGTTCGAAACAAAACAGCGACGCGAAGGATCGTTTCGGGACCCAATCGTGTTTTATAATGCGCCTTTAAAGATTACTGTACGTGTTCCTCTTTTCCTGGAAGATGAAAACGAAGCGAATACAGAAAAAATGGATTTTTGAGTTTTTGGCTAAATTGGGAAGGTGCACATTGAGACGTCCCTACACAGAAGTTAAATACATATTTTAGGAGAGTCTAGTTCCCTCAAAGAGTCCCTCCCTTAATTTTCTTCCCCAGTTAGAGTCTATACAGAAATGAACTCATAGTCTTTTTTATAGATTTATTGTCTCACTAACTAATCAGTCGATATTCTGATTATTCTTCAAAAGAACATCTCTTCGTCGTTCGCAACGCGTTTGGACGTTGCTGAATGGTGTCAACATTCTGGTGGAACTGGCTGATTTTGTGATCTGGCCATTGCTCATGGCTGCTTGCGTCTCCTGAAGAAAAATATAATACTGTCAACCAACATTTCCTAAGTGTCTGCGTCTCCGGTGGCCTATCTGGTCTCCTGCGTCCTCCAGAGTCCAGGCAACAACTTTCCAGGATCACGTCATCTGGACGTTCCAGGACTTTGGTCCCGCCCCCTTCCAGCTCAAGCTGACTATAAATACGGAGTCGAGGCTATCATCACGATCTTGTCTTCTACTTTTGAATTCATCTTGTGTGTTGTTGGAGTCCGATAATTCATTTCCAAATAAAAATACATGTTCCTTTAGTATGCCAGAAGTTCTAGAACTGTTTAGGAGGAAGTTTATCTAGAAATTTTTTCAGATCTCTGAGTTTACATAGTTCCTGGTAGAGGATTTTGGTTTTAGTTTTGCCTCTGAAAAAACAATAACAGTGCAAAATCCGATATGATCGGAAAAACAAATAAGGGGATATTCCGGTTAAAAAACCAATAGATTCCAATAGACTATAAAGAGATTATCTAGACGACGTCAGATGGTAAACCGTGTGAAATACAGAAGTTCAGTTAGTTACCGACGATGATGACGTCTAAATCGAAAAACCATCGACCGTCAAGCCCCTGATATAAAAGGATAATGTTGTGTTGGAAATGAAATTCATTGCAGACAAGAAGAACAATGTTGATTGCACTACTACTTTCTGCTAGAATAGTATTTACATTATCAGTTTCTGATGAAGAGTTTAATCTGGTTTTTGTTCAAGCAGTAGGTTTCCTCTGACTAAGATGTTTTTATTAAAGTGTTAGTTTACAGCTCTGGAGGCATGGAGATAGAGCATCTCAACATCCCTACTTAAGTGATAGGTTCACTGAAAATGATTGGAATCGAATCGGAAGTGGTATTGGGCAACTTACTTATGTATGGTTCTCAAATGACTTAACTTTTCAATCTCATTCGCTTTTCAGAAAGGCGTGAGACAACATGTACAGCTTGGAGAATCCATTCGAAAGAGATATGTTGAATCTGGGTTTTTACCAGAAAGCTTCGACAAAGATGTGGTGAGACTGTAAAGTTAAAACTGGTAGATAATTAGGATATTTCAGACCCGTTTCCGTTCCACTAATCGAAATCGAACGATTGTATCTGCTGAAGCCAACTTCCTAGGAATGTATCCTGATGAAGGACCAGTAAAACTTGCGATTACTGTACCTGAGAATTATGATAATGACTGTGCGAATAATGTGATGTGCAAGTGTCCGAGGAGAAATGTGCTTCATAATATAGCCAAAGAATTGGAAGAATACAAGAAGGTGGTAGAGGATCCAAAAGTAAGAACATCTTGTTTTGAATTCCTGTTGAACCTAGATTTTCAGACTATTTCTATCTTCTCAAAACTATCAGAAGTCACTGGAGAAACCATAAATGCGGATAACTTCTGGAGGATTCCTGATACTTTGAGATGCGAAAAGCAGAATTTCCCAAATCTTTTTGAACAAAAGACTCCGTGGTACTCAAAGGAGCTTTTGGAAGAAATGGAGTCATTGGTTACAAAGATCAACCGTTTCACCTCTGGATTGTACAATTCTGAAAGCTCAAACGGATTAGATGTTGGGAAAGAGATCAGAAAATTGAGAAGTGGACCTTTGGTATCCGATATCTACAGAAGGATGAGACAAAAACTAGATTGCATGAATAATGGAAACAGAGCAGCAAGATCCAGTTGTTCGGAGAAATGCAGGAAGATGAAGTATCATGCATACTCTTCGGTACGTTTGGACTACTGTAATTGACTACAGTAGTATTTGAATGTCTTTTGCAATTCTTTCTTTTTCCAGCACGACATGACATTATATTCCCTTCTCACTGCCCTTGGTCTCGAAAACCTAACGTCCTCTGAAATCGGAGGTTGGCCATCATATGCCTCTTCTCTTTTTGTGGAACTCCTAATCCACAAGAGTGACAAAACTCCCTATTTTAGGGTAACAATTAATTTTTAAACACATATTCTCAACAATTCAACTTCAGGTTATCTACCGTAACCCTACATCTGCCTATGCACCATCAGAATTCTTCAATCTCACCCCATTGATCTCAAAATGTCAGGAGTCTTCTTTCTGTCCTCTAAGCGTATTTGAAGACATAGTCAACGAGTTCAAAATTGAAATGCCGGTATCAGAATATTGCCAAGTTACCTCCGATCTCAATTAATTTATTTTTGCCATATAATTTATTTTTGATACGACTAGAATCAAGAGAAATAAAATATTTATTTTGAAGTTTAAGTTCACAATTTGCAAACTTATTTTGCATAATCGGCTTTCTTCATATTCACATGACAAAACGGTGCCTCCTTGTTCTTTGTTTTCAGATGACAGAACAGATGGACAGTGTCATTTTGATCAAATATTTGAGTTTCAGCTGAAATTTCACAAAATAAAATCAGAAATTCAAAGCAAATATAGATGTCCTCTGTATGGTTTAATCGGGTGCGTTGAACCAATACAGAGATTTCGTCTTTTTTTCATGTCGCTTTCACAACTGGATATGTTCGACATAACGACATAAATCTCCTCGGTTAACGAATATCTCGTTGTTTCATTGATTCGTTTTTGAAGTCTTTTTCTTTTTTGATCTGATGAATTTCAATTTCCTGTTGGAAATTCGTTTTCTTTATCAACCTCTTGAAAGACCCTTTGATTCTAAATACAATACAAACGTTTTGGAAATGCTATTTCTCACAGTTTATCATAAATGCAATCCGTTTTCTTCGTTGCCATTTCAATTGCTTTTTTCTTTGGAATTTCAAATGGATCAAATGATACTGTACCAAATGAAATGAAACTCATTTTCGTGCATACTGTAAGTCACTCGATCAGTTTTCTCAAATTATGAGATAATTCAGATCTGGAGACATGGTGATAGGAGTCAAGATGGACATTTGAACAATGATCCCGTGGATCCATCAAAATGGATAAAAGGAGGAGGAGGTTATGGACAGTTGACTCCGGTGAATTCATAGACATTCGGTGATAAACCATAGATTTTTTCAGGAAGGAATGGAGCAAATGTTCATTCTGGGAAAGAAGTTGAGAGATCGGTATATTGAAACAGACTTCCTCCATAACTTTTACGACTCCCAGCAGGTTAGATGTTCAATTTCAAAAAATTTCTATAGAAAATAGTTTCAGATTTATATCCGATCGACTGATGTGAATCGAACTATAAACTCAGCAATTTCCAATATGTTGGGAATGTTCTCTGCTTGTTCTGCAAGACCAGGTTCAGTTAGTTTCGAGATGTATTATTTCTACATCTTCATTTATTATAGGAGTCGACTATCCAGATATAAAAGGATGGCCACGTGGATTCATGCCTGTTCCCATCCACAGTTCAGGACCAGCTAGTCAGGATTGTGTGGCTAGTGCGTTTTGTAGTTGTAAGCGGAGAGATGCTCTTCTGGAGATTGCTCATGAGGGAGAGCAATTCCAAAACTATATCCATAGTGAATCAGTAGGCAATAACCAAGTGTCCCCAACATTTATTCTCATTTTTAGTACATCAACATCACATCTCAACTCTCTAGTCTATTCAATAGTACCTTCACCTGGGATAATTTATGGCAAGTTCATGATGCTGTTATGATTCAGGTATTCTAGAGAATTGAAATAATCCTGCTACTCGAATTTTCCAGTTGATTCATTTTCCTGAAACTGTCCGTAATCAATCTTGGTTTTCTGATCAGTTCTTCAAAGATCTCGACGAATTGGAACGACCATCAAAGGCATTTGTTTCTGGGCTATATGATCCACCCATTGTCAAAGGAATTAATGTTAGGAGGGAAATTTTAAAGACTCGTGGTGGATCTCTCATCAATGACATCTCCGGAAGGATGAGAACTAAATCAACATGCATTAAAAATCCGACAAAATGTGATGGATACCATACGAATCTGAAGTACTATGCATATTCTACGGTAGGAGTTGCAAGGAGTCTAGAATATTCTAAGTATTTCAGCATGATCATACGGTGTATGCGCTACTTGCAGTTCTTGGATTGGAAACTGTTGTGGCAGGCCCTGAAAAGTATGGAGAGTGGCCCGATTATGCCTCAGATATCCTAGTGGAATTGTTTCACAACAACACGGATCAATCTCCATACTTCAGAGTAGGGTTCATTAAACATATTTTTAACACAACTTTTGTTCCCAGTTACTCTATCAGAAGAATATCAGCTCTCCATTCGAAGTGGTCACACAACATGTGAAAGGATGCAAGGGCCAACCATTTTGTGACTTGAAAATGTTCGAAAACCGAGCGAAGGAATTTAGGCCAGATCGGCCAATGCAAGAATTCTGTGAATCTCCGCCAGGAGAAGAAAACCGCGTGACATCTTGGATTAACAACTTCCTTCAGAGAACTCAGTCGTCGTCGGCCAATGTAAATAACTGTCATGCTCTTATTGCTTTCGTAATTATATTTTTCTCTTATAAAACAACACATATTTGAAACAACAATTTATTTCAACAACAAGACCAGAGCTTATTCGTGATCGCTTCCGTTGTCCTCTCCGTCATTAATGTGGAAGTATCTGACCTCATAGGTGTTCTTGTTGACAGCGACCACACGGAGCCAGTCACGGAGGGAGTTTCTCTTGAGGTACTTCTTGGTAAGGTACTTGAGGTATCTGAAGGCAAAAAGTAAAAATAAAGAAGACTTGAAAATGGATTACCTCTTGGAGAATGGGATCTCGGAGATGACGGAGACCTTGGATTTTCCGGCCTCGACCTTGACGCTGTTAGCGGCCAAATGTCCGGTCTTTCCGTTGACCTTGATCTTTTCGTTGAAGAAAGCTTCCTAAAAATAACCAGGGCTTATTAGGGGCCACAAATACCCTAAGCCTGATCATTGCGATAGAGACGGGAGCTCTATCGACTAGATAAGGCTGCACAGGCAAGCCTAAAACTTACGAGATCCTCGATTCTGAGAATTCCGTCCTCAACTGGGTTCTTGCACTCAACGTTGAACTTGAGATGCACCTTCTTCTTGCGAAGAGCCTTCTTGGTAGACTTGGCGTGTGGCTTAGCGACCATGATTACCTGAAATAAAGGATTGAATTGCAAAATGCTTTTGAATTTCGGAAAAAACTGAAAGCACACGAAATGGCAACAATAAAGACGAAAATTTCGAAAAAACGCTCAACAATTCGAGGAAAAACTAGCAAAAACTTTATTTTCTCGGGCCTAAAATTGGTCAGAAAGAGCTCGCGGTCTCGCCGCGATTGGGGTACGGTGACACTCGTTTCAACTGTGTCGTCTTTCGTATTCTTACACCATCTCGCATCTTGCTTCTTTCGGAAAAGGCAAAGAAAAGCCAAAGAAAAGTTGATGACTCTTGGAAATCCAGCAGAGAAATAATTTCAGACACAACCAATCAACGTGCTGTTGAAGAAGAGCATACGTTCCCCCAGTAGTTATTCCTCTCGTTCATAAAAAATCTCAAGTCAGCCTATTCTGAGGCATTTCTTTGAATATTTGTTATTGTTGTCTGAAAACAGTTGTCATTCAAAAGTTTATTATAGAGCTTGAAAGTGTAGAAAACAAACCGAGATAGTAAAATACAGAGAAAAAAACAAAATTCAATAAGTTCACTCGTAGGAGAAAAACGGAAGATGCATCCGGAAAATAGAAAGAAATCAGGAAACAGGGTGAAAGAACAAATTTGGTACAAATTTCAGTTTCTTTTCCTAGAAAAATGTGAGGGGTCAATATTCAGAAAGATCGGTTTGAAAGAGAAATATAGGTACATTTCATCGGAAGGAATACATCTTTTGGATTTTGGTTGGATGGAAAGGATATCATATAGGAAATGACTATACATTGGTTGCTCTCATTGATATTTTCATAGTTGATTGGTCGGTGTTGGCAAGTGTTCGATTCGAGCCCAACATGCTTCTGATACGTTGACGAAGAGTAGTGCGATCTTCGTTTGCCGAGCTCAAGCTTGCATCTCCTCTGAAAGTCATAATTGAACATTGGTGTTGATAGAATCTACGATCACCTTATGTCATCTGCGGTCTTCTGCTCTTCTTTCTTTGTTACAAGTTTCTTCAGCCATTGAACATCAACTCCAAGTGTATGACGACCAATCGAACCTCTTCCGTGCTTCTTTCTACGCTTTCCAGCATCTCGGGAACTTATCTGAATTTGAAATGTTATTCCTGGATAATTGGGCAAGCAGGAACTCACTGGAAGTTGTTCATATGGGCTTACTGGTCGATTCTCGATTCCATTCCCAACAATTGGAGTGTTATTATTTTTCTCCTTCACAGGCTTATCAACCAAATCGTGCAGAATCAATTGTTCAGGCTTTGATCTCATTGGAGATGGTGGTGTTACAGGTGCTTGTATTGCCACTTCTACGGACTCAGTTCCACGCGATTCCCCAATCAGATGTTCCACACATTGGGCTGAAGCAACGCGAGTAAATGTAGAGCTCTCCATCTTCAATGCAATAGTTGGTTCTGTATCCATGGCTTCAGATGAACTGATGGAGGTGGAAGATATCAGTTGTGATTTCTCCATCTGCGACTGCTGCAGTCCTGCAGGAGGTGTTGATGGCTCTTTGTCAGATCCACGTCGGGAGACGTGATAGGCCACAACAGATGCATGATCCAACTTTCCAGGCATATCAGCTATCTTTTCACGAACCATCTTCCTTCTGGAAACCGTTATATAAAAACCAGAATACAGGAATATAAGAATCTTTTCAGGCAATCCATTTCATAACACTCACCTTGCACGTTGTTCTGCTTTCGTCATCTTCTCCCTCTTGTAAAGCTCTGGGTTCTCCAGTACTCTACGTTTTGCCCTGAAAAAAATCAGTTTTAAAGCTCGGCTTTAAAAAGTGAGTTCACATTGAAAGTTGAGTTGCAAAATGAATCAGACGATGACAAAGAGTTGAAGCTGTGACTGGTGGATACTGATAATCAGATTCTGGTCCTCTCGGAGTCTCACTCCCAAATCCATTACCAATCACATCTCTCATTCTGACTAGCATCAGCTCATGCCTTTTTGCAGCATCAACACATGGAAGAGATGCAGCACATGGACGATTTCTGGCATATTCAGAATTCTTTTCTCCTCCACGTGTCGAAACATCCAGTGTTCTATCTTCCCTTGGTCTAAGTGCATTCTCTTTATTCTCATGTTCACTCTTCTTTATAACACAGAACTTTCCAACGACTGGATCGAAATTATCAGAAACCCCATCTGAAGTTATGAACACAACATCTCCTTCTTCCACAAAAGTCATTGAGCATGTCAGGTTATGAAGTTGAGGATTTCTTCCGTCCACTGGTCCCAGTGCTCCACCAGCATCTCTCATATCCCTCATTTGGTCAATATCATGACTTCCAAGTGTTACCTCTCGAACTCCATAATGCCGGTTATAAACAAAACATAGTGAATCTCCAACATTGCAGACACAAAGTGCCCATCCATTTCCTCGTTTGACTGGAGCAACAAGAGCAACACAGAGAGTTGTGAGCATTCCTCCTTCTTGAAGAATCAGTGAATGAGCTGAATGGAAAGCAGCCAACATTTCATGGAATACTTCTGTAGTATCGGAAAGTGAATCTTTGATAACTCTTGCATTCAAATGATCAATTGCTCCTCGAATCGCACATCTTGCTGCTAATCGTGCACCTTCTCCCCAGTTAACACCATCTGCCAATGCCAAAACACCGTTGTTATTTCTTCCAACAACTCCCCAAACATCAGCAATCGGTTCTCCTGCATTCACTCCAGTTATTGGATTCTTCTCATATAAAGAAACACTCATTCCAAATGCCCCTTGTTCATCAAATGCACTCCAATCATAATCATCGGCTGATGGACGACCTGCACTGAAGTCATGATGTTCTCCATTTGGGCCGAGAATTGAGGAGCAAGATCCGAGAAGCAGTGAATGTCGTGAGCTCTTTTTCAAATTCATTGATATTGGTGCATCCAAATCCTCTTCATCTTCTGCTTCTTCATCTGTTGTTCCATCAATTGATAGCGACATCTCATCATCAATATTAGCCATTCGAGCCATCTGATGTCCTTGTCTCACTTCTCCAACTTCGGTTAATCCTCCTTCTGGTCCAGTGTATGATCCGAATACATCTCCTTCAAGAGCTTCTAACTGAATCGCAGGTAGATCCAGTCCAGTTTTTCCAAAATAAACTTCCGGAAATTCATGTCTTCTGAGATCGATTCCACCCAGAAAATGTTGAAGTTCTGAGTTATCATCTCCACGTGGCGTTGTTGGTTCCTCCTGAAAATATCTACAGTAATCTTCATGTTTCAAACGAACAAAGTTTCAAAGATTCTTCTCTTTTTTCCTAGTTTCCAAATACCCCTTTCTCGTGATCAATCTATTTTATGTTCCCCCAATCTTCTTCTTCAAAAGCCAATTCCGCCACCGATTTAACGACTCTGTTATCATTAGTTTCGGTGACTGACCAGCCCTCCAAGTGGCTGTTTCTACTGGGTCTATTCATCAATTTATCTCTTCATTTATCTTCTTCCACTGATATCAGAAGAAGAGAAGAGAGAGGTTAAAGAAAAGATATTAAACAAAATGAAACAATTGTTCTCAAAGGCCTACCTGATTTTCGTTATCCAAACTTGTTGACGGTCCAAACTTATTCCGAAGAAGACCTCTCACGTGTTTTCGGATAAATGATGAAGGCATCGTTACCCTGTAAATCATAATTTTGGTTCTGAAACTCGAAGTTTCCAGAAGAGCAAACAAAACAATCAGAAGAAAATCATTTAAATTTTTAGTGCAAATGATTTAAGTTTGACATGAATTTTGACCTTGTTCTTAAGTTCTCGGGGGTAGGTAGAATATAGAATTTTTGACGAGAATTCAAAGTGACAAATAATAAGACGGAATCAAAATGAAAAAGAGAAATACTCTGTGTTGCATCTCTTTCAAAACTAGTCCTAAAGTGGTTGTTTTTGCTACTTTTCAAGTAAAAGTGGCCAAATCAACTACTCCCGGTACGATTTCAATTCATTCGGTTTCTTCTAAAAGAGGTAATAATGTCGAAGTAGTAGAACCAATGTTCCTACGCCCATTGAATACGCAAAAAAAAACGCCGGAAGGACAATTATTGGGAAGAGTAGAAGGGATAGGAAAAAAAGGAGAACAGAGAGAAAAGTAGATGATTTATTGGCAACGGACACGTTTTTGACAAGCGTGAACGCTAGCGGAATACCTTTGAAGAGACTGCGTTAGTACGAAATGTGTAGACCTTGGAGATATTCTTGATTAGGGAGGTGTCATTCTTTGAAAATCAAAGATTATGGAAGTCTGGTTCTTTATTCAAAGGTTCCTACTTATATTAAGATCTTGTTTTCTTTCCGGAGAAACATCTCGCGATCCTTTTGCAAAAACTCATAAAATTGTCGAGCTTACGACTCTTACTCGGTTTACTTTCTTTCAGCCAGAAAACAAGATCAAAGACATTGGAAAACAACTAGTTCTGTTTGTAGATAAACAAACTGGAGCCCCTCGTACAAAAATCAGATGAATTCACAAGGAGGTAAAAAAGTGTATAGATACGATGGTGTCAATAAAGAAACAGTCATATGTGTGTGCACATGTGTTTGTAATACGAATAGTACACACATACTGGGACAGTACAACAAGACAGTTTTCATGAAAAAGGGATTCATTTGGGAGAAAGCGACGACGTCAGTGACAATTTAGGCAGTCATGTGGAGACGTGTTTACACTGCCAACCATTTGAGGAGAACGTTTGTACCCCGCCCATTAATAGATACCTATTATCCAGGAAAGCCAGTTTGAGTATGAAAGTTTGACTTTGGTGTAAAGGAGATGTTCATAGGCTGATAATGTTTCACAAAGAAGAATGAACAGGTGATAAGTAGGAATGTTTGAAACCTCTGAAACTTACCGTTTTCTGGTAGACCTGATCTGAATTTCCATAAGTATACATTTGGCAGAAGAGCCTAGCAAAACTCATTCAAGTAAACCTTATTTTAATGGAATCAGTCTTATCTTGAAGTCAACTTTAGATTTTAAATGTACCTCTAATCGGATTAGAGAAGGCTAGGAGTGTTACCAAGGCCCTCCAGAAAAGTGTTAAGTGTAGTCAACAGAAACAAGAAAATGATACACTTCCAGAAATCCTTATACTAGGTATAGTGTTAATCTTGAACACTTGAGGATCTAATCCCGAGATGTTTGTAAACTAGAAAATAAAAAGATAGCCTCAAGTGGTTTGCTCTTTCTTGGAGCAGAACCGAAAAACTGAACGCACACCATTTTCGGAGGAGGGTGTCCCGACATGTTCCTATCTCAAGAGTGACCGTTTGAACAGAGACGAAAGAAAAGGACAGCCCCGAAGGTACGAAGATGAGAAGAGTGTGTTCAGGATATAAGAGACTGAGACAGTTCTGAATAGAGATTGCGAGACGCAGGTAGAATAAAGGTAGAAGGAGACACAAAAAAAAGCACAGCCAGGCGGGGGGCAAACGAACGGATGGACGATTGACGAAGCAGGCTTGCTTTACTTTACTATTTAGATTGGCATGGTTCAACGAGATCAGTGGGAATGGTTCGTTCTCTTTTTGAAATCTGTAAGAAATCGCTTGTCGGAAGCAGGAAGAACAGATTTGATTTGATTCTGAAAAAGAATTCGGAGCATTCGGAAACAAGAACAAAAGAAGAAGAATGAGGCAGTCACTCAATCAAGTAAGTGTCTCCTAAAAAGAGAAAAAACGGGAAGAGAGAAACGAGGATGAACAAAAAAGGGATGATTGAGTGTTTTACTAAAACGGAAAACCACGAATGTTGGATATGTACTTAAAGTACTTTCTGGGTCACAGAGCTCAGGACTTTTCAAAAAGCCAGGGTGGAAATTCGAAACAAAAAGAGTGCATGGATTTTGGTCTAAGCGAAATCTTCGGAAAACTTTGGATCGAAAGATTTCAAATGCTCCAACATTTTATGAGGTTACTGTAAAATTGGAAACAACATTATGACAACACGATTTGGTGCAGTGTGTGTTTCGAGCAAAAAAGAGATACAAAATTATAATGCCCATGAAGTGTTAATAGTGTTGATTTGAGACTTTCTGCACTTTAACAAAAACATCAAAGCAACCTAACAAGATCCACATGTCAATCGGAAGAATTGTTCATGTGTCCTTGAAATACAGAAAACATATTATTCAATCTAGCACTCTGTATGTCATTAAGTTCCTAGACAATGCATGAGAATCCCTTCCTCCCTGGAGAATATGGGAAAGACAGATGAGATTTCAAAATAAACCAAAAGATCTTGCACGTGTGGTTGGATGATACGTCACAAGGGTCCAGGTCAGGCCCAGGTCTAGGTCGCCAACAAGAAAAATATACACTTTTTGTCATATTAGCGAAATTTCAAAAGGGGAAACGCGCTCCATCGCCAACTTGGTTGGAACCTTCATTTGTCACCGTTTTTTCAGGTGTTGAGGTCACGTTTAATCCACTTAGGCAAATCGGTCCACAGTGAAAAAAATTCGAAATATTTGCGTGGAGTAAACGTGACCTCAACACCGGAAAAAACCGAGTTCCAACCAAGTTGGCGATGGAGCGCGTTTCCCCTTTTGAAATATCGCTAATATCTCTTTCATTCGTCTATTCTCACTCTGTTATTTCTCCGGAGGAGCCATGTGTTCCAACGAAGTGGCGGAGGGGATTATAAATGAATTAGACACTTTGTGAGCTCAAGAATTTTGAGAGAGAAAGGCAGAGCATAAACATTTACTTGTTTATGAATGAAGTCTTCTCATAAATGGGTTTTAAGGAGAAAAAGGAGCTTTGAAATTGACACTGAAACAGCAAAAATACGTTTTTGAAGAGGGTTGAAACGAGTGGAAAGAAGCGAATGAAGGAACAAAGAATTGAGCCAATTTTACGAGCACTTTCCATCTTTTTATGTTTTCTCCTTCAGCCGTATTCTTCGTTTCTTCTGTTCACAATGGCACCTACTTATGACACAATTCGAGGGGAATCTCCCAACAACATTTATAATCGAATGTAATCAAATGTTCTCTCACATTGAACATTCACATTTCCGAATGTTAATATTTTTAGGATGATGATCGAAAATATCTGAAAAGATCATGCAATTCGGAAATGGTCCCCTTATGGGATTCATCGCGAAATGATCAAGAATAAAAAAAATTAACTTTTCAACGGTGCGGTTCATTTCTGATAGTGAGATTACGGTAATGCGAAATCAACCTTGATTTTTTTTGTTTTCAAAATCCAGGCCAATGAAAAAAGGATTCCAAAAACAGGCAGACTAGTCTCCGAAAGAGAAAATGATGTTCAAAACGAACACGAACCACTACGATACACTCTTCGAACACCCCTAAGTAGCCGTCGATTAGCCGACGACTTAACCTAATCTACTCAACAAGTTAGCCGTCGCTTTGAGCCGAAATCCAGTTGTCCTTTTGGTTTCCCAATGGGCGGGAAGGAGAATGCGCGAGAAATCGAGGTCAAAATTGAAATGAAATGCCGAACACAAAGAGTGAATGGAGTCAATGATTTGCATGCGAAAAGCCACCACTACGCATAGAAAGGGGGATTATTCAAATAGACTCATCTCTCAATTCATCATTACAAATTCGTCTTCAATGAGATTGTCAAGCAGTAGTAGAAAGAGGAGT
Source organism: Caenorhabditis sinica (assembly GCA_963932045.1). NCBI lineage: Eukaryota > Metazoa > Nematoda > Chromadorea > Rhabditida > Rhabditidae > Caenorhabditis > Caenorhabditis sinica. Next base: position 9,467,643 of record OZ009941.1, on the reverse strand, counting down.
AGACCAAAAGAAGAGGATGTTTTGATTTAACATATTCTGATGGACTTGTAGATTTCCATACGCCATCCGTTCAAATCTGAACTTCTGTGCCTTGAAACTCAAGACTCCTTGTATTTCTAACAAAATCCCAAAAACCAAAAATAGTCTAGAATTTCTAACTCATACACACAATGGCTTCCACCCAGACACCAGAATTCTACAAATCAGAGAAAGTTTTTTCTGGGGCTCAGTGAGCTCGAGAAAAATGGAAAAGATGGACAAAGAGCGCGCCCATTTCGCTTGACCACACACACAAAAATGTCTTCTTCCTTTCCGTTTTTTCCTCCTCCCACTTTTCCAACAAAAGGTGTCAAAATACGCGGAAACAGGGATAGAGAGAGACATACACATAAACACAGTGACCGGAAAAAAATTGGTTGAAGCATCGATGAATGCACGTTTTCTCTCCTCTTTTCATTTTCATAGCATCCTCAACTGAAACATTTCTACGCATCACGTTGCGCATGAATAATGAAAAGAATGGAGGAGGAGACATCGACGTCTTCTGCAGAACAGAAGAAAAATGTGGAAATTGTGAAGAAAAGAGGTAGGGGAAAGGAGCATAGGGTTTGTGCATAATTGTCGGAAGATATAAAGTCAATTAACCTTTCGACTCTTTGCCTGTTTTAGTACCCTTCCACTAGAATAATTGGGTGGGGGAAAGAGGGTCTAAAGGTTCAAAATTCAAATGTTTTATTTGAACAGGGAAGATGAACATTCAGAGTGTTTTCTGTGATCCAAGTTGTTTTTTCTGGGGTCAAGTGTTCATCTTTGAATAAGATGCCTAAAGTAACTAGGTGTAATTGAGCCCGAACAAATTAAATACCGTACAAATGCAAAGAAGTCCATAACAGGATTGTTTCTCAAGTAAGAACTTAGAAGTAGAAGTATACAATTCCCAAGTCATAAAACCTAGTTCCATTCTCTTTTCGTTTACTTTTCCCCTCGTTGCCATCCATACCTCTTCACTTTTTCCCAATTCTCCCCCACTTAAGCTTCCTGACTAAAAAACGACTATACGATTCAGAAAAATGAAGAGGAGTATGTCAATTTCAGTGGATCTCAGACCTCTTTAGATTTTCGAAGAAAAAACTGCAACGTGTGGGGATGATGTTGTCGACCTCCAACAAACAACTTCTTATCCATAAATATATCGAAATGATAGAAAATATGAAAGGCGGAGGAGGAGAAAAAAAAATATCGAATGAGCAGGAAGGAAAAAGAAAAACGGAGGAAGAGCTATTAGTATGGTGATGAAAAAATAAATGAGTGTCGGAGATGTGACGGAAGGATGATGATGAGACGGAGAAGATGGAATTGAGTTTTTAATGAGATCATCTTCAGTTATTAGGAAACTTTGAAAGAGGGAAGAAGATCCAGATGTGCTACTCATAATTCAAATTTCAAACTTTTCTATCTGAAGATGTGTTCTGCAATTTGAAATTGATACCAAAATTTGATTTATCCTAAAGTCAACTGTTTAGTTATTCACTTACTATCCAACCTTGACGGAATCTCAGCAGAGTATGAAACAGAAAAAGTTAAAGAGGGATTTTCCGCTCAAGAGTTTTCAAAGAGCTAGTTGTATTCTGAGTGGCTCAGACGAAACTTTAACCAAAAATGCATTTTTCAATAAATAATTCAAAAAAGGACAAGAATTCTGAAAAATGCTGAGTGAAAAAAGATGGACGAGGGTAAACACAATAGAGTCTCTTGCTCCCACATCTACTACTACATCCTCTCTCCCCTTTTTCTCTATCTTTTTCTAGTTTTGGTGTTGTGGTGACACGATCATGAAGAAACGCAGAGAAGGGAAAAAACGAGGAGAAGAAGAAGACACGGGCGGTCACTCCGGAGGGGGGCTCTACGACTTCAATGCTATATTTCTGCACTAAGTAGCGAGATGGAGCAAGAGCAAAAAGGAGGAAACTGGATGTGTTGCACCACCACAGCTGTATAGTTGAGAAAAAGAGGAAAAAAGTTGGAAGAAGAAACATTTTGGAATCCAAACTGACAATCATTCCTTCAACTTTTGAGATTACAAAATTTGGAGGACAAAAGAATCCAAGAAGAGAAACTTTAAAAAATAGGAGAGAATCAGGAAAAGACGAATACCTACACGAAGTGTTTTTGTTTTCTTCTGATTGAAGGAAGATAGATTAAAGAAGTCCGTTCCCAATAGTTGGGCACTTTCTCGTGAATCGCTGAAGAATTTGAAAACTTGGAGAACCTCGGATTTCTTTGAATTTCAAAAACTAGGCGGGAGAATGTCACTTTACTGTTTTCCTTTCCCTACTTACACAGCTGGAGTGGACACATCAGATGTGTTGTGAGTGTGATTTAGGAAGGTCATTTTTCAAGAAAACACATGTATGAGACATACAAAAATATAACCCTTTGCACAACTTTCAGGTCTATTCTTCATTCTGTTCTGTTTGTTTGTGCTCACGTTCCAGATGTTCCGATGCCTTGATTCGCAGTTGCTTCACGAGGTGCTTCGAGATTGGAAAAATGAGCTTGGAAACGCGTTAGAGCTAATTGGAATTCTTTGATGAGCCTTGTACAGAACGTACCTAGGAAGCCACGAGAAACCTGTTCAAAACAATACTGCGCATCTGAATGCATCAGTAGTAGTAGAAAAATGTAACTCTGGTACGCTCTGTCCAAAATTCAGTTAGGCCCGCATAGAGAAAAACTGTGGTTGGTTGTATCCTGGAGGAGGATGAGATTGGGAGATCAGAATCCTGTTATGATCGGATTGCGCCACGAATTAGCGTGATAGTCGATGTCCAAATGAGAGATTCCCAGAAACCAACGAGATGAGGTATTTATTCAGAATTCGAACGTCTCTTTATATAAATTCCGTTTTTGTATTTTCCAGTTGTCAGAATACATATCTCCTCAGTGAAATCAAATGTCTACCTTAAGTTTCGTTATTTATCATACATGTTTTCTGTGTTTCACTTTAGAAACATTACAGAGTGATTTAGATCAATCAAATTTGATATAAAAATTATTTGAAACCTTCAATTAATCAGAATCCTAATTCAAACTTCGAGCCATCTTATGTATCTGCGTCTAGTCTCTCTCCGTGATGTCTGTGGAGCGAGTTTTCATTCCGAACGCAAAACGTATTTTTTTCAATTTTTCAGCTGAAATTCAGTTAAATTTTCGGAATTCGATATGATTCCAGAAAACACTCACTAAATCAAACTTTTTCATCGTCATAAATTGTTTCAAATCCCCTTTTTCTTCAAAATGTATGTATTTTCCTCCGTCGCCAGAGCATTCCGAAGAAAATATCGAGTTACCACTTAGTATTTAGATTCTCACTTTCACCGTTTGCTCAATTTTTCGTCTTGCGGTCACTTTGCAATGCCAGGGCGGACTATGAATGGTGTGTATTTTCCAGAAAATGAGATTGACACGAATGTTGCGCGTGCTGATACGAGGGAAAGATGGACAACAAGAATGGAAGGAAATCACAGATAATCAACTGCCCAAAGGCGGAAAGAAACTGTCTTTCAGAGAAGTAAAGTAATCATTATTATAAAATCCCGGGAACAACTTTCTATTCCAGAATTCTCTGATCGCGTTTGGTTTCGGAATGTTGGTCTTCTCGTACGCTTATTTTCAAGACGAAATTAATCCGGATTCCCAATGGGCTAGTGAGTTTACAGAACAAAAGCCATCTTTTAAAATTCTTTACTTTCAGAAGCATTTCGTACATTCACCAGAGAACCACTCTCATGGCTCTCCAAAGGAGAACCAGGCGGTCCTGTTTCATCTGATCACAAACCTCCCGTCTTTTAATCTAATTTTTTTGTTTTTTTTTATTATTAGTTTCGCGTTTCCAGGAAATAACACTTATTTCAATTATTTGTATTTAATGAATGTTAATTTGAAAAAATCCTTTTGAATCAACATCATTTTTTATCATTTTTGAGTTTTTGAGACATGGGAAGATGTCTCAAAAAGGATATCATGGAGCCGTATATCTTTCTTATTGAAATCATTTTGTTAAAAGATAAGATCTGTGTATTTTTCCTCAGAATTTGGGTGAATCTGTTTGTCGAGAACCATTGAATTCAGCTGAAACGAACCCGGCCGCAATAATATTGGTCGTCATTTATCGTGCTTGCGTACCTCCAGATCCACTCAATTTCCACGTCGTTTTCGCAGCTTTCAGTTTTTGAAATCGATAAATTCAAGCAATTTATTGACTGAAACTGGATCAAACTTGGCTATGGTCGATGCCGCCGTGCCTGCCAAGGCTGATATGCTGGCAGCGGCCAGGAAAAAGGTACGAAGCACTGAAATCTGAGTGCTTAGCAAATCAAAGTAAAATGTAAATCTAATTTGTGTATTTTTTTTAGCTGAAAGACTTCGAGGCTCGTCAAAAACATGATGGGCGATCATCTCCAGCATCGAGCATTATTTCATCGGAGCCTGGTGGCGGAGCAGGTTTGAATGGACGAAGCAGTGTTGTCAGTGAAGACTCCACGGCTCTTCAAATTCCACAAACTTTTTCGGCGCAGAGCTTAGCCACTCGGAATGGAACCAATGTAAGAATTATTCCTATATAGGTCCTATTGTATTATTCTTTTCAAAATATTATCTTAGGCTTCGCCGTTTCCGAATGGCAACGAGTGGTATCAAGCGTATACGCAATTGAAATCCCAGCACGATGAATTGGTAAGAGATATCAACTAAAAAGCATAGTATGTTTTTCTCTTGCAGTGTGCTCATTATGCACAACTTCATTCTGCTTACTCTCAAGTCAACGCGAATGGAGTACACATAGATGCAGAAAGTCAGATTGTTCAACTTCAAAATGTTCGTTACCTTTTGAATGTCAATTTTCATTAGCTTTCCATTTCAGGCTCTTTCTGCAATGGTCGAGGAGAAGGTTTCATTCCAAAGCGATATTCGACAATCGAATGAAGAAAAGGAGAAACTCCGTCAGAGATTAGCGGCCGCAGAAAGTTCTTTGAAACAATTGACAAACGCATCATCTTCCTCAGCTGCTCACCACAGTTCGGATGAAGTTCGCAATCTGACGGATATTATTGCTCAAAAGGATAGTCTTCTCACTGCCCGTCATCAAGAACTCGATGGAGCTCGACGAGAGGTCGCATCCGTTCAAGCCAGTTTGCTTAATGTGCAGCATGAACGGAGTGAAGCTCAGGCGCGAGTAAAAAGTCTGATTAAAGAAACGGTAGCACAGGAAGGACGAATTGATCAGTTGAAGAAAGATATTCAGATGAAAGATCTTTATTTGAAACAACTCGGAGTTTTTGGAACAATGAACGATCCACATCAAAATAACAGTAGTTATGAAAATGTACTGCAAGAGTTGGAGCAAGTTAAATCTGAAAAAGTGCGGGTTCTCGCTGAGGCAGCCACTTTGAAAGCACATTATGCTGATCGAGAGCAGGCTCTTCAACAAAAACAAGCCGAAATGGCGACGGAATTTGAGAAACTGCATGCCCAGTACTTTTCGTCGAACGAGAAAACTCAAAATCTGGAACATCAACTTCAAATTGCTCAATCAGACCTTCAAACTGCTCAGCAGAGCCATAATCCATCACAGTTTCAAGAAGAGGTGCCTAAAATTACTGAAGAAGACGTTGCTCGACGAATTCGAGAAGCATGTCATGTTGAAAGAGGAAAATGGGAGAGAAGGCTGGAAGATGATCAACGGCGGAGGGAAGAAGAAATTCTCGAAAAAGATAAAGTGATTTTCGAACGGGAACAGTCGATGGCTGAACTTGAAATGAAATACAGACTCTTGGAAGAAAGAACATTGGAGTCGACTGCTAACGGGGCTGATCTTCTTTCACTTTCAGAACAACTTCAAGTGAGTTAACTTTCAAAGAAATACCTATTCTTCATTGTTTCAGAACGAAAAAACTACTGTGTCGCGAGCTGTCGCCCAAAACAAAGAACTCAAAGAGCGATTATTGGAAACGGAAGACAGATTTGTGGCATTAACAGAAGAGAAAGCTTCTATCGAATTAGCGAAACAGTCAGCGGAGCATCAAGTCAGGGAGCTCACGAAGCAATTGAACCTAGAAGCTGCAGGTCTTGTCGGAAATCTGTCAGAAGTGATTGCAAGTCAGTCGCATTTAGAAGCAGCTTCAGAAGCTCATAAAAATCTCGAGAATTCTTCAATCGAACTTCAAAAATCTTTGGAAATCGAAAATATGAACATGGAGCTGAAGGAAACGCTTGAAACGTTGCAGCGAGAGAACTCTGAGATCCGTCTTAATCTGGACCAGAAATCTTTCGAGTTGCAGCAAGTCCGTGCTGAGCTGAGAAGAAGCACCACGCATAATGAGCAAATGGATGAAATCATGAGACAGAATGCAGAAGACGAAAATCAAAACTCGATTCATGTTGAGCTTACCCAGGCGGTCGGAAGAGTTCAGGAGCTGGCCTCTGAAAACGAACAAATGAGAGAAGCCCTAAATGAAGTTCGCCAACAGTTAGAGGAAGAAAGATCAGACAGAAAAGCGGAAATGGAAAGGAAAGAGCAGGGAAACCAACAAGAATCATTGGAGTTGCATGAAGTGAAAGAAGTTGAGCAGCAACCGTCTCGAGAACTTCACGAAGATTTGTGGGCTCGGAAAGAATTGGAGAAACGGTTTGCACGAGCCATGATGCAGAATGCGGAACTTGTAGAAACCATTGATCGTCTGGAGCATATCAATCAACAGCTTGAGCTAGAGAATGATACGATTGCTGATCACGTTGTTCTCTATCAACACCAGAGAAAATTGGTTCGTGAGAGACTCCGAGTTAAAGACGAGCAACTAAAAGCAATGGAGGAAGAAAGAACCAAGACTGTAGCCAGATGCCAAGAGCTCCAGAATGTTTTGATGTCTGTGTTGAACAAAGGGGGAATCTTAAAGGTGAATTTTTTCTCAAACCGTGCAACTTGTCGATTGTTTGCAGGAATATACGACTACATCTCTTGCGCGAAAAGCTGCTCGTCGTGTTTCTCGCAGTTATAGTCATTCAACTGTTGATGAGATGAGTGGTGACGAAGATGTTGTTGTGGATGCAAAAATGGAAGAAGTTCCGCAACGGGAAAAGGTTCATGGTAGTGGAGATGATGTGAAAATCAAGGAAGCTCACTCGACACCTACCATACCGGAAGCAGTTGAAGGACGAGGAACACCTGATTCAACTTTCGAGGGAGAGAAAGCGGCTTCATCCACATCGGAGCAGCACCCCGATGCTTCTGTTCGACGTATTCTCGAAATAATTTCAGATATCAGCGTACGTTACCATTATTTCATTCTTTGAATCCGTTATATTTTTCAGAGACCGCAACCGATTCCTACTGGACAGCTTCATTGCACTCAATGTATCGGTGAACTGCAGGAGCTGTAGATCGTTATTACTAATCTGTTCACTTCTGCTTTTTTATTTATTATTAGCTTACATTGTGGGTAGAGTTTTAGATATTTATTGTCTTCACCTTAAACATAATCATTACAATGTAACTAGGGTATTTTACAAGCCTTTCCATCCTTCGTTTTAGTCGCACTCTTTCCCGTTTTATGTAAATTCGTCCTCTCCCGTTGATCGTACTAGATGTATCTTTGCACCCGAATCACTTCCAGTCCCCTTTTGTGATAATTAAACATGCCTAATAATTTCCCGGAATCGAACTAATCTGACGGAGCCTAAATTGTATTCAAGGTCTTCTTTAATTGCTTTTCATTTGGGAATAAAAAATGAAGGCGATGACACATACGCTTCAATTTGCTCATCAGGTTTAAATCTGTAATCCACTTTTCTATCTGGAAATCTAAATCTGGGATTTGGACTGAATCGTATTCTTACTGCGATGTAAAGAGTTCTCCTGTATAAATATGTACTAGCGTTGAAAAGATGTTGGCGATGCGCTCCATCTCAATCTCAGTGCGCGCGTTTTTTCTATCACTGGGAGATCAAAAATTCTAGACCTGCTTTTTCAAAAATTTCGATCTTCCAGTGCTAGAAAAGGCGCGCGCACTGAGATTGAGATGGAGCGCATCGCCAACATCTTTGCAACGCTAGGAATAAAAACCCAAATTTATTTTCAGAGATGCGGCTTCCATGTGAAGTATCGTTCCAACGGTACAAAGCAAATCCCAGGCAACTACCAACAACTACGAAACCTCGGAAAGGATTCGCTATTTTAGAAAGACTACGGCAGGTAATTATTTCAACGCACCATTTTTTAAATCACTTAGTTTTTGAATTAAAAAAAGACCTAACAAAAGATTAGATTAGTCTGCTGTTCTTCACTATGAGTATTTTTTCAGGCTCCTCCGCAATATCAAATCACATTCGCAGTGACTGATGACAAAACTGGAAACAAGTTCGATCTCAATCAGCCCCCGGCCATCATTGATAGATTCATACAACAAGGAAAAGTTACACTTACCTTCCCAACAAAGCCTGCAGTCTCAGTTTTCATAAGCAAGGTACACTTAAAAGATAAAAGCTTAATCATAGCCATTATGTTCAGGCACTCCCAGCAGATCTTACGCAATTCATTGAGACGCTCAGAAAGATTTTGAAAGGCGAAGTAGTAGACATTCAAAAAGTGAAGGTGAGTCAGTAACTGAATATTATGAATTCCTAAAAAATCTTGTTCAGATAAAAAGTTCCGACTTCAAACCTACCACCATCACCGTGGCCACACAAGATGATTACAAACAGCAGAAGCTCTCGTTTTCTGACTTCCTGCGGACACTAAAAATTGAACCAATCAACTTGCTGATGCCAGATACAGAATGGATCAAGTGCAAAAATATCACACAACTTCTAATTCATGGCAATCCAATCGGAGTTCGAGCACAAAATTTGGAGGTTTTCAGTCAATTACAACACTTGGAAACGCTTGAGCTGAAAAGTTGTTCCCTAGGAGAAGTCCCCATTCCTGCTTTCCGAGAAATGTTCAAAAACTTGCCAAAATCCTTGATCGCACTGGACGTAAGAGAAAACCAAATGAGGGTTTGTTTGTTGGCGGCTCTATGAAATAATATCAACTGAAACTGTTTCCAGATGTTTCCTCCGATTTTCCATCTAAACCGACTCCGATCCGTCAATCTCACTTTCAACAACATTCAGTACGTTCCGGCACGTATTGGGACACTTCAAAGTCTCCATAACATTGACCTTAGTCATAATTCAATGACTTCGATGCCTTACATCTTTCCAAAGATTCCAAGCATACAACATGTTGGGATCCACGCAAATGATGATTTAGTCAGATTGTGAGACACCTGATATCCAATAATTGGATATAATGAAAAATGTTACAGGGAAGAAGACGTCGGGCCATTGATTGTTACTAAACTCGCAGGCAAAGTTGATAATCGTTCCTATACTCACGATGGAGGTGTGGATACTTTGGTGTCAATTGCAGCAAATGCACTTCATCGTGCAGAGTTAGTTCAATGTTTTTGCATTCTGTTCTAATTAATTCGTATTCAGAAACCGAAGCTCTATGAGAGCATGTAAAGATTTTCTACCACTGTGTCTACGGTTCCAAATGGACGATTTACTTTATGAACAACAAGGAATATCTCCATTAGAGATGTGCACAGAATGCTTACAACTCCGACATATTCGTGTCATTCGGCCACAAGTCATACTCTCGAGACAAATCGCCCATGAGGTAGATGTAGTGGACAGATTCGTCATTTTCAAGTGAGTTTACTCTTTAAAGCCAAGAATAGTTCAACCTTTTCAGCAACCTTCTCTGCATTGACTGTCATCGCCAGAATCCTGTACAAAATCTTGGAGAGCTTCCTCTTTCAACAGAATTCTTCAATCTCGCAGTCTGATTCATGTATCTCTACAATCCACATGCATACTACTTACGAAAAAAGACCTCAATTATCTAGGGTTAATGTACCTATACTCGGTTAAGAAAAAATGTTGCCAAAATTATAATTATGAATCTCACACCTGTTTTGAATCTCGATAAACGCTCGTTTTGAATTCATTCCCGTCTTCCTAGCGTTTGCTCTTGTTGTTTTCCAATTTATTAAATTATCTGTTTTTGCTATCCAATTAGCAGAGTATTTTCTCTTGCATTCAGAATTTCAGGCAGAATGTCGATTACCGATGATGAACTTGAACAAAGACGAATTGACAAGATCACCGAAGTTCGAACGGCTATAGGAAAGCTTGAAGGAGAAAAGTTCAAGAGACTGGAAAACCTAAAAAGAATGGAGCGGATGCTAGAAAAGGAGATCGATTTGCTTCAAAAAGTATTTATATCATACGCATCCGTCTTAGATTCATTGAGCTAACTTTCAGTCGTCGAAGAAGGCTCTGGAATCACATTTGGTTACGTGCAATTATGCATTCTACAAGTCGATCATTGATGAAATTGAAGCTATTGATAATGCAATGGCTGTTCTCAAGACGTTCAAACGAGACGATGTATCTGTAACAGTCGATATCGTAACGAAGGAACCGCATGTTTGGGTATGATTTCATCCCAAGATACCGAGCAATATTGTTTCATTTCAGATAAAACTAGTCAACCGGCCGGCAAAAACGGTACTCATCGAATATCGTGATGGAAAACGGAATGGAGATGTTATTGCTCAAATCAAGCAACATCTTCACGTTTCAAAGCGATTCAACAATCCAAAAATCCATGTTCACTTCAAAAACGGAGTTCTTCGGGAAATGGCTGAAAAACTCAGCCGACATGGAGTTACCGTAGTTGGCGATCGTATTGAAAAGGAAGACCAAACCTTGGTTGGAAAATGGAATGACGATCTCATCAAGAGGTTGGGAGAGGATTATGACTCCGAGTGGGACGACGACGAAGAAGAATCACCAAGAAAGTAAGTTGAAAAAGGATTTGCCGCCAGCAGGGGTCGAACCTGCGACCTTGGGCTTATTAGACCCACGCTCTAACCGACTGAGCTATGGCGGCTACTAGCGCAATAGAATCAAGAGGCATAGACAAGTGTGCGTGTGTCCTCCGTCTCCCTCCTTTCCTATCTCTCAACCATCTCGTCTGTTACAGGCCAATCCCCCCACAACATGAGTCTTCAGTGCCAACTATAAATCTTGATATTTCCGCTGTGATGCTTTTGGTTTCAAATATGTGTGAACCCGCTGGAGCCAAATTCCGTTTCAAAGAAGAGATGATTAATAAGCATGTGGAGAGTGAACGAGAGAAACCAGCTAAACCAGGATTGCTGGAGAAGTTGAAAGGTACAATACGAGAAATTATTCTGATAATTTTTAAAGCCTTCTCATGGTGATATTTGGAATCTACCCAATTATTCGAATTTTTTGAACCACAAAGTCATTTTGATCGGAATCCTCCTTTAGTCTATTAATTTTAGGCCATCGTCTGATTATGAGTCAACTGGCGATCGACCGAGTTTCCGAAATAGTTTCTACTGTTGGAGGACCAAATGAAAAAATGAGATTTGCCGAACTTATGAAAACAGTTGTTCCGATCCCAGATCAGGAAACAGATGCAGTCGGAAGAGTGAAAAAGTTAGCTGATATCAAAGGAATCACCTCAATTACCAAAGTATTCATTATCTGTTCAATCAAATCATTATTCTTCATATTCAGAGAGTTTTCTCGTGTGCTGAGATCACCCAAACAGCTACCGTAACCGCCAATCACAAATTTCTGACACATGCGAAGGCTAAGGTAGTTTGATGTCTACAACCCTTTGATTCCTTCTCGATTTCCAGAATATCTACTTCAATGTCATAGAAATCCCGCCACGCCCACTCACCGAGCAGAAGGAATCTACAGCAGAAAGCATTTAAAAAATTGCAAAGTTTGTAGTAGCTATTTTCTCTAATTAATTGTATCGTCTGATTCGTCGATTTAATCATAATCTTATCCATATATTTTTGTATGTTAGGAATTTATTTCATTCTGTGTTTTGTATTTCCGACTTCAGACTTCATTGTGATGATCTTCCCTCTCCCCGTTTTTGTCTTAAATTCATGCGGTTTCAAATGTTTCTCCGAGTAAACTGATGATTTTTTAAATGTGTTACTTCTCGTTCTTAGGTCGTTGGTTGAATACCGATGTTGTACTTTTTGGGTCTTCGTGGAGTACAATAATTCACATCGTCGCAGAAAGAACAAGTTCCACGATGTCTAAATGCCCAACCGTTCGGGCTAAAGTAATTGATTGTAAGCAAGGAGCTGTTCGAGCAGTACGATATAATGGTTAGTTGATCCAAAGTTTTGATTTTCAAAGTTTATTTTACAGTTGATGGAAATTACTGTATCACCTGTGGCAGCGACAAAACGGTGAAACTATGGAATCCACTGAAAAGTAGTCTTCTGAAGACGTATTCTGGTACCGGAAATGAGGTTCTCGACGCAGCTTCCTCTTCGGATAATTCACAGATAGCTGCAGGTGGAGCAGATCGAGCATGTACTGTATTCGATGTGGAGACAGGAAAACAATTAAGACGATGGAGAACTCATGGAGGTCCTTATTTCTCTTTCATATGAAGAAATACATCATTCGTTTTTTCAGCACAAGTGAATGCGGTTGCTTTCAACGAAGAATCATCAGTTGTTTTCTCTGGATCAATGGATTGCACAATGCAAGCATTCGACTGTAGATCTAGAAGTGAGAAACCAATTCAAATATTCAATGAATCAACTGATGGAGTGATATCAATTGATGTTAATGGCCATGAGATTGTTGCTGGAAGTGCTGATGGAAATTACCGAATATATAGTGTACGAGATGGAAATGTAAGAGAATCTGAAATATATCTAGATGAATAAAGTTTTGTTCAGATGACGATGGATTATATGGGAGATTCTGTGAACAGTGTCAGTTTCACACCAGATGGCAACTGTCTTCTAGCTGGAGTTTTGGGAGGAATCGTGAGATTGATGGACAAATCGAGTGGGAAACTGTTGGCCAGTTATAAGGGACATCAGAATACAGAATACAAGTTGGATTGTCGAGTGCTTCAATCTATTGAACACGTGGCCAGTGGATCCGAGGATGGTTTTGTTTACATCTATAGGTATGTATTCCAAAATCGTGATGGGGATGTCAATGGTTTTTTCAGTCTTCTCGACTCTCATATTGTCTCGAAACTGGAACATCCATCAAAAGTGATTCACTCTCTGACAGCTCATCCGAAGAAAGAACGACTCATGACAGCTGCAGGTCAAATGGTTTATCTCTGGGTGGCTGATGATGATACTGAAGTTCTGGGAGAATAACAAGAAGATAAGAAACAAACGGTTCACAATAAAATCTCTTTATTTTCGGTCAATAAATTCTTTTCTCTTATATTATGATGGCTATGATGAGTCGGATGTGCATTCGGTGGATGATGTGAAAAAGTATGAAATGACGAAAGTATTAATCTCTGGAGACAAGGTTTTTGAATAGGAAAGACACTAGTACATTTTGGTTTTTTTGTAATCATAGATTCTACACGCAAGCAAATTTTGGAGTTGGTTGGGTTGTTTGAGGGGGATTCTCAGGAGGAAACTGAAAAATTGTACACGAAGACGATGACGAGCTTTTGTAGGAGAGATGGAACAGTTTTGTATTGTTAGGAAAGGAGATATCACAACAATATGAGAGATGGAGAGAAACTAAAAAGTAGAAGCTGAAAGTGATAGAGAAAGAGGAAATAAGATTAAGATTGGGAGATATGTTTTAAGGAGTTGCATCCTGAGCAGCAGAAACAGTGAACATATCATCTGCACTGCTGGAATGGTAGTCATCCAAAGAATCGTCACGACTTCTCATTGGAGACAAAAAGACGGGTTGACGACGTTGGCGTTCACGAATCTCACAGATTGCACGCATTATACGGCACGAGGAGCCACCACTGAATAATATTCTTATTAGTTAATCACTTTTCATATTTCTGAACTTAAAACTAGGAAGAAATGACTCACCCAACTCCAATACTCAATAGTTCGTCCCTTGTGACGAAATCGATCAAATCACTCTTGGTATAAGCTTCAGAAGCGATCAGAGCAGTCGATCTCTCATCGATATCCAATCCTCGCAACCAGTTGACAAGTTCTTCTTGCACTCGTGTCACTTGATAGTTATTCTCGGTTCCTGGAGGCATTATTATCTTCTGAGCTGTTGGCTTCGAAGTTGCAAAACTTGGTGGTTGATTTGTGAATGTTCCGGAAGGTTGAGCACCACACGAAGCACTGAATGGCGGAGTTGGAGGAGCATGAGCAACTGGCGGAGTTCGGAATGGTGGATACGTATTACGGTACATGGCAAAATCACGGAAACGATTAGCTCGGGTCAATCCAGATTTCAACTGCGCATTCAACTCTCGCTCGACTTGGAGAAGTCTTTCGATCAAAGTTTCGTTCTCTTCTTGAAGCGTTCTCAATTCTTTTCGATCCTCTCTGACTCTTTCTTCACGACTTGGAGGTCTACTTTCAATGAGAACTTCTCCTTCTGAAAGTGAAGAATTGCGAACAGCAGCGATTGATGATGTTGATGGAAGATTGTCTTGAGCATGGAGAAGAAGAGAAAGATCTGGACTCAGAATGGAGATTGCATTCTGAACTGCAGAGGTGATCAAATTGGAGAGAGCAAACATCCAATGGGGTTTGATATCGAGACGACGGAGAACTGGCTGAATGGAATCGGAGAAATGGTAGAGAGCAAGATTGATCTGGAAGTCAAAGTTTTCATTGGGAGGAAGAGAGAGAGAGAGAGAGATATACAACTTACCTGTGCGATTTTAGGGGAATCATAATCGAGAAGACCTCGAATCTCATCGATCATCTTTTGCATCTTCGAATTATCTTTTTTCAACAGGAACTCTCTCATTCCTTCTAATAACATTTCCAGCATGCATACAGTTACAACGAGTTCAGTATCACTTTGGGTAATCAGAAGAGTGCTCCAGGAATCGATGATCTAAAAAAGTAAGGATATAATTGAGAATAATAGAAGCAGAAAAAGTTATACTCACCATGTCTTTATAGTCTTGCATAAATGCAGCCAGAGATCTTCGGCGTTCCGAATCCTTCTGCAGCATGAAGAACCGACTTGAACTGTTCGAACTTTCATCGGAAATAGTTCGATTCAGAAGAGCAGCTGATGACAGTGGAGATCCAAGGGTGGATAGAGAAATCGGAGAAACGATAAGCTGTGGATGAGTAGTATCATCGACAATCGGACTGGATGGTTGACTTAGATGGAATCCAGGATGAGACATGTTAGTTCCTGCAGAAGATTGGCCATCTGGAACTGGACTGCTTGAACTGAATGTTCGATTCCTTGCATGGTCGATTTTAAGATGAAGTTTCTTCTCTTCTCTTGCAGTCGACAGTGCGTTGGACACTGTTTGACTGTGAGCATGAGAGAATCCAGCAGTGAGAGTTGCAGATGTTGGTTCTGGAGTTGGTGGTGATCTCTCGATAACTCCCATTCCTCCGATATGACTTGTTGAACGAAGCATTTCTCTTTGATGCTTCGCTTTATCTTTCTTTTCTTTATCCTTGTTCAATTCAATCTTTGTAGCTGGTTTCTTGTTGATTGATCCACTTCGAGTCCTTGAAATACTGTAATTAAAGGAGCAATAGGAAATGATAGAAAACCAAAATCTAACTACTGAAGAGAAACCAAAAGACACTGTAAAACATAAGAGAGTAAACTTACGAATGATGATGAGCAATGAATGGATCCTGAAGAAGATCCTTTGCTGATGGGCGATCACAGGCCTCCGGCAAGAAACAACTCTTGATGAAGCTTCTGCATTTCTCCGTGATTTCAGTCGGAATTGGTGGATGAGTTTTGAACATTCCCACTCTGAACATTGCCGCTTGTGGATTTTGCATCTCAACAAATGGCGGTCTTCCAGTGGCCATTTCAACCATTGTGCATCCAAATGACCAAATATCAGCAGGTGCTCCATAACCTCTTTGTCCGTGATCGATAACTTCTGGAGCCATGTATTGGAGAGTTCCAGTGAAGGTTTCAGTGACAGGATTCAAACCAGCAAGACGTTTGCATGTTCCGAAATCTGATATTTTGCAAACTCCAGAATACGTATTCACAAGAACGTTGTCTCCTTTGATATCTCTATGAACTATTTTCTGTTCATGGAGATATTTGAGTCCTTCCAGAATCTGTCTTCCATAGATAACCATCGCCGGTTCATTCAATGGTCCCCATTTCGAACGAAGAAGAGAACTGAGCGATCCTCCGGGAACATGCTCCATGAAAATCAAAAACGTATCGTTTGCTCCTTCCTTTCCAGCCAGATCACATCCCAAATATTGAACGATATTCTGATGACTCAACGTGGAATGAAGGCCGATTTCTTCCATCAACGGTTGCACTTCTTCATCGAATTTCACCTCGATTTCCTTTACAACAATCTGTCGCTGTGTATCCATATCACGAGCAGAATATACAGTTCCGTAGGTTCCTTTTCCAAGTACAACACGTTCATTCGAATTGCTCAATTCGTATTCAAATCTGATTTTCTCATTATCCGGATTGTTCAGCACTTTTCCTTGGTAGTTTCCATCTCCCACATCTGCCATTGACTTCATATCATCGAATGCTCTGAAAATATAGAATATGAGAAAATAAGAATCAATCTGAATATTTACTTCTTGCAGTGAGATTTGGTTGGGAAGAGGAGATTGAAGTCATCAGAATTCTCATGTACGTAGAGAAACAATTGACGATCATCTCGTTTGGATTCAGTCACTGCTTTGATGTTGTTTCTTGTGAAATGCCAACGGTGGATACCTGAAATATAGAAGTTTGGAAATTCAAAAACTCAAAAAAAAAAAACCTTTGAGCTCCGATTGATGAATCTTCTTCTGCTGGCTATTCTCCAAAACATGACTTAAAATAACAGTTCCCTCCTCATTATTCAATGTCAAATAAGATGGAGTGAACTCTTTGTTCAATTCGAGAATCAGCACAGGATATCTCGGACAATTGATATCCGTATCTGCCTCAGTCGCCTCCATGAAGAATTCACTCCAGAAAAGGAATTGTTGTTTCTCCTTCTCAATTGGACTTATTGTTGCCGCACATCGGTTTATCAATTTGATATTTTCCATTGTTGATTTCAAATACCAAACCGGAGGCTTCAATTTGACCATCATCAATGCAGCTTCACATGCTTTTTGATAGTTTTCTGCCAAAACAGAAACCTCAAAATAAGTGGCTACATCCCAGTATTCTGTCAGATTTTGAAGTGCTCCTTTTCTTCCGAGGAGTGAATTCAGAACGACGGCGATTTGTTGCATTTCCAGGTTGTTCTCGAAATGTTCTCCACTTGCACGGAGAAGTGTTGTCAGATTGATTCCAGAATATTCGAGAGGTGACATTTCAAATGCCTTTCGATACCATTCGATTGCACTGTTCAGACTGTCACGATCCTCGTAATTGGATGCGATGAATTTGTCTTTGTAGATACGACCAGCAAGACAGACGACATCTGGACTCAATGGACCATTCTTCTCCTCATTTTCCGTAGTCCCGCCGATCAGACTGAGTACTGTATTCAATGCCAAGTCACGATCTCCACCCTTGTTTCTTCTGGAAATGTAACCTTTGAGTAATTTGGAGAAATATACAGGAGACTAACCGATTTAAAGCAAATGCATATTGATATCGAATAACGGGAGTGTCCACCACTTTTGCACAATCCGTGATTCTCTTCAAATCATCCACCAATCGAATCATTCCACCGTAATTTTGATTGTCTCGATATGAGAGCATCATGAAGGATACGGTATCCGGATGAAGTACATCTGGATTATCCAATCGAGTTCTCATTTTATCCAGATAATCGTTCTTCTGATCTCCATCTGTTATCTCTCGAGCCTTTCTCAAATCTGACATGAACTTCTCTCGAGAATGAGCAGATGCTTCCACTTGGACACTTTTCAATACTTGTTTCATCCGATGTTGAAATGTGATCATTTTGGAATTCGAAGCATTTGGTCTGGCGAATGGAGGTTTGGCATCATCTTCATTTCCATTCTGAATTAATATTGTATTGAAGTACTCGAACTTCATTTGTGAAGTCTTACCTTATCATAACTCATCAGCATACATGACTCTGAGCTATTGATATAAATAATCATGGGTAGATGAGCATGAGTTTTCTTCAGAGCATCCATGATATGATATTCGAGATCCGGAGCCAAGTAAGTGAGGATCATGTTGTAGGACTGTCCCATACTTTCTCTCACTCCAATGTGATAACATAGACTCGGTTGTTGATGAGTTACGGTAACATCAACCAATGCCACATCGGCATTGTAAAACAGATCAAGAGTCTCTGTTTCACCGAAATCCAATTTGTCGAAGTCAATTCTCTAAAAATTTTGAGATTTGAGAAGGAATTTATTTGGAATTTCTAAGATCAGATTTTAGGATTCAGAGATCACAGAATTCATCCCAACTACGGTTTATGGCTTACGTGCGAAAACTAGACATTCTATCAAACAAACAAGTTTTTTGTAGTTTAAAGCTCTATGGAATACCGTAGGCGACAGAAGAATCCTACAAACTTATGGAGAACTACAAAAAGTGTGTTCGAAAACAGAGCCTTGAGGCATCTGTATTATATCCGTAGGTTCAAAAATGATTCTAGTTCCTGGAAAAGAGAAAGAAAATAAAACGAACCGTAAGATTGACATTCAGAGTATCCGCCACTTTCTGAACATCTTTCAATGCCATCTCCCGAACTCTCAAGTTTTTCTGGACCTTCTGATCAATCACAATCACAACATGAAGCTTCCGGGCGTTTCCTGGTATCACTGTCTTATCGAATGATCCGTTTGTAGATGATGTTGGAGCCATTCGAGTTGTGTGGAATACTGTAGGAGGCGGAGCTCCTCGTGGCGGAAGCGGAAGTGGGCACACCTGAAAGTTTGGATGGTTGGGTTGCGTTGAAGTAGCAACTATGTTCCTAGAACTACAGTAACCCTCTTTGGAACTCACTATTCGGAAAATGGGAAACTTTTGAAGAAACCAGAGAAGAATCTTCTTGAATTCAAACATTCTTAACACCAATCGGCGCGGTTTCGTAGTGCGAACAATGAAGAATAATAAAACAAAAATGACATTTTTCAACGACTCGCGCACTTTTTCATTCTTAGAAACCCTCGTTTTTGAAGAGCCTGTCACTTTATGAAGACGTCCAATATATCTCCCGCACCGATGAATCGCCAGCAGACACTTTTTGACAGAGTATTCCACAAATTTTTTGAAGAGGTCTCGATGAAATTTAGGAAAAAATAGGAGCCAGAATTTCAGATGGGGGTTCTCTAATGAAGATTGGCAAGGGGGGGTCCGGAAGGGGATTCAGAATATTTGTGAATATCTTCAGAAGAGAGAACGAAGACTCACATCGTTGGTAATATCATGGTGTTGCACTTGCTTCTTGTTGTTTTGTGCCATCTTTTTCTGATTTTTCTTTGTTTTGTGCATAAATGAATTGAGGTTGATAAGGCGGAGCAAAGAGTCACCGTATGTGCTCAACAAATTGTACTTTTCTTATCCAAGAACCATCAAATCAGAAGATAGATGGGCGGAGCCAAGGAGAAGAAAATATATGAGGAGAAACCTGAAAAAAATTTTGAATGAATTCCTTGAAAAAGAGCTAAAAATATAAGTGAAAGAATCGCTTGGATGACCAAAAAAGGAATGAGAAAGTAAATGAAATGGAACATCGAAAGAAGGAAAAGAAGATTAAAAAAGAAGTGGGTGTCTATCAAAATCAGTGATATAAACCCGCAAACTGATACTGAAACACAGAAACTCAACAAGTTCGCAAAGTCAAACAAAATAAGTGTTAAGACTAGGAGGAGCGGAATCAAAAAGGTCATTCAAAGTTCGAGGACGTTGGAAGTTCAGGTACTGGAGTAAGAGATGTTCTGGGTATCGTATTACGTTTTAGATTGACTGGTAAACGCTGAGTTTATGAAAAAATAAGAAAAAATGTAGAAGAAGTTGAAAAAAAGTGATAAGAGAGACGCAGATAACGAAAAGTGAAGAAGGAAAAGACGAAGAAGCGTGTTGTAGTATCATTTTTCTTCTTCTTCATCTTCTTCTTCTTTTTTCATCTTCTTTTGGCCACTGTCCTGTTTTATTTAACACTTCCCTCTCTTCACCGTCAATTCTCTCTCTTCTTTTTTCTTCTTCTACATTGAATATGTGACAGTGTCAATTCAGAAGAGGATTATCTATTTGCGAATAGACTCGCATCGGTTTTTATATTCGATTTCAGATGCGAACACTGTCAAGGTCGGAAGTTCGAACTTGAAATAATGAAGAGGAATTGGAAGAAAGAGAAGAATAGAAAAATGAAGGTTACTACTACAACTATGAACTATCTTGACCTAATCTGACACTTTGTATTACATATCATTCCTCATCTTGTGATCTATAATTGATCTTGTGACGAAAGGAACCGTTTCTAAAAGAAAATTGAGAAACCGTACAGTGGCAAAGATCTCCATGACTAGCTTTTTTCTCGGAACAATCATTAAAAAGTGAAACGTTTGTGACACTGAACTTTGTGATTCGGTCTGTACTACTATTGTCCTTTGGAGAGAAAAAGATGTTCTTGGATCACGAATTGTTTTTCTGAAGCCGGGACGGGATGAAGGAGAAGAAAGGATTTTTGCAGATTCTTGCAGAATTTTGTTCGTGTCGTTGGGATTAGGTTTATCGTGGGAAACGGGCTATGTTTTTGATCAATCAGCAGAATTAAAAGTTTGGCGAGTTTCGAAAGATACGATGCGCAAGGATAAGAGAGTACAGAATGAAGAAATTTTGACCTGCGAACGTGACTTTTGGCACTAGGAAACCAGATGGACGTCCCTCTTCCAGACTTTCGTGATAAGGACATCTTATATATGAATGTGTCTGATGCATCCGGATAGAGGAAACGGATGAACGTCAGGTCAAGAAGTCTAGAAAAAAGTTAAACTTCATCAGCCGAGAACCTATTAATCAGAGAGAACAAAAAGTAAAGAACAAGAGTTTTTGAGACAACCCGAAAGTGTCCAATGACACAATCACATGGCCATTGTCACGTTGTTTGTTGGAAGCTGTTTGTCTCTTCTGCTCTCCCATCTGTTTTTCTTGGTCCTTCCTTTTCCTTTCTATTTTTTTCTTCTTTTTTCATTTTCAGCAGTCAGATAAGGAATGGAATGTTGAATGAGATGTCGCCTTTGACAGAGTAAACAAGAATTAGACGAAGAAATGAAGAGAGGAAAAAGGAGAAAAAGATAATAGAAACTTTGAAATATTCCAGAAAAATGTAGTTGATAAGAGGAAATATGGTCACTGTCACTGCAAAGAAAACTGATACCGATAAAAGATAGTTTCGGAAAGTTGCAGAATCTGAAGAAAGGAAACGAGTATTGAGAATTTGATGAGGGATACTGTAACCCTGGAAATCATAATAAGAGCCAGAACGGACTGAACAATATCCAAGTTAAAAAAATATTTTGGATAACCGTACTTTTGAAAATTTCTTCGTCAAATCCTGGGAATCAGGTAATAGCGAGTCAATCAGAATCGAATAAAACTTGTGAGGGTGGAATTCGAAAAACAATTAGTACTCATTCTAACTACAGACATACTTAAAACGGACAATAAAAAAGAAGGGGTGACACGTGAAAGTAGACGTAGATCATTAACTGAGAAGAAACAAAATAGGGTGAAAGGGTACAGAAGGAGAAAAAAGAGAGAGGGAGAGAGTCTTATCAGAAAGTGATCAAAAATTGAATTGTGACAAGAATATTCTTACGAAAAAAAGAGAAAACTAGGAACGAAGAGAATGGGAAATGTGCCTGAAACCGAGAAGACACACTTTCCATTTTGGTTCAAACCTTGTGATTCTGATTTCTGGATATCAATTATTTGGAGTTAGTTGAGAGAAGTGGTTATTGATGTGTTCATATGAGAGATTAGAGAGTGAAGGAGAGTGAGAAATACAGAGAAACAGAGAAGTAGTATGGTCTTATCAATGCGAACTGTTCTTACTCCTCTTCTTCTTCTTTCTCCCTTTTCCCCATCTTTCTTCTTCGATACTGTCGTATGACTTGTGTACGCACCCACTCCCTCGGACAATTTTTACAAATTTTCAATCAATTTTTGTCTTGAAAAGGTTCGTAAACCCGAAAATATTGCATTAAATGTGGAGGAAACATGAACAAATTTTCTTCTTGATCAGTTAGCCTTCAAAATCTTATTGCAGGATACTAGCTCAAGTCTTAAATTATAAGTTTTCCCCGAAAAAAAGTTTCTCCAAAAAGATCTCTGATAAATTTTGCATAACCAATCACACCCAGTTCTTGATCAGGTATTTACAGATTCCAGATCATGTTCCTAAAGATGAAAACGCAAGGGTTTTCCTTTTTTCTTCTTCTCCCTCGTTTGTTCTTGTTTACCAGACTGATCATCTATGGGACACGAAATATATATTTATGTACAAATGTTGTTCATGGTTTAGTCAATTGGCTGTTTTTTGTGAAACTTGATCGACTAAAACAGTGTGAACACTTGGGTGTGCAACAGGGAACAGGGAACAGGATATTGGTTTTTGGGAAAGTTTTGGGATTGTGAATTCGTCCCGAGAGGTGTTTTAATTTCGGTTTCATTTCCGTTCAAATTCATTCTAACTGATAAAGTCAAGTGGATGAGAGTTATGAAATACACAAAATGTTTTCATCAAAAGTTATCGCTTCAAATAAAAACTTCGAAAGAAAAAAGAAATTCCCAAAATTACTAATCATTTTAGACTAATAGTGCTCTCACGTACAATCATTTTGGTTAGCTGGTCATTCATATCATCATAATTGAATGGTATGCTCGATTTTTCTCACACTTTTCATTTTTTCACACCATGCAGCCGCCCATCATAATCTTATTCATCGATCATTTAAATGGTCACCCTCCATTTCCAATTATATTCTCCCGCAAACACCAAAATTATGGGAGGGGAGAGAAAGTCATAAATTGCTCCTCCGTTTTTCCTCTCCTCTTATTCTTAAGAATGAAGAAGAAAAGAAGACAAAAAGTGACGGGCCATAAAACAAATTGTCAAACGGGAAAACGAAGACAGTGTTCGGAACTAGAAGAAGCAGAAGACACCAAAAAAAGCAAGAAAAAATGGATAGCCCTTCTCTCTTCTCTCTACTATCCAATTCCTTTCACGGGGCTTTCTGGGCGAGACACACAGAAAACTCGAAGCTTGAGAATAGTGTGTTTTTGGGAGAGACTCAGAACAAGTGCGCAAAAAACGGCAACAACCTATGGGGAGAAGAACTAGAGAATAGTGTTAGATTCGAGGAGAGTTGGCTGGGGGAGAAGTGAAAAAATGAAGAAGAGGGTGAGGGGGAGAGACAAGACTCATTGATTTTGCGTTCCCGAAACTTGGAGAGAAAATAGAGAGAAGAGCACTCGCTTAAATTCATTTCTAAGGAATGTGAGATGTTCCTAATGGAAGCTGAATACTGTATTTTTACAGGATGCTATTGGTCTAATTATTCTCGTTTTGCCTCCTCCCACAATTTCTCAAAAGATCCGTAACCTTTTAGGTCACAGAATTGAAAAAAGGCGATGGACGACCGTTATCGCATTTGGCGAACTTCTATGAAAAGATTTTCAGGTGAGATTAGATGAACTTTTGGATAGAAAAGAATTGAAAGACTCGCGAGAAGTAGCGATTTCTCTTTTTTTCTGTGTTCAAAAGGACCGAAAAACCTCGTGTGAACATCAACAATTCCGTTTTCGAAAATTGGTATTTGATATGTGACACTTCACAACAAGAAACAAGAGATTCCCGAAATATAAACAACTGATTTCAGAAGTCTCGAGGAAGGAGACTGTATGAATCACTCGCCCATTCAGACTCAAACAATAAACAGAAGAAGAGGCCTCTCTGGACGGTCCTCCCTCTGTAGAGAGGACCCTCTTCTTCTTCAGAAATCAATCGATTCTTTCACCTCGGACCACTTGCGTAATCCTCTTTGCATAGTGGTTGAGAGGGTCGTCAACACGGTCTTAACAAAAGAAGAAAGAGGAATGTGAATGGAAAAAAGAGATGGGGCTTTATGATTCTCAAAGGAATTGAAAAGAGAATAAGACGAGAACATAAATATTATATTAATCTGCGAGAGGCGTTGAATTTCAATGAAATTCGTTGCTGCATATATTACGGATCACTGAAAGTTTAGTAGCAGGGTGTGTAGAGCATTTTCGAGCGTTTGGGGATGAATCAAGAAACTTCTGATAGTTCAGACATCTAGCAAATGCACACTAATGGTTCCAAATCTCCGATTTGGGACTAATGAAAAACCGTACTCAACTAGCAGCAATCGGAAAGTGTATCGTTTGCAGTCTTCACTTTTCTGGAATTATAATTGACTGTTCAAATTATATCATAACGACGCCGTCTGCTGTCATCTCGACCGTAATCCGAAGGAAAGGTCCTGTCATGATTTTTATTTTTAGGACTATTTCAGCCTATCTAGACCATTTCAGCCTATCTCAGTTCAGTTTCTCAACTAGGCATGATTTCAGAACACAAATGAAATAAGAATCTTGAAGATAGTTTTCTTTCCAAAAGCTTGAGACATTGAAATTTCTAGAAAAGTCAAAAGTGACTAACCAACTTCTCTAAAATACATTGTAGTCCGATCCACACATCAGAATCACAACGTCAGAATCATTCTATTTCTATTTTTCGATTAAAAACTGACAGAATTCGTGTTTTTGTACTCTCCAGAATCACTCCCCGCCCTTTTCCAGAATCTATTCCCATTTGGTTTATTTAGTTTTTCAAAGATCAGATTTCAGTTTTTCCTCTCTCTTTGCATAGTAGTGTTGAAATCAAAGATGATTGGATTTGGAAGAGTCAGAAGAAATACGACTTTTAAAGATTTTTTGTAGTATTTATCTGATTCCTGTTGATTATGGAACTTGAAACAGGATAAAAGGGAACATAAGAACCAAAAAGGAATTGGGGATAACTGAATATTCAATCAATGTTTTGAAGAGAAGAAAGCGATGTGAGATGGAGTTTGTGTCGACTGGAACAGAACTTAATTTCGTCTGGCACACGCATACATGCCAATGTCTCTTGGGACCGCTCAAACAGATGAAAAAAGACGAAGGCGTCGGCATTCACAGAATAACCACGAAGGAGGAAGAAACTGAGAAGAACTAAAAACCTGATGCATGTGGAGGCATCTGGGGAATCTTTTTGAAACACGGATCTCTTCCTCTTTTTGTGAATAATGAAACCAGCAGTCTTATGATATATTTATCACGAATAAAAGTCAACATTAAAAATTAAGAAAGCATTGTCAACCGTTGAAATATTGTCTATAGAAAAATAATCAAATGTTGGACGTTTGAGCTCCTTTTCTAGCCAGTTCATCTGCTTTCTCGTTTCCATATATTCCAGCGTGTCCTCGAACATGAATGAATTTAACCTAAACGAAAAAAAAATTTCGAGAATAGAATGATGCATCTCAACCTTAATCTTCTTTCTCAAACCATCGATTTTCAGAAGCACATCCTTATTAAGAACATCCGATCCAGTCGAGGTTTTCCATCCTTTTCGTTTCCATCCCTGAATCCACATATCCATTGACTGAATGAGAAGTTTAGAATCTGTTTTGACGACGATCTTTGGGAGACCCTTCGCAATGGCCTGACAAGAATCAAAATTTAATAAAATCAACTAGTTTTAAATCGACTACCTTCTCCAAAGCTTTCTCAACGGCGATGAGCTCTCCCCGATTGTTAGTCTGTGCTCCATAAACTGGACCGTACTCGTTATCCGTGCTTCCATTTCCCCAAAAAACTCCCCAGCCAGCACGTGCGTGGGCTGTTCCGTTTGAAGAGCAAGCTCCATCCGTGTAAACTTCGACGGCATCCGCAAACGCAGGGTCGCTGACTGAAGAGAATAAGATGAAACTGCTCGCACCCGATTCTCACCTTTTCCTTCTTCAGGTTTAGATTTTTTCACAGGCGAGCATGTCAACGTCCCTTGGAACTTTCTTTTTCTCGTGGCCTCCGTAGAAGTGGATGGAGTTGAGCTACTAGCTACAGGATTCTCTGAAAATGAGGGGCTTCCAGTGAGACCTTCACTTTTTGATTAACTAGGTCCCTGCACACTGATGTTGTCGGCCACAAACTTGCGAGCTTCTCCTTCAGTTGCAAACTTTTTGTATCTAAAACGTTTTGCTCCTGGATTTGTCAATGGATTACTAGATGAACAAGGCGAACTACCTCGCGCTTTGGAATCCGTCAATTTGCGCTTTGCACTCGTTCCACGTGCGGTAGATTCCCACCTGTAAAATGACAATTACTGGTCCATAAATTAGTTTTTTGACTGAATACCTGACGGCCACGTGCCACTGCATAATACTGATCGTTTTTGCCCATTCCAAGCTGGAAGTGGTGGTTTTCAACAGTGATCTCAAAATCTGTAAGTATCGAGACTTTTTTCAATGAAATAGTGCAAAATTTAAAATTCGCTGATGTTCAAATTGTCTAATTGAAACTGGTCGAAGAGAACATCATGCTGGAGAAAAACCATTGAGTCAAATGAAATTACAAGATAATTTTATTGTATTAATTGTTTGTATAGTATAATACACTGATATTTGGCAAAACGAGTTTACAAAAATGAGGGTTCCGTATAATACAGTATCGAATGAGTCGATTTCCAAAAGATCAATCGCGAAGTTCAGCCAATCGTTGTGCCATTCCTTCGAGATCTTCTGCTGCCGCTGGAGTGGCAATCCCTCCGATATTCGATTTGACAGCGAGTGGAGCTTTTCCAAGTTCTCCTTGGGTGACTTCCCACAGAATGTTTTCCACTTCTTCCTAAAAATAATCCGTTGAATTTAAACGAAATTTGCTTAGTAAAATTATTTTCATGCCTGTCTTTCTGCTGATTTCAGAGTTTCTTTTTAGGGCTCGGTCTCTATAACTGGTTATCCGTAACACAGCCTAAAATTCAAACATCGCAAAAAATATCTGCGCCAAAAATTAATGTTAAATGTGTATCTTACTTATATATAAACCGCTAGTTTTCACATAAATATCTTACTTGAGCTTTCTCTTCGAGATCAGGTGCTTCTACGCTCTCCAGTGTGTCTTCGATCATTTCCTCGATAATACCGAGCTTCATCATTTCCGCTGACATTTCTCTCATCGTTTTCATGATTTCAGGAACCTTCACAAGCTGTTGCATACTTTTCATAACTTCTGTTGACTTTCGTAGTGATCCAGCCATTCGCATGGTAGCCAATTGCTCCTGCATGCACATTATGACCGAGTTGATTTGAGCTTTCGAACAGTGTATTTTGCTGATGGCCTGGAAGAGAGAAAAACGTATTTCAAAAACTACCACTTTTAGCTCCTCACTTTTCTTGATTGGATCATTGATTTAGCCAAAATCACGCAAACATCCTTATCTCCTTTCTTGGCTGCTTCTTTGATTTCCTTGGTAACTTTTTGCTCTTCTCGTTGAATGGAGTAAACTTGTCGATCCAATGCTCGCATCTCCTGCCGCATTTTTCGTTGCAGCTCTCTCACTTCTTCCTTTGGGTCCTTTTTCTTTCCGAACAATCCCATCATCTGAAAAAAGAGCATATTGAGTTACGAAATCAGGAGTTCAAACTAATTATGTGAAAGCTGTATCGAAAAATACCACATTGCAACACGGGGAGTGAAAGTCTGATAAAGAACTCACGAAATATAGCGAGAAATCCGCGAAAAGTGGAGAAAATATTCGATGAAAAGCTGGAAAAGAAAAATGTGAGAAAAATTTAGTGCGCGCAGTTGCCAGAGACACAGGCTCCGCCCACAAAACCCTGCCGCACTTGCGTTGTGTTTTTGGGAAAATCATCGATTTTCCCTTTTGAATGCTCTCCGTTTGCAACAATTCAATAGGTTTTCGCATAAAAAAGTAAATTTTCGATGGATTGTTTTAAGTGATACAGATTCCCGTTGAAATCCTAATAAAACTAAAAATAGGCATTGCGAAATATCACTTTCATGTCTAAATGATTCAAATGAGTGTTATCGTTCTCTTTTTGCCGTCTTGAAAAAAAAAACTCTTGCTGTGACTCACTTTTAGCGTCTGCCTTTTTAGCTTTTTCTTTAAACTTTTCCAAGTGCAAATAAACGTCATATTTTTTCAGGTAAATAGAGACAAGCCTATCATCGATTTATGTCCATCGCAAATCTCAACAGACCAGCGGGTTGGTTTTTTTACCACATATTGAACATTTCCGTATTTGAAATTGTTACAGACGCCTTCGAACAACTTGAAACCGAAGACGGTGTCCGACAAGGAGTTTGCCACATCCGTATCCAACAGCGTACCGGTAGAAAGACTATCACCACTGTCCAAGGTGAGTTTTTTAATCATGCATATTTAAATTGATTTCTAAAATAAATACATTTCAGGAATCGGAACCGAGTACGACCTCAAAAGAATCGTTCAATACTTGAAGAAGGTGAGTGTACATTTCAAATCCATTTCGTCGCAATAGGCTAGCAGATCCGCTTTGTCTTGCTGTTTTCCTTCTTTTCTTCCTTGTGCTTGTGTTTAGTAAGTCTAGGAAATCTAGTGGTCACTTTGATTCATTTGGGCGCATTCTCACTGAGAAAAGCTGGGAACAGCAAAGCAACGGCTAGAACCATTCTCAGAATCTATTTAATTTTCAGTGAGAATGCGCCCTCTCTTCCGAACACTGGCCAAATTGGTCGTCTTTCGCTGTATCTCTGTCTACCTTGTTGCTTCGTGGTTCGTTCCCGATGAAGTTTATCAATCTGCCGAAGTAGCACATCATCTTGTTTATGGCACTGGTCATCTTTCTTGGGAGTGGCACCATTCTTTACGCTCATTCTTTCATCCAGCTATTATTGCCCTTATTCTCAAAGTCCTGAACATATTCTCTCTTGATACCCAACCTCTTGTTTATCATGTTCCCCGTTTAGCTCATGCACTACTGTTCGCATTGGCTGATCTATCATTTTTTAAAGTTTGCGTGCGGCTGTGTAGAACCACAGGCATAGCTGAGAACTCTTTCATAACTTATTTGTGTTCCTGGTTTGTTTTTTATTGTGCCCCTAGGACCCTCTCTAATTCGCTAGAGACTTCTTTAACCTTGATAGCTTTAAATTGGTTTCCCTTTGAGGGGAAAAACTACAAAGGTGTTACATGGCCATATATCGCTTTAGGTGTCTTAACTATTGTAATCCGACCCACCGTATGCCTCATTTGGATTGTTTTCGGCCTCCATCATTTGTTCTATTCACCTCATCCCATTCGTTTAATTTTACGCACTGTCATCCCCGTTACATTACCCATTCTGACTGCCACAATCGTAATTGACTCCTGGGCAAGTGGAAAACCAACGATCCCGCTATGGAACTTTCTGCAATTCAACGTTGTGCAAGGAGGAAGCGCATTGTTCGGTATTCATCCATGGTACTGGTATATCGTCTCAGGGATCCCAGCTGTGCTCACCGTTCAAATCATTCCCATCATCATTGGCCTTCTAGGACCAAACATCTTCCGACCAACTCTTCTTCCATTTATCGCAACAACATTCTACATACTGGTTCACTCTTTTCTCCCTCACAAAGAGCAACGTTTTCTCCTCCCAATCATACCACTGCTGTGCATATACGCTGGAGGAGCATTTCAAAATTTGAAGAAGTGGCGAGGAAGTGCAATGATTGGCATGGTTGCGATCAACATCGTCATCACAATCTTCACATCTCGTTATCACCAAGTAGGACCATTTGCTGCTCCTCGTAGGATTATGGAAGAATGGAGAGGACATCATGGAAAACTGTCAGTTGCTGCTTTAATGCCCTGCTATTCTATCCCGGGACATGCATTCTGGCATTCCCATCTCGAAACACTCCGTCTTCTAGACTGCTCGCCTGATCTAGAACAGCGGCGACAGATCAATGAACTGGATGAAGCTGACCAATTTCATGCGAATACCACCAAATGGCTCGATGAGAAGTTTTCCCTGGAACATCGAAGCTACCAAAGAGTCTTGATGTATGAGAAGATTTACGAATCTGCTCGAGATTGGTTCGAAACTAATGGATGGCATCAATGTATCGAGAAGATTTGGCATTCGTTAGCACTGACTTCTTCTAGGGAAGACAATTACATGATTGTGTTATGTCGGCGTGGGTACTAGGTCTAAATTTTCCCTTGAAATCATCATATCCTGAATTTATCTCTCATTGTGGTTGTGCTTTAATTATCATCAGAGCTTCACTTGTTTTTTCTTTTGCGATGAATATGAATTAGTATTAAATGTGTTTTCAAATGGACCCAATTTTCAGAAGCACAGTTGTAACGGAACCATCGTCGAGCATCCAGAATATGGAGAGGTTATTCAATTAACCGGAGATCAGCGTGAAAAAGTCAAAGACTTCCTCATCAAGGTATATATTTAGCTCTTTTCCTTTTTCTGTTATATCAATAGACAACTATTTCAGGTCGGAATCGTGAACGAGTCAAACTGCAGAGTGCACGGTTTCTAAGCATAAGTCCAACATCAAGCAAAACATGATGACCTCGTTCTCCCCCATTTTTCTTTTTCTCCTAAAGTATTGAATTCCTTTTCTATTTCGCTTTGGTCTATAACTGTTTCCTCTCGCCTGTACCCTTCCTAACATGGATCTGTCTCCCTCTTCCTTGCACCATTGTGTTCTTTTTCCTTTCTTTTCCACATGAACTTGTTATCTGGTTATTTTTGATAGATTTATTAGAACAATACACATGTTTTTAGGTTCTGTAATTTGTGCACCGTCGGATCATTTTTGATGATTCAGATGAAATTCAAGTGAATGTTGGATAGGAGTTATCAAAGGAAGAAAAAGGATACCCATTTTAAATTATTGTGTGAAGCAAGGAAGCATCGATAAGGAAGAGAAATTATTTGGAGGGACATGATTTGAACCGAAACACGACTAGAGATGGACATCGGGAAGCACAGAAGAACGGGAATGTCTACAAAACAATTTGACGATCGTCGAAGAAATGCGATCGACGCATTGCATTGATTTCGTGGCGAGTCCTTCTGTTCTTCGGAGTCGTGAAGTCTTCTCCACATCTTCCAGATGGTCGGAATGGTGATGAAGTAGCTGTTACATTTCGGTTTTCATCAATCTGAAAAATACAGTTTCAGAAATCGCTATCTTGAAATTTATTAGCGATATTCCCAATGTTACACCGCGCTCTTTTGTTAACCTAAAATTTGAATGTTTTGGTTTTAGAGCCGTTCTCTCGAGATCGTGTAATTTTCGTGATTCGCCCACAGGGACTACATGAGTCCTCAAAATCTGAAAAAACAGTAGCAAGGCCGAAACATTAAAATGTTAGCTATTTTAGCAATAGAGCGCGATGTAGCATTGAAAATACCGCAAATGTGCCAATATTTGTTACCTTCGTCAATGCAGTGGAATGACGATTAAAACTCCTCGGTGGTCTCTCGATAGTGCTCATTGGTTGCAATTGCTTGAAATTCGTTTTCTGCCATTGAACGAAGTGAAGAGTACATGGAAGATGACTTTCGAGGACTGAATGATGAGTCAGCATCATTTGAAGTGTTGGGAATGGTTTCTTTGTGGCAGACAACTGAAATATTGAATGATTTTTTACTGAGAAAACGTTTTGGGTTTACTCACTTTGAGTCTGAATCCCTGTTCGTTTCGGATAATGAGATAATGAGAGATTCCAGCTGGATTATGAGTGACTGGAACTCGCATTGAAAGAGCCAAACATTTTGTTTTGCTCTCCGAATATCGAATCACAAATGCTCCCTCCGGTTGGCTCAGCAAATTGTACACCATCGAGTCTCTGGAAAATATGGATTCTTCGTCTCTCTCGTTAATTGATGGTTCCAAGGAATAAGCCTTGGATAAACATTCAAAAAGAGAGAAGATGGGTTAATTAGTTTTGAACGGATTCGGAGGAGATGCTCCGAAGAGCAGCTGTCAGCTAAGTGACATTCCCATGCCTTCTTATTTTGGAAAAACGGGAAGGCCTTTGTTTGTGTAGAAGCATGCTAACAGGTGTCCTAATGAGGTTATCACACATTGTGGGAAATTCTCAAAAAGGAAACTCACTTGGTTGGTTGTCCCACGAAATAACTGCAATTATCTAGCTGTTTCATCAGTGCTTGATCAATCGGGTAGATCCATTCACCAAGTTTTTCATCGAAAACTAAAGATGTTTGTGGAATAGGTGGTACTGGTGATGTGGCGGTCGAGGACGATGAACCGTTAGAAGAACTAGATGAAGCAACGGAAGACGTTGATGTGGTAGTAGATGATGCACACATTTCTGATGGTCTTGGTTCCTCTGGAACTGGAGATGATGCAGCACAACGCATCTGATTCTGGAGATGAATGAGTTGCTCTCGGGTTGGAGTTGGTGGTTCGATAGTGCTCATCTGGAATGAAAAACCGTTAGAAGACTGTCTCGAAAATGTGTATAGTTTGGTCTAGTTGAGAAACTCTAGTATCTTCTTTATGGGTGTAAACGGAGGTGGGCCCTTCCTGGTAACAGTTACGTAATGTTTTATAACACTAGACGGTTGGACAGAAATGGACCTTCTTGAAGAGGAGACGAAGAGAATGACGCAACTAAATACTACCTCTGTGTGAAGAGATTCAAGTTGACTAGAAACAATTATTCGCGACTCGATAAACATCGACAGTTTAGCTTCATTTAGAGATAAGAATTCAGAAGGTGATATCTAGAATTTGAAGCTAGCTAAACTGATCCTAAACTAAAATTACTAGCAAGTGGTAATAAGTCGAAATCCGTTTTCCATCTTCTAATCAATATCTTCTAATAAAAACACTTCCGAATGCACGGTCCTTATTCAAAAGGTCTTCAAATCAGTTATAACAAACTCATGTCAAAACAATCATGTACTATAAGATGACATGTCACACTCGTGTCCTTGTCATGTAACATGACCTGATAGCCATCTCTGGGGGTACGGAAGGAAAGAGTGTTACGTCATCAGAAGGCCAGGAAATGCGACCGGATGATTATAGGTTTTGCGATAGAATGGACGGTGCATGCTCCGTTTGGCAATTAGAAAACGAACGGTCACTTACTCGTTTCGGATTCACAGATGACGTGGAACTAGATAGACGATGAATGGCTGATGAGAAGACGGCTGATACCGGACGACGTTTACTGAAAAAATACACATAATGAGAATAGTTTAAATAGGAGAAGGTAAATCTATTATTGGGGATAGAAAGACAACCAGGATGGGATTGTGATAATTATAGTCGTAAACTGCAGGGAGGCGACGATTTTTACGACTTTGGGATGACTCTTTGAATATTCAAAATATAAGGGAAACGATTGATTTTTCTAGGCAAGGAAAGAACGACATCAATTAACTGAAAAGTTTAGAAAAATCTTTAAATCTTACCGTTTACACTGTGCAGTCTCATCAACTGTTTGACTGCCCTTTTTGCCCAAAAATCGGTTTAGGAATACTGTAGATGCACTGCGTTTTTCCGTCATCGTCGATGCAGTGCTGGTAGGGTGCATCTGTAAATTGAATGATTTCGAATTTAGAATGTGATAATTTAAGAAATTGATTAATAACAAAAATGAACGGAAGGAAGGAGAAAGACAATAAACGAGAGAGAATGTCTCTTGTGCGAAGTGCTCTGGGAAGACGTAACAGAACAAGACAACACTTGATTTGTTTGTGTTCGACGCTCCGGTTACCATCATAAAACGGACGGGAGGCCTAAAACTGCAAACACTTGCAACTAGGGGCTAACATTCGTATTGAGGCAAGGAGCGACTGTGTGGGGATTGGATTTATCTAGAGGGTGGGATACAGAACTGTTTTAGCAACAAAATAAAAGTTCCTAATTTTAATAGCACTGACTAGATTTCAAAGGAATACTAATTAGTACTCCGAACAATTAGTACTCCGAACCTTTGAATAATATCTTAAGTTTCAGTATCTTAGAGAGCTAGGAAATATGGAACTTTTTAATTAGGAATGAGACTCCTCACTATATACAATGGAAAACGAGATGACATCCGCTTGATTCCTCTTTTACCCTATAAGCTCCACGGGGTGTTAAGCCCCGCCCACTTCACCCCCTTCGTCCTCCCTCGAGAAATGAAGAAGAACAATACGAAGAGAAAGGGTAATCTCGAGTTAGGGAGGAAGTGAACGAAGACGTTAGCTACAATCGTAAATGATCATAAACTCAGAGTCGGCGGCTTTTCCGGAGAGACCAGTTGTGATGTAATCACAGAGGAAACGAACGAGAAATGAGATCATAAAATGGTCTAAGGAAGAGGATTGGGGCAGGTGTCTCTATTCGAGAGTAATACGTTCTCATGCTTATCAAGAAGGATGATAAGGTGATGGTTCAGATAATAACAAGGACATGTATACGGGCGAGAGAAAGTGGTCTTAAAATCCAGAAACCTTTAAACAAATACCGACAGAGAGGAATGCATCTATATTTCGAAGGCACCACTAATACTAGAAGATTCTAGACGCCCGTTATCGCATTGATTCGAGTTTGAGGAAATCTGAGGAATCATCGAAACAAGTTGATAGTTGTAAAATGATCTTCTCACAATTCTTATATCCATAAAATCAGTCGGTGTCTTTCATTCCTATAGCTAACAATGGAATTACAGCTGTCGGGATGAGGTTATAATTAGAACAGGAAGACAGAAGAACAATGAGACAATGCTCTTTGAGATGAAAGGAGGTGTGGAACAATGATGTTATCACAAGATGTAGTCAAACAAAAGTGATGAACTACTTGAGTTCGTTTTGAGAGCCTTGATGTTACTCACCGATGATGTTGAAACCGTTTTGGTGGCTTGGTTCGATGAGGAGGCGAGAAGTTCTGGACTGGTAATTCGGAGCAGATTCTGGATTTCTTCGGCCTGAAAATGAAATCAGTTGAGAAACTATGTTCATTTGTTTTTGAGAGGGAGCGATGAAAGTACGGTAGAACTCAGAAATAGTTTTCGGGATTCTATGCACAAAAAATCAGAAAAGGGCATCGTAGACCTAGCATAGACTACCATCTGTTGTTTATCTAAATAGCTGTATATAGTATAGGACACGCTTCATCTTCTTCTTCCTTTTTAACCAGATAGATGCCTCCTTCATGGAAAAAGATTCCAATCTCCTTCCGCTCAAGGGAATTGGTAAGAAGTGAACAACTGGTGGAAAGGGGGGGGGGGGGGCGGAGAGAGATTGAATCGGAAGAATAAGAATAAAAGAGGAATAGGGCATTGGGTCAGTGATGAATGGGTGTTTCGAGATGGAAACGCGGGAAGAATTATGATGATGACGGTGAAAACTGTTGATTAAAAAAGAAATTGGAATTCTTCAGGACGAGAGGAAATTGGTCGTCATGGTCTACGGTCTATTCTAGGTGTTCTGGGCATTTGCTCTGACAAGTGTGGCACCACACGCAGAGGATTCTCACATATTATCGGTAGGTGATAGTCAGGTTAAGAGAGGACATCTGAATAACAGAAACAAGAGATTGGGAAGAGTGTGAACGGAATTAGCCCCCAAGTTGTCCATGATTTCAAGAAAAATATATGGAGTTGAGCTTCCGATAAAAGATCTAGAGAAAATGTGGGGCCTATTTAGGTTATGGTTCGGGATCGGATTTTCGGATACAAATTTATAAACATGGTAACAATTTGAGACCCCCTGGCTATAAATCTTGCCTCTTCTAACGGCTTCGTCCGATTACGAAACCTCTCTAATTCAGCCAAAGATCCGAATATTTGATAGAGAGATCTCATTGTGAAAACTTTTTCTAATTGAGGCAAGGGCCACCGTGCCAGGGAGTGCGCACATCTAGATCAAATCAGATAAAGCATTCCATTTCGAAGGAGAACGTCAGTTGGAACAGTGCCAAGAGCTGACATTGAGTGATCTACCGTCTATTTGGAATTGCCGCCCCGATGAAAATGAACTGATCAAGAGAGTATATAAAATGATGAGAGTGTGAGAGAAATTGAACAACTGACAATGGGAAGTTAACTAAAAGTGCATTCTTAGCAGTTGTCTGGGACTACTAGTAATACTTAAACCTATTGGTTGTGAGAGAACATAAAATCTAGTGGAAGGGACATAAATCCATAAAGACACGAGTAAATCGTGGAAGATATAACCCATCTGGAAGCAGGTGTTATCTTGGTTTTTTGTGGGCGGGTTGGTTGGAGTGGGATTTGGATCGAACAAATTGTGGTTTTGATGATTGAAAATAAGGACAGATGTATGACATAAAAATACATGGTTCGGTTTCGAAATTGAATGATTTTCGTGGGACAAGAATTGAATTAGAAGCTGGCAGAGTTTGAATAAATAGAGATGCTACTTATGAACCGCTCTGTGTTATTGAAGCATTTAAATGAGAACCACCACAATTTCAGATCTGCTCTGTATGTATAGATCCTAATTTGATTCTGTGATGGAAACTGTCTATCTAAACTTGAAGATAATAAAAAGGCATCCAGTTCTCAAGTGAGCAGTCAATTTCGACAGAGGAGCCTTCAGATTTTTTAATTCAAAACTCTATTAAAAACAATGAGGCCAATATTTACCCTTGATATACCACTTAGAATAACGAACCGTAACTCATATCCCAATTCATTTCAACACCAATTCCAAAATAAATCACCGTACTCCTCTCTCCTCTCCGAAGGCGCCTTCTAATAAAATCGGTGTCACCTTCTTCTCCTTTTTCTCTATTATTGCTCGCGTGCCGTCCGTGTTAAAAGGACTGTTATATGTAAGCGTACCGACAGAAAGGCGCCTAATAATCGCCGCCATTTCGATTCGCCAAGGGTGAAAGAAGGGGAGAGTAAGCAAAAGAGAGGAATTGGCGCCAATTGTGTGTTGAATGAAATGGAAAATGGAGTTTGGAGTCAAAGGAAAAGAGGCGGGTGATTAGCAATTACTGATATAGATTCAACAACAGTTGGAAATTTGAATTTCAAATTATGGATGATCGAGTCAATAATGATGCGATTGGCTCGAGATAACTATTGGTTTGAACATGAGGGATCTTGTTATCAGCGAGTCTTCATCAAGAGTTTTCAGTTAGGTACAGATTCACGGGATTCTCACTAGAATCATTCGTACCATCTCTTCCGGAGAAGTGCTAATCTCCTCGCCTTGCACCCAAACTAAACACGAATTGATACAATCTACAGTACTCTGAGAAGTGAATAAAAAGGACAAAATAGTTGGTGACACATGTCAAAAGCAATTCTCATCTCTTTTTTCATTTTGTTTCTATATTCTAGAAGAAGAACATCGGAAAAAGAAAAGAAAAAGTGATTTAAAAACACGAAATCAAGCGGAAATGACGGAGAAAGACGATCAGTTGTTATTGTGTCCCGCAAAAAGTTAAAGGTGGTTAATTTCGAACAAAAATTGGAAGAAATTGAGATGAGAGAAGGTCAATTTATTCGATGTAAATGAGACGAAACGAACAAAAAAAAGAGGGTAGAGGTAGATAGAGTCGTTTTTTGTTCTGAGGAATCGGAATGAAGAGAGGGTCAACACGTGTGTTGGTGCTACACTTCTGATGGTCAAAAAAGAGTGTCACTTTGAAAATTGAGATAGAAAAGAATCGGGGAATTGAGAATTTACGAGGTTTTTTCAGGTGTCACTTGTTACTAGATACTCAGATTTATGTAGATACTTCAAGAAGAAGTTTGATCAGATTTCTTGGTTTTTCTGAAGTGTTTTTCTAGAATCGCGGAAGAGTAAGAAGAAAAAACGGAGTATCATTTTTTATAGTGAGTCACACAATGTTTTATGCCTCTTTTGAAACGTTGTTCCGTGCCGAAAGGGAAAAGATAAAAACATAATTTCAGACAACTCTAGTGATTCATATCAAGCCATAAAAACAAAAAGGCAAAGTTTTTGTACTCCTATTCCATCCAAAAGCCTGGGAGACTGTTTTGTTGTCAAAAGCTGGGAGCATGCATAACGGTGCACACTTTTAGTCACATACCTCTTTTTCTTTTTGTGACTCATGACTATTCATGCTCCACAGAGAAAGAGAGACCTTTAGAAAGTTGACACCTACAGGGTCTACTGCCTTTTCATTCAATCGGAAGATCCCCTTTTTTCATACTCCATTGAGCACTACGGTCATTTCTCGAGAAAGGAAGGAATACATGGTGGCATGCGGAAGGATTTACGATCCGGAACCAAACCATTAATGTGTTCACTTGTCAGATGAAAAACTTGACACCATGTCAGTTTACGATTCTAACCTTTCCCAGAAGTAATGATAGAATCAAACAAGAATTCAAGAAAACCACCTGTTACTTCTAGACTACTAAAGGTTACTTCTGGTAGACAAACAGTTCAAGAAAGTGAAAGAAAATTGAATTTCTTCGATTCAAAGAAATTGAGAGGCCAATAAAACAGTTGTCTGTCGAAAAGGGGATCGGTTCAAAAGTACGAATAATCATCAAAACCAAATTAAATCAAATAGAAAACCGGTAAGAAGGAAGAGGAGAAAGGTGTCGACATGCTGATTTTATCGCGTTTTAATTTCGATTGATTCACAGTGGGTGGTCTCTCTATTTGTGGAGCAAAAGTTAGAAACAACTGTGATCTACTTTCGGTAAACAGTCGGAAAGTGATCATGAACTTCACTAAACGGAGGTCAGCTCTGAATAGCCAGCGCCCCTTCCAGATGTTCAAAAAACCAATCTTACCTGTTTGAAACTCTTGCAATGGAAGACGTGACACAGCCTCCGGTAGGTTCTTCCGATTGGTTCGGTTGCGACATACCCAACATTGTGAGTGTCCGGACGAGCAGAAGTTTCAGTGACACGACGAAGAGAGTGTGACATCAGAATCGTCTGAAAAATGAAAAATGACTGCTTGGGAGAGAGAAGAAAGTGTATCGACAGCTGAGAATGATTTTGTTTGTAGGGACATCTGCCCCTCGGATTGAACCCGGATGGAGTGGGGAGGATAAATGAGGTTTTTTGATTTGATATTATTGAATTGGGTCAGTCAGAAGATGTTGTCAAAAGAGACTTGAGGAAGAAAAAGCGGATGTGTCAAGAGTGAATAGGAATACGTTGGATAATGATTAATTGCAGGCAAGAGGTTCATTATGGATTTGAAATTTATTTCGGAATCCTTCAAGTGAGATGGAGAAGGAATCTGGTGATGAACTCAAGAGGGGTATCTTCCAGAATTCTTCAGAGTTGAGTCACCGCTAAATGATAATGTTGAGTCTCTAATTTTCCGACTGTGGTAAGAGATTCTTTAGTTCACAGGCATCATAGACAAAAAAACTCTCCGAAAACGCATTTCCCACGCACTTCTGACTTCCATTCCACAGATTCCCTACTTCAACACTTTCTTTTTTCAGAAGTTTCATGACCTCCCATCATTTCTCCAGAAATACCTCCAACCTTTTTCCAAGTTTCCCCATTTTCATCCACGATTAATGTCCCGAACCACTCCCACCCATCATTTTCTTCTCTCATCAATCAAAAAACACTCCCTTTCTCTTACTCGAGAAGTACACCCAGATGACCGTTTTTGGCGTAAAGGTGGGACTGGGTGAGAGGAGGATCTGGCGCAAAATCTTCGTCCACTATCTCGGTTTCTCGTCTACTCGCTGTCACAAAAGTCCTTGAGAGGTATCAAATTCAGGAAACACTCATTTGGCAGTTTGCGTCATAAATATGCATACACATGCAATCCCAGAAGGGGGTACTTAATTAGAAAAGGGAGTTCATCTCAGTTTTAGGCGAGGTTAATTATATGGTTGAGGTCGCTCGAGACTATTTGATATTCTAAAGAGTTTGAGTGCTTTCAATCTAGATCTCCAACTTCAGTCTTGAATATGGCTAAAGCTCATTGGTCCCCTTTTGGGAAATAAGGAAATTTCACATCCAGACTACCTCCTAGTACATATCTAATTTGTCATCGTTGCGTATGCACCGCAGTCCCCAAAATCCCATAAAAGCGTAGAGGTAGATCATAAAAGTTGGAGGTTTATGATTAGTCAAAGTGCCGATGCCTTCTCTCTGACCAGAAAAAGCCGCCGTTTCACCACAAAAGGAGAACAAGTCTATAAAATTGAGACGATTGGTGCCATCGTTCAAGGGCAAGAAAAGAATGAAAAACGAGAGGAAAGGATATCAATCACAAATCCGTGTTTTTCTGGAATACGAGAGTTCAGACAATGCTCCTACTTTTCAAAGTTAAAGGCCCAGCTTCCTGGTTTTCGAATCCTTAAAACGAGTCATAACTTCCAATATTCAAAAGCTTCTTCCTTATTAACCTATTCTCGATTGCGCAACTTCTACTGAAAAATTCATGCTCCATTGCTCATGTCAATCCATTCTTCGACTACTATGGGCGGCACGTCTTCTACATCCAAAAAGCCGCAAAACAAAGACATTGTGACCGATAATCGGTGTTGTCGGGTACTGTGACATACGCGCAACACGTGTTCTTTTATTGTGCAATGCTATGACTATGAACACAGAAGCAGTAAATGAAAATGAGGGATGACGCCTTAATTGGTTCAATTTTCAAATTCCTAATGACACATTCTGATGGTGGGAAAGTGGAGACAGATGAGCTCCACGTGGGGGGAAGAAATTAGCATAATATGGATGGGCATTGCGCAAAAACAGAGTGTCTCAAATGAAGAGCTCTTACCTTCTCACAACTAATCTTCACTCCGGAAATCGCAATCGACAGCTCCACATTCTGAGGCACCGAACTCCCAGCTGGCACATATGAGTCGATTCGTTTTCCCAGATTCTCCACATATGATCCCGAGATTGGAAACGATCCGATGTACTGAAATAGAGAAATATATTGAACTCATTTTGACCTTGTTGGATTGCTCATTCAAATCTTTTTGCGGCTCTTTTCTAAAAGATATTTGTGTTTGGCAAGTACTTGAGTTCTACTTGCTACTTGTTCAAGTGGAGGACCTCCAACTGAGAGTTCCGGCGGAAGGAATGGGGTAACATAATCAACTGAGCATGGTCACTTGACACTTTTGAACATGGTCAGGGTACAGGATTAGGAAGAGGGGGATGGGGTCCGGTTACCGTATTTGAACAAGGATTTTTTCAATTATTCATAATTATTTCATGAAATAACAAATCTCCGAGTCTACATTTTTCCTAGAGGCTAAGTTCAAACTGTGACCACCGGCTCTAATCTAAACCATAAATCATAAACATCTCTCAATTTTTTTATTGCTCATCAAATCACTGGCTCATTCTCTTCCGGACAGCGAGCATCCTATTGCCCTTTTTATCTGGTTGTAAACATCTGAACCCTTCTTCCTCCTCGCATTCGCCCGGTCGTGAACCGAGCAATTTGAAAAGAGAGAGAGAGAGACAGTAACCTGATATGCTCGGATATCCGAGAGAGGAAGAGGAACACTTTGATCAGCTGCGCAATTTGGAGGGGATACTGTGTCTCTTTTTTCGGAACGTCGGTGGTGGATCTTCTTTCGTCACCGCCCGGGTGGCAACAGGTGTGAAGCATATTGAGAAAAGGATGAGGTCATTTGGAAATTAATGACTTTTGAATGCGAACGGAGAGGAGGATTCTTACTATCTAGTTACGGAATGTTGCAATCCATGGGTGTAGCTAATAAAATTTTGAAAATAGAGATGAACACTAATATGGTTTCTCAATAATCCTAACTGTTCCGATATCACATTAAGAGTCAAAGCTCTATCACTAGATTCTGAAGCCCCTAATTTCAAAAATCATGTATTCTATAAGTCATCACTAGTTTAAGTTCGAAAAAACCACAAAAGTCATTAAAAAAAAACCTGAACACTCCAGGAAGCAGATGGAAATCCGGAAGCCATCAGGAACGCGTTTCGTGTCTCTTCGTAGTTGTTTAGATAACTTTCAGGTGTTGAATTTTCAGAATATGAACTCGAGGAAAGAACGTCCGAATAATAGGTATTAGATGAATTGGCTGAAGAAGAAGTCGACTCGTCGAGATATTCCTCTTGCGGCGCCAAAGGGGCGTGGCTTAATGATGTATTGGTAGAGGGGAAACGAGAAGAAGGTTTGATGGTGGTGGTGGAGACAGAGTGCTGGTACGAAGAAGGAAGATGGTGATGGTGACTGGGATGGGCGGAGTTCTCGTGATTCTCGTAGATCTCGTTGAGTTGGCATTCAGCCAGAGAATGGCGTAATCTGGAATCAGGGATTTAGTATGACCATAGAATGCTTTTTATGTTACCTTTTTCTCTCTTCCTTAGTCAATCCATTGTAATTTGGGTTGTTTGAAGAATTGGATCCTCGTTGAAAATGATTGAGGAGTGATGATTTGAGACGACTGTACATTCTGGAAATGCAACTGAAGTTAATACAGTGAGTTAAGTTAACAGCAAGTTTCAAGAACTTTCAAATCTTACTTTTTAAGCAATCCTAAAGTAGCAGGCATCTCGAAAATTTATGAAGACGGTCTTCTAACTAATATTGAATTACTAACACTAAGCAAAAGAGAGATTACTGTAAAACATGTTTTCAGGGACCACTCAAAACATGTTTTGTTTCGCGTGAAAATGTTTCATAGAGTTTCGCGGAAATTGAAATTCCAAATTCCCAAAACCAGAATCAAAAAGGAAAGAAGAAACAAAAACAATACTACAACACAAAAGACTACTGAATCAACTGAAACCCCATGCATGCATATAATCCTCTGCAATTTTCGCTTCCATCAAGTTCACTCCTTTTTGTTTCGTGGGGCAAATAGTGTGTCTAGACGAGACAACACATGTCAATTTGTCTGTTTTTTTTTCGGCTGATCAACCAGAAAATGTTCTCCTTTTTCAATTCAAATCACATATTTTTCAAAATTTTTGTCGGTATCATGGTTTTGTACAAAAGAGACAGAGAGCGACCTCGAGATCCGAACAAAAACATGCGAAGATGAAAAAGAAGCTGAAGAGGGAATGAGAATGTTTTGTTTCGGTCTATGCTAACTGGTGACTTTGATTTTTTGAATTGTCTTTTGATTCATAGAAAATTTAAAAATAGGAGAAACATATGCGTACGTTCATGATCGTAGAACGCCCCGTTTGGGGTTTGATTATGAGTCATGAAGTTAGAAGTTCAAGAAAACTTTGGTCGACAGATGTCATAATGCTGTTCAGCAACCAGAAGCCAGGGGCCAATCTCAAACTATGCACCGAAGTTTTTTGAAAATCTACAAACTCGTGACTCCGATTAGACGACTTTGATAAAAACTCTTCATCAGTTTAGATTTCTCGGTAATTGTCAGCCTATTTCAACAACTTTCAAGTCACACTCTCCATCTTACCAATTTCCTTCACCTTCCAACAATGTCTCTATAGGAAGTATTGAAAGTGACACCACGAGTGGAGCTCATCACATTGACACTGTCACCAAACATATCTTCCTTCTGACACCACAGTAAGACTAATCAGGAAAACAATATATCTGCGTCTCTCGATTCTCCACACTCTCTCGTCGTGTATCCAACTGAGAAGTGCAAACAGGCAACGGAATGACACTAGTCTCCTATAGAGAATAGAGGAAACAAAATGGAAATTTGTTTGTGGTGCCAATGAGTGGATAATCTTCCCAGAAGGGGATGCTCTCTGAGCCCTAA
Organism: Caenorhabditis sinica; assembly: GCA_963932045.1. Classification (NCBI taxonomy): domain Eukaryota; kingdom Metazoa; phylum Nematoda; class Chromadorea; order Rhabditida; family Rhabditidae; genus Caenorhabditis; species Caenorhabditis sinica. Next base: position 9,423,843 of record OZ009941.1, on the reverse strand, counting down.
TTGCGTAATTGGCTAAGTACTGTTATTAAAATTAGAGAAATTGTCTTCTGGGAACTTTTGGCAAGAGACAGCAAGATTACTCATTCTTGATGGGGGAGGACTATTTTTATTGAGAGGGTTTTTTTTGCAGGTTTGTACCAATCAAGTTTAAAGTTTCAAAATTGGGAAACTACAAAATCCTCTCTTCAGAAACCTATGTAATTAATTCTGCCATTCTAATTGCCACCTGTCTTTTCCCATTTTTCGCAACATTCTTCAGATCGGAGTGTCCGCAATTAGATCGTTACAGTGATGAGGGAAATGGTAGAAATTGCGAAGAATTCGACTCTGCGATGGCTGGCTAGATAAGAAGAAAAGGCAGGTTAACTGTTCTCAGTTTGGGAGAGAATAGCATTAAATCCAGATCACTTACAGGGTCCGCCAAAATTACGTGTGCAAGTGTAGATGACGTTATCTCCAGAAGTAGATGCGAGATTAAGACGAAATTTAACAGATAGTTTATTTCAACGCTTGAAATCATAATTCAACAAAAATTATTCGATTCTACCTCCTTTGGCAGCGACCACGGCACGAAGTCGTCGAGGGAAGGCATCAATGGTGGCACGCAGGTATTCGACGGATAATTTGTCCCATTCCTCAGACAACGACTTCTTCAGGGCCTCGATATTTGCATGAGGTCTTGCGCAGACCTTATTCTGCAGAACTCCCCATACGGAGTAGTCGAGCGGGTTCAGATCAGGCGACGAAGCCGGCCATTCGTCCTTTGGTATAAAGGCGGGGAAGTGGTCCTTGCACCACTGTTGAGCCATTTTTGCGGTATGAGCAGGCGCTCCATCTTGCTGGAAGATGTATTTCTTCTGACCGAAGTGGTTTTGAGCCCACGGTAGCACATGCTTCTCCAGAATCTCCTCAACGTAGTATTTTTGGTTGATTTTCACGCCTTTATCAACGAAAACAAGCGGACACTTCCCATCATAGCAAACCGCTCCGAAAACCATGATGCTCGCAGGATGAGAGGCTCGATGGATTGTTTTACCACGCTCAGCTGCTTGTTGAATATTTGTGGCCAGCAGTCGGTGGTTTTGGCTATTAAATTCAGCCTCGACTCTGAAGAGTTTCTCGTCCGAGAAGATGGTGATAAGATGATCCTTTTTGCGCGTGCCAGCGAGAAGGCGCTTCGCTTTGATGAGCCGTTTCTCCTTATTGGCTTGGGATATAATAGCAGCTTTTGTTGCTCGATAAGAGGTCATCTTCAGCTCTTTTCTGACAATTCTCCTCATTGATGTATAGAAGATATCCATGTCATCTGACATCTTTTTCATGGAACGATGAGCATTTCGCCTGACTTTCTCCCGGACGGCCTTGACTTTCGCTGGAGTTCTTACAGTCCTCGGTCTTCCTCTTCCCGTACGGTCCTTGAGGTGGCCAAGCTGGTTGAAACGACGGATGGTCGCGAAAACCGTGTTTCGGTGCACTCCGAGTCGTTTAGAAATGTCTCCTGTGCTTAAACCTCGCTTGTAAAAGTCGACGATCAGAGTACGATGAGGACTTGCCGCTGTCATTTACCTAAAACATAACCGATTGGGATGAAACTTGGCAAACTAATAAATAATGAAATAATTAATAAAAATTTTAAAAAATTGCGCACCAAAAGTGCGTCAGTGCGCAGCGCCATGGCGTCAAAGTTGTGCACACGTAATTTTGGCGGACCCTGTACAAAGTCCCTATTTATTTCAATGAAGGTCTTGAGTCGACAATTCAGTCCTATTCGTTGGAGTTTCTCTAGTAACTTGACTTCCAGACAATTGAAAGATTCAAATAAATGAAGAAGCTCCAAAAGTTTAAACAATCCATTGAAACCCGATTCCTTTCGAACATCGTTGACTTCTCAAGAACCCTTTAGTCGCACCTTTCCATGACGTGGCAAACACTTGTTCAAGTGATCTCCTTTTCGTACGTTCAACTAGGGTCTAGATCTATCAGTTTCCCTATTTGAACAGGCGGTGTGAAATGAAAAAGAGAGGACGGGTTGATACACTGGCACAAAGCTCATTGTGCAATGGAGATAGTATACATTACGTTTGACATGGCGTAACACTTTTGGTAAATACCATCGGTATCCTTTTACGAAGAAGGGAAGGGATTGAGGATTGAGGAAGGTGACGTCGGAGAGAGGATTAGCAAGTGTATGGATAAGGTTCCGCAATAGATACAGTCAATGGGAACAAAGGAAACGGAAAAGGGTAGAAGATGGTACGAGAAGAATGTTGGACGCGTATAAACTCAAGCTATCATGAACATTCAGAGTTTGTTTCAGTTCTTGCTCAACTGAGACACATTGCACTTGATACTTTCTCGTGTGTCTAACAATCAAAGTCCTTAACCCCTACAGCTGAAATTTTCAGATTGGGGTCATAGACCATATTCCTAAAGAATAGTCTGAATCTGCAATGATAAATGTTCACGTAACTCAAGTTATAAGCTATCAAAGTGGAAGCCAACACTAATTCTTGAGAACTCTGACGATCTCTATCTCAGACATATGTACCTTCAAGTCTAGTTTTTCTTTTTTCGACATAACTAATTTTCAGAACAGAAACTCAGAAGAGACTTCATCTTGCAGGCTCGGACTTTTCACAAACAAATGGTCTATGTGCCATATGGCCCATATTTGAGAGAAAATTCAACTGTAGGCCTCAAGGTTTGTTTGAGTATTCGATGAGAATCAAATTGGAAATCTGGGAAACCCAGTGAAATAAACTTGAAAGCAGAAGTTATGCAGACAAAAATTACTTGTAGACAAAAATTATTCATTCAAATTATTGAAATTTAGTCTAGTACCAATCCAGCTGAAATAATCAGCGCTATATATCAGCCAAGCCCGAACTATAAATGTCATTCCTTGAATGATGTCAAAATTGAAACTTTTTATTTTCTTACTTCATTAGTTAGCTTTGGAAAAAGTATAATCTTAAAGCTAAAGCTGAAGAACCAAATTCAGAGACATTTTTTAAGCAATCGCCCTTTCTAAAAAGACAAATACACACATGAATTGGGAACTCACGAACATTCAAACTTTATTATTTACTCTAGAACTAGATGTATCAAAAGAAATGAATAGTTTTTAGACTGATCAAAAAGAAAAGAAACTCACCACAATGTATTTCTTTTCCTCCTTTTCTATTGGATTCCTAATCGAATGAATTTTAACAAAAAGGTATTGCAGAAGAACTCGAGGCGTCGTTTTGTTTCGATTTGTCGATTCAAAATTCTTGGGAAAAATCTGGAAAATGTTCTTGGTTCTCGCTATTTCTAGTTATAGTTTTTCTGATAGCACGATTACGAAGAAAAATTGAGGAAAGGAACGACGGAAGAGAAGGGAGAAATTGTTGGGGAACAATAATAAGAGAGAAAGTTTGTTTGCATTTTCATTTTTACACCTAGAAATACTCTCTCTTCACACAATCTCAGGTTACCACTGATACACATGCACTTTCTTTGAAAAAATAAGAATAGGAGTTCAACACCTTTTTTCGAATTCCGGTGACAAATGAAAAAGCAAATGAAAATGGCGAGAAAACAGAAGGGTGGCGCAGGTGTCGGGAAGACGGTATCAATCAAAGGAATATTTGGGAATTGGTGAAATGAGTCAGTTGGTGTCGAAACAAGAGAAAGAATGGATGGATGGCACGAATTGGAAGAAGGAGAAGAAGACGGATGAGGTATTCTAAATTATGAGAAAGGAGAGGGAGATTATCGGCGCAGAAGAGGAACTGATTTCATGACAAGATGGTTTTCTTTTTGACACTAGGTTCATGGAGAGAGAATTCTCTTTTAAAGTCTCAAGTTTGATTGGATTCTTCAAAGTATATTCAATTAATAAATGCTCGTAAGGATTGAGATCAAACCCGCATTTACGATACAATTTTTTACGATAAATTATAGTTAATGATTTAAGAAAACTGGTTCAAAGAGTGAGCCAAAGAAACCAAGAAGAGAATCCCGTCTATATAGATTTCGAAACCGGCTCAGTCAGTCAAGCTGGGACACAGCTGATGACCTTAAGGACGCAGCTGATGGCCTCTAAAGGGCAAACTAATTCAACATTCTTACTTGTTGCTGACTCAAGAAACCCGTATGATTCTGAGTTTAAATTTAAGAAGTGATATCTTTCTAACAAAGTAGCGAGAGTTCCCATGACAACCAAATGTGGATGGAGTGAAATATAGTGGAGAGAACAAAAACTTCAAAAAAATTCTGAATGCGGGAAGGTAGCAAACAGCGTGGAGAAAAATTTCTACTTCTAACTGAGGCGTGTCAACAAAAACTAAAACTTCTTACAGAGTAATTGAAATAAAGTTGAAATGCTCTCATTCTTTCATGCCAACCCTCAACTTCAAAATCTTTGAAGAGTTACCAAAAAACAAAGCGAACTTCAAAATAAAAGAAACTGTCAGAGATTTGTCATTCACTTGGAAGCTCAAAACGTATATGTACTCCTAGGAAACTCCTGAATTCCAGATCTTAATTTTTCTGGGAGACGCGTTTGATATGACAGTTATATTTGCGAAAATAGAGCGGAAGACAATGAATATTCATCAAACAAAGTTTCATTTCAATAACCGATACAGAGAATGGAAAATAAGAACTCCCAGAGAGAGCAGAATCAATGTCTGTGCACACATTTTTCTCTCCCACAATCAGTGATAAAACAAAGTGAAAAAGCTTCGAAAAAGTTTTGCAGGTACAGGTCAAGAGGTAATAACTGGAGGTACTTGTGGTGTGAGAATTGCTCTTCATTCTTTTCCTTCTTCCTCTTTTACTAACATTTTACTAGTCTCTCTTATTATATTTCGATCAGTATCTACCATTTTATTTGCTCAATTCGCAACGATGAACCCTCTAATTATCTCGAGAAAGTGTTCGGAACGAGCAAATAGAATTGATGAACATCAAAAACGAGCCGATTGGAGGTAGAGAGGAACTGATTGGCATGGAATCATTGATAAGATAAGAGAATATGAGAAGGGAATTAACGAAGAATCGAGTTTTTGAGAGGTTAAATTAAGGGAAACTGGCGGGTTGGTGAGTGCAAATCGGTTTGGTTCAGTGTCAATTATCGAATTAGGCAGAAAAAAAATGAGAATGTACATCTCATGCGATTGATCTCATTCGAAAAAACAAGCTTCTCGTAGGTGGGTTTTGTCCTCAAGAATCTCTTTAACACGAGTTGATTTTGAGAAACATTGAACTATTTAGATTCATGAAACAGACAAGGTTCATGAATTAATGGAATCATGATCTGAACTAGATGACTTCTGAAATTTATCCTCTAAGGAATGCTGAGGACCAGATATTCTGAACGCCTGGCTTATGTCCACATTAACCCAAAAGTTGAAAGGAAGGAAAAGATGGGAAACGTTCTTCGATTAATTTCTTGCTCCTCCCGGCCCCAATTTCAAAAAGAAACAATCTGAAGGAGCCAATTGGAATAGAAAAAAAGAAGAACTTGTGGGTGCCAATGAGATTGATATCAAAAAGAAAAGAGATGGAAGAGCAATGAAAAGTAGGAAAAAGAAGAGATGAAAGGATTGACAAACACTTTTTTATATCTCTCTGGTCATTATCATTTATTTAGGATCAGAGAGGAGTGTGGGAGTGGAGAAACAATAAACCGAGGACTGGTTACTTTTACTCGTTCAATAGCTTTTTCACAAGTGATAAGACGAGAATCAAGACAAGACTGACACGATCGTTTAATATGAAGATGGGTGGTGGGGAAATCAAGAAGTCAATTGACCTGGATCAGAAGCTGTGGAAGAGGATTCTGGATGAATTAAGAATACTGTGAAATGTGGAAAAATTGGGAGAGTCGGATTGCGAACAGAAAGGATTTCTCTTCGCCCTTATTCTGAGTGGTTTTTTGAGAGATGTACCGAACACAGCAAGATTTTGATAAGTCTCATTGACAGTTGAAGAGTAAAGAACTTATATTAGCTTTTACTCAGCTTCAGAATAGGTATTCTGCCTCTCCTTCCGAATTCAAAAATCGCCGGAAGCGTAACATGAACTCTACGACGGAGGCAAAAAAACTTGGTGAAGGGAAAGTGCACAACTCACTTCTTACTACTCTTCCGTCTCTTGTTCTTCTTCATTTTTACGCATCCCATCCATCTCATTTTTCATATTTTACAACTACCCATTGATCGTCTTTATCCTGCCACAACACAATGGAAACAAGATCATCATTTTTTGTGTGACATCTTGACGAAGAGCATGACACATTTTACGAGAAACATTGAGACAAATGGGAAGAAAAAACAAATGGGATTGTGATCAAAGAAAAAGAAGAAGGAGGAGATGATGAGGGAAAATAAACAAAGTTTGAAAAGAAGAAGAAGACGAATTTTTGGAAATTTTAAAGAAAAAACCGGAGGGGAATGAGAAAATCTGATTTTCTCATAAGCTTCTTGTTTTTTCTTGGTTTGAAAACTTATGCATGAAAACGGAAAATGGAACAAAAGAGCCAAAGGAATATTCTATAAAGAAAACAGCAAAAAGAATAAGCACAGTAAGAAAAAATATTGGGATTAGAAAGATAAGTTTGAAGCTGGAACTACTGAAATTTTGAAGAGAGAAAACCTCTGCATGGAATGAACAACTTTTTATTTCAGAATTTTCTAGGGAAAAGTAAGCTTTGAATAATACATGTGCTCTCCATCAACGACCAAGACACCGTAATCCATAGCTTCCAAAATTAATCAATGCCTTCGAATCAAAATATTCAAATTTAAGTCTAGACAAGGAAATCTGAAAAGTTGTTTTCGGTTCTGGTCACTCAACAGACACGTTCAGTGAGCAGGAATCTCAGTGTAAACTATATGAAATAAATTCCGGGACGAGTTCCCCTCTCCCTCTCTCGTCCAATTTTTTAATGGCTCTAAGGGCACTTAGCTCTTTTTCTTCATTCGAGAAAAAGTTTTATACTGAACTCCAGAAATAAAAGGGACAGCTGAATATCTGAAGGCACAAAAAATGACCGAGAGTCAGGAAGCACTTAACGGACGGACAGGAGAAGGGAGTAAAAGAGATTGATGGGTGAAAAGGGACAAAGTTTGGAAAGGAAAAAAGAAAGAACGGGTAATTGGCATTGTGGTTTTGGTTTGTTTTTTCTCACTTCCATTGTACTAGTTCAATAAATGAAAGTAAGGAATTCGAATGGAAGACTTGGCATAGGACACAAAAATATTCAAAGCTAGTGGGTATCCACAATCCCTAGATAGAGAGCATGGGAATTATAATATGTATTTTATTACCATTGTTTCTTGAAAAGTCGAAAAGTTAAAACAACACGACATATCCTATATAAAAACTCAGTCTAAAGTCGACGTAAAGTACCGGAAGGGAGAGTTTACAGTTCATACAAACACAAACATCGCTTTTGAATAAAACACAATATGTCATTCCATTGAATGTCCAAAAATCAACAGGTAGTGCACAACAGAATGAATAGGGAGGGGAAAGTGTACGGAATATGCAAAAAAGGAGAGAAAAACTGTTTCTTTCTCTGTCTTTTTTCTCTTTTCCTGCTATACTTGTGTAGAAAGGTACATGCAGGAAAATAACCGGAGAGTTCTCTTCGTCATTTCTATCTCAAAAATGGGCAGAGAAGTACGAGATGAAGCTTATTTCAAGGTCGTGTTCTTCAAGAAGAATCGATGTTTTGTGTCTAGTCTCTTATTATCACACTCCGAAAAAATTCTGATAAAAATCTCCAAAAACGGAGTATTAGAAGAGAAGTGTGACTAAGAAGCTTAAGAGTAAGGTGTCAAACTTCAAGAATGATCAGGAACAGTGGGCATCAGAGTCTTACTGTATTTCAAGATGTCCATTTGGGTGAACATGAAAAAACAAGGAATCCGTGAATTGTGTTTGATCAAGATGGCAACATTAAGCTTCAAAATAAGGAAAGGGGGAGTGCGAAATATCCGGTCGAATCTCTCTCAGCAATCACAAAAATGATAAGCCATATATTGCGGAGGGAAACGAGGGCCTTTGTTTGGTTTGCTTGCCAGAAACATTCGCACACATTTTTGGATTTATGATAATCGGGAAGAAAGAAATCTCGTGAGGAGAAAATAATGAAACATTATGAAATTCTCCAAATCAAGAACTGGAATTTTTTATGGCTAACATCGGGCCAACGGAGCGGAAGACGTCCAAGAGAAATGGAAAAGATAGAGTAGATATGAAGAGATGAAAGAATGTTATTATTATGTATTGTTTTTCCCTCAGGGAGATTCTGGACATTAGTAGTATGTATACAATTTCTGAAAAATTTTGGATGTATAAGAAGTTAAAGCTAAATTCACAATTTAAAACTCCTGAATGTATCATTTCAGAGCCTTCGTGTTTCGATTATTTACAGGATTTAAGATTATAAAAAACCGTCCACGAAGAGCTTAAAAACGTACTCTGAGAATATTCTTTCTGACTTTTCTAATCCTAATTTCATGAATTCCAGGGCAATCATGAAAGTTTCAAGAAGAACAACATTCGGATTGAAATAATAGTCTACAACTGTTTCTCAGAAGTTTATTTTTTGATTATTACAAAATTGAACAAGCTTAGAAAACTGAACAGTTTATTGAAGAAAGAATATATATGTGGAAACAATTGATTTGATAAAAGACAGAAAGAAAATGTGAAGTAAAGATAGAGATCTGACGGTATTTTCACAGCGGGAGACGCAGCAACATGGATAGGATTGTGATAAAAATATGGGTTTATCTATTCTCCTTCTTTGTTTCTCTCTTTGTATCAGTCTATCACCTTCGGAACAAAATCGCGATAATGGTATTAAAAGGGATCTGTAGCCTGCAATTAACATATGATTGATTGCAGTAATTCAGGTTTTACCGTTCTGATTTAGTTAGGTCATAACAATGATCGCTTTGTGAAAGTGCTGTGACTCTGATCAATGATTTCCTGAAAGACAACAAAGGAACTTTGGGAAGGTGCAAATCCTCATTTTCAATGTTTGGGAGCTTATGATATGGTATGACCAGACTTGTGAAAGGCGTTTCTACTTTAAAAAAATGAGGTAAAAAGTTTTAAGTGAATGTTCAAGCAGCTGGATTGATTTTTGTGTGTTTCCTAGGAGCCATGTTTGCTCTACTTTTTGCTATTATTTTTTCTTCCTTTCCATATTTAAATATATATTTCAAGTTTCCTCTAACCAGACTAGTCTGCAGACTCCTTCGAAATTATAAATTTGAATTCCGCGCGTCATTCGCGATGGCGGCCGAACCTTCTCACGCGCACACTCTTCCACCTTCGAATTTGCGCTCTATTGAGATTCCCGCGTTCGTAAAGCTTGAAACCCGCAATCACATTCAAATCTGCGAATTTTACCGGAAATTTTGGACTTGCGCCTGTAATTGATCCGTTTTGTCGAGCTCACTTCTCCGAGATGATAGAGCAACCGGAGCCTAAAGAGCTCAAAAAGCTCCGAGAGTTCATACGAAAACAGAACGATTCTGTCGCCCTTTCGGTAGGCGAATCTGAAGCATATTAATTTTTAAGAATTCATGTTTTTTTCAGTTCTTACCGAATCAATTTTTCTTCGGAAATCATGAGATGTCATTGACCGCCAACAAACCGTTCCGTTTCTTTCTGAACAAGAAGGTAGTCATTTTTGCCTATGCGTCTTCCAATTTAAATTTCAGAACAAACTATGCCTGCGTATTTACATTACTGGAGATCCGATGATCGGCTACAAAAACTTCGAGTTGGCGATTGCGTTCAGTCAAATTGAACAAATTCGAGTAAGAATCAATAAAAAAATGCCTCGGTCTTCGTACATACATTGTTTCAGCTCGTAGACGAAAATCGTGAAGTTCCTCCAGTCATCATCGTCAAACTCTTGGATAGTGGCCTCGAGCAAATCAATCGATACGTTCCTGCATTGATAAGCCACATCCAGAAGTCAGTACAAGGAAGTACAAGCCATATGAAGGACATGACATTCTTCCTGAAAGCCTTCGAAAGGCCGAATCAGAGCTATATGCACATCAACTATGAATACTTGGATGAAGGAAAATTCGTTTCGCGCGATATTGATTTCGATGATGCAAAGGTCATTTTCATGAAGGATGTGAGTCAATTCAAGATTTCTCTGATTCTAAGGTTTTTAAAAATTGGTTTTAGATGGCTGAAGTGCACAATCAGCACACAAGAGAGCGAGTGGTACGGATGAAAGGAGATAGTACCGTCCAACAAGCACAATTTTTCCGTCAAGTGGTTTCGACCGAATTCTGGAATCTCTTGGCAGAACGCGGCATCGAGAGAGATCCAAACTGCCGCCATGATGCTCGTTTTCGGAGAGACAAGAACTTTCGGGCCAGAAAACATGTTCCAGTGAATTCTGAAGGTAAATCTAGTCATTCATTCATATAATAATAAATTATATTTGTCAGCTTACTCGAGAGGGCATGCTGTGGGAATCTCGGTGAGTAAGCCGAACCACCAGTTCGTCCAGGAGACTATGCGCGTTGAAAACAATTTTCGGAAGAGGTAAGCAGTTGATAATGACATAACGTACATCTATGTATTTTTTTCAGAAAAATGGACGAGGATGTGGCTAAAGTAAGTAAATAAAAAAATAGCTCTAAAGGATTTGGAAGTTTACCACGGACACAGTGTTTCTTGTTTCTCGTATTTGTTGAAGTTTTAAGTTCATAACCGCGTTTCCCCGGCTAATGTGTCAATTGTGCTCGTACTCATCACTTTTCTCCTTTTAGATATCTAAAAGAAATTTTAGAATGCTCGTTGGATAAGTCGCGAGTGCTGGGTGAAATGTCCCTATATCAATCAATTCAAGAAGAACCAAGTGCTTGAACATCTGTATGCAGGAAATGGAAACACCGGGATGCCAGATTTCTTTATGGTATGAATGACCAGCTCAAAAATGATATTACATGTAGGGTGAGGGGGAGACGTAGTTTTAGTTCTTGACGATGTGTTCAAAATCATTTTAATGCATCCCTTTCGTATCTTCTGACCCCTCGATTAAAGTTTAAAAAATTTTCAGGCTGGAGCGATCTGTGAGAATGAAGAAATTTGCGTCAATCAGAAGAGTTTTGAAGAGGGGACAGAGTATCATGATCCCAACCTCTACCACATCAATGGTTTCGATTACGATCAAGCGCTATCGCATTCAAATGGAGACGACATCAATGCAGTTACAGAAGGAATTGGCCACATTGAGATGTCTTCCTCTGCTAATTTTATTCAGAGTGGACAGCAGCAGGGAATGCCACAACATCGTGAGTCGAACCATACAAAGCATAATCTGCATATATAATAACTTTAGTACCCAACAACGCCCCTCAGCAGGACGCATCGGTGAACAACATCAGTCCGAGTGCAGGTGTTGATCAAAACGATTTGTCACAGGTTTGGCATAATCAAGTTTCTTCTAACCCTTTGTCTATTCATTTAACACTATCTGTCGTAAAAGTCAGAGCTTTGTACCAGTTCAAGAAAAACACTGTGTTCCGGGTTGCTCTTTCGCTTCAATACTTTTGTCATTTTCACCACGAAAGCATTAATGATTTTGCTGTTTACAGGGAGCCACAGTTCACCCACCCCCAGCTGTTCAGCAACAACCGAAGTCGCCATCTGTTAGTAAGCGTTTCGTTCAACGAAAATTGCTCTATTTTCAGCCAACTCCAGCGGTGAACAAACGGACCATTGAGTTATTGGCAAATGAGAAGGTCTGCGTCTTTCAAAAGTTGGACGTTTCCGCAAAGGATGTGCGAACTCTGGATCGAAAAGAATTCGTCAACGATGTCGTTATGGAGTTCATGACTAACTATATTCAGAACTTTGGAATTGATGACGAGCTGTAAGAAATATCCAAAACAAGTAGAATTTGCAATAATCTAGAATTTCAGAAAGCCCAAAGTTTTCTGCTTGAGTACATTCTTCTACACCAACATATCGAAGGAATTACCATCGCTCTGCTTTTCTCAGCGAAAGCCGATCGTTCCGGAGCACGAGGCACTATTGAACTTCAAAAGTGTTCTACGCTGGACGCGGAAATTCGATTTGTTCAAAAAGGAGTACGTCATGCTTCCACTCAATGAAGACCTTCACTGGATGCTCATCGCCGTCATAAATCCAGGAGGTGCAATAATCGATATGTCTCGAGAGGAGGAGTCTCGAAGTGCCCCGAAGACGTACATGCTGTTCTTCGATCCATTGAGTGGACTTGATCCAGGCAGACGCAATCACATGAGTCACTGTGTCAAGCTGTGGCTTCGAACCGTGTATCAAGAATACAACATGCCCGGAAAGAAATTCGCCTATGGGAAGGAAACGATTTTTGATGAGAGCCGAATCGAGGTTATCCGGCCCAAGAATATGCCAATCCAGAACAACTACTTTGATTGTGGATTGTATGTTCTTCATTACATCGAGGGTATCTTGTGCTTACCACAAGGACCATTACTTCTCCAGGTGAAATATCAAAAAAGGATATATGTCCAATGTTGATTTTTTAGGACTTGCCGACTCTGGACTGGGCTGAAAAGTGGCCGGAAGCTGAAAAGATGTGCGACTTGATGCGGGACAAGGTGTACAATTTGATTGTACACTTTTCTGACAAAAAAGGACGGAGTCGACTCTCTCAATACGAACGGGTGGCGAGAGTTGGACTTTCTCGAGAGAAAGAATTAAGAAAAGGTCGGCGTCACAGCGCTGTTCCATCACTAAAGTATCGCCAAAGCCGTGATCCGGAGTATTACAATCGTCACTATTCCTTGAATCCCACATCGAGAAACATAATGGCCGAAGACCCGTGGTTCACCAATCCTCGTGGAATTGCATCAATGCCGTTGACACAAAGAGTTCGCAGTCTGAGGCCCCCTGAGGAGAACTTCCCAATTGCTTATTAGGACTTGTACATCACTTCAAGTATCCATATCTGTCCCATTCTATTTATTTTATCTCTTATCATTGTTCGATTTTATACTGAAGCTCTCAGTTGGTCGTGATGATCTTGCCCCCCCCCCCCCCCCCATTTCCCATGTTCATCGTCTACACCCTCATTTTTACGATTCTCCAGTAGATCTCAAGCACATTTGTTCCTTTTCTAATTTTTTTAAAATTCACTCAAATTGCCTTATTATTTCCTGAAAATCTGCAACATGCATCATCCCTGAAGCAGTTCCCATTGATTTATCAGAATCCACTTTAATCGAAATATTCTAGTTCTTGGTTTTTCGTCAATAAATTTGTGCCAGTTGAAAGTTTTGTTTCAGAAAAAAATAGTATGTTCAAAAAGCGTCGATTTCCCGCGAAATTTTATTTCGCAACCCTGGCAGGTTCATTGGCCACGCCCACTTTTCCCTGCCGCACTTGCGGAATTGTAAGCAAAACGCCTCTGAAGACTTATTCGAGTGTTTTTTTCGTTTAATGTGGAATTTATTTTTGATGGATGGCATTCTAAATGTAGCTTTGATTTCAGACTCTTCTTCGCTGCCTTGAGCACAACTTCAGCAATAAAATGTCGATTATGAGCTATACTGGAGGAACCGTCGTCGCGATGGCTGGCGATGAGTGAGTGAATTGAATTACATTTTTGAAAGTTTTCCGTGGTATTTCGGATTTTTTGGAAATAGACAAAAAAGGGCGTCTACCGGTTGTTTACAAATGATTTTTCATATTCACGACGCAATAAGTAAGATCAAATGTTATTAGTAAAGATATAATACTCGGTCAAATGACTGCAAAAATAATAATACAATATGCAGAACATCATGATGTTGTTCAGGTGTGTCTGTATCGCCTCAGATCTCCGCATTGGAGAACAAATGACAACAATCGCCACCGATCAGAAGAAAGTCCACAAGGTGACTGATAAAGTCTACGTAGGACTCGCCGGATTCCAGTCCGACGCTCGAACCGTTTTGGAGAAGATCATGTTCCGAAAGAACCTCTACGAGCTGCGTGAGAATCGTCGCATCAAGCCACAAGTTCTCGCTGAAATGATCTCCAATCTCGCCTATCAGCATCGTTTCGGAAGCTACTTCACCGAACCCCTCGTCGCTGGGCTTGATGACACGAACAAGCCATACATCTGTTGCATGGACACCATCGGATGTGTGTCGGCTCCACGTGACTTTGTGGCAGTGGGAACTGGACAGGAGTATTTGCTTGGAGTCTGCGAGAGTAAGTTTAAGCAAATGAGATAAAAATCCAATTCCAAGTTAGAAAAATCAAATTTAAGTAGAGAAAATTTCCAGATTTCTGGCGCGAGAATATGAAGCCAGATGAACTGTTCGAGGCCACATCACAGTCGATTCTCTCATGCTTGGAACGTGATGCAGCATCCGGATGGGGAGCTGTTGTCTACACAATCACAAAGAACAACGTGAACGTGTCGACAATCAAAGCTCGCATGGATTAAGCTTATCTGTCTTCCATAAGTACATACTTTTCATCTAATTTATTTGTTTTCTTCATCCCCAACCGTCCGGTTATCCTATTTTTCTTCTCGTTTTTTTGTCAAGTCGATTTCAGATAATTGAGAATGAATTTATCGGTGCTTGGGTTTCTGGAGTGGAGGCTAGAGTCACTAAATACTATATAACGAGAAGAAAGTATTACAAAGAAAAGCAATGTCTGACACCGGAATGCAGAAAAGAATCTAGAAAAATTTAACAATCAAGTCATGTTTATATGTGTCCGGATCGAGAAGTGTCAGTGCTTGATGAAGCATAACTGCAGATAGTCCCCATACTCGTTGACTCGAATGCAGGTATTCGTTGAGAGCATTATGATGAACCTTAAAAATGTTTCAGTATTCAAAGTGCAATCCGTCTGTATTACCTTGAACTCGGTAGAATCGAAAGTTGGCAAAGTGTACTTCATCTTCTTGCTGTGAAATTTGGTGAGACCAGCTTCTCTAGCTAATTCGTCTAACGGAATTGTAAAAACTGCTTGAACTTCATCGGAATTTACATTCAAATCATCTAGTACTCGTTCATCGTGTATGTATCCAACTATGGGTGTAACCACGAAATCCGCTTGCCTTCGTACAACACTTTTCAAGTGACCCCAAATTTCAACATATTTCGAATTCAATCCGATTTCTTCAAACGTTTCTCTCAATGCTGTTTCAGTTGTAGTTTCTCCCGATTCTTTTCGTCCTCCTGGAAAACATACTTCACCTCGGTGTGATCGAAGATGAATTGATCGTTTTGTGAGAAGAACTGAGTCTCGTCCATCGACAGAAACCAATGGAATCAATACAGACATTGCCGAATTTTCATCCGAATCTGAGATCATACGAGGATGCTTTGATGGAGGAGCTAACGCAAGATTCTAAAGAGACACCGTTACTTTTTTGCTGAATGGTTGAGTTTTGATACCTCCAAGAATCGGTCTTTCGCATCAGTACCGAATAGCTTCCGGTTCCAGACTATCCTATTTAGATTCTTCGGCCCAATCAACACATAGTTCATTGTGAGCTTAAAATGGCTGAGTCCAAAATAATCTTAAAAGTTTTCTTCAAAAAGAAAGTCGTAGGTCAAAACCTTATCAACTTCAAAAAACGCATAATTTAGTGAACAAAACTTTCATGATGATAAGAAATCATTCGCACATCAGAAAAAGAGGAAAAGGGGACAAGGTGTTGAGATGAGATAAACGGTGCGTTCAGAAGTGGATGGGTGAATCAGACGGAAAGCGAAATTGATATGAATGGGTGTGTATACATTTCGAATACAACAAAGCATTAAAATTTCAGAAAACAGAGTTCAGGGTTGCACAATTTACAGATATATCTCGACAGAGAAAAAGAGGCTATGTTCTCAAAATCCATCAAATAAAGTGAATAAATTAAAAACTAGAGTCACATAAAAATAAAGTGTTTGGGAAGAGCAGGAACAGGATGTCACAGCTGAGAATGTCTGAGGAGAATTCATTTCTGCACTCTCGCCGATGAAATCAGTCTGAAAGTAGAAGAAATTCAGAAAATGGAGATATGGGAAGAACAACGAAAAGAAATATTTGAGATTCCCGTAGTTTTTACCCGTAATTTGAGTAAGAAGGTAAAGATAGGGAGAAGGGTTAAAAAGGGTAGAAACAGTATTCACATGGTAGTGGTGGATGAATGTAAACAGAAAATACAGAAAATGGAAACGAAGGAAAAGTGACGAGAGAAACTTATTAGGCTTTTGGAGGGGCGTTTATTTCGCTCATCATGTGTATGATAATCCGAACAATGGCAGCGACAATTAGTAGAACGAAGAGAGGGAAGCTGAAAAAACACAAAATGGAAAGGAAATTCAGTGTGAATAGATAATTAGTGTGAAGGCTTAACACAAAATTGGACAAATGTGGTTCGGTGTGAGAAAAATGGGTGAGCACATGGAACAGGGAAAACTGAACGTTTCTTCTTAGTTTACTCACCTCTCCGTTGCCGTCGGCGAAATTCGACGAACGGCGGAAGAGATTGATCTAAAATTGAAAAGTTTCCGATTTTAGGACAAAGTGTTACGTGCACATTTTCAAGCATGGTGAGAAAAACAAGGTTAGTACGAAACATTTACACTCAAACACAAATAAGGAAGACGTGCACGTTTACCTTGTATGTAACATAGAGAGATAGAGGGTCATGAAAACCTGAAACCGTAGGAACATAAAATTATGAAAAAAAGGAAGGAATCCAAACTTCCGAACTTGGTTTTTATGAAAATTCTTACCTCCATGGAAGAGCTCTGCTCATTTTTTGGGTGTCCAATAAAGTCTGCGGCTCATCGGATCCTGCTTGAGTTCTCATATGCATAACATTGTCAGACGAACGATCCAAGATCTAAAAATAGAACTGAATGAAGTTCAACTGGTCACAACAAACCTGCTGATGAGCAGCACTCGTAATCAATCGGTTCTCTTGCTCAAAACTTTGTGTTGTCGTGTTCAGCGCAATTTCCAGCTTTTCATTCTTCTGACGAAGCCGCTCGTTTTCCTCTTTCAATTCCTTGAAATCTTGAACCGAAGTTCTGTTGTCCTCGCCAACAGGACGATTTCTGCTTTCCTGAAGACCAAATGTTGACTTCCAATTACTATATTCCTGAAGAGAAATCTACCCACCAGCTCATCTATAACAGCTTTGGCTTGCTGCAACGCTCTTTCATTCGTTTCCTTTTCTACATTCCGTTTCCTAAGTAACTCCTTCATATCTATCAACTTCGCTTCAGCACTCGTCTCAGCTTCTTTCATTCTCTCCACTTCCACATTCGCCTTTTCCAATTGCACTTTCAGCTCAACAACATCTCCACTGGCATGTTGTTGATTTTTAGCTAGCTTTTCATTAAGATCAGCTACTTGTCGTTCGAGTTCTTCCATTTGTTTCATGATCACCAGCTTCTCCTCTTCCAAAACTCCATTTTGACTCTTCATTTTCATAATTTCACCTTTGAGCGGCTCAAGAGCTTCGAGTTCTTGAATTCGTTCGGTGAGTCGCTTGTTTTCAATTTCCAGAGGCAATTTAGTCTTCTCACTGAAAGGTCTGAGGGAAATAAAAGTAAACAGAACACCGGACACAATGACTTACTCGAAAGACAAATGTCCAGCTTCGAACATTGACTCGTGCAAAGATCTGGGTGTAACCGATTCCTCTGAAATAGAAAAAATGAGACAATGAATACACTTTAGAAAACTCACTGAAATGAAGTTTATTTTCCAGTTCGTTTCTTTCAGCGATCAAATCATCTTTCCGATCCTCAAGTTCTTTCACTTTCTCTTTATGTTGAATCAATTGAATTTCAAGTTGCTCCACGATTCGTTTTTTAGATTCCAGAGCAACATTAAGTTCAACATTATTTGCTGTCAAGGTCCCTATTTGTGATCTTAGTTGAACGATTCCTGCTTTGTTGTCTTCATCTATTGTGGCTGTTTTCACATGATGTTCAAGTCGGGAAGTAAGAGATTTAACTTGTCCTTGAAGATCCTTCACTTCCTTTTCTCGTTTCTTTGCTAACTCGGCATCTGATTGGTATTTGTTGGCAACAGCTTTCCATTCCTCAACATCAGATTGCGAAGCATCCAAATGACTTCTGATCATATTGAATTCCTTCTGTCCTGATTGAAGTATGTCGTTTTCTTCGGTTAGCTTTTCCACTGTTCCTTGAAAATGCTCCAGAGATGCTTCCAATTCAAGTACCCTTTCTTCTGCTTGTCGCCGTTTCTGTCGTAGATCTTCATTCTGTTTCTCAAGAATACTCAGTTCGTTCGGCTCTGAACATATTGATGAGTCGAGTTGGGCGGTTTCCATTGCTTTGGTCAGACGATCCACATCCTTCAGTAGATTGTCTCTTTCAGCACGTAACGCGTCGATTTCGAGTTGGGCATCAATGAGAACCTGATCATTTTGTGACAACGTTCTCCGACGTTCTCCTGACAAGTTTCCGTTAGATACCACTGAAGACTCGGGCTGTGAGCAATTTAGATCGTTTTGAGAACCATGAAGTTCCGATATCTCGTGAAATGTTGGTATTTCAGGTAACTCTTTCATAACAATCTCAACCATTCTCGCCACATTTGCCATCATCGGTTTGTCTTTCTCGGGCAAATCTTGGGAATATGCAATATACTTTTGATGTGTTTTTCCTATAAGCGCGATCGAGACGACAGCCATTGCGATATCGACAGCTACTGGCAGATCGGTCTCCTCTAGCCCGTCGATTCGATCCCCAATTTCGACCCATCGCGAACTAATCACTTTCCGATTGATAAAGGAAATGTAATCGGATATCTTGCGCCACAGTTTACGAATATTGCTCCTTTTCACAACGACGTTTGAAGTAGTTCGCATTCCGGGCATTGTCTCGAGCCATCTTTCGTCGAAAAAACTCTTGTCACTGCAAATGTATCAAATAATGTACACATCTACATACAATACTTACATTTCATGCAGTAGTTCAGCGAATGCTCGACCATTGCAGAGACTATGAGGATCATCAAGCGGCAAATTGGTCGCGTGCAAACCGCTCATCTGTAATTTTCGATTCCGTTAAAAATATTTCTCATATTAATTTTCTGATATTGAGACTTACCCAAGCTGCCAAGTCTGCCAAATCTTTACGTCTTTCTTCTAGATTAGGCTCATCATTGTCGATTCTCCGGCTAGTACCAACCCCTCGACCATCCGTAGAATCTGCATATTTGCTATTCCCATTTTCTGATGTATCAGACTCGACATTCGTGAGATCCATCATATTTTTCTGAAATTTGGAACTTTTGCATTTTTTACGATTGGAGTAGACTTAAATATTTAACAAAAAATAAGAAGAGCGTGCAAAAAAAAATTCAGATGTTTTGCGAAAACCTGCACATTCTTATTAATTTTTCCCTTCACTTCAAAAAAAGAGTCGCCTGATTCGAAATTATAGCCGAAAATTTTTTTTAAAATGTGAGAAAAGATGAGAGGAGAATTGCAGCGGAAAACAGTTTGATCTGCAATTTATTTTGGCAGAAACAATTTTGGCGCCAGCTGCGAATAAAACATTTTTCTGTCATGAAAAACCGTTCACATCTGCGAAATCGACTCGATGAATCTCTACCGTCGGATAGTTGTATTTATTGGAATCATTGGTTCCGTGAGCACAATCAACGAAAAAGAAAATACCGATGGAAGCGGATGTGGCCTGCATTCAACTAACATCGAGTTAGCTCAAACACGATCCGCTCAGGAGCCAGCAGACTATGTCGTGAGTGAGATTTTTTCTGATTCAATGACTTCAAATGCAACACATTTTCACAGACCCTTGATCATCGATTGATCGGTGGATCAGAGACACGCCCTCATGCATGGCCATGGACTGTGCAACTTCTTACTCGACTCGGACAACACAGATGTGGTGGATCATTAATAGATCCCAATTTCGTGCTCACAGCGGCGCATTGTTTCGCTAAAGAGTAAGTGATGAAGGAAATATCCATTTTGGAGTGTTCAAAAAATACCATTTTCAGTCGCCGCCCTACATCTTATTCTGTACGTGTAGGAGGACATCGGTCAGGATCGGGAAGCCCACATCGCGTTACTGCAGTTTCCGTTCATCCATGGTACAACATTGGATTCCCGAGTTCACACGATTTCGCTATTATGAGGTACAACTAATGGGAAAGTGAAAGGGGCAAAAGTCGAAAAAGTGCTGACTCTAGTTCACTAAATAAGAAATCGAGTTATTTTTGAATAAGCTTTCCGATTCCAGAATTCACCCGCCAGTTAATGCGTCTGCAACTGCTAGTCCAATATGTTTGCCACGTCTTCCCGCCGTCGAAAATCGGCTATGCATAGTCACTGGCTGGGGATCAACCATGGAGGGAAGTGCTGCATCAGCACCGACACTACGAGAAATTCATGTACCGCTCTTATCAACTCTTTTCTGCAGCAGTCTTCCTAATTACATTGGACGCATTCATCTGCCATCAATGTTATGCGCTGGATACAGTTATGGAAAGATCGATTCGTGTCAGGTATTCATTCTACTATTTTTATTCACCGAAAAAGCTACTCGAACTCACCGAGTATCAATGTAGCCGATGAAAGCCTTACGAGGTATCACATGAAAGCTAGTACATAATTTCGAAGGCAATAGCAGTCAGCTTTCTGTGGCTCTGCCACATAGAATTCCGCACCCTCTCCGGTCACGCGAAAACTGTGCTGACAATTATGTAATTCAGGGTGACAGTGGAGGCCCTCTGATGTGTGCTCGTGACGGTCATTGGGAACTAACCGGAGTCGTGAGCTGGGGAATCGGATGTGCTCGACCCGGAATGCCAGGAGTTTATGGAAATGTGCACGCGGCATCTACATGGATAAATTTAGAAATGGCCAGACTTCGAATCTAATTCTTATTTTTACATCGACGACGAATTACCTCTGATACACTATTTTGAATCGTTGGATTTTGTGCATATTATTATATTTTCTATTATCAGTGCCTTTTACTCACTCATGAATTTATGTGAATGAAATTTCGATTTTATCGAGAATTGTTGAAGGTAAATTGCAATCGGGAAATATCACACCACCGAGAAAAATGCCAATATAAACAAAAAAGCTCTGTCAAATAATTTATTAATAAGCAAAGCATGGCGAGAAAGCAACCGGAAGTTTTTTACAGACAACGAGAATAAATTTACAGCGATGAATCAGAGGCAAAAATCATATCTTTCTTTTCGTAGCAGTGAATCGCTCTTGATAAGAATCATACCCTGGTAAGTCTTGGAAATCTTTTAATTGGAACCTATTCCCATCGTAGGCAATGACGGAAAGTGTGGAAGACTCGAGAAGATCCTGAGTGAATTCAGATTTCTCGAGACAGTTCTCATCGACGCGAAGAGTTCGTAGTCTCGGAGCTTTCGAAAGATTTGACGGATTCAGAAAGGTGAGACGGTTTCGATTGAGACTCAGCTCAATAACCTTCAATTGGGATACCTGTAAACAGCTCAATCTCAAAACTTCGTAATCGTAGAAAACTTACATCATCAGGGAGTGTTTCGATTTGGTTTCCATTCAAGTTGAGAACATCTAATTGTAGGCAAGCAATGACGGCAACAGGGAATTCTGTGAACGAGTTAGAAGAGATATCGATTGTTCGCAGGTCAGTGCATCCGACTATCGTATCAGGCAACTTCTTCAATTTGTTTCCACCCAGGTTCAATATTTCCAGCTTTTTCATCGAACCTAGTTCGTCGGGTAGTGATTCGAGGCAATTGTTGGAGAGATGAAGTTGTTTGAGTTGCGAGAACTGTCCAATGAAAATTGGAATCTCTCGAATTTTGTTCTCGCTGAGCTCTAGATTTCGCAAAACTTCGGCCAATTGCTCGATCTCGTCCGGAACTTTCTTCAATCCAGTTCCTTTCAGCTGGAGAATTCGACTTTTGCTCGCCATTTCCAGATGTTTATTGACAGTTGAGGAGGAAGGACCCGATTGGCCTGGTATAAGAACACTATCAAAATCGATAAACTTGACTGACTTACCGATGAGCTTCCGTGCATTGCTAGCTACTGATTTCGATTTCGAAGACTCGTTTCCCATTTCCTGTAAGAGTATGAAAATAAATAAAAACCAGAGAGCTGGAAAAAACCGGCTTGGCAACATGTCGTCAAATGCGGTGTTTTCTGTGCATACACACAGCGAACGAAAAATATTTTGAAAACTTTTTTTTCAGAAGAGCTTTTGTTTTCGCTCTCAATTTTACTTTTAAACTGTGAGGAATAAAAAGAAAGAGTATGAAAACAGTAGCAAAACTCTTAACTATTTTAGAATCTAGCGAGCGAAAAATAAGCTCTGCTTTACCTGTAAATCAGCGGTGTGCTTTTGTGATACATTCCGTTCGAAAGAAATTCGAATTTCGCGTGGAGCGTTCGACACGAATTGCTCGATTTCATCCCGATTCAATTGGTTATCGTCCACGTTCACTGCGCGCAGTCGTTCGCAGCGCAGCAAATTAGCGGTGTTGAGTGAGACAAGCCGGTTTTTGTTGAGGATCACACTGATTGCCCGTAGCGCATGAATCTATGAAAAATGAATCTATTTAAAGAATACACTAACAATGGTAGTAGAAAGTACCTCATCAGGAAGTTTTTCGATCCTATTTTCTGTAAAAATGCACGTTTCGATATTTGGGCAACGACATATGCCCGCCGGAAATTCAGTGAATTGGTTTTCAATCGCTTCTACTGTTTTCAACGACACGCATTTTGACAAGTCTGGGAGATCAGCAAGCTTATTTTGTGAAATATTGAGCACTTCCAGGCAAGGAAGGAAACCAATTTCGATAGGGAGAGTCTCTGAAATTCACATGAAAAGTCATTCCTCCAATTTTCGAGAACAAACCAAGTTGGTTCCGGCTAAGATTTAATTGTTTGAGTTGCGACATCGAACTAATAAAAACAGGGATTTCTACAAGGTAGTTGATGCTCAAATCTAAATGCTTGAGCATTGTCAACGCTTTGACGTCATCGGGAATTCGATGTAGTGCGGACTCCTTCAGGCTCAACACCCGTGTTTTGGATGCATTGGCCAACCGCGCTCGAACTGTGGGATTGTATGAATCGATACCCATCTGAAAAAAGCGATTTTATGATAAAAATTTTTATTGGAATACGAAAAAAAAAAACAGAAATCGCTATAGTTGCTGGAAACAACAGTACAAAAAGTAAACGATGATTTGAAACTCGCAACGACACTCCGAAATGCCGCTGTGCCAACATTTTTGCAAAAAAATTGCGACATATTCTTTCTTGATTTCGACCCGTTTTTCTGGATAAAATCGATTTTCACCTAACATTTTATTATTTTTCAGATGTCGGAGACGTCCGAAACTGGGCCGGATGCAGTGGACATCTTGGAAAAAGAAGTAAGACATCATATAATTCAATAGAAGCTATATTATTTATTTTCAGATGATGTCCTTTTGCAATCTGATTCCTGTCAGCTTGTGGGGATTTGATGATGACGTAAAAGAATCTTTAAAAATGCGCAAGCATAGTCTTGTGAATCGACAGCTGAGCAAAAGTGAGTTTGGGTTTTGAATGGCACTAAAAATCTGTCTCCTTTTCAGAAGAAAGGAAGTCTATGTCAGCTCAACAGAAGCAGCATTTGGCCAAAGGTCTTGGCTTGGTTCCAAATACTGTGCAAGAAGTGCTCGAATGGATGTCGAAAAGCAAGCAGCATTCGAAAGTTCAACCACAGAAAGTGGTAGCACCGTTGAAGAGACCAGCTACTCCGGTTGACAAGAAGGAAAAGCCGCAGGTGAAGAAGACCGTGCAAGCGGTGAAGAAAGAACAGTCTGACTCTGACGATGACTCTTCCGATGAAGAAGAAAACGACGGCGATGATTCTGAGGACGGCATTCAAGAGCCAGTTCCCAAGAAACAGAAGAAGGAGGAATCTGACGAGGAAGAGGATGAGTCTCCGAATGAGAATGGAGCTGTCGGAGAAGAAGAAGATGACGACTCGACTGACGAGGAAGAGGATGAAGTTCCGGCAAAAAAGATTAAAGTTATTGCTCCATCTACGCTCAAATCGAATGATAAGATCGAGAAGGAAATTAGGAAGCTAGAAGATGATGAGGATAATGAATCTCCTGAAATCAAAAGACAAATCGCTTTACTCCGTCTCCAGAAGAAACTCAAGGAAATGAAGGTTGAACGAAAAGGAAAAGGCCCAGCTAAAGTCACTGCGGCTATGGCAGAGAAGCTGGCAGAAGAGAAACGTTTGAAGCGAAGAGAAAGTAAGCTCAAATTGAAGCAACGTCGAGCAGAGGAGAAAAAGGGGAAGGAAGAATTTTCCAAAATGTAAGCAATTTCCTCGTCTGAGACTTCAGTATTCCCCAAGAGTCTGAGACTTGCCTAATTTTTAATTTTAGCAAGAGCGAGCCAATCGAAAATGGTGAAAACGACGTGACCGGTGAAGCCAGTGAGAAGAAGAAGTCTGGAATCTCTTTCAATAACCTCAAGTTTGAAATCAAAGAGGACAAACAGAGAGGAAAAAAGCAAAGAGTTAGTTTTGTTAACAATTTAACCCCACAAAACCAATAGTTTCTTTCAGACTGCTAAGAAGGACCGTGCTCTGAAGTTGACCGGAAGAGATTACAAATCCCTCATTGCCAAGGTCGAGGAGACCAAAGCCACTATCGCTAAAGTACGCGAAGCTGATCCACACAAAGCCACTATCATGGAGGACGAACTGAAGTGGGAAAAAACTTTGAAAAGAGCTGCTGGTGGAAAAGTGAAGGACAACCTGGAAATGCTCAAAAAGGCATTGGCAAAGAAAAACAAACTGAAGGAACGAAAGAAGCAGAAGTGGGAGAACCGAGATAAGAAGGTTGATGGAGAGAAAGAGACGGTTAGTTAACAATGCCAAAAAAGTTTGAATGCACACTTTATTGTAAGTCAAAGAGAGATGAATGGTGCCGTTGGGTTTGGTGATTGATTGCCCATGTGGTTTTCATTGACAATTCCAACTTATGGTCCAAGGTAGCAAGACTGATCGGTGCGGGCCTTGAAGACTTGTTGTCCTGGGTTGGTGTTTCCTCCTGATCCTTGATTGTTGTTGTTGTTGCTGGCACCACCTCCGTTTCCTCCGGAAGCGTATTCCTCACGGGCGTATCCAGACGATGAGGCATTTGCTCCCATGTAGCCAGAGCTGTATCCACCAGCGCTCATGTAAGCCGACTTGTCCGCCATTGTGTTGATGTGTTCTTCGAGAGGTTTTTCTCAGAATACTGATGTTGCGCGGCTTCGCTCGGCTTATATGCTGTGAGATCTGGGGCAGAGATAACAAATTCCCGAAAAAGCAGAACAACAAGTTGAAATCACGTAATTTATTAATTTCAGAAGCAAGAGAAGAGGAAGAAGAATCTCCAGAAACGTATCGATGACGTCAAGAAGAGAAAGATGAACAAGCTGAGAAACAAGGGAAGAATCCTATAATAGTTGTTTTCATGTTTTCGTTTCTTTTGTTGAACCTATTTGTTAACTGTTTAACTTTTTATATTTGATTTGTTGTTACTTTTCCATATAAAGTATATCTTTTGGAAACTAGAAGTATATTTAACTTTGCTGCCGCTTGCAAATACGGTTATATACTTTTTTTTCTAATTTCAGCAAACGAAGATGTGAGTATTTACCTAAACTTTGTAGATGATGAGAACTGACGAACGTAGTTTACGAGACCTGCTTCTTGAATCTGCAGATGATTTGGAGCATGTTGTCAAAATGGTTAGTTATTTTTTCAGTTTATAGATGAAGATGGTCGTGGGTAATCTACAATGTTCATGACACTGACGAGGATCTCAAGACAATGAATTCCATTTACAGATCGTCGACACACTGATCAACAGAGAAAGAAGTGTGATGTTGAAAAGCGGCGAAACGGTGAACAACATCATCGGTCTATTCGATGCAAAGCAAAAGAAATTAAAGGAGCTCTTGGCGAGAGTTCCGGAGTTCCAGGAGCGAGAAAATCTGATCCGAGTTCTCAAAGCACATGTAGAAAAACGAGATGAAGTGATCCAGCAAATTGAAACCAATTTGAAAACTTGCGAAGTTGCATTGACAAGATCCAGCTACCATGTATGTTATCTACTGCCTCACACTTATTCCTCTTTACTCATATCATTGAAAATATGTTTTTATAGGCAAATCTGAAAGTGAAGCAAATGAATGAAGCCTCATTACGTCCGGTCAATAGTGAAACGCTCATCAAGTTGGCTCACCAAATCAGCAAACAGAACTCAGTATCCGCTCCTCTCACGTGGCAAATCGGAGATCCTTCGCGTCCGTTCCCGCAAGAACACGAATTCAGAGCTGGTCATTTGCTCAATCCGAAAGTACAAAGCTCTGGACCTCAGCTATTGCTGGGAAGGAACAGTGCCCAAAAACCACTCATTACGGTATGGTGTCAATTGATCGAGAATCAGAAATAAATTATCTCTGCAGGGTGACAATGTTTGATGTTAAGATCACAATGTGATCTTTTTGAATTTTACTTATTTTTGCTGCGAAAAAGACAATGTTCCTGTTTTTCAGTCGCCTCCTGCTTCATCTTCGAATGGAGGTTCATCTCAAGTCAGAACTGTCGGAACTCCTCTTGTCAACTCAGCCACAAACGACGATTATAGCCCGCGAACAGGATATGGTACAGAGGAAACGCCACCGATTCAAGAACAAGTACTCATGGGAGCTTCTGCGAATGAAAAGCAGTGGCAAAATCCTGGCTCGACGGGACCTGCAACATCTTCTCAGTCTCCATTCGCTGGCGTCCCTCAGGTCAGTCAGAAAACGCGCTCACTTTATGTAGGGAGAGGAGGCATGCCTCCTATGATGCACGGGTAGCGCAACTGGGTGCACGCCTGTTTGCTAATACTCGTCTCCAAAGTTCGATGCCTCCGCACGCAGAAAGTCGAGATTGCCTGATCCAAAGGCTTTTTCGTTGATTACGTGTGCCATAGCAACGCCATAGGTATCATTCTTCGTCTTCTTAGACGCGGAACATCTAAATATGGCTACATTCTTTCTTTTATTTTCTTCTACATCTTTTTTTCAGAGTCCCTCGTCGTCTCCAACTGTCAAACTGAAGATTATCGGGATTCCAAATCGTCCAGGTGGTATTGATCAGGTTCAAGAAGTTCGAGACGTGGAACAAATGTCTTCTGATAGCTCCAGTTCGTCGGACAGCTCTGACGACGAAGGCACATCGAAAAAAGCACGGGGAAGTAGCAAATCATGATGGATCTCTTTTTATTTATTTTATGTGAAGAATTGACAAATGAATTATGATTTATTTCAAGACAGTTCATATCTTACTTTGCGACGTTACTGTTTCCCATGCATGTGGTTCAGTTTCCACGTCATGTTTACCGCTGTGTCCGTCTCTGTCTCTTCCCGCACTCGTGTTATCACTATTCTTTCACCCTCATCCCTGGTATCTTTCTCCAATTTAGTACTAGATCTTCATTCCTAATTTATCAGCGGTATCCTAATATTCTGGAAAAATCCATCTTGATAGAGCCTTGAATCTAAAAAGTTATAAGACCTGCGAGACGCAGAGAATAAGGGACCACCCGTGCTCTGGGCAGAAAAGAAGAGTACGTGAAAAGATGCACAAAACATGTAGGAGTAGGAGATACAGCTTTTCTATTTTGTTTACGTCAGCTGCTCAAAATTTTCTTGTTGCTTTTTTGAAGAATACTTTTCTCACTTTCTTATCCAATATCATCCAATGATAGTAATACTCGTAAAATGTTCTTTTAGTTCATATTAATTGCATTTTTTGACACTGCCGTCCGGCCACAGATAAGACATTATATTGGTCATCGGACACACAATCGCTCTCATCTTCTCAAAAACTGCCACACAGTGAAACAAGATGAGAATCTAATAGAAAGATGGGCTGACCAGATTGCATGTTCTTTGTTCAATCATACACATAGAAACGGATAATTTCTTTTCCTCAGTTTCCATTTGGGTTCATTTTTTCCTTGATTCTATCCAATGACTCTACACTCTATTTTTCATTCTTTATTCGAATATCTCTAGATTTTTCTGCAGAAGAAATTAGCCTTAGATTTATATTCCAGAGCGATGACTGATATGAAACATGCAGAATCTATCAAACGCGCCGTCGATCAGGAACTCTCCACACACGATGGATTCGAAACCCACATGTTTCGGGTGAGTTTCAAGAGAATGACTGATCAAGGACTGATAGATGTTTCAGATCGGTGCATACAATCGTTCAGTAGGAGAAGACGGAGTCTTTGCATTACCTTACGATGATTCAACGATGGCTCTTCTCATTCTGAGCACCCCTGACATGTTCGACGTGGCTTTCAGAAAATGGGTGGTTCACAAAACAATAGAGGTACCGTATAACTCGTTATGAAAACGCCCTCATTCTATTTCAGTTTGGATCATTCGATGACTTGAGTGAACTGGTTTCTTCTCCCATTCAGAGTTTCTTGGAGGATCGACTGGAAGTACTGACATCGGTGAATTACTATTGAAGCTAGCTTTTTAAACCATTTTTTTTTAGAAATTGGCAACTGTTGAAGAAAATTTCGAAATTCTGCATGACTATTCAATGACCCCACAGCGCCGCCCCAAGATTCTAATGCAAACATGCGGTCATGTAGCGGGAGCTGCATTTTATTATCAGCCATGTCACTTCCAGAAGAATGGACTCTCATGGCCAGCGCCTGGACGAATGGGTCCCAACTTGGTAAGATTAAAAAAATATATTCAGAAAATCTGATTTTATTGCCATAAAAATCGAACGTTTGCTTCGTAGAGATCTCTCATGGGTTGTACTCGATTGGGAGGTTCTTGCGACGAACCATACCGTCTCCTTGGAACCACTCACGGCGGAACTGCTTGGCGGCTCCGTCTGGGGTGTTGGTCCACTCGACGGTGATGCGGTCGTTGTTGGTGTCCTGAAAATATCAGAGTTAGAACTGCCGACGTCTGCTGTATCCGTTTACCTCCTGTCCGTAAGCGAAAGCATCGCAAGAGACGGCGAGAAGAACAGCCTCCTTTGGGTCGAGGACTCCACATGGTGGATCGACTCCGAGACGCTTCATGTTGGTGGTCTTGATACCATATCCGATACGACGGGCAGACGAGTTGATCACCTTGATGTGGTAGGTGTGCTTGTCGTCGTACGGAGCGTTGAAGACGATCTTGGCGTTTGGTTGGGTTTGGATGTCTCCTGGTGGGACGGATTGAGCCATGGCGATTTGATTGAGTTCTACTCGATGGAGATTCTACTGCGATTCTCCCTCTTTTATAGCACTTTCTTATCTCTGCTCCAGATCTTTACTACAGATCCTGGGGCTATTTCACGGAGAAACTAGACATTGAAATTGTTTTGTTTTCTCGAGAAAGTTCACGCAAAATCTAGAGAAACTTGTGAAATTTTATCGTCAGCTGAATACCAAAAAATAGTAAAAAAATTTTACAGAAATTCATTGGACTCAGTCTTCATCCAGTTTTCGGTGGTCATTTCGCATTTCGATCCGTTCTCATATTCCCAAACGTTTCGATTCCGGAATTCAAGGAGAACGTGCCCCGCCCGATTCTAACGGAGGATGATGAAGTTCGTACAGCTCTGGAGAAATTCAACTACAACTGGAAGGATTCTGGATTCCGTGACTTCGGGAATCCCACTCGACGATATTCAACAACTCAAATGGAGTTTTTCGGAAGACCAGTGGCGGACAGATGGGAAGTATTGCGTCCGTGGATCGACGGTGGAGCGAAGAACATTAATTAGAATTCGAGTTGTTAGATGAATAGGGCTGTAGTCATAATCTTTAGGTGCTATACTATATATAGTTTGCTTCATTTTATACCGAGTTTTGTTATTTTCTTCCAGTGATGATTTTACATTGTATTCAAATTTTTTAGTTGTCTTTGTCTTATGAACGGGAAATACTGTGCCTCGTTGTTCCCAATCAATATTATTCCTATTCTTTCCATTTTATCTTGGTTGTGTCTCTCTTTTCCTTTGCTCATTGTAAATTCGGGGGATTTATACGAAATATTTTATTGCTCAATAAAAAGTACTCTTTATACAGTGTCAGTTCTCTAGCGGGGAGTTGCTCCAGGCCAATTTGGAGGTTGAATTGCAGCAGATACGGTAGCTGGATCGGCTTTCGGAAGACCCACGTAGACGGAAGAAGTCGGCTGAAAACACATTCTCAAGGGATTTCTGAACATCAGTTCTTTACATTTTCAGTAGACTCTGGAGCACTATTTCCGACGATTTCTTTAGGTGTTTGCTCCGCTGGAATTGGATTCTCCGACTTTTCTGAAGATGACTTTCCACCAACAGATTCTGGAGCAATATCAACAGGTTTCGGTGTAGGTGAAGATTCCTGTGCATCAGAAGATTTTGGACGTTCAGAAGAAGATTTGTCCGAAACTGTTGCAGAACTAGAAGAGCATGAAAATCCGATAGAGTTCCAGAAATCAGCCTGAAATCGAAATAATTTTGATTGCATCCAGAACCTGGAAATCCTAACAAGTTTGTCTCTCAAATTCCAAACGATGATTGCGATTCCGGCAACAGCAACAACCACAATCGCCTCTTTTCTGTAACTTCTTTTCGGAATCGCCGATGTGACTGATTGCGACATTTTCGTGTAAATGAGTTGGGAGAAATGATGAGGATAAAAGCAGAAGAGTCAGAAAAAAACACTTTTATTAAATCCAAGAAACTATTACACAGCGTGAAACGAGAATTTGCAAATTTTTCTACAGTAATACAATAGATGAGTCAATCGAATATTGACTGGCCGTTAATTTTATCATCTCCTTCGTCGCCTTCATCAATATTATCCATCAATTGATGATCCATATGATGATTACCCATTTCATCCACTTGTTCTCCTTCTAGAAGTTCATCTTCGTTAACAAGAATCATTTGCTGAAAGTAATATTCTTGAAATGCAACACTGAAACCACACTACTCACCATATTAGACCAATCGTTGTTCATATCCATTTGGTAATGTTCATACTCGTTTTCTTCTACTACTCCTTCTTCAACTTCTCCTAACGTCATCATGTCTTCTTCTTCTACAAGAATATGTCCTCCATCTTCCGGATCTTCATCTATGTATTGAGGTACCAAATGCAAAGGATCAATAGTTCCATCGGGATTATGAACAGGTACCAATTGGACCTTCCTACCACTTGGATGAAGGAAGATATACGGTTCATTATACTCGTCGCCTTCCGGATAAACGTATTGTATTTCTTCGTAAGGAACATCTGGGCCATAATCTTGTACTTCTCCAACGTTTGTATTATCTTCCTGCATCATTGCTTGAGAAGTAGATGGCATTTCACTCGCATCCACTGAATTATCCACTATCACTTCTTCGTGTTGTGCTGGAATATGAACATATCGCCGATGTTCGATGAATTCGGCACGATTGTCGTACTTCCTATTGCAACACGTCCAAAAAACTGCTCCGTTCGATACTTGAATTCTGGAAATAACACAAAAAAAAATCATTAGTTTCACTCTGTATTTGAACTAACTCAAAATTAGGCAGACCTCCAGTCTCTACCATGCAACAAAATGAAGTTTTCGAATGAACTCGTTCCATATGCTTGAACAGAAGACGTGGTCTTTCCAATTTCAATCCACACTCGGGACATGTGACTCTTCCAGCTGTATCCCCTTCAGAAATATCTCCAATTATCGGTTGTCTCACTGTCCCATCGCGATTCATCGCAATGTTCGGACGCTTTTGTGCTACTTTTCTGGCATCATCAAACGAGTAGACTCGACGAGATTTTAAATAATCCGGTAGATTTGCCCAAGAAGTCTTAAAGTAATGTAAATATTTGAAATTAGTAAATTATCAATCTTACAATGTTGTGAATGTCGTTCTTGTGTAGATTCAGTTCTGACATACTCTGTGAGATATGACCACAAAACTTGCAGATATACTTCTTTCGTCGAGTATGATGAGATGCAACATGAGCAGCGAGCTTGTCATTATGAGGAAACACGAGAGAACATGATTCACATGTAAGTCGATTCACTGCCTGAGAATTGATATATAGAATGAGTTCCAACTTTAAAAAGCGAACCTGAACTCCGTACTGATCTATAAGTTGCAATCTCAACTCGTCATTCTTCTTATGAGCTCTCTGATGCGATTCCATTGCTGTTGGATGAGCTATGTTGACCAGCATGTTACAAATAGTGCATGATTCATATTGATCTGGTCCCACAGTTTGGCTGTCTGAAATAATTGAGATAGACCTATTCAATTTGTCGTATTTTTACCTCTTCCTAGTGCATCTTTCATGACTTGATGTGCTCGTGCTTCAAATCGCATTCTATCCATTGTTCGTTGATCTCTTGATCTGCTTTTTTCGAACTGCAAACACAAATTCTCACTAGAATCCGAATTATATCAGGAACTACCTCTCTCTTCTTCCATTCGCCGGCAATTGTGTTGATATCAGATCGAATCTCGCTCATATTCTGCGGGTGAGCTTCTTTTCCGTGTTTTTCGAGTCCTATCGACGTCAAAAATATTTTATCTTCACCACAGAATCGACAAGGGTACGACTCTACTTCGTTCGCTGTTCCCGGTAACTGCTTTGGCTTGAAAATTCCATGGGCATTCTGCAAAAAGTTTAATGAAAACACAGACATCTCTAATCTGAACGCACGTAGTTCATAGTCAGCACTCCTGAGTGTACCTCGAATCCCTGTCGTTTTATTTTTTCTCCTTCATCGTCCTGTATATCTGTTGATAACGGAATTATAACTGACTTGTCTCATGGCATAGTGAGCTTACCTTTTTTGACCGGTTTTCGAACGACACTTTTTCGCATAATCCGTGGCAGTTTTCTTGGACCTCCACCAATAATTGAAGCCATCTGAAATTGCGTTTAATTGATTTTGTGGGGGGACATTGGCTGAGAAAAGCGAAAAAAAGAGAAAAAATTCGATAAAAATGCATTTTCGCAACCGCGCCCTGTTGCATATGCAGAGGGAGGCGAGGTTTAGAGAAAAAGAGAATCTTCGAAAACTGAAGATTCAAGCTTCAGTCTAGTTCTTCTTCAGAGAATCAACATCGCATTTCCGAAAAGTGTCTATAGCACAATGAAGAAAATGCAGCTGAGAAAAGATACAATGTGTGACGATCGATTTGAAACTGACTATTAACTCAAAGCAATGATTAAATCAGAGAATTCTCATCAGAGTAATCAACATACAGAACTCAACAATCAGTAAA
This sequence comes from Caenorhabditis sinica, assembly GCA_963932045.1. Lineage (NCBI taxonomy): Eukaryota > Metazoa > Nematoda > Chromadorea > Rhabditida > Rhabditidae > Caenorhabditis > Caenorhabditis sinica. The sequence continues at coordinate 9,390,496 of OZ009941.1, read as the reverse complement.
TTAGTAAATTTTTTTAAAATCTTAATTGGAGTTTTAAAAAATAGCAGCAGAACTTCCAAGCCATTCGATTTCACCTGTTCGTCTCCGAATTGGTATAAATGATCCTCAATTACTTTCAACAGTAGTCCGAATAGGAATCTTCGTCTGCTCGCAAGGAATATGTTTGTCTCTTCAGTCCAGATTCTTTAATTTCATGTTCACCCGAGAAGAGATTCACGGAGGAGTTGTAATTCATACATTGGATAACAATAGTTTCATCATAAACTTACATATCATAATATTTTGACATCATTCCTCGCCAGCAACTTTCATTCTGTCTTTGTGAAGCTTTCTGTCTGTGTGAAGCTTGAACTCTCAAGTTCGTCTAAACTCAAATAAGATTATAATTCGGGAAAGAGAAGACGCTAGACAGCTGACTAATTTTTGGTAAACAAAAGTTCATATGTCACAGATATGCTCAGATGAAAAAAAAACAGGAAACTTAGTTGATGCATCTTTTTTGTCTTTATCCATCTTCTAGAAGTATCACATCATCTGAAAAACCATCCTTCCTTCAGAGGTTTCACATTAAGAGTGAGCAAAGAGGATGATAAATAAAATGTTTGTAGTTCAAACTTTTCAAGTTCTCCGTCCATTTTGTCATCATTTCTAACGCCTCTCTCGTATTCCGCCCAGAAAAGAAAACATGATGACAAAGAAGATGCAACTATAAAAAGAAGGCGAAGAATTCACCTTCTTCATTCAATTCTCTTGGATTTTATATTTCTCAAAAATGGTTCACTACAAGATTTCATACTTCCCGATTCGATGGGCTGGAGAAGTTCCTCGTCAAATTTTGGCTTATGCTGGACAGAAGTTCGAGGATAACCGAATTGCACAGGCTGATTGGCCAGCAATCAAGCCAAGTAAGTATTTTCTTTCAGTTTTTGGCTTATTGAATATCTTTGGGAGTTCGATATTCCTTGATACGTGTGTATTTCTGACCTGACATCATCCAAAATTTTCCAGCTACTCCATTCGGTCAACTCCCAGTGCTCGAAGTCGATGGAAGACCACTCGGCCAATCCCATGCCATCTCCCGATACCTTGCACGTCAATTCGGAATCAATGGAAGATGTCCATGGGAAGAAGCTCAAGTAAATGCAATCGCTGATCAATTCAAGGACTACTTGAGTGACACTCGTTCATACAATCTCGTCAAAATGGGTTTCGCTCAGGGAGATGCTGACAAACTCTACGCCGAAATCTTTCTTCCAAACTTTAAAAAACACTATCAATTCTTCACGAACTTCTTGAAGGCCAGTGGTGCAGGATTCTTGATTGGAGACTCATTGACCTGGGTCGATATTCTGATTGCTAACCATACTTCGGATCTTCTCAGTGATTCTGGATCAGTGTTTGCTGCCAAGGACTCGATTTTCGATGAGTTTCCAGAATTGAAGGCTCATCAAAAGAAGGTTCACTCGATCCCAAACCTCAAGAAATGGATCGAGACGCGCCCGGTCACTCCTCTCTAAATTTTGCTCTTTGATGTTTTTCTTGGTAAATAATTTGTCATCTCCAATAAACTTCTTTACGGCAGTCAACTTGCAAGAATCAGATAATGTTACAACGAATCCTTTTTGACAGGTTCTCAAATTCTCGAAAAAATGTCAAAGGTAACTGGACAATGAAAAGGTTGAAACGCATTTGAAATAAGTTCCATCTAAAAATTGATCCGAGTGATCACTGTAAAATGCTTTCAAGACTTCACATACTTTGTTCCCTTTCCGCTCATTGAGCACATTTCCTGCTATTTTTGAAAGTCACTATCAGTGATAAAAGTGTACATGTTTGTTTTGTTTTATCTCATTTCTCTGATCCCTTGGTATCCGGGGTCAGCTGTCAAATGGCCACAACATAGAACTCATGATGCCAACCTTGTCCTTAGTTTTCTATTGATTCCTCCGATTTGTGGAATCTGAAGCTAATTAACTCCTGATCTCTGGAAAAACAGAAAAGATTTTTCTAGTTTCTGATAGTTTAGGAATTCAGAATTACCTACATCATACCACATTCAGAGAATCACGTGAATTTACCGGAATTCCTCTGGAATACATTCTACACTGTTGCACATTGTGCACATGTGCGTATATGTTCTAGTCCTTTTTATGTTTGCATACCTTTCTTATCAGTGACCTATGCCACGTTTCCGTAATCTTTTGGGAGGGCGTGTGATACCTGATGGCCTGGAGAAACATTTCGTTCTCGTTGACACTTCTGCTTTCGTTTTCAAATATCATTATGTTGATGAAGCTACTTTTTAGTACATGTTTGAAAGATTCTTCTAGACACTTAGTTTTTGGAAGTTGAAAGTCTTTTTTCTAAATATGAATTCAGTTCATTGGTCGTTCAAACAATTTGAGTTGATCCAGATGGTTTTATTTTCTTCTAAATGCAAAACTGATAAAACACTTGAAGTGCAAAAATTCCCTCGATTGTTGAATTCGCAGTAGACCTCTTTATGAAAAGAAAATAAATTCAATAAAGCGATTCAAACTTGGAATCAAAAGTTGAATCATACTCCAATTGGAATGATTTTTGCTCATTCGCACTCTTATTCATTTTTGATTTTTTCTTCTCTCGACCCACTTTCATTCACACTTTTCAACTTTCAGAACTATGGGGAAACTTACCTCACTTCTCTTATTTTCTCTAATTTATTCTGCAAGTGCCGGTCCTCGATTCGACTGTCTCCCAGAACCAAACGGAAATCAAGGAGCATGTGAAGCCAGAGGATGTACCTGGCAGGAGGATGATTCTGGAGTTAGACGGTTTTTTCAGGATTCTGAAACATTTCCAATTTTCAGAAGAATGCTCCCTGGTGCTTTTTCAAAGATGGTGTTGGCTACAAACTAGACTCTCAACAAGGATCAACTTACAATTTGAGAAAGAACAGTGGTCCATCAAATCCATGGGGAGCCGATTCTACTGAAATTAAGTTGACAACGAAGACTATTGGAAGTGTTCTTAATGTTCATATTGGAATTGATGGAAGGTTAGTGCATAGATTTAATAATGAGACTTGAAATTTTAAACTACTAATCCGACAAAAAACAATGCCCTCCTCCTAAAATTTTCCACCACCAATGCTTCGAAATTCAGATACGAACCTCCAGTTGATTTCCCAAAAGAGACTCAAGCCTCCGATGAATCTCTCGCTCTCTCCACTTCCAGTTCAAGTGACTTTTTCTCATTCTCAGTTGTTCGTCAAAGCTCCAATAGAAAACTCTTCGATACTTCTATTGGAGGACTCATTTTTTCTGATCAATTCCTTCAAATTGCCACATATCTTCCAAGTGAAAACATGTATGGATGGGGAGAGAATACTCATCAAACTCTGAGAGTAAGTTGAGAATAAGAACTTGGAACATAAAAACCTTCCGAATTCAGCACGACTTTACCAAATACTTGACCTGGGCTATGTTCGCTCGTGATCAACCTCCAAATTCTGGAAATCTGGATACAATGAATCTCTATGGAGTTCATCCATACTACATGATTCTGGAACCAGATGGCAAAGCTCACGGAGTTCTCATCGTCAACTCAAATGCACAAGAAGTGACAACTGCTCCAGGACCATCTTTGATCTACCGTACCATTGGAGGAAATCTCGATATGTACTTCTTCCCTGGACCAACTCCAGAAATGGTTACTCAACAGTATTTGAAATTCATTGGTAAACCATTCCTTCCTGCTTACTGGGCTTTGGGATATCAATTGTCCAGATACGGATACAAGGGATTGGCAGAGATGAAGACCAGAATTCAAGCTGTTCGCGATGCTGGAATTCCAATTGATATTGGTAGGCGATAAACGCAAAGATTTTAATTAAGATTGTTGAACTGTTCAGGTGTCGCTGATATTGACTACATGCAAAGATACAAGGACTTCACCACTGGAGACGTAAGCAAATCTGAAATATCAGAACAATCATTTTTATAACTTAAGGATTGGGCTGGATTTGGAGACTACGTGAAGACAATGCATGATTGGGGAATGAAGCTCATTCTGATCTTTGATCCAGCTATCGAAGCTACTTATCCGTCTTTCCAACGGGCAATGGCTGCTAATGCAAAATTCATCGAATGGGAGTCAAAATCTCAAGTTCAAACTTCAATTCAAAATCTTTATCCGATGGCAAAAGACACTAAAATCATGTTGGGAGTCGTTTGGCCAGATAACCACGTTGCATTCCCAGATTTTTTGGACTCCACTAACAACACTCAAAACTGGTGGATCAATGAATTCGTCACCTACCAATCTCAAGTTCCATTTGATGGAATCTGGATCGATATGAATGAACCATCAAACTTCGGAACAAATCAAGACCATCCATGGTACTTCGATAGTGATGATCACCCAGATGATGCTCCACTTTTCTGTCCAACCAACGGATCGAATCTTTGGGAAATGCCACCGTACAAAACACGGGCGGTGTGGAGATTCGGAGATGCGAACAATGGAGCATTCCTTTCAACAAACACATTGTGCATGTTGGCAGAACAGGACGGAGGAAAACAGCGATTTTATAATGTGAAGAATCTCTATGGATTGACAGAAGCTATCAATACTCAGAAGGCGTTGTTCAAAGCGACTGGAAAAAGAGGAGCCGTCGTCTCAAGATCAACTTATCCATCTGCGGGAAGATATGCTGGACATTGGTTGGGAGATAACACAGCTAGATGGGAAGATTTGAGAACTTCAGTCATTGGAGCCCAAGAATTCAATTTGTTCGGAATCCCGTAAGTGTTTTGTGATAAGTTTTGTAGTGTTCAAAATCAAAAAAAGATCAAGATTCGATCATAAAAACAGAATCGTAGTCTAGAAAAAGGGCAAATGATAATGTTCTTGATCTGGTTTTCATTACTCATAGATCTGCAAAGATTGTTTTCAGTACGTCTTTGCCATAATAATACCTGAATTTTGACCTGAATGGGTCATCCTGTCTTGTGCCTTAAAATTAAGAATCCGAACTTTCTATTGAAAATAGTGAACTGTTGTTCATGACAATTGAAGAATAAAAGGCAAACAAAGAACCATAAAACAGACAAAAATTCGATATGTTTCATTATTCGTTGTCTTGTTGATTATAACGAGAACAGATCATAAGTTAAGTAATAAATTCGGGGAAGGGATGAACGGGGGGAGTGGGGGAAGAAAAACGATGATGATGTTTGTGATCATGAGATGAGATTTCGTGGAAATGATAGGTTTCTTTTGTGTCGTCCTATATACACTTATTACACTTGTGATGAGCATCCGTGAGTGGAGAGAAGGGGTTTTTGTTTGGATTTGTTTCCGTTTTGAAAGCTGAAGGAGCTGAGCTAGATGAGCCAGTTTGTAACAAGAAGTAGAGCACCGTTGGAGAATTCAGAAGACGTTTGCGTTGGAGAGCATCAGATTAGAAGAAAAATAGATCTGCACAGTCGGAAAGAGTTCCGCCGTCGATGCGAATTGAGGGAGGGCAACGATCCATATCTGCAAATATTTAGAATTAGAATGAGTATCTTTGGGTTTAGAAGAAAGAGTGAACGGGAGCACAATCAGTTTGAAAAAATGAAATCATAGCGAGTAAGAGAGATGGAAACCGTACAAAGAGCAAGTAATAAGAGCTGCTTATATACGGAGAAGAAGTCATAAATGTTTCCAGAAGTTTGTAGAGGAATTTGATGATAAACTAAAGGCGGAGCTATTCATTTTGGCTAGGTATAATGAGCAAAACAGGAAATGATAAGTAGTTGTGAGAGATGGAATTCAAAAACTTGGATGCACTTGAAAACTCCTTTTTTCGTGTCAAGAATGAAATCATTCAAATTTTTGAAATATTTTAAAGGAAACGGAACCATGTGATAAGCTGACACAATTTTAAGCAATGCGGAATAGAGTACTCCAGAGAATATTGAATAGTAGAAGAAGTGTTTATAAAGTGACAATGGACGAACCCACTTCCTGATGTGATAAATCAATTTCTTATCACTATATCACTCAGTGACGACGATTCGCTTTTGATTCGGTTCGTCAAACGAAAAGTGGTGTGGGTCTGATATGAGATCTAGATGAATGAATCAAATTGATTTTCGTGAATTGGTTTGGGAAACTGTGGCAGAAACCTATTTATAGATAAGAGTCTGTCTGGTACTTCTTCTTTGGAGGTAACACATTACACTTCTTTCTGTTTCTCGCCCTACCGAAAAATGTATGCAATGCTGTTGGAAAGAAAAGAGGCCTTTCTAGAAAGCAATGGAATTTTATTAGCTTAGTCACATCATTATTGGCATCGACTCTAACGACGCACTTTTGTAGCCATGGTATTGTTCTGGGAAAGGGAACTGTGAGTCAGTGATTTATAGGGGTCAGTGGATTCTTGTGGAATGATGCAAAAAAGAAACAAGCTGTGATTTCCAGATTCTGAATCTGAAAAGGTCACACGTGTCAGTTGATTTGACACATCACTTTTCTTGTTGCAGACAACAAAATATGTAAACATGTGATTGATTTCAGTAAATTACATATTGCAAAACAGTAGTCGAATATATACAATCGTATGCTATATTTAGATTTGACGAATCATCTGAAACAAGGGTACTGTGGTCAGTTTGCAACGGCAACAAGAACTTTGAGACGATCTTTGATAAATTAAAGTTCATATGTCTCACTTTTCCCGATAGATATCTTATCAAATAGGTGAATTGATTAGTATTAATGCTAGTCTAGTCGACCCGGCTCCAGACTACACACGGATTCTAAAAACAGCGTCATAACTTCTAAAAATAGTATCTCCACCGATCAACTTCGGTGATTTATTTCGAAATCTGACAATACGTTCTAGATGGAGGTACGAGATCTAAGATAGCTTCGTTTCTTATCAATACTGTCTAGCCTAGTCTGACTTTCTCTGATTCCTGATCTAGAAGCATTCAAACTTTTGCTAGTCTGCATTGTTCGAATTTCTTGTACTTGCTGAGCAACTCTCACAGCAACAACTCATCTCTCGTCAGTCACTTTGTAGCTTCATCTGAAGAAACGCATATATTTCTTCACTTCAGCTGGAGCTGGAAAGATCTGGAAGGGATCGGAAGTATTTGCTCTGGGGACAGTTGTATAAAACTTCAGTTGTCAATAATTCAACTCAAAAAGCAAACAAATTCTATCAGAATCTTACCTTGGAACTTCTTATAAACCGAATCTTATCTGATCCCTAAAAAATCCCTGATCAGTTCAAAATGTGGTCTACTAAACCATTTGAACGGGGTGTGGTAAGGTGTGAAGAGTGAAATGGTATTGAGAGAGGAGGGGATTCTTCCTTCTTTTGATCCTTTCATGACTCCACCTCTTCTTCTCTTTTTCAATTATTCTACGAACGACTTTTTGCCCTTCTTACCGTATACCTCTTTTTCTTCTTCACGCCTCCTTTCCATGACCATTTCTACCCCAGACGCCTTCTTTTTTTCCTTCTGTTTTGATTAGCCTCACACTGGCCGCCACACCCTAATTATAATTTGATATGCTCAACCCGTGAAATCGTGTTAACACATCAAATCAGAAAATTGAAATGCAAGAAGAAGGAGATGGTGTGAAAAGAGAGGAGACAAAAACGAATAGAACGGTGCCTTGCGTCACGTATTCAGATGACATTCCACGCGTCCATCTTGCCTACAGTAGGACTGTCTAAAACGGGCAACAAAAATTGTCATTGTCGAGATCGAATTAGGAATGGGGTCCTTCTTTTTCGTTTTCAGATGAGAGGAGAGGAGGTGGTGGTTTTTTGTGTTGTTGAACCGCCCGACCGAAGGTGTTTAGGGGGAGGGACACACCCTGTCCTGTTCTCGTTTTGACGTCACAACACATTTCGCCTGATGCCACGGCGTCTGCAATTATCCTCCGTCTTCCAACAACTTTCTCGATTAACTGACCTCTCAATAAGGTCTCTCGCTCAATTCGATCTGACGTAGTTGTTGTCAAAAAAGCAGATGATGATAATGAGTTGGAACAAGTGTTACAGTAATCAACGAAACATCTAGAAGTCACAGTTTTATGAGCGTTCTTTTGTCTGCAACATGGTTTTTCAAAAATAATTAGGGACAGAATGAAGGATATTCTTGTTCTGGTAAAGGGATTAGTTCAGAAGTCAGTGCAGTTGGATCTGAGAGAGACTTCTTCTGGAAACGAAAGTGTCAAACGCTGGACTTAATTTGAAGCGTGGGAACAGTCAGATGAAAGTATGTGCCGTATTTAGCCGAGCGTTCTAGCTTAAAATCAGATAGTAGATCCAGAGAACTTTTAAAGCGAAATAAATCTTATATACCGAACAGTACTCATCATCTTGACGATACACGGTGTTATCAAACAAGACCTGCTCCTCAATTCATTGTCGTAGTTCAATTTACTTTTCCAAAAACCCATGTTAGCTGGATTTGAGCCGAACTTCAGCATGTCGTCAGTCAATGTTTAAATTGCACCATCTCGGTGTTGACAAGAGTTCCGAAACTTCTATACCGATGGACTGAACTCTTAAAAACGGAGGACATCCACTACAGTCTCCACTGTCAAAACATTTATCTTGTAACCAAACTTTCAAACCCTCTCCTTGTGCACACCACCCGAAAACTCCAAAATCCAATCTGAACATCTTTTCAGATATGTCGGAAGTGATGTGTGCGGTTTCCTTGGGACAACCACCGAAGAGTTGTGCTTGAGATGGCAACAGATGGGAGCATTCCATTCATTCTTCAGGTATTTTGTATATCTTGTACTTCTAAATCAAATATACATTTTCAGAAACCACAACACCATCGGACAACCAGCACAAGATCCAGCCGTTTGGCCATCTGTCGCTGCTGCCACCAAGCAGGCTAACCTCTTCAGATACCAATACTTGCCATACTTGTTCAGGTATCATTCTGTTCATTTTTAGACACACATCCATTATTTTCAGTCTTCACTTCGCCGCTTCTCAAAATGGAGGATCCGTAATTCGTCCAGTATTCTTCGAATATCCAACCGATGCAGAAACATTTAATCTTGGATACGAGTTCATGTGGGGATCCAGAATGTTGGTTGCTCCAGTCATCACCCAAGGAGCCACTTCTGTGAATGTATATTTGCCAACGGATCAGTGGTATTCTCTGTTTGACGACAGATACGGAAGTGTCATTTCTCCTGGTTACTCTACTGTTTCTGCTCCAACCACTTCCAGAATTCCAGTCTTTGTTAGAGGTACGCAGAATCCAATATCAGTAGTTTGGAGTGTTAGATACTTCAAATGGGTACATCGTGCAATTGTTGAAGTCAGAATTCCTCTACAGTAATTCTAATTTAAATGCCTCATTGGAGAACGAGATAATCTAGTTGTTTTTTTCAATTCAATCTCTGCTCTCCACTTCTGTTATTTTCTTCTCGATTAGATTCTGCAGAAAACGAGAAAACGAGAAGAAGAAGGAGACCAATTGTCTAAAATTGGTTTGCAATGGGAAAAGAATACTTCCACATTCCAGACATTCTCTGGTCATCACATTATCTACGTAGTGAACACGAAAATGGAAGCCAATTAATTAGAAAAAAGAAATGACAGTGTATGTATGTGTATGTATGCGAATGTAGACGTGAAGTGAGGAAGATGAGATGAGATCAAAGTCATTCTACCATGATGTGCTTTATATTTGATACAGGAGGCGAGATCAAAGATAGGTTTTGGACTACACTGTGTTGATTTGGTACTGGAGAGTAGTATGAGAATAATGGAAGGAACGTTAGGGAAGACTAGGGGGAACCCTAGGGTTGCTATAAGACATAATTCAAGACTTCCTGGGAGAAGAAGGTATTCGAACACTTCACGGTCCATGTAGAGCTATTAACATCTTTCTAATTAGTAGCACGTGCCACAAACTTTAATCTACCTGAAAATTGGTCTGGATATCAAACCGTATCCCAAGACAGCTCTCCTGAGAGACTATAAGTAAATTTGAAAAACAATCATTGATATATTTTCAAGGCCGATGATAGCCTTAGAACGATGTAAGTCTTCATTCTGGCCCTACTAGTTACTTGTGCTCAGCCAGCTGGTTGGGAGCTTCCACCTAAGCTAAAAATAGACCGGTGTCCGAAAAACTGGAAAAAAACTGATTTTTAATTAAAAACCGAACACCAAGTGTCTCTTATTAAAATAACATTTACGATTGTTGCACTTATTAGAAATCCGCAAGAACAAGAATGCGTCTAACCATAATTTCTAATAAAATTGGTTGAATAGTAAGTTCTAGACTCGAGGTATACATGACAGTTCACAAAAGTTTCTTTTAGAATCCTTCCGTTCATAAACACGATAACAATAACTAAACTGCTCACAATTACAGGATACAGTGTGATTCCTCGTCAAACTCCATCCACAACTACCACCGCCACGCGTCAGAATCCATTCGAACTTCTTGTTGCTCCATGTCAAATGGGAAGAGGAGAGGGAACATTGTTCTGGGACGATGGAGAGACGATTGTGAATGATTTCAATTCTCATGACTACCATCGATTCGATTTTGTTTACAATACAACAACCACTGGTGGTCTTCTCACGATCAATCACTCCAAAAAAGTCAGTGAAATCAAGAGAAATAATGACATTATTTGATTTCAGAGCTCGACAATTTCTCTACCAACACTCGACATCATTGAGATCTTCAACTATCCAAAGGCTCCAAACTTCCGTTCTTTCACGATTAACGGACAGACAGTTAACATCAACGTTCAGAAATCAACATATTCTGGAATCACGAAAACTTTGTACATTTCCACACCAGGTCTTATCAATTTGATGTCTTCTGATTCCATTGTCCTCCAATGGTCTAATGCAGGAAGTAGCTTGGTTGACGCCGCCGCTGATCCCGGAAAAATGAAGGCGTTAAATACAAATCGGTACGAAGAGCTGTTCTAAATCATATTGAAATGGATTTTGTGGTTATGTGATGCTATGCAATAAAGAGAACAAAAACGTACTATTTATGATTTCATATTCGATAAGTGTAGATTTTCAGGGTGCAATACATAAATATCATTCACAGAAACAAAACCATCAGAAAAAATGTTATAGTAGTTGATCAATCATAGACTATGAACAAGTTCCAACATGAAACAAAATCTAGAAACTAAACTGAAAAGAGAACAAGGCAAACATGCGATAAAGTTTTAAAAGACAACCAAAGTTTTCTCAGAATTTGGAAGCGGCCCTGGGCGAACTTTGAGGATAGGTGAATCCAAAAGAAGACGATCGCGATCATGCAGCCCGCGTTCAATCATTTCGTGAATAATCTGCATTGTTGATTTTCCAAGCGTTTCCGGCATGTACAAGTAGATATAGCAGAGGCAGATCATAGACGGAATGACGAACAGGAACACGAAGCACACGCTGCCGAAGATCTGAAAATTAGAAGTGAAATTAGAATAATCAGAGAAGAAGTACTTGCTAAAGGGCTGTATGAATCAAGTAACTTACACGGAAAAGAGGGATTGTGGCAAAGTCAGTGAGTGCAATGAGTAAATTGTGAATAGCAAAGCAGGCTGAGAAAATCGTGCATCGATGACGTTGAGTGACAAGTTCTGGTGCAACAAACCATGAAAGTGGGCCAAGAACCATTCCAAACGAGATGCAATATGTGAGTAGAGATGCCAGACAAGCGTATTTTGCCCAGGAATACGGTGTAACGACCGTAGCAGACAAATGGGAGAAGAATGCAAAGCAGACAAGCAAGACGTTCGAGAGTATTCCGAAGAGAATCAAAAGCTTCCTTCTCGAGAACCTGTCGATAATCGAAGCTCCGAAAATCGAGGACAGCGTGAGAACCACTTGCGCCAATGTAGAACACACTTGCGAAACTTCACTGAAAATAGATTATTACTTTACGGAATTATAAGCGTAGATGCTTACTCAGAAACACCAGATTCCAACAGGAAGTAGGTTGAAGACTGGAGGATCGGATAGAAGGAGAGTGTTAGCGATAAAGTGGCTATCGCGAGACGCATCGCTTGACGAAGATGCCACTCCGAGAGCAAGTCTAAGAATGTTGAATCGGTAGGCTTCTCGGTCGATCTTTCAGCTTGATATTCATCAATTAAGGTATTGTTATCTGGCGACTGTCCTTGGAAGTATTCTAGTGATTCCAGCGCTTTCTTTCGGTCATCTCTGCAAATCAAGATGATTGGTTAGAATTCGTTAAACAGGAACAAACTTCATAATCATTAGGAACTTCGGCGTTTCTGGGATTCGAATGATGAAGCCGAGTGATAGAAATAATGGAATCAGTGAGAGGAGAAGCAATCGAGACAGCGACTCTCCGAGTACTGATTTCATTCCAAGAACCATTCCGAGCACACACATTGTTCCATATCCAATCTCGCACAAAAACGAAGACATTCCACGAATTTCGACAGGAGATGTTTCTTGAACGTAGAGCAGTAAACAGGCATCTCCTAACGGTGATACTAGTGCAGTCAGTGATCGACCGAAAATGAGACCAAATGGCATGTAGAAGCACATTGAGAAGTATTGAAACAATGTGGCGATGATTGTCGTTGTCACACAAACAATGTAGCCAACCTTTCTCCCGTATTTGTCAGATATCATCGGAGTCATCATTGCCCCGAAAATTTGGGCGACAAACCAACAATTCAGAGTCGCAGACTGAAAAGTTAAATAATCAGATTAACCCAAGACGGATACCTTTACCTGAAATAAGGCGATAGTGGTTTCATCATCTGGAAGACCATCTTTCCGGAGAGAAGTGGCGATAAACCTGAATCGAAGAACATGATTATAATACACAATTCAAAAAATAGTCAAACTCACTTATGCAGCTTTCCTACGGCTGTGTTGACAGATGAGTTAGTGAACCCAGATGGGAAGTTAGTGATTGCCGAAAGAGCCGCATAAATGGATATTAGTCGGAATGTCTGCCACCGCATCTGAAAAATAGATTGTAAAGTGGATCAATTAGATTAACACTGGAAATTTATCAAAACGAGAAATTGTGTGCTGAAAAATGAAAAAAAAAGTGAGCAGCAGTCACTGACGAGATTTTTGGCGCGTTTAAAGGAACATGCCTTATTCACGATGGGTCTTGACAGGAATCGCTACAGTAATCGCTCAAATTTTTGAAATATTTTTTTCAGGCAGATTTCCTCGCTGTTTCTTCTTTCAAATTTATGCTCTAATCGCTCAAAAACTATTTTATATTGCAGAATTTGGGATTCATATTGATGATATGCCGAAGGGAGGAGCGTCTTCTCTAACTCCGGTGTATGCCGGTCTACAGGAAGACCTCGATGCTTTTTTGAAGGCCTACATGGCAATGGAGTCTATTAGGTCCGACGAAGAGCAATTAAAATTAGGAATCATTTTGATTTTTCAGATTCACCGACTACAAAAAATTGTTTGAGCATCGAGGAATGATTCAAATTCTCAGTGGTAGAAGCAATAGCGCCGAGATCATTGAGGTAACTCTTTTCCATGGTATCCAAAAAATAAAATTTCGTTTAGTTCAACGAATGTCTTCTTGTTTATTGTCTCCAGTACATGAAGAAGTTCGTCTGCCCAGGTGTTCCACGATGTTTGAAAGAACGACTCTTTGGTCTGTATTCATTGTACACCTTCTACTATATCCAACAAGACAATCATGTTGTGAAAATTCGAATGGATCCAGATGCGTCAAGCCACTTCAGAAAGCTTACGGAGTTTGTTTACAAAGAGAGAATCTATGACGCCTACATGGCATGTCTTAAATTGATGGAAGACAAGGCTATCAAGCACGTCGCGTTCATTACAATTGTTAGTCAATACTCGTACGACGAAGCACATTTCTCTCTATTTTCAGCATGATCCAGCCAATTTCAAACGATTCTACACTGATGACAAAGTGACTGGTGTTAACATTCAAAGCAACTTGAACGATCCAATGAGCAATGTGAAAGCTTTATATGAGTCGCGTGAATTCTTGAAGTTGGGATTCATTCATGCAGATTACTCGAGATGGAAGAACCGCGCAGGATTTGATGGATGTCAATTGATCAACATTCACGAAAAAGTCAACGAAATATTGATGCAACAAACTCTGAAAATATCCATGAACTACTGTGGAGTTGATGAGGTTTTTTGTCAATTCAATATCCGAATTATGTTTTTTTTCAGATAATAAACACTGATCACTCTTCGGAACAGCTCGCATCTCGTGGAATGCAGCGTTCTTCAACCAAAGAACAAGCATACTCGGCTGATCTTAAGCTCGCTAGATCGAGAAGACATCGCTCATCCACTCGTTAGTGTTACTCGAATAATACAAATTATCTAGTCAATATTTTCAGCACTGGAAGTACCATCGGACACTTTCTATTTCGAAGAAGACTCCAGAAGCGAGGTCAAGGATTTGAAGAAAATCAAAAGAGAGTTGCTCACGGCATCATCGAGAAAAAGAAAAGGACGCCAAGAGACATCCGAGACGGGGCTTGAAGTGGAGCCAAGTTCTCCAGAAGAGAAGATAGTGAAGAAGAAATGTAGAATTCTTGATAATGTACGCTCATTCCTGTAAAATTTAATCATCGAACCATATAATTTCAGAAGCTAAAATGTTTTAACGACTCGGAGCATAATCTCTCTGCTTATCTTCCATTTTTGCAATTGAGCGAAGCGGAGCACGAAGAAACTTCTCCAGTGAAGAGAAAGCCGAAGAAGTTTTTCTGGGACCCAGATGTTGCTGGCATGGCGCCAGAAATGGAAAGTAGAGAGTTTCAAGAAGCTGTGGAGACTTTGGATGGCATGAAAATGTATCACCAGCGCAATGAGCGCCGCTTGAATAATTCTTATAATGAAGCCACTGGGACTCCTCAGCCAAAGTCCATCATCAAGTCAACTAAAAGTTCCCGTGCAAAAGCAGAACGTCATGTCTTCTTCCGCGAAAGAGTAAGACTAGAGTTATTTATCGTCAATCAAAGCATTGTCTTTTAGCATGATGGAGAACTCGATACAACAATTCATGAAATCCCCAGTGATTCTTCGTTTGAGAATATTTTCGAGCAGGTGGAGAAAATCAAGCCGGAAACGAAACCGTCTTTCATACTGCCACAATCTGATCCAGAACAACAACAAGTTGTCAATGGTATTATAAATTTCAAAAGAAAATAATTTTCCCTAGTTTCGCGGTTTCAGATACACGTTTCGATGACTCGGACATGTTCAGACCACTCGAAGCAATGGATCCCGATCCGGAAGACGTTGATATGGACGATCACAATGATCTTATTGTTGCAGACTCGGATGATGAAATGATGATCGTCGACGATATGTAGCATATAATGTTCCAAAGTTTCTATAGTTATCTACATTTTTATTCTGCATTTTTATTACTACACAGTTACTGCAATTGTTTTTACCTGCTTCACAGCACTTATTATGTAATAAGGCGGTAAATATTTGAAAACCTGTGCCCTAGCGCTAATAAAACTCTTCCAGTTGCCCACATGCACGGGGAGTGCAGTGTAGCCTAGATTTTCAAATTTTTACCGCCCTTATATCTGTTGTTGCTCTTCATAGAGCGGATGCTTTCATCCAATCTGTTACAAACAAACTGTTGTTGTTTGGATTTAAGTTGAAGTAAACCATGTTTGTTTAGTTTGCGAACTTTTATTACAAAATCTTCACGAAAGTGAAGTAGGATTGACTGCTGAAATATGGATAAATTAAATAAAAGAGTGCGAAAATGGGACCAGTAGATGGGTCGTTTGAGAAGGAAACACACAAAAATGAAGGAAAAACAATATGGAGAAACAACAATTATACTCGAACTCGATACGAGCCAGTAAATAGTTTGCATTATCACAAAAGGTAAAAATGAACAATGATGGGAGAGAGAATGGTACCCGGTGGAGAAGGGAACGGCGTCATTAACCAAGAAATAACTCGAGGGATTCTAGTCTTCCTCTCTGTCGTGGCGCTGGAAGTTGACCGGCGGCGAGTGAAGTGGCTGATTATGCTGTAGAGATAAATATGATTCTCAATAATTGTATTTCTGACGAACCTGTTGTTGCTGCACATTGACACCCAACATTGCATTGTTTTGTAATTGCTGGGGCTGTTGTTGCATTGGGTTGTTGATAACTGGTTGAACGAGTTGGGGATCATCAAAACGATGTTGTGCAGCGAGAGGGGCAGCTTCTCCAAAGACGGCGACTCTGTGTTGTTGTTGCAGTGGAGCTGGTTGAGGTAGTGGGTCAGAAGCTGCAGCAGCTAGTGACGGATTCGATTTCGACTAAAAAACTATCGTTCGATTTTAATAACCTGGGATGACAATCTTACTTTTACAATGGGACAAGCAAAGTCAACATGTCGGCTTCTGGCTTCTTCCTTCTCCCAAGAGCAATGCACAAACGGTCGCTGAACGTAATTGTAGATAACTTCCGCTTTGTTGAATCGCTTCTTGATCTTCTCTTTATGTGTCGGATAGCCTTCCATTCCCAATCGAATCTTTTTGAGTCCTCGCTCTTTTAATACTTGTTTCGCACAGTCACGATTTTCAGCGTATTTGAAGAATTTATATAAGTGGGTAGAGTAGACGACGTGAGTTGTTTCCTCTCCCATCTGAGGTGGATATTCATCGTCCCAATCGACAACATCGTCGTCGAGAAGTACTACTAGATGACATTCCCTCTCTCCGTGTTCAGTGGAAGCAACCAATTGTGGCAGAATGATTTCCTCCAGGAACTGGGAGAACTGTTCACGAGCACCTTCATTTGATAGCTCATGAAGTAAAGCATGCAAGTTTTGACATTTGACAGTCTGCGCGTTGAAAGGAACCAGTAAGTAATCGCAAGCTTCGCGCAATTCCGATACTGACACAGAAGATGGACATCTCATTGTACCCGATTGATAATAATCAAGAATCGCTCGGAAGCATGATGCCGTCATTCCATCCGCAACTTCGAATTCGTCCCTTTCATTCGGAGACACGAGATCAGCACCCAAATCACCGCATGATGCTCGCATTGAGAACATTCGACCGAGCATTGTATCCGGCTTCGAAGTTAGGAGACGTTGTGAGACGAGAAACCTTGTTTGATCGACCAGAAGACACACTTTGTCGCCCTCTCCTGGTGAACAGTCGACGGTGTTTCCTTGACGACCTCCCAATTGCGACATCAACATTTCATGAGCAGGTCCTCCGAGAGACATTGAACGTTGCCCGCGGTAATGACAGTCCTGCAAGATATTTTTGCGTAGGTTTCTTTCAAGATTTTTTGAATAGTACCTTGCCAGAATGTTTGAGAGCAGGTGGGAGTGGAGGCGTAGCTAGAGATCGATCAGGATTCGATTCTCCCGATGACGAACAACCTGCGTTTCGAGCTGGAGATTCTGAAAATAGAAAACAATGATTTTAGCGGAAATGGAAGAGCTGTCTGAGTGGTTGGCTAAGAGAAAAAAATTAGAGTCAACAAAAGAATTTCAAATGTAGTGTGGGAGGTAGCCACCGAACGCACACTTTGAATAGATTGAAAAACAGAAAACGCGAAAACAGTGAGCTGGCTTTCCCATCAAAAAACGAATGTGCACATGTACTTTCACTGATTTTCTTTTATTCTCTAGACAGTTATCAGAATAATTCACATCGAGAAATGCTGCTGAGAAATTGATTGAAAGATTGTCTCTTCGCAACAAAAAATCAAACTGCAGAAAAAACGAATTACTGTATTCGTGGCGAGACCATTGCTCAAAAACCGTATGCGTTTTCTGAGATTTTCAGACTGTTCAATTTTCAGCTGACTGAAAATCAGATATTTACCAACAAAAGTTATAAATAACTGAAATATGAAATATAAGAAAAAGGGGATTTCTTACCTGAAGGAGAAGGACTTGTATGTCCTGAAGAAGATGCTGATCCACGTCCTCCGACAAGTGAAGACTTGCGAGCAGTGGATGTGGATGGTGATGAACCAGCTTGTGATAAGGATGACGTGGCGGCGAATGCGGGTACTGTAAAAAAGGATGATTGAATCAGGTTTTATGACTCTTCGAGCTTTTTTGCAGTAGCATGGGTGTATCATAACGTTTCTTTTGAATGGACTGTTCTCGGATGAGGTCTGGGCAATAACTGTTATTCCAAATTTTAAACTAACCAGAAGAAGATAAAGCAGAATTTGGAAAAGTGGAATAAGAGCTCATAGTTGTACCAAAAACAAGTGAATCCAAGAAGGAGCTTTTAGCTGTTGTTTATGTATATGGAATAATGATTATCTTGGGGTTGGAAGATGGATCGAGAGAAGAAGTAGAGAGCGTTTAGCTTCTTCCTCGCCTAGCTAGGGGTGCGCAAAGGGGCGCAGCTGATACAGAGGAGTAGTTGAGAGTGCGGAGTTTAAAGAGACTTCAGAGAAACAGACGACGATATAATGATGACAATGGAGCGACATATCGACGAGACATAATGTGGAAGTGTGATAGTACCGAAGAGACGCTGAGAGATCATCAAGACGGACTGGATACGAATGGGGAGGAAGAGGCGAGACTAGACAAAAAGAAGAACGGAAGGAAGGGTGGTCGCCTGCTTCCTGGCCTACTTTAATCAAGTGCTTTGGCTCTTGAAAAAGTGTGTCTCTTTCTTTACAGCTTGTGTCAGCTGAGACTAGGCTTGGAACACGTGAGGATGTAGCGATTGTGGTCTTGATTTTTATAGTACACACAAATTGTTGCAATTTGGCGCTTTACTAGAACACTGTTCTTTCCCTTCAACCATCTTCAAAGTTCAAGCCCCAGTTATTTCCTAATGCAAGCTGACTTCAGTCTGTTGAAATGTAAAGTAATATTATTGCCTAAACTGTTTACAATGATTCACTTTTTGTGTGTTCATGTGCCAGTACTTTTCTCGTTCGTTTTGGAGCATGAAAAGCAACGATAAGGCAAGGAAAAGTGTGACAAGGGAGGCAAATAGAACAAGCTATCTCACACATAAACAACCAGCTTTTTTGTATATGGAGAAGGTGTGCACTTGAAATTTTCAGTACGTCACTAAATATTTCTTGATTTTTTGAGTTCACAGTATCTAGATGAGTGAATCTACAAACTAGGAGGATTTGGGAAACCTTGTTTGGTGAAAAAGAATGGAATTCGGATTCTTTCTTGGCTTACTTTAGATTAGATCAACGAATGTCCCACCTAAAACTTCGAAGGACATGTGTGCAGTAAGACGACACCTGTGCAAGACTAAATGAAAAACCAAAGCCATGACGAAATCAAAATCTCTTCATCTCTACCAATCGAGACGGAGGACTGAAAGGTCACAGTCATGATGACACTACTTTACACCAAAAAAAAAGAATAGACACACATGGAGGTAAACGACAAAAAAAGAGATTGAAGATGAAGATGACGACGATAGGGTCGGGTAATTCTATTTGCAGAGAACTAGAGAATCAACGAAGAATTCCGCAAGTTCTAGGTCGAGGGTTACTGTATCTACCGTAACTCGAACGTGTGCGCAGGATTGTGAAGGAACATCTAGTTTTTGGAATTATTCCAAGATTAGACCTTCCTAATTCAGCTACTGGAAGTCAAAGAACTCTTGCTTCTGAGAAAACCTGACAATCTCTATAAAATTCTTTTAAAAAGTGAAGTATTTAAAAACAAAAAGACCAAAGAAATATAAATGGTTGAAAATCGCTTGGAACCCAAAGAATGGAGAAATTGGAAGAGAGGAAAAAACATAAGGGAGAATGGGAAAACGCAGAAAAAGAATGCGAAAAAGCAGAAGAAGATTAGCCGGAGACGGACGGACGGACGGGTGGACGAATGGACAACCGAACTGATGAGAAGAGGAAACTCAAACAATGTGAGGGGGAGTAGAACAAGAAGGAAAAGAGATGTTGGGTTTCATTTTTGGAATATTTTTGAAGAGATGAAGCATTCTGCAAAAGAATGTTCATACATTTTAGAGTATCCGAACAACATGGGAAATCCATCATCTGCAAAAAAAGATCCAAAGGAAACCTTATGAAAGAATTAATCCTTGAACAGTCTAGAATTGTGCAAACATGGGATGCTTCAAACTCAAAACGTTTTCTTTCAACTTTCGAATCTATTCAGGTCTCAGGTGTCAGAATGACGTAAATCATAACTGAAAGGGAAGATTTTGAAAAACAAGAAAAGGTTGAGAAAAAGCAACCGACAGATGGCAACAATTTGTGCGGTGTCTGTCATTTCGCAACCTCACGGCCACCTGTTCATTTTTTTCAAAATTATTTCTTCCAGTTGACTTTTGCTTTCTTGCACTCAGAAGGATGGAAAACAATGAGGTCATCTATCAATCTCAGGAACTCACTGAACCAAATTGGAGAAGAAAAAGATTGTTCATTGAATCGTCTAGTCTTTGGATCAATGATGATGGGACTTAAAGAATCAGAAACAATCTGACGATTTGTTTCCTTTAGACTATCTAATCTGTCTTATTTTTGTCTAATCCTTCCAATCGGACCAAGTGCTTTTTCTACATTGACTCACTCACCTTCATCTGAGAATGTCACTCTCATCTTTGCAGTTTTGAGTTAATACATATATCACGAGGATAGAAAATAACGAGAGTAGATTAATATTCTGTGGAGATATTCTATATTTAGAAACCCTTTCTTGAGCAGGTGCTGAATGTAGTTGATCACAACTGCATTTTGGTTATTCTATTTTCGAAGAACCAACACAATTTTTGTAATAATTGGATCTTTCAGAAAGCAAGGATCGAGAAATCTGGAGTCAATAAGCAAATACGTGATTGTTTAAACATTAAAAACATGTGTGGATGTTTAGAATACGAAGGAGCAGAAGGAGAGAACCTCTATTCTTCAAACGACGTCGTCATTTTCTAAAGGTGAATGAGCCGGAAACAGTGATTTTCCTTCAATTGCCAGAGAGGGAAAAAGCCAATTTACGTCACAGAGACGACGAGGAGCAACAAAAAAACGGAAATACCTTTCTTGAGTCCAGCAGGAGGTTGGGAGTGTGGAGTCGCTGGTTTGGCTCCAAAGGACCACGAGACCTGGAAAAGAATTGGATTTGAAATATTAGAATTTGTTTGAAATTGGAGCCAACTGTCTGGTGTGTTTGGAAATAACTAAATTTTTATGGGGTTACAGTAGATACCGTAACAAAGTTTTACATAATAGAGGATAGGTAAGATGAGTCCAAATACAAATTCTTCTCGGAGTTCAACAAACCTTTTCTTCCAAATCAAGTTTTATGTAGTTTCAGGAATAACAGTCTTCTCGAGCCTAGACACTATTTGTTTGCAAAATTAGTATGGGTATTAAAAAAAGGATCACCTGTTGAGGTGCACGAACAGTTCGCGCACTGGAAGTTCCAGCATGATCCTTCCGAGATCTATCATTCTTCAGACATCCGCGACTAGAGGATGATCCATCTGTCTCAGCTCCGGTTTTGTCTAGAAACGATCTGTCGAAAGGTTCAGAAGAGGATTCAGAATTACCGTCGTTATCCAATGATACATCAGATTCATCAGAAGTGTTGTCAAAAAGTCGTCTTGCAGGAATCTGCGGACCATTACCAACCACTACATTATTTCCAGAAATTCCTGAAGAAGATGAAGAAGGAATATCCTTCTGCTGGTCATCTGATTGCGACATCAATCGAATGTTGGGCAATGTGAATAGATGATAACGTTGATAGTATAATTACTGCAGAGAGTTTCAATTTTGATAGGAGGAGATTGGAAGATGTTTCGCAATAAAAAAGGTACGAGATGACAGTCGGAGGTTGTTTCGGGAAAGATCAAAGAGGACGTGATATACCGAAAATAGAAACTCCAAATATTTCAGTATTCATAGGAGCATGCTTTTGAGACAGAGAATTATTCAGGAGGGGAGATCCAGTGGTTCTGTTCGAGTAAAAGTGGAATCTAGGTTATCTTTCAGCAGTTTTAGACAACTATAAATGTGAACAAGATCACAGCATACATTATAATAGACTTTCAGGAAGTTTTGAAGAATATGAATCAGCTGAAAGCATGCATCGATCATGTTTTGAATACATCAAGTTATGGAAAACATAGTCACCTGCACATCATTTCATCAGAAGAGAAAGGATGAGGTGTCTGAAAGTGAATGTAACATTATCTATTCTTTTGTTCCAAAATTTCAAGTTGACGGATGTCGACAGAGGAAAATGAGTGGCTTTTGGAAGGCGACCTGGGCCACCAGTCAGCTTCTTTCCTCTGTTTCTCTGTCACTCTCTTTCATGTGATACACTCTCTTTCTCTCTGCAACTTTTCCCTCTGATTTCCTGCGTCTCTCAGCGCCTTACTCTCTCGTCGCGCTGCGAGACCCGTTGTGATGACGCACGTCATGCGCCTTTAACTCTCGAGAATTTCTCGGTGTTTCGCGAAATTTATTGAAACTTTTCCGTTTTTGGCTCGCGTTTCATAATTTCGTTCTCAACTTCTTATTTTTCAAAAGAAATTCATGAAATCAAAGTTTTTGGCGCATTTTCTAAGTATTTCAGTGCATTTTTGATATATGCTCATTGAACCTACACCCATTTTCAACTCGCTTTTGCTCTCCGAAGGTTAAATGTGCTACGTATTTCTACTCGGATTAACTTTTTCTTAAACAAACTCACATATACTATATAACTGTTGTTCAGAATTTCATTTGAAATCCACCTCTCAAACGCTTCATATCTAAATTACATCATTTTACAGAAAACGATGAGCGAGGAGAGCAAAGCCCCTGGCATGGACGTCCCAATTACCGCTCCAATCGTCACATCAGACGAGCAAAACTTGGTTGTTTCCTTCCTTCAATTCATCCGTCAGAAGGTTTCTCAAAATCAAGCTACCCCTGAGCAAGCCGAGGCTCTTGAAGGTAGCTCATTTCATTTTGAAAACCTGATCTTCACCAAATAAATTTTCAGTCGCTATTCAATGCCTCGAGCACTCTTTTGCTCTGACCGATGCCTCCTACGCTTTCCAACCGTCTCGCCCAATCCTGGAGATGTTCAAGAGCACCGAGGGAGTTCCAGAGGGAGAAAGTGCCCTGCCAACTCCAAGTGAGGCTGATATTGCTCAAGCCAACAAATTGAAGGAGGAAGGAAATGATTTGATGAAAGCCTCGCAATTCGATGCCGCAGTTCAGAAGTACAATGCTGCTATCAAGCTCAACAGAGATCCAGTTTATTTCTGTAACCGTGCTGCCGCCTATTGTCGCCTTGAGCAATACGATCTTGCGATTCAAGACTGTCGTACCGCTCTTGCTCTCGACCCATCATATTCGAAAGCTTGGGGAAGAATGGGTCTGGCGTATTCGTGTCAGAACCGCTATGAACATGCAGCGGAAGCTTACAAGAAGGCTTTGGAGTTGGAACCAAATCAAGAGAGCTACAAGAACAATCTGAAAATCGCAGAGGACAAATTGAAGGAGTTGGAAAGCACGCGGCCGGCCCCAGGTGCCAATCCATTGGCTGGACTTCTTGGAGCCATGGGAGGAGGTGGCATGGGAGGAATGCCAGGAATGCCGAACATGAGCGCACTTTTGGGCGAGCCGGGACTTATGGAGGCTGCTTCGCAAATGATGAATGATCCAAACCTCTCCAACATGGTACGAACTTTGAAATTTTTCTACTAATCGCACAAAATCTATGATATATTTACATTCAAAGTTTCTGATTTCAGTTCCAAAACATGATGTCTGGACAAGGATCTATCGCTGATTTGATGGCTGCTGGACAGCAAATGGCTGCTCGTATGCAAGAAACGAATCCAGAGCTGATTGAGAATCTTCGGCGTCAATTCGGCCCAGGAGGCGAAGGAGGAAATCCACCACCAGCACCGCAACAATAAAACAGTCCTTTCATCACTCGTTTTTTTCCGCATCACGAATTCCCAAATATAAATCTCCCTCCCTTCTCGTCTTTACTTTTTGCTCTCTTGTGATTCTGATAATCGAGAGTGTCCCGTTTTCGCTTAATAATGTATATCCGAATCCACACCCTCTATGATGGTTGAACAATAGCGTCCCTCCATTATTTGATGGTTCTCCCCCCCACCAAAGTTGATTAGTTGTTTTTTTTTATTCGCCTGTTTAGATCGTATTGTCTTAATCATCAGAATTTTGGGTTACTCGAGTTTTTGTTCTGTTAATAAATTTCATAAGACCTTCGCTTTTCTCTTCTCTTATCAGAGTACATAGACTACACACATCGCACATGACCTTTAAGCCAAAGACAAGCGCGCTCCGTCGCAAAGAATTGATTTTTGCCGTCAAGCCAAGATAGCGCGCGAGTACCAACTTTCAACAGTTTTTATAGAGTTGAAGTTCTCTCCTCGATATACAAATTGTTTTCATACTGACTCTTGGATTTTATTGATTACAGTAATTTTGAGTCTAAAAATCTGATATTAATTCAGGATGAATCGTCAGGAAAGAATCAGACTTTTCATCACGGAAGCATGCCGTAAACAGGATCGTTCCTATAGGAGCAGTGTAAATATTCGATAATGAATTCTGAATTTGAAAAAAAAAAGAATTTTCAGATTTTCCCAAAGCAAATTCTTCTCGGAGATACTGCTCTTCCTCTTCCAGAAGAGGCGAAGATGACTTTCAAAATCAATCCAAAGGTAGTTTCTAGTCGAAGATACACTTTTTATAAGATCTCAATTCAGAGAAGGATCTGTTTCCGTATCGCTATCATGACTCAAACTGGAATGTTCCATGTCGGATTCCCGTTGTCTCAAATCGAGAGTCTTTGCTTTAAGGAAAAGAGTGCAAAACATCCAGAAGCTGCTCTCGTCTTCCTCTTGAAGGAAGAAGCTCTCGAGAAGTTTGTTGATGTAAGTGACCTAGACAAATGTCCAAGAAAGTGATATCCTATTAAAAGGGATCAGGAGTATGGTCTCCCCAAAGAAATAAATAAACTTCCATATTCCAGATATGCATGAGCACTGACCCACGGATTCTGGGCAACCCATTCGAAACGGGAAACAGAAAGGCCATGTCCAGATATCTGACAGTGATTCTTCGAGAAGACAGACATGCTCAAGGTGGTCAGAGAGGTGTCTACATGCGAGTCAACCTGCGTGGAATGATATTCACATTCACGGCTGCAATGGCCAAGAAGATCATGATGAAGGATGTTAGTGATATTTACTTTCTGTGCCAGTCATCTAGAGATAATAATTTTAGCTGGAAATCCTGTGGAATGCTGTTTTGGATGAAGACTGGGATGCAGTGAAGAAATGTGGAACGAACATTGATCAAGAGGATAAAATGGGAGAGATGGATGATTCAGCCTGGGATTGGCTCATGTCATACCTCGGAGTGCAGTGGGAATCTTGTCCAGAGTGGGAAGGACTCTGGTTCTCAAAGATTGGTAATCATGACTACTTTTGTGATCTTCACATAGACTTCCTTTTTCAGCTCCGATCGAGAGCACTCTCCAAGTTCAAACGAAGGATATGTACTTCGATCCAAACTCTGCTTCTATGCAACGATCGTTTCTAGGTCCAATTGAAAACACAGAGATGGTTCCAATTCAGAACTACGGCAATGAGTAGGCAACTCGATGAATTATTTTCGTATAAGTCCTCAACTTCCAGATGCTCTCCGGAACCATCTCTTCTCTCCGATGAATATCTCAATTTGAACTCCATCGCGTATTCTTCCAGCTCCGTTATGGGGTCAACTGGAACAACAACTCCAGAACAACAGCTACTCAATTAGAGTCGACCAGAACCTTTCATTTAGACGCGTCTGAAGTCACTTCGTCCTTATCCCAAAAAGAAAGTTCCCATCTTTTCACTGAATCCACTTTTCACATGCGTCTTACCATTTCACTCTTCCTAGAATTCATGTCTTCATCTTTCACTTATCATGTTTTTCATGCATTCATTCACATTCTTGTTCTTTTCAATGCCCTTCTTTCTCATTTTTTCATTCGCCAGAAATTTTCAGAAAATCGTTAACGATACTCAAGTTGACCATTCAGCCATCGGACGAGACTCTTTTGTCTTGAATTGCATCGTCTTGTTGAATTCTTCATATTCCCTCTCTGCTCATCTCATCCTAAACACTAACATTTACATTTGCTGCTCTCCGAGATTTTTTCCTTTTTTATGGGTTGATTGCTATGTGACTCCCAAGAACAAAACCGGAATATATCAATGTTTATTCGAATAAATCTGTTACAAAATGCAACTTCAATTTATAACACAAACAGTTGCATTATCTAGAAGTGACTGGTCTGTCCTCGATCCACTTCTTGATATTCGGAATGGAGTGAATCTTCTTCTGATGCTCCTTCATCTCTGGTAACTCGTTGAGAATGTTCTCATCCGCTTCCAGAAGATCTGCTGAATGTTGAGCAACAGCCAAGTCAATCCAAGTGAGAGAGTCCCCAACGAGGAATCCTTTTCCAGACTTTTTGAGATTCTTTGTGAAAATCGAATACATTTTTTGGAATGCTGGTACGAAGACTTCTTTCTGAAGTTTTTCAATATCTCCTTCACCAAATCCCATTTTAACTCGGAAGAAAGGACGAGCTTCGAGGCGATAATCCTTGAATTGGTCAGCAAGAGAATCCACTTGAGCTTCTTCCCACGAACACTTTCCAGCAATTCCGAACTGTTTCGATAGATAACGGACAATTGTAACGGATTGAGCCAACTGTTTTCCATCGACAACCAAAACGGGAAGTTGTTCGAAAGGAGTATCTGAATGTAAGGGATGTAAAGCAAAGAAAGTCTGGATTATAAGGTGTTCTCTCAAGCATTTTCTGCCACACCTACAGTACCGACGGTTGGAAACTTTGTCTTTTTCAGTGGTAACTTCGAGGTTCTGCAAATGTATCATCCGACGATTCGAATTTTTAGAAAATTTGTGGGTTTATCATATTTTTATTACGCAACTCAACCCTTTTGAAAGAGGTTCTAAAAAGAAAATGCCAACTACAAACATGAAGTTCTAGAGCGGATCTCTGTGCCAGCTAATTTTTAAGAAAATTGAATATCTGGAAACCTCTTCTCAGGTTCCCAAAGTTTACCGTTTTCAACTGAACACATCCAAAGTTTCCAACCTTTTGTCCAGTACTGTAGCTAATCAATCCATATAACTTACCCTTCTTCATTGCAGGCCACTCTTCTTTCGAAATCCGTTCATCAACGAATTCTTGTCCAGCATATTTGAAAACTTGGCGAGCGATTTCACCATTTCCACGAGATTGGAAATAAATCAGTTTATAGGACACCATGACTTTAGAATGGAGAAACCTCAATTCTATCGACTCTTTTTATACCTCGCGCAGGTTTGCTTTTTTCCCTGTGTCTCTTCTATTATAATTTGTCATGACGAATGTGGTCACAAACATCAACAAAACAGACACAAAATTTCAAAACATCTCTTTCAGAAAAAGTTTTTTGTTTTATTCAATTTTCACCTCAATTACATATGAACCGAGAAAAGAAAAACTACACATAATTATTTAGCAACATGGATGCAATATATAAAATCATCTAGCAATCTCTAAAATTAGGTGATAACAGTTGGAGCCTTGCGGTTAGTGAACTGTTCCATTTTACAAACATCGAGAGCAATGAGCACCAAAGGCTTGAGCAATTCATGAGCTGGAAGAAGAAGGCGGGACGAGTCTTTCGATGAAATGTACGAATCAACGTAGAGACGGATTGTGGCACCAGCGGATCCAGTTCCAGAGAGTCGGAAGATCAAACGAGATCCATCTTCAAAGATTATGCGGAGTCCTTGCTTGGTGGCAACGGATCCATCCACTGGGTCGGTGTATTGGAAGTTATCAGCTATGGCAACCTGAAATCAGTTCATTCTTTTGATTGCTCAGAAAATATCGAAGCACGAACCTTGTAAGTAAAACCGTTTGCAGAGAAATCTCTTCCAACAAATGCAGGAAGTTGTGCTTCGAGGAAAGTCATCAACAAGTTGGCTCCAGCTGCATCCACGTTCTCATAGTCATAACGAGTGAACACATTTCTTCCGTATTTTTGCCAGTGCTTCGACACAATTTCCTCAACAGATTCCTTGCGTTCAGCAAGAATTTGTAGCCATGCGAGAAGTGCCCAGACTCCGTCCTTCTCACGAATGTGATCCGATCCTGTTCCGAACGATTCTTCTCCGCAAATGGCAATACGTTCAGCATCCATCAGATTTCCAAAGTATTTCCATCCGGTAGGTGTCTCGTATACTTGAAGACCCTTCGCTTTCGCAACCAAATCAACTGCTCCAGCAGTTGGCATCGAACGAGCGAATCCGGCGACTTTACGAGTTTTGAAGTATGGAATGAAGTCGATATTATCAGCAATCACTGCCAATGAATCACTGGGACAAACGAAGAATCCATTCTTTCCGAGAATCATATTACGGTCACCGTCTCCGTCGAAAGCCGCTCCCAAATCATGCTCTCCGGTGTGAAGGCGCTCAACGAGAGTATTAGCGTAGGTGAGATTTGGATCTGGATGACCACCTCCAAAATCTGGCTTTGGAACGGTTCTTAGAAGATCATTGGAGTCAGCTCCGAGGCAATCGACAAGAATAGTTGAAATGTATGGTCCGGTGGCTCCGTGCATCGAATCAAGAAGAACTCGGAATTTACGGCCAGTCAGCTCACCAGCAAGAAGTGACTTGATTTTCGGGAAATCGAAAATCTTTTGCATCAGATTAACGTATTCGCTGACAGAATCAATAACGTCAACTGTGAAGTGACCAACTCCATCGATGTCATATTCATATCTGAAACCAGAATTGTTGAAATCAGTTGATTAAAAAACTAGCAACTACCTTCCAACTTGCGTGAAATCGCATTCCAAATCTTTAGCAATCAGATACTTGTCGATTTTCGTGGTGATTTGATAGATGGAATCGGTAACATGATCCGGAGCAGGTCCGCCATTTTCGCAGTTGAATTTGATTCCGAAATCTCCCTTTGGACCTCCTGGGTTGTGACTGGCGGTGAGAATAATTCCTCCATCAACAATTCGCCCTTCGTGTCCCTTACGGATCAAATTGGAGAGAGCAGGTGTCGATAGGAAGCCGTTCTGACCGACGATGAGGCGGGAGAGCTGAAGTTCAACATATTAGTGAAGGAAAGAATTGAAGAAAGTCTTACCCCATTAGCAGCAGCAATTTTAATAATCACATTCGTAGCTTCCATGGAAAGGAATCTTCCGTCTCCACCAACAACCAACTGGGCTCCTTTCTTTTTTGATCCAAGGCCAGCATCCAGAATCGCTTGCACGAAGTTCTCAGTGTAGTTCTGCTGTTGAAACTCTGGAACACGCTTTCGGAGGCCAGAAGTTCCTGGTTTTTGACCGGCGAATGGTTTCGTCGGTGTCTCGACAACGGCGATGCCCATTTCGATACTGGAAAATAAGAAAGTTGATGTTAAAACGAAAATTCTTAAGGATGAAAAATTAAGAGATAAGAGACAAAATAGTAAACAGAAACTGATCGTTTCGTATCTTATCAGAAGAGTCAAGTGGTTGGTCGATGTTCATTGACAGTAAACACAATTGGCAAGGTTTTGCGAAGCAAGGTTTCAAGTCAAGTACAAAAATCGAAAGCAGTTTTTGAACTCAAACTTCAACATTTATAGGTGTTGGAAATGTACTTGAAAATGCCAGACACATCGAGAACACAAGGAATTTATTTGTTTTCCGGTGGGTGGGCAAGAAAAGTTCAGACTTCTTTCAAAGAAGAGAAAAGAAATGTGACGAAATAAAAATCAGCGTGGCGGCTGCTGTTGTTGGCGCGAAGAAGAGGAGAGCACCCACACAAACAGAGACGAGAGAGATAAAGAGCGAGCAACAAAATACGTGTAGAAATGAAGCAACTGCTGATGTTCAACGAAAAAGATGAGAGAAAATCGAAAAGATGAATTTATCTCTTCAGTCTTTCTCCCTCCCACAGAAAATTCGAGACTGCGCTGTCGCTTATCAAGGTTCTCATCGCTACAAACTATTGACTATTTTGTGTCGAACACAACAAAAACTATTCGCGACGATGAAAATTCGCAAGTCACATCATCAATTGGAGTTTTTGGAGAAAATTCGAAAGAAACTACAAATGGAACCGCGAAATTAGTGTCGTGACGAGAAACTTCAATCGTATTTGTGTTGTGCGCCTTTAAACCTACCGTAGTCAAATGTAGCTGAAATATTTTCTAAATTCATTCCACTAAATCTGTCAAAATCAAGAGACCTATCAAAATGAACGAAATGACGAGATTCAATAATATATGTACTTCGTTCTGTTGTTGTGTACTGAAATATTATCTACTTGTTTTCAAACAACTTCATTCGATATCATAAAGCAACAAAAATCATTTCCAGGATGTTTGAAACTGATCGAAATAGGATTTAGTGGCGTCTTCGAAGACTGTGATTGGGTTCACTTGTCTCTCTTCTCTTCTTTTATTCAGACAATCTATCTTCTGCTGAAACACTTCATCACTATATTTCCTCTTGAGAGTACCTACCGTGAACGGGAGCACTTTAGTTTTCCTCAACTGCCATATACAAATAAATGGGATTAGAATAGCACCAAGAGCCAAGTTTATGTCAAAAAGTGAAATCATGACTTGCCCAGCATATGTATTGGTACCAAGATAAACTCGTGGAACAACAATGAAGATTATAACAAAGAAGATAAGGAAAACTAGCATGAAGCTCATCGCTTCTAGTAACTGAAACATAATCTTGAAATATGAAAGCGATAATAACCTGATCTTACTTTTATAACCTTCACATTCTCCTCAACCTGAAATTTCTTTCCTAATGTGTAATTCACATTCTTCATTTTTCGAAGGTTCTCAGCTTTCCAAGACAATCTTTTCGATTCTTGAACATTAAATCTATGCAGTCCCATCAAAACCTGTAGAAATGGATCAATATGGGAAATGATTGAAGGTTACTCACAATCTTCGCAAAAACTGCCCATAGAGCCGCAAACAATATGATGTACAGCAGCGAGGCTTTGACTGGAAAATTGTGTTCCTTATTTGATCTTCAAGGTGAAATATAACTTACAAAAGCAAATTGGAATTATGAAGCATTGTGTATAAACCAGACTAACAAATACACAAAAAACGGCTACCCAGTTTCTAGGTCTAGATTCATAATCAACTACATAATACGTGGCAAATGCTCGTTCTACAGTAACCACGAGAACTGCACTTAAACTGACTCCATAGTGCTCCATTCGTAATAAACCAGCTATTAGGAGATATGGTGTGTTGAGATCTGCAATAAATCCTTGATTGATAACCGTCATTTTCGTTCCATTTTGAAATCCTAATGATCAGTTACAGAATGAGACTAAACTAAAATACAGAGCTTCTCAACTGTGAAATCGTGCCTTAGCTGAAAGACATACATCAGTTTTTACTATAAAAACATAGTGTGTTCTGCTCGCAATACACAAAACAGTCATCCGGTGGATTATAGAGAAAACCCTGCTCAGTCGTAAGAATCAAGTCCTATTGCTACAAGTTCATTTATTTGTTCATCCACAGCTCTTAATTTCCACACTTTTTTACCTAGAAGATCTATAAGGGCTACAACACATCCATAACATTAATACAATTAAATTTTAGGAATTTGAGTTTTAGATCGTTAGAACAGAGTCCAACAGCCCTTTTCTTGGAAAAGCACACCCACCTGTAATGATTTTCAGCTGTACCATAATCATATAAAATCTAGAGAAACTGCCAAGAAGGTATAGAAAAGTGGAGAAAACGAATAAACGTTGCAAATTCAGATGAATAATTCCGATAGAATTGACAAAATGATTGAAATAGGTCATAAAGAACATTCCAATAAAAATTAGAAAGATTTCAGAAACATAGATGAATTGAAGAGTTGGAGTTAATGGAGCATTTATGTCGACCAAAATCGGAACATCAAATGTTATGTTCTCCCATTTTCCCTCCACCAAAGGAACTGGTTCAGCGAGTAGAGATAGAATTTTGGAAGGGAGGTCCTGGAGCATTCAGTTTAGTTTCGAAAGTTTAGTTTCGAGTTCAATTCAAAGTAGAAATAAGCATCGGAGGGTGGAAACAGGTGGAATCTCTTTTAGATTTGAACTATTAAGGTTGTCAGATTTCTTGAGAGACACAAAAATAGTGGTCGATCGTTGGAAATGTAATCAAGTTTTGGGATCTGAAGAGGCAGAGGGAAGGGAGTGTCTCTCTTGAAGAAGTTTGGGCTCAATGAGCAATGAAGTGAAAAAAAGAGGAAGGAAAAGGAACACAACGTCAAAATAATAGTAACCTGATAGAGGGCTCATTATAGATTTCGACAGAAGACAAACATGCTAACAATGATTAGGGCTTTGTAATGGAAATAAGTGGGTGATGGTAAAGTCTAGACCATTCAGACTAAAAGACGTCGAGTTTTAAAGAAAAATAGGAGAGCTTAGTTTTTAATAATCTCGGATGCTATGGAATATTGAAGTCTTAAAAGGAAATCGGAATAATCAAAAAAGAAATGTAAGAAAATAACGACAAAAAACCTAGACACCATATTGTCATTAATCAGATATTCATAATTCAATGTTCTTCCATTTCCCCCATATTCTACCCGAAAACAATAATCAAGGAAATAAAGCAACTGCTAAACATTTGATCCTTCTTCACCAAGAAACCTATATGAAAACGTGATTTCTCCAAGCAACCAATCTGATTTTCTATTCCGATTTTTTTTTGAGAACTACATAAGCAGGTGAATGGAGTTGAATGATGTCGAAGAGTTCTGAGGAAATCGAATCAGGTGAAGAGCAACATAGTGATTATCTCAAATTGGCTAGAAGTTGTATGATCTTGGAAGCAATTCAGAAAATGGAAGCGTCTGGTGATGTTAGTCAGAAGGTACGCACGCACCTGCTCCCAGCACACCTATAATTTCCCGGTTTGTCGAAATCTTTGTGTTTTTTGTTCTACTAATTTAATCAAGACGTTCAGAGAGGCAGACGTTGAAAGTACTGATCTTTTCAGGTTCGTCGATCAAATCGTGATTGAAAGGTTTCTTGGTTTTGCATTGGCAGGTTTAACTGGATTGGTTTTGACATTGGACAGCGTTCGATCTTGCTCACATTTCCTTATTTAACATATGTACAGATTCGGATTGAAAGGAGATATAGTTGATGTAAAATCTATATTCAATAGAAAACCGAATAAATGTGCTCGACAATTTGAGGACATATTGTAGGTGTCTAGCTCCGAGTGACCCAAAACCAATTAACAGGAGAGTCTGAGAAAACGACGACAAATAGGTTTTGTAGAAGATAGAAAAGTGCAAACTAGATACATTCATCAGTTGGGCCCAGGGGCGTGCGGCAATGCCGTTGCCGAGTTGCCGAATTGCCGAAATTGCCGGGTTTTTTTGGCATTGTTGCCGTTGTCAAATTGCCGAAGTTTGTTTCGGCAAAATTTCGACGAAAAATTTTGAAAAAAAAAAAAACAATTTTTGTCTTTAATTTTTGATTTTCTAGCAAGGAAATTCAGTTTGAAGTTGTTCAGAGTTTTGCTTCACGGAACCTGGTGAGTTTTTTGCCGATAAAAGCCAGAAAGAAATGGTGGCCGAGTTCGATGGAATTTTTTTTTTCATTGAGAATCTTATTTTTCATATTTGGTCAAGATGTTGAAAATTATATACCAAAAAACACAAATTTAAATCTAAAATTGAAATTTGACTCAAATCAAACGCTCAATATTTCGCATTTCGAAAATTGCCGAAATTGCCGAAATTGCCGAAAAATTGCCGAAATTTTTGATCGGCAATTGCCGGATTGCCGAGTTGCCGAAAATTCTCGTTGCCGCACACCCCTGGTTGGGCCCCTTGTTCAATATATTTTCAATTTTTTTTCTGCCTAGAAAAGTTATTTTAAGCAGCCCTCGATTCAAATGAATCAGACATGTTTTTGTTAGGATTTCAAGGCAGTTCAATTCAGTTCTCTCAGTATTCATCCCATTCATCCCTGAATAACTTCTCCACTCTGAATTACATTTCAGGTGGAGTAGTTGAACCTGTCTGTCTTATTTTCCAAAACACTTTGTTTTGGCAAAATACATGATTTATTGGTAATGACTGCACAAGAATGCAATATCAGAGAGACCATTTGAGATTGTGGAAATGAATTAGAATGGAGTTTCTGGGCGAGTCTCCAACCACTTCTTGATGTTGGCATTGGAGTGAACCTTCTCTTGATGAGCCTTGAATTGTGGGAAGGCATCGAGAAGAGATGCGTTGGCAGCCAAGAGATCAGCAGTGTGCTGAGCGATGAGAATATCGACCCAGGTCAACGAGTCTCCGACCAAGTATCCGGATCCAGACGACTTGAGGAAGTTGGCGAAGAATCCGTAGTTCTTGGTGAATCCTGGAAGGAAGACATCCTTGGCGAGAGCCTCGACGTCTCCCTCGGAGAATCCCATCTTGGCCATGAAGTATGGGCGGACCTCATTGAGGTAATCCTTGTATTGATCAGCGACGGAGTTGACTTGAGCCTCCTCCCATGGGCACTTTCCGTTCAACTTGAATTCACGGGCAAGGAAACGAGCGATAGCATGAGATTGGGCAAGAACCTTTCCATCGACCTCGAGAAGTGGAAGTTGTCCGAATGGGGTGGCTGGAAAAGAAAGAGTTTAGATGTTTTATTTATATGTATAGGGGTTATGTTACATCTAGTTGTTAATTCATGTATGATTCTAACGATCTTCAGTTCTTTTCGTTCGGTCAAATTGTGTTTCAAGGACTTCTAATTTGGAGCGGCCTTCAGATCTTGCGATGAAAACAACAACAAAAAACATGAAATTACTTTCTAGTCCTTGACCCCCCTCCAAAAATAAGAACTAAATTTCAGATACTTCTTTTCATCAATACTGCAGATTCCAAAAAGCACGAGAATCCAGAATTCTAGCTATAGTTATAGTAGCTATAGAATTCAGTGGCAATTGAAACTCACTTGGCTTGATAGCTGGCCACTCCTCCTTTGGAATTCTGTTATCCTCAAAGTCTTGTCCAGCACAGGCCAAGATTTGGCGAGCGATCTCTCCAGCTCCACGGATTGGGAAATAAGAAATCTTGTAGTGGACCATTGTTGTCTTCTAACCAAAAACCGAGTGATCGATGTGAGAGGTTGTCGACTGAAGGCCACCCGCCTCTATTTATACCCACTTCCCTGCAGCAGTTTTCCCTCTCCACACTCGTTCTACTCTCTAGTTTTGTCATCGTTTGCTCTCGTCCACTGCGCACGTTGTTGACTACAAACCACAAAATGTAGCCACTTTTTGTTCTTTTTGTATCCAGTACATTCAATGTGTTTCGATAGACAGAAGGGGACACTAGACATGGATTGACACACTTTGTTGTGCTCGTTCTTCTGAGTCAGTGTAGATTTCCAGAAGGGATGAGAATGTGGAAATCAAGGAATCAATCATCATTGGAAGTGAGATGAGAAACTGATAACAAAACAGTTGACACAGAAAATCACAAAATAATATACTGCCTTTCGTAGAAATTGTATCGAAATTCACGTGTCGCAGGAATTATGTTAGAACTGATGTGATAAACATTCGTTTGGTTCAAAAATCAGAAACTGCTGCATGCCATTCTGCTCGGAAATTGATTGATAGTAATAGATCGAAGCGTTCAACTATTGGGCAAATGTACTGCTGAGAAATATGCAGCCTTCTTGGAACAAGTTTTAGACATACTTCTTCAATTTATTTTGAATAGTGTTTCAGTAAAAATAAACGGGTTCGGAGAGATTTCGATTAAAAAAACCGTTTGTGCTGACTATGAGAGCAGAAGGCTTCTCAAGAAAGTCAAGGTTCTTCTAGAAGCTTCTAGAAATATTTTTATTTTCTGGTGAGCTCTCATTATTGTTGCTGAGTCATTCAGCATTTTGATAGTTGTTGAGAAGTCTGCAAAAGAGAAATAGACGAGAAAAGATAAGGTTTTTATGATAGACAAGTTTTATTAGATTATTGTAATTTGGTAATGTGTAAATTGCAAAAATATTACAGGAATTAAAAAATTTAACAGAATACTTTTCAAAGGCTTTTGAACAATTTCCAGAATTGGTATGAAAATTTAGAACGGATACTCTGGACGTCTCGCAATGTGTTGCTTGATTCTATCCAATCCTTGAACCTTCTTTCTGTGAGTCAAAACATGTTTGAACTGCTCCACGACAGCCAAATCCTTTTCCAAAACGTCTTGAATGTGTTGAGAGATCAACAAGTCAACCCAAGTCAAAGAGTTCCCAACGAAAAATCCACTTGGGTTTGAGGCAAGAATGTTCTCGAAAAATTCGAAGTGCTTCTTGAAGTTTGGAACGAAAACATCGGTTCTCAACTGATTGACATCTCCTGGTTTGAATCCAGCAACGACTGACATGTATGGAACGACTTCATTGAGATAATCCTTGAATTGATCTGCAATTGCATCAACTTCGGTCTCCTCGATCGGGGTTTGGCCAGCCAATCCAAATTCCTTGGCTAAGTAACGAGCAATGGCATAAGATTGTCCAAGTGGCTTTCCGTCGACTTCAAGGACGGGAAGTTGTCCGAATGGAGTGCCTGGAAATAGATCAAATTTATGAAAAAAATGATATTTGATATAGTGAGCAAATAATGAAATGAAACCTGGATGTTTGTATTTCGGTTCAAAGGTTGTTGGCTTTAGAATTTGAGTGACCGAAAAGTTGATACTCATTTTGAATCTTTTGGGCATGTGCCTCAGAAAAGCGAAGCAATTCCTAATTTTCAGATCGAAGGGATAGTTTGCAGGATGTCAAAATTCAATAACTTACTGTTCTTCAACGCTGGCCATTGCTCAAAAGTGACCGTTTCCTCATTATAATCCTTTCCGGCATACGCGAAAATCTGTCTGGCAGTTTCAGCACGAGCTCTCAATGGGAAGTAGATGAGTTTGTAGTGAACCATGTCGAATTGTTGAATGAATTGTAAGGTAAGAAATACGAGGTTATTCTTATCATTTTTATATTATCGCACCGTCATCATTATTTGTTCTCTTCTCTGTGATTTGATGACAAAACCTGAGACGGTGAGCACAACTTTTCGCAGTTTTATTCACCAACTCGAATCTAGTATGATCGCATGATATTGCACCTGGCTCTTTGGATATCTGATATAGACGGATTATTCTCTAATTGAATCTCTAGACTGATGATTGCTATAGGATTGAATTAAGTTGTTCTTCTGATTCATGGGCATAAAGTAATGAAAAATGCTTTCTTGATTTATCAGCATTTTCGTAATCAGTATGAGAAAATGGACCAGATTCTTGAACAGAAATTGAGACCATTTATGTTGATTTTTACCGAAACATAATAATTCAAAAACAAGGGGTGTCTGTAATTAGAAAATAGAAGAGATTTCTGGAAGAAGATGGTTCTGCTTTGAATTGAAAAATCTTGAAATTTCACAAACGGAAACTGATGAGAGCAATTCGTTGTTGCCGGTTTCAAATTTTATGCACAAACGTCCTTTGCTATATACACCTATGTATTATCCATTCAATGGAAATACATTTCCGTCAGCACATACCAGGTTCTGAACCCTCAGAACCCCTTCAGTTCCACATGTACAGTATCCCATGTGTTTTCGTCACAAAGTCAATAAAATATTTGAGATATCAGTCATTCGACACATATCTTCATTCCAATTCTTTTCATTTTCTTTCTTTATCTCTCTCCATTTTTCGTTTTCATTCGACGAGAGACTCACCAACTACCAGCCACAACAGGCCATCGGCAGCAGTTGGTTAGCAAGTTTCTTTTCACGTCTTCTCGTTTTCAGGAAGGACAAAAAGGAGAAGAAGAAGACGTTGAAGAGAGGAATCCTCTGTTTCTCTGTCATCAGTTATGGTTCTTCAATTGAGAGAGAAAATGAAAACGGTTATTTGCGGCTTGATTGATGTATCATATTTCATTGGCAGGAAATGACAGGAGAGGAAGACAAATTATTCGAAAAAATGAATAATGGAAATGTGTTTCGGATTGAAGAACGGTGGAGGAGAGACTCGGCTTGAGGAGAGATAGAAGATCAGGAACTTCCTGTGTTAAAGAAATGAAAAAACGTCTAGGAAAATACATATTTCGAGAAACGAGTAAACGAATAAAAGGGTTTCAGATGAAAAAGAATGGTTTCCTGATTTCGAAAGTTAGAGGTAATGATTTTTCAAGACATTACTAATGCGCCGATTACTGTAGTCTTTCACAATGACTTATTTGATTCGGTTCTGCTTGGGAGAGCAGAAATAGCTTCCTGCTCAGCCAGACGCTTGAACGAATCAGATCTCCCCAAATGCCGAACGAATTCAGATGTAATTTCACAAGCACAACTTTAATTAAATTCCGATGAGAGCCAATCCCAACTCCTGCTCCATCGAGTTTCGCAATTCTCATTTCTACCAGAAAAATTCCCGACCTCCACCTCTTCTCAGAAAGATCAGTATCACCAATGGCATTCGTTTCACAACAAAAATCGTCACCTCAAAAAAAGCAACTCCATCAATCCCTCCGTTTATCTCTTTTTTTAATTGTTTCATTCGTCTCGTTTTGGCCCGTTTAGCGCTCTCTAAATCAGTGAGTGCGATTTGTGATCACCTCGTTTTTCTCAATAGGTTTTTCAACGGAACGAAATCATTTTTGTTCATCTTTGCCTCATTTCGATACACATCTTCAAGGCTTTTATCTTCCGTTTTTTGAAGTTTTAATGCTTCGAAAATGAATTATCTCTTGGAGATCTAGAAAATTTGAACCAGGAAGCGAGTAGAAGAATATGATTTTTTGAACATGCCGTTCATGGCTATTATCAATATTTGAAGAAGAAGAAAAAACTGCCTTCGAGGAAAAACTTTCCCTTTTCAAGGAGGAGGTGAAATAGAAAGTACAAAAAACAAACAGAGATAACGAGAAAATCGGTTCAACAGGTCGTTCGGGAGAAGGCAATAAGGAGAGTATCTTTCGATTATCATCACTACGTGGATGAAACGATAATGTTATCAGACGGAAAAGATAATTAAAACAATTAAGATCTCTGAAGGCGATGTTTGGATCTGAAATAAATCAAGGATCTAAATTTTTATTGACATGGGAAAACTCAAAAGTGGAATCAAGATTCTGGATGGAATTTATTTTATATGAGTCTGGGGAGTTGTCTGTGTTACTCTGAAATAATTCAACACTTCAAAGAAATTAATGAATACAGAAATATCTCGACATAACTTGTGAATCTGAGTTGAAAAGTTCAGATTTAATTCGTTAAAATAGTAGCTGTTCTCAACGCTTCTAAAGTGGGTTCCATTTTTTGTTGAACTCGCATCTTATCCGTTCATGACTTCCTCAGTTTGATTTCTGATATTTGTCAGATTTGATGTTAGAATAGTTGATGCAATTGGAGTTTGGTGTGAATGTATTTACGTTCTTGCTTCCACCAACTTGATTTACTGTAACAATTTTGGACCTCACATTGCTTCATCTTTCTCATCAATCTAACCTCAGCGAGTCACAAATAATACCACCTGATGTAAAAAATCACATGCATATCTCCAACCTCATCGGAACGTCTTCTGAATCCCCCATGCCACACCCAAAATGCCAACCGATCGACCATCATTCGTCGGTGTCCCCCAAACGGAGAAGAAGACGAACGAAAGGAGACGATATCTCATTATCAATATAAGCGCATCGCTAGTTTTCTATGAAATATTATCATTTGATAATGAGAATTTGAAGTATGTGTGTACATAAGGAATGGGTTGAAAAAAAAGAGGGAAGGATATCTTTCTACGGATATCAAAAGAGGAAAGCGGCAAAGATTTTGATGGAGGCGAAAAAAAAAGAAAATGTTCTGACGATTTTAATGATGGACACAGAACTGGAACGCGGAAGGAAAAGAGGATTAAAATGAAAGAAAGAGTTCTGGGATAATTTGGGTGAAAAATCGAAGAACAGAGCAAACTCGGTTGTTGTTTTGTAGAGTGGTTTCCGTTTGATGATAACGGTTTCAGAGTGATATACTT
This sequence comes from Caenorhabditis sinica, assembly GCA_963932045.1. NCBI lineage: Eukaryota > Metazoa > Nematoda > Chromadorea > Rhabditida > Rhabditidae > Caenorhabditis > Caenorhabditis sinica. Next base: position 9,350,369 of record OZ009941.1, on the reverse strand, counting down.
GATATGTCTTCAAACGGATGGCACAATTTCGAATTTTATGACTTATGGAAATTTTCATGTAACCTATCCAGATTCATGAGAAATAAAAATAAATACAGAGAAAAATTCAAGCATGCTAGTAAAATCCGAGAAATCAGGAGCACTGATGAAGTTGATCTTGTACTGTATCAAGCTAAATCTCATGCTCTGAATGTTTTTGATTTTCCAGAGAACTTCAAGAAAATAAATTGTCTGGAACTTCTCCGCCGCATCTCATGAATGTGATTATCATTTCTCTTGTCAATCCAAAATCTTGAAGTTTTCCTGAAATCTCTAAAAACTCCTCAAAGTTTATTTTTGAAGAGGAACTAAAAGTGCACCCAACAATCACCACACCCTTAATAATCGTAAAAAGTAATGATCAGATCATCAGCATATCACATTCTACCGTCTTCCCCTTGTCTTTTCCATCGGATCAAGCTTCTTCTTCTGTCTCTGGCATGGGAAAGGGCGTCGAGTAGGTGGTGTTTCACCGGCCCTCCGAGACATGTATCTGATAAGTCGGCGACGACGACGTGTTCTCTAGACTCTCCTCAAAATGAACGATATTTTTGGCCGAAGCTTAGGCGATATTCAACAGAACAACAAAAAAAGGAGCAAAAAGGGTAGGCGACCGCTGCAGACCCGACCCGTTTATAAGGACGGTGATGGCGAGAGGAGAAACACATCGTTCTTCATTCTGTCTTCTTTTCTAGCTTCATCTTCTCATGTCGATTGGAACATTTCTTTTTATAACTTTATTCATTTCTAATTATTTATTTTTCTTGAAGTGATACGACATACTGTAGACTTGAATTTAGCTAGTATTCCGTATGCGTATTTATATGATCCCAGCTCTTCGCTCATTTCCTAGTTCCTATCTTTCAGTATGAGCCAAGACGATGGCAGGTTTAACTGGATTGGTTTTGACATTGGACAGCGTTCGATCTTGCTCACATTTCCTTATTTAACATATGTACAGATTCGGATTGAAAGGAGATATAGTTGATGTAAAATCTATATTCAATAGAAAACCGAATAAATGTGCTCGACAATTTGAGGACATATTGTAGGTGTCTAGCTCCGAGTGACCCAAAACCAATTAACAGGAGAGTCTGAGAAAACGACGACAAATAGGTTTTGTAGAAGATAGAAAAGTGCAAACTAGATACATTCATCAGTTGGGCCCAGGGGCGTGCGGCAATGCCGTTGCCGAGTTGCCGAATTGCCGAAATTGCCGGGTTTTTTTGGCATTGTTGCCGTTGTCAAATTGCCGAAGTTTGTTTCGGCAAAATTTCGACGAAAAATTTTGAAAAAAAAAAAAACAATTTTTGTCTTTAATTTTTGATTTTCTAGCAAGGAAATTCAGTTTGAAGTTGTTCAGAGTTTTGCTTCACGGAACCTGGTGAGTTTTTTGCCGATAAAAGCCAGAAAGAAATGGTGGCCGAGTTCGATGGAATTTTTTTTTTCATTGAGAATCTTATTTTTCATATTTGGTCAAGATGTTGAAAATTATATACCAAAAAACACAAATTTAAATCTAAAATTGAAATTTGACTCAAATCAAACGCTCAATATTTCGCATTTCGAAAATTGCCGAAATTGCCGAAATTGCCGAAAAATTGCCGAAATTTTTGATCGGCAATTGCCGGATTGCCGAGTTGCCGAAAATTCTCGTTGCCGCACACCCCTGGTTGGGCCCCTTGTTCAATATATTTTCAATTTTTTTTCTGCCTAGAAAAGTTATTTTAAGCAGCCCTCGATTCAAATGAATCAGACATGTTTTTGTTAGGATTTCAAGGCAGTTCAATTCAGTTCTCTCAGTATTCATCCCATTCATCCCTGAATAACTTCTCCACTCTGAATTACATTTCAGGTGGAGTAGTTGAACCTGTCTGTCTTATTTTCCAAAACACTTTGTTTTGGCAAAATACATGATTTATTGGTAATGACTGCACAAGAATGCAATATCAGAGAGACCATTTGAGATTGTGGAAATGAATTAGAATGGAGTTTCTGGGCGAGTCTCCAACCACTTCTTGATGTTGGCATTGGAGTGAACCTTCTCTTGATGAGCCTTGAATTGTGGGAAGGCATCGAGAAGAGATGCGTTGGCAGCCAAGAGATCAGCAGTGTGCTGAGCGATGAGAATATCGACCCAGGTCAACGAGTCTCCGACCAAGTATCCGGATCCAGACGACTTGAGGAAGTTGGCGAAGAATCCGTAGTTCTTGGTGAATCCTGGAAGGAAGACATCCTTGGCGAGAGCCTCGACGTCTCCCTCGGAGAATCCCATCTTGGCCATGAAGTATGGGCGGACCTCATTGAGGTAATCCTTGTATTGATCAGCGACGGAGTTGACTTGAGCCTCCTCCCATGGGCACTTTCCGTTCAACTTGAATTCACGGGCAAGGAAACGAGCGATAGCATGAGATTGGGCAAGAACCTTTCCATCGACCTCGAGAAGTGGAAGTTGTCCGAATGGGGTGGCTGGAAAAGAAAGAGTTTAGATGTTTTATTTATATGTATAGGGGTTATGTTACATCTAGTTGTTAATTCATGTATGATTCTAACGATCTTCAGTTCTTTTCGTTCGGTCAAATTGTGTTTCAAGGACTTCTAATTTGGAGCGGCCTTCAGATCTTGCGATGAAAACAACAACAAAAAACATGAAATTACTTTCTAGTCCTTGACCCCCCTCCAAAAATAAGAACTAAATTTCAGATACTTCTTTTCATCAATACTGCAGATTCCAAAAAGCACGAGAATCCAGAATTCTAGCTATAGTTATAGTAGCTATAGAATTCAGTGGCAATTGAAACTCACTTGGCTTGATAGCTGGCCACTCCTCCTTTGGAATTCTGTTATCCTCAAAGTCTTGTCCAGCACAGGCCAAGATTTGGCGAGCGATCTCTCCAGCTCCACGGATTGGGAAATAAGAAATCTTGTAGTGGACCATTGTTGTCTTCTAACCAAAAACCGAGTGATCGATGTGAGAGGTTGTCGACTGAAGGCCACCCGCCTCTATTTATACCCACTTCCCTGCAGCAGTTTTCCCTCTCCACACTCGTTCTACTCTCTAGTTTTGTCATCGTTTGCTCTCGTCCACTGCGCACGTTGTTGACTACAAACCACAAAATGTAGCCACTTTTTGTTCTTTTTGTATCCAGTACATTCAATGTGTTTCGATAGACAGAAGGGGACACTAGACATGGATTGACACACTTTGTTGTGCTCGTTCTTCTGAGTCAGTGTAGATTTCCAGAAGGGATGAGAATGTGGAAATCAAGGAATCAATCATCATTGGAAGTGAGATGAGAAACTGATAACAAAACAGTTGACACAGAAAATCACAAAATAATATACTGCCTTTCGTAGAAATTGTATCGAAATTCACGTGTCGCAGGAATTATGTTAGAACTGATGTGATAAACATTCGTTTGGTTCAAAAATCAGAAACTGCTGCATGCCATTCTGCTCGGAAATTGATTGATAGTAATAGATCGAAGCGTTCAACTATTGGGCAAATGTACTGCTGAGAAATATGCAGCCTTCTTGGAACAAGTTTTAGACATACTTCTTCAATTTATTTTGAATAGTGTTTCAGTAAAAATAAACGGGTTCGGAGAGATTTCGATTAAAAAAACCGTTTGTGCTGACTATGAGAGCAGAAGGCTTCTCAAGAAAGTCAAGGTTCTTCTAGAAGCTTCTAGAAATATTTTTATTTTCTGGTGAGCTCTCATTATTGTTGCTGAGTCATTCAGCATTTTGATAGTTGTTGAGAAGTCTGCAAAAGAGAAATAGACGAGAAAAGATAAGGTTTTTATGATAGACAAGTTTTATTAGATTATTGTAATTTGGTAATGTGTAAATTGCAAAAATATTACAGGAATTAAAAAATTTAACAGAATACTTTTCAAAGGCTTTTGAACAATTTCCAGAATTGGTATGAAAATTTAGAACGGATACTCTGGACGTCTCGCAATGTGTTGCTTGATTCTATCCAATCCTTGAACCTTCTTTCTGTGAGTCAAAACATGTTTGAACTGCTCCACGACAGCCAAATCCTTTTCCAAAACGTCTTGAATGTGTTGAGAGATCAACAAGTCAACCCAAGTCAAAGAGTTCCCAACGAAAAATCCACTTGGGTTTGAGGCAAGAATGTTCTCGAAAAATTCGAAGTGCTTCTTGAAGTTTGGAACGAAAACATCGGTTCTCAACTGATTGACATCTCCTGGTTTGAATCCAGCAACGACTGACATGTATGGAACGACTTCATTGAGATAATCCTTGAATTGATCTGCAATTGCATCAACTTCGGTCTCCTCGATCGGGGTTTGGCCAGCCAATCCAAATTCCTTGGCTAAGTAACGAGCAATGGCATAAGATTGTCCAAGTGGCTTTCCGTCGACTTCAAGGACGGGAAGTTGTCCGAATGGAGTGCCTGGAAATAGATCAAATTTATGAAAAAAATGATATTTGATATAGTGAGCAAATAATGAAATGAAACCTGGATGTTTGTATTTCGGTTCAAAGGTTGTTGGCTTTAGAATTTGAGTGACCGAAAAGTTGATACTCATTTTGAATCTTTTGGGCATGTGCCTCAGAAAAGCGAAGCAATTCCTAATTTTCAGATCGAAGGGATAGTTTGCAGGATGTCAAAATTCAATAACTTACTGTTCTTCAACGCTGGCCATTGCTCAAAAGTGACCGTTTCCTCATTATAATCCTTTCCGGCATACGCGAAAATCTGTCTGGCAGTTTCAGCACGAGCTCTCAATGGGAAGTAGATGAGTTTGTAGTGAACCATGTCGAATTGTTGAATGAATTGTAAGGTAAGAAATACGAGGTTATTCTTATCATTTTTATATTATCGCACCGTCATCATTATTTGTTCTCTTCTCTGTGATTTGATGACAAAACCTGAGACGGTGAGCACAACTTTTCGCAGTTTTATTCACCAACTCGAATCTAGTATGATCGCATGATATTGCACCTGGCTCTTTGGATATCTGATATAGACGGATTATTCTCTAATTGAATCTCTAGACTGATGATTGCTATAGGATTGAATTAAGTTGTTCTTCTGATTCATGGGCATAAAGTAATGAAAAATGCTTTCTTGATTTATCAGCATTTTCGTAATCAGTATGAGAAAATGGACCAGATTCTTGAACAGAAATTGAGACCATTTATGTTGATTTTTACCGAAACATAATAATTCAAAAACAAGGGGTGTCTGTAATTAGAAAATAGAAGAGATTTCTGGAAGAAGATGGTTCTGCTTTGAATTGAAAAATCTTGAAATTTCACAAACGGAAACTGATGAGAGCAATTCGTTGTTGCCGGTTTCAAATTTTATGCACAAACGTCCTTTGCTATATACACCTATGTATTATCCATTCAATGGAAATACATTTCCGTCAGCACATACCAGGTTCTGAACCCTCAGAACCCCTTCAGTTCCACATGTACAGTATCCCATGTGTTTTCGTCACAAAGTCAATAAAATATTTGAGATATCAGTCATTCGACACATATCTTCATTCCAATTCTTTTCATTTTCTTTCTTTATCTCTCTCCATTTTTCGTTTTCATTCGACGAGAGACTCACCAACTACCAGCCACAACAGGCCATCGGCAGCAGTTGGTTAGCAAGTTTCTTTTCACGTCTTCTCGTTTTCAGGAAGGACAAAAAGGAGAAGAAGAAGACGTTGAAGAGAGGAATCCTCTGTTTCTCTGTCATCAGTTATGGTTCTTCAATTGAGAGAGAAAATGAAAACGGTTATTTGCGGCTTGATTGATGTATCATATTTCATTGGCAGGAAATGACAGGAGAGGAAGACAAATTATTCGAAAAAATGAATAATGGAAATGTGTTTCGGATTGAAGAACGGTGGAGGAGAGACTCGGCTTGAGGAGAGATAGAAGATCAGGAACTTCCTGTGTTAAAGAAATGAAAAAACGTCTAGGAAAATACATATTTCGAGAAACGAGTAAACGAATAAAAGGGTTTCAGATGAAAAAGAATGGTTTCCTGATTTCGAAAGTTAGAGGTAATGATTTTTCAAGACATTACTAATGCGCCGATTACTGTAGTCTTTCACAATGACTTATTTGATTCGGTTCTGCTTGGGAGAGCAGAAATAGCTTCCTGCTCAGCCAGACGCTTGAACGAATCAGATCTCCCCAAATGCCGAACGAATTCAGATGTAATTTCACAAGCACAACTTTAATTAAATTCCGATGAGAGCCAATCCCAACTCCTGCTCCATCGAGTTTCGCAATTCTCATTTCTACCAGAAAAATTCCCGACCTCCACCTCTTCTCAGAAAGATCAGTATCACCAATGGCATTCGTTTCACAACAAAAATCGTCACCTCAAAAAAAGCAACTCCATCAATCCCTCCGTTTATCTCTTTTTTTAATTGTTTCATTCGTCTCGTTTTGGCCCGTTTAGCGCTCTCTAAATCAGTGAGTGCGATTTGTGATCACCTCGTTTTTCTCAATAGGTTTTTCAACGGAACGAAATCATTTTTGTTCATCTTTGCCTCATTTCGATACACATCTTCAAGGCTTTTATCTTCCGTTTTTTGAAGTTTTAATGCTTCGAAAATGAATTATCTCTTGGAGATCTAGAAAATTTGAACCAGGAAGCGAGTAGAAGAATATGATTTTTTGAACATGCCGTTCATGGCTATTATCAATATTTGAAGAAGAAGAAAAAACTGCCTTCGAGGAAAAACTTTCCCTTTTCAAGGAGGAGGTGAAATAGAAAGTACAAAAAACAAACAGAGATAACGAGAAAATCGGTTCAACAGGTCGTTCGGGAGAAGGCAATAAGGAGAGTATCTTTCGATTATCATCACTACGTGGATGAAACGATAATGTTATCAGACGGAAAAGATAATTAAAACAATTAAGATCTCTGAAGGCGATGTTTGGATCTGAAATAAATCAAGGATCTAAATTTTTATTGACATGGGAAAACTCAAAAGTGGAATCAAGATTCTGGATGGAATTTATTTTATATGAGTCTGGGGAGTTGTCTGTGTTACTCTGAAATAATTCAACACTTCAAAGAAATTAATGAATACAGAAATATCTCGACATAACTTGTGAATCTGAGTTGAAAAGTTCAGATTTAATTCGTTAAAATAGTAGCTGTTCTCAACGCTTCTAAAGTGGGTTCCATTTTTTGTTGAACTCGCATCTTATCCGTTCATGACTTCCTCAGTTTGATTTCTGATATTTGTCAGATTTGATGTTAGAATAGTTGATGCAATTGGAGTTTGGTGTGAATGTATTTACGTTCTTGCTTCCACCAACTTGATTTACTGTAACAATTTTGGACCTCACATTGCTTCATCTTTCTCATCAATCTAACCTCAGCGAGTCACAAATAATACCACCTGATGTAAAAAATCACATGCATATCTCCAACCTCATCGGAACGTCTTCTGAATCCCCCATGCCACACCCAAAATGCCAACCGATCGACCATCATTCGTCGGTGTCCCCCAAACGGAGAAGAAGACGAACGAAAGGAGACGATATCTCATTATCAATATAAGCGCATCGCTAGTTTTCTATGAAATATTATCATTTGATAATGAGAATTTGAAGTATGTGTGTACATAAGGAATGGGTTGAAAAAAAAGAGGGAAGGATATCTTTCTACGGATATCAAAAGAGGAAAGCGGCAAAGATTTTGATGGAGGCGAAAAAAAAAGAAAATGTTCTGACGATTTTAATGATGGACACAGAACTGGAACGCGGAAGGAAAAGAGGATTAAAATGAAAGAAAGAGTTCTGGGATAATTTGGGTGAAAAATCGAAGAACAGAGCAAACTCGGTTGTTGTTTTGTAGAGTGGTTTCCGTTTGATGATAACGGTTTCAGAGTGATATACTTGATATGTCTTCAAACGGATGGCACAATTTCGAATTTTATGACTTATGGAAATTTTCATGTAACCTATCCAGATTCATGAGAAATAAAAATAAATACAGAGAAAAATTCAAGCATGCTAGTAAAATCCGAGAAATCAGGAGCACTGATGAAGTTGATCTTGTACTGTATCAAGCTAAATCTCATGCTCTGAATGTTTTTGATTTTCCAGAGAACTTCAAGAAAATAAATTGTCTGGAACTTCTCCGCCGCATCTCATGAATGTGATTATCATTTCTCTTGTCAATCCAAAATCTTGAAGTTTTCCTGAAATCTCTAAAAACTCCTCAAAGTTTATTTTTGAAGAGGAACTAAAAGTGCACCCAACAATCACCACACCCTTAATAATCGTAAAAAGTAATGATCAGATCATCAGCATATCACATTCTACCGTCTTCCCCTTGTCTTTTCCATCGGATCAAGCTTCTTCTTCTGTCTCTGGCATGGGAAAGGGCGTCGAGTAGGTGGTGTTTCACCGGCCCTCCGAGACATGTATCTGATAAGTCGGCGACGACGACGTGTTCTCTAGACTCTCCTCAAAATGAACGATATTTTTGGCCGAAGCTTAGGCGATATTCAACAGAACAACAAAAAAAGGAGCAAAAAGGGTAGGCGACCGCTGCAGACCCGACCCGTTTATAAGGACGGTGATGGCGAGAGGAGAAACACATCGTTCTTCATTCTGTCTTCTTTTCTAGCTTCATCTTCTCATGTCGATTGGAACATTTCTTTTTATAACTTTATTCATTTCTAATTATTTATTTTTCTTGAAGTGATACGACATACTGTAGACTTGAATTTAGCTAGTATTCCGTATGCGTATTTATATGATCCCAGCTCTTCGCTCATTTCCTAGTTCCTATCTTTCAGTATGAGCCAAGACGATAAGCAAAAGTTAGTGGAGGTCGAGACCGTGAAGAAGTTCGCGTTCTTCGGAATCGCCGTCTCCACTGTCGCCACATTGACAGCTATCGTGGCCGTTCCAATGCTCTGTATGTACATGCAAAATGTTCAATCTGGACTTCAAGATGAGATCAACTTCTGCCGTACTCGTTCTGACTCTCTTCGTGGAGAATACACCAAGCTCGACCAATTCCGTAAGGCCGAGAGCCGTGAGAAGCGTCAAACCTACCAATGCTGCTCTTGCGGAATCGGACCAGCTGGAGCCGTCGGAAACCCAGGACAAGACGGAGCCCCAGGAAATGACGGAAGACCAGGAGCTCCAGGAGCCCCAGGACCAGATGCTCCAAATGATCATGTTCAACCAACTCCAGCCGATTTCTGCTTCGAATGCCCACCAGGACCAGCCGGAAATCCAGGAAACCCAGGACCAAAGGGACCACCAGGACAACCAGGAGCACCAGGAGAGCAAGGACCAAATGGACGCCCAGGAACACCAGGAGCCCCAGGACCACAAGGACCACCAGGAGCCGGAGGACAAGACGGAACCCCAGGACAACCAGGAGCCCCAGGACAAGTTCGCACTGTTCCAGCTCCACCAGGAAACCCAGGACAGCCAGGAGAGCCAGGAGCCCAAGGACCACCAGGAGAAGATGGACACCCAGGAAGCGCCGGACCACAAGGACCACCAGGACCACAAGGAGAGCCAGGACAAGATGGAGCCCCAGGAAACCCAGGAGCACCAGGAGAGGCTGGAGAGCCAGGAAAGGACGGAGCCAAGGGTAAGTTATCTTTTCATTCCTCTCTTCTAACATTTTCGTATTTCTCTGTTTACAGGAGGATGCGACCACTGCCCAATTCCAAGAACCGCTCCAGGATATTAATTTTGCTACCTTCTTGCCTAAATTATTTCTCTTTCTCTCTACTTGTATGTATAATACCTGTCGAAACATTTCACGGGGCATTCCAAACCAATAAATGTATTGAATCAAAACGAAAAATGAACAGTGTCAAAAAGAACAAAATAAGAAAGAGAAGGTGATAGAAAGGGAAGGAGTACTAAGACAGAAGAAAGTGAAAGTTAATGAAATGACGGTCATTTAGAAAAGAAAAAGAAGAAGATGTGACTCGTAAAACAAAACTATTATGATTGGTTGGAAAAAACGGTAACGATGCAGGTGATTTTTTCGGAAAAGTTGAAGAAACTGGGAATTATGTACCGGAAGCGGAATCAAATTTTGGAAACGGAGCAAGTGAACCTGATTAGGGTTTTTCATCCATATAGTATAATGGTACTTCGAATGCTCAGTTTTACTAGTTTCCTCAGATTTCTGGTTACAAGTGGGTAATCATAACAGGATCAGTCAAAACTTTGTTTTGAAAATGTTTGCTCCAGCAAGTTTTGCTTTGAAACTATTGGATTGAATCTGAATCCTGTCGCTCTAGGTCTGAAGTTTCTTAGATTTTGATCTACCGATGCTGACCAAAGATCGTACGTGCAATTGTTGCGATTTTTAAATTCAAAGTCGGAAGGTGTTCGGAAGCAGCTCAGGTTGTCAGACTGGTTTGAGGGGGAGGCTGTGAGATGGTTTCGGTTTTGTTCTGAATAGCGTGTGCCCACACTCTGAAAGTCATTACCGTTCCTTCTTTTAGCGCAATTCTCAAGAGCAGTAAGGAAAGACCACGGAAGTTATAACTATCATCAGATTGATCTTTCGATTTTAATATGGGGACACTAAAGTTGAGTGAAGTTCGTAATCAGTTCAAAGAAGATCATACAAATCACATCTTCAGAACAAGAAGCAAATATATGTAGATGATAAAGTTGCTCTTGATTCAATCTCGAATATTTATGCTCTCAATCCTCAAAGAAGAAAGGTAATCAAATTTCTGAGAATTTGAAAAGACGCCGTTGTTGAAGATCCGTCTAGCCCAGTCGACGCTTCACTCATTACTATCATTTCCTGCTCCACACAATTCATAATGGTTCCCATGGCAATTCATCAGGATTGTTTTCAAGAACAATTCCATGCCTATTAAGCACTCTTTCTCCCATCTACTTCCGTCATTTTTCTGTTTTCCATCACAACGGCACGGTTTGCCTGTCGTGCCGATTGCAAGGAATGATAACAGTTCAGATCGGTTTTCCTTTTTCTGTTTTCTTTTTTTGCCCAGCAACGGTCGTCGTCAGTTCTTCTTCTTCTTCTCTTTTTTCATCTTCAAGCCAACCCCAAAAACCAATCAGCCCCTTCTCGGAATCTCTTAATTTTAGATGATATTTCCGTTTGACGTCTTCTTTTTTTTCTGGAATACCTACTCTCTCTGCCATCTCAACGTTGCCTAACAGTTACTGTAAAACGGCGCTATCGGTTGCGAAGCGAAAGTATAAAAGAGGTAGTCGAAGATAGTGGAAACCATCACACTCACGGACATGGCCGACGAGAAGTCACTCAAGTTTGCCGAGGCGGATTCCGTCAAAAAGTTCGCCTTCTTCGGTAATTACTTTTTATTGCTTATAAGGTTGATCAATAGAAGATCAGTAACACTAACTTAAGTGTAACAGTAAGTGTAATCTCACACCTACTATTTCTTCCAGGTGTGGCGGTTTCCACCATTGCCACTTTGACTGCCATCATCGCCGTGCCAATGCTCTGTTTGCACATGCAAAACGTGCAATCCGGACTCCAAGAGGAGCTTGTCTTCTGCAAAGCAAAGAACTCCGATCTGAAATCCGAGTTCTTCAAACTCGACAAAGTCCGATCCAGCGCCGTCGCTGATCGTCAAAAGCGTCAATCCGAATACCAATGCTGCTCTTGTGGAATCGGAGCTGCTGGAGCACCAGGAACTCCAGGAGAGGACGGAGCTCCAGGAGATGATGGAAAGCCAGGAAACGATGGAGAGCCAGGTCGTGATTCTACTGATAAGGATGAGAAGCCAACTGCTGCCGACTTCTGCTTCGATTGCCCAGTTGGACCACCAGGACCAGCCGGAGGACCAGGACCAAAGGGACCACCAGGACCACCAGGAGGACATGGAGAACCAGGACCAGCTGGACGTGCTGGACCACGTGGACCACCAGGACCAGGAGGACCACAAGGAGAGGCTGGAGAGGATGGAGGAGCTGGAAACCCAGGACAAGCCGGACAAGTTCGTTCTCTTCCATCTCCACCAGGAGAGCCAGGACAGCCAGGAGAGCCAGGAGGAGCAGGAGAGCCAGGAGCCGATGGACGACCAGGACACCCAGGAAGAGCTGGACCACCAGGACCACCAGGAGACAATGGACCAAATGGAGAGCCAGGAAAGGACGGAGAGGATGGAGCTCCAGGAGCCGCCGGAAATGCCGGAGCCAAGGGATCCTGCGACCACTGCCCACCACCACGTACTGCTCCAGGATATTAGATTGTCTTTCAATTTGGATATTTTCTTTATTTTCGTATCGTTTTTATTTCAAAGGAGAATGAAAACTTTCGAGTATTACTCCCTCTTCGATAAGGTCATTTCCAAGAATTGTTAGTTTGTCTGTGGGATGATCGTACTGTAACCATCGAAAGCTGAGTATTGACGTTGGAATTTGCTGTTGAGATTGCGTAGTAACTTTTGCGAAAAATTAAGAGATACCTATTAGATACGGTACATCTCCTTTGGTGACTGTCCTATTGAACCCTAGTTCCGGTTTGGTCAACATTGATACAACGTCTTCTGTCTCTTCGAAAAATTGAAGATCGAAGTTGTGATAAGAAAGTGGAAAATACTGAGAACGCACTTCTGTTTCGATTGTCAAACTTTAAGTTGATAGCAGTCAACTTGATAAAATCTAAGAGAAAGTTAACCAAATTTGGAATTAACAAAACCGTATCGAATTTCTTATTGACTATGTATGAACAAGTTCAAATTTAATCAGATATCCATAGACATGTGCTCCACAGAGTCCTTCTTTGACCTCTAAAAAACCTGAAGTTTCCTCGATAGTACTTGTTCGATTCTATTGTCCAAAAGTTCAATTTGAAACGAGGAACCCGAGTACAAACAGAAGACGTTCTGCTTTCCCTTCGAATTCCTCTGAAGACGTTCAACGATCACAGTGTAAGACAGAAGCTGAGAAAAAAGCCATAGAAAAAAACCTCGCGATTTTCGGTTTTTTCTGCCTCAGTCGTCGTCCTTTTGGCGCCAAAAACATCTGTGATAAAGTACTAATCCTCATTTGATTCATTTGATTTCAATTCGAGAATGACGAGACAACAAGGTGTCAGATTTTAATAGGATTGTATATTCGGATTAGGGGAATGGAATATAGAACACTAAAAGGTTAGGTTGGTGGAAGAAGGGGAAGGAGAATTATGACGAATGAGGGAGGAATGTTGCCTTGGAGAAATTAGTTCCTGATGAGGGAAAAAATGTCTGGGTGGTCATAAAAAATAGATGGGAATGAGAAGGAGTGGCCAGGAAATCTAACACTGATTGTCATGGAGAAATATCTAAATACTTCAGAAAGACTGTGATGATCGAATGAACCCATACGAAATCTAGAACTCCAAATTTATTGCAGATTAACGGACTACAAGTATGAAAGCCGATATTGGTTTTCTGACCACTAAGAATCGAGGAACAGTTGTGATCATATTGAAATCATCATTATTGATAAAAGGCCAACATTAAAGGGGGAGTCCACTAATTCCAAAATTTTTGATTTTTTTACATCAATCGATGCAGAATTTGGGCGCGGGAAATATTTTCTCTTGGAGTCTAGTCTCAAAATGCCTAATTTTCGAAATATAGGTCAAAAACAGGTCAAAAAAATCAACTGTGAGGGTGCAGAACTCACGTTTTAGGGTGCGAATATTTCTTGAGGGTGCAAATTTCCACGTGAACAAAATTTCTGCACCCTCACAGTTGATTTTTTGACCTGTTTTTGACCTATATTTCGAAAATTAGGCATTTTGAGACTAGACTCCAAGAGAAAATATTTCCCGCGCCCAAATTCTGCATCGATTGATACTAAAATCTCCTAATTTCAGAAATAGTGGACTACCCCTTTAAGTACTTATTCCGAAATTCGGAACTCAAGATCCTTGTTGAACTCACCGAAAAAGTTATGAATTACTTATCAAAAATAGAACCTCAATTCGATTGAGAATCTTTCACCATCTTCCTCCTAATCCTTGTATGCATCATTGTGACACTGGTCATTCGATACCTTCTCCATCAATTCTTCCTTCCCATCCATATCAACGGATCGTTTTCATATATCAAAACGGATGCCATCTGGCTTCTTCTTTTTTCTTTTCTTTTTTCCACTTCATCTTCAGCTTTTTCCCTTCTGTTCCTCTTCGTAAAAACTGGCAACGGTACGGGGTGGGGCGAGAAAAAATCGGTTATCCATCGGAGACGCCTGGGGGTGAAGGAGTCGGAGGCGAGTCGATAGAAGATGGGAGGGGCTTATTGAGTATAAAAGAAGAGGGGATAAAGCTGAATCTCATCGAATCATTCACTCAGATTTGCAATTTCAAACAGCAATATCCTCCATGTATTCTCATTCAATCATCGTTCTTTCTCACATTCTGAAAATTTATAACATCAATTTATTAGCTGATTCTTGATCACTCTCCCGATCTTCGCATTTTTCCTTATATGATTATCGACGTTCCCTCATTTTTCAATTTTCCAGATGGAGGAGAAGCAGAAACTTGTCGAAGTCGAGACCGTGAAGAAGTTCGCGTTCTTCGGAATCGCCGTCTCCACTGTCGCCACATTGACAGCTATCGTGGCAGTTCCAATGCTCTGTATGTACATGCAAAATGTTCAATCTGGACTTCAAGATGAGATCAACTTCTGCCGTACTCGTTCTGACTCTCTCCGTGGAGAATATACCAAGCTCGACCAATTCCGTAAGGCCGAGAGCCGTGAGAAGCGTCAAACTTACCAATGCTGCTCTTGCGGAATCGGACCAGCTGGAGCCGTCGGAAACCCAGGACAAGACGGAGCCCCAGGAAATGACGGAAGACCAGGAGCTCCAGGAGCCCCAGGACCAGATGCTCCAAATGACCATGTTCAACCAACTCCAGCCGATTTCTGCTTCGAATGCCCACCAGGACCAGCCGGAAATCCAGGAAACCCAGGACCAAAGGGACCACCAGGACAACCAGGAGCACCAGGAGAGCAAGGACCAAATGGACGCCCAGGAACCCCAGGAGCCCCAGGACCACAAGGACCACCAGGAGCTGGAGGACAAGACGGAACCCCAGGACAACCAGGAGCCCCAGGACAAGTTCGCACTGTTCCAGCCCCACCAGGAAACCCAGGACAGCCAGGAGAGCCAGGAGCCCAAGGACCACCAGGACCAGACGGACACCCAGGAAGCGCTGGACCACAAGGACCACCAGGACCACAAGGAGAGCCAGGACAAGATGGAGCCCCAGGAAACCCAGGAGCACCAGGAGAGGCTGGAGAGCCAGGAAAGGACGGAGCCAAGGGATCTTGCGATCACTGCCCACCACCAAGAACTGCTCCAGGATATTAAGCGTTGCTTTTTCCAAAGTTTGCTTCTTATTTTGGTAAGTTAATGACTCCTTCTCTTTCTTCATATCCTGAATGTTTTCTTTTCAGGGTACGAGTATCAATGACAACTATAACTCCATTCTTCCTCTTCTTGTCAATCGACGAAACCATCTCAGACATCCTCTCTCATAACCTCCCTAATTTATTTTGACTCTTTCTTCTCTTCTTTCCAAATTTCGTTGTTTTGCGCCTGTCCATACAGGGTATGCGCGAGCTTAAACAGTGTAAATAAACGTTTTCGATAGAAAAATGTTATCAATTATCATATAAATCAAGATTATCAGAAGAATGTTGTCTCATCAACACAAATCGAAACCTGAAGTGTTCCAAGTTTTCAGTTTTCTCTCCGAAAACCGAAGAGACAGGTAGAGTGAAGAACGAAGACGTGTTTGTTAGCCAGTTTTTGCAACATCATCATGACATTTCTGTGCGCCGCGTAGAGAGAGGAACTGGGTAAAGTTCGGGAGAAAATGAAATCGAATAAGGAGAAAGGGGGGGAAATAACGGAAAACGGGAAGGACAGGAGAACTGATTGATGGCTATAAACCATTTTGCCATTTTTGAGATAACGAGGGGTTAGATGGATAAATGTTTGGACTGTTGTCGAGGAGGAGATTTACGGGGGATATTTCTTGAGATTGAGAGTTTCTAGATTGTTTTGTAGTTAGAGTCTGTTGAACTTGAAGGACTTCCTAGAAAATTCGTCAGGTCTTTCAACTTTGAACTTCTTCTAAGAATTGGATCCCAAACTAAATGGACTATGAGGATTCCAAATCTGCACTGAAGATTGGTTATATGCTAACATAACTCGTTTCCAGCCATCAATTTTAAACCAAACATTTTCAGTCAGAGCTGAAATATGGGTCCTCAAAGATGCAATTAGTCAAAAATGAGTACTAGTTGGGATTTTGATTGGTGATAACTTGAGTTATGTGTACATTTTATCAATTTTTGCAGATTTGGAATCCTCGTGGTCAATTTAGTCTACGATCCAATTTTCAGAAAACGTTCGAATCTCACTGTGAGCTTCTTTTCAATTTGAAGAAATCCATCAAATATCAAATCAAAATCTATAAATCTATCTAACTCTTCAATCTTTCAATCTTTATTCCTGATCCTCAAAAGTTCACATCTCAATCCAACCTAACATAACATGACGATCCAATTTGTTTCTCATTGATAGCAAATAAAGGGGCTTCGCTTTCTGGAAGAGGAGTCGGAGATAATCCAGGGCCAGGAGAAGCGGTCGAAGTTGTTTTAGATGAGGATGGTGTACCGTTATTCCCTTGTTTACTCGCTTTTCTTGTCACCGAAGTAGATTCTTTTTTCTGAATTCATGCTCCAGTTTATGGCTATAATGGTAAGCTGTTACCTTTGTATTTGATGCTCGTGGATATATGGGAATCTTGGCCAACGGATTCTCTTCGTCATCATCAAACTCATCTGGTCTCACTTCAGGTTCCTTTATACTCAGTTTGATTTTTACGTCTTCTGAAAATGAATGATACGTCAGAATCCATATCCAAGCTCACTATCACTATTATTTTCCTTCTGGTTCTCCTTTTTCATCTTCTTCTTTCTCCTAAGTCTCGTCGATTTTCCTTTCTCCTGATTCTTCAGTTTCTTTTCCGGTACTATATCATCTTGCTGCTTTTTCTGATTACTTGCTGGTTTCATTTTCTTTGACTGAAAATCACTAAAAGTATTGTTCAAATTTGAACTAAAGCTTACACAAATCACAAAGACTATGCCAATAAACAATAAACAATACAATTGAAGAGTTTTGAATAAAATCTCTGATCCCGATACAATAATCATCTCTGATTATTTATGGGATCTCCGAATACAAAATAGGAATAACTTCCTTTCAATCGATTCGGATTTTGCTCTTGCGTGTGAATATGTTCTTTCTCAAGAAAAATTCAATGTTTCTATCAGGGAACCACCCTCACTGTGTGACAACTCTCAGGACTTCTGATTACCACAGAAAACAAGAAAAACAAAAGACAACACAATCAAAATAAATGATTCATTGAAAGGTATCAGTCCTACACCTTTAAAAAATAAGCCGACTTGTCATTGATGCCGATTTGGCTGGATTTCGTTGTTCTAGTTCTGTGCACTAGTATCGGTATTTTCGTCAGTTGCACCCCACAATGGTGGCATGTAGCTGACCAAGTTTCCATTGGTAACCACACTGAAGATGATTGCTCCGATGATGAACGCGAGGACGACCACGATTCCGACGACTGAAAATTTGAGTTTGAACTTGTGCGAAATCTCGATGCTTACTGATTCCAGCGCAGAAAATGGTTCCTTCGATACGGTACAAGAAGTTTTGCGACTCGAATTTATCGGCTTTCCTTACTTTCTTTGTCTTTGGTTTTCCCTTCGACTTCTTCGATTTCTTCCCCTTCTTTGTCTTCTTCTTCTCCTCATCTTTCTTATTCAAAGTTCCGAGCAAATCGAACATCGCCGATGATCCACCATTGGCTCCTGCTGGTGCCGGAGATGGATCTCCTGCGTCAGTGAATGAGACGTTGTCATCAGCCATCTTCTATTTATGCCTCTTGTTTCTCTCAAAAACCTTCCAATTGTTCTTTTACATCTAAAAGAGAAACTTACCGTTTAGAGCTCAATGAGCAACCGGCTCCTGTGGAAATCTTTGGTTATCAACAAGAATGCTCAAATGTCGAAGTGAGAGAAAATCAGACTTTACGAAAAGATAAGGATCGGGGAATCAGAATGCCACGTTTCCCAAAGATCAGTACATTTTAAAAGAGTCTATGAAAAATTGTTTTCAGCGTGTAAACTTTTTCGAATTAGGGTGTCAGATTAGTAGTACATCTTGATAAGAAACTGCTATAAATAAAGGAAAAATTTGAAGATCCAGTCAGTGTTTAACTTTAACAGTAAACTCCAACCGAAGCCCAATCATGTCGTTGACCGCCGATCCACCAGCATGCACCGTCCCAGCGGCCGGAGGAGCCTCCACCCACAAGCTCGTCAATGGAGGAGCCGAAAAGCTCATTTTCAAGGTATCAAGATGTCAGAAGACGATGTTGCTTCTAACAAGATTGTTGCAGATCAAGTCGTCGAACAACAATGAGTACCGTATCACCCCAGTGTTCGGTTTCATTGATCCATCTGGAACCAAGGACATCAACATCACCCGTACTGCTGGAGCACCAAAGGAGGACAAACTCGTCATTCACTTCGCCAACGCTCCAGCTGATGCCACTGATGCTCAGGCTGCTTTCGCCTCGGTCACTCCAGCTGGAACCGTCACCATTCCATTGTCGGCTACCGCCTAAACTTTGTCATTAAGA
This sequence comes from Caenorhabditis sinica, assembly GCA_963932045.1. Classification (NCBI taxonomy): domain Eukaryota; kingdom Metazoa; phylum Nematoda; class Chromadorea; order Rhabditida; family Rhabditidae; genus Caenorhabditis; species Caenorhabditis sinica. The sequence continues at coordinate 9,331,618 of OZ009941.1, read as the reverse complement.
GTCGAAATAAACCTTGTTCTTTACTTTTCTTAAATCATTCGAAACGAAAATAGACACGCATAGTCTGTGGGAATCAAGGGTACTTCAGTAATGAGGCTTTGAATGATGAATTCGGTTGCTAGAAAAATTTCGATGCATAACAGGGAATACTGGGAGTAATACGGTTACACACTGGTGACCAGTATTGTCGTTCTTTGATTACAGTATGGGACAAGTGATGTTGGATAATGAAGAATTGGTGGGACGAGAGACTGAAGTAAAGCTAGAATTCTACAGTAAACATATAGACAAGAATTGGTGAAGCAAGAGAAAGTCAGTGAACAGCATTTAGGCGAGACGGTTGCAGTTTGTGCAGCGATTTTGAACAGTGCATGGAACACAGCAGAGGAAGATCAATCCAAATGGGAATGTGAAGATTGTAAGCATTATAAGGCAAAGAAGGCAGCACATATCTGTCTGGCGGGTGATGACTCCGACTGTCTGAAATTTGAGATTTTATTCATGATTCGAATCTAGTCGGAAACTTACGCAACGCCGACATGGTGCTCCTGGTTGCACATGAACTATAACGTTGCTACCGGCTGGATTCTGAATACGAACAGCTCTCACGATTTGATCGACTCCATCGGGTTGTGGGAGTCGAGATTGAGCTGGAATGGGAAGATTTATTTAATTTCAATTTTTGAGAAACTTACTGATTTGTGGTGGCTGATAGTAGATTGGAGGCTGTCCACTGTAGTACTTTGGTTGTTCGTTCGATCCACCGTATGTTGGAGCTGCTGGATAAGACATTGCAGCCTGATAGGATGGTGGAGGCATATCGTATGCAGTCATTGCAGGTGCTGGTCCAGCAGATGCATGTGCTGGGGGAGGCCCAGCTGGAACATTCGACGAGGAAGATGCAACTGGTGGAGAAGTGACATGAACGACTGCCGAGTTTTGAATATCAGTGCTTGGATAAACGAATCCAACTGGTGGTGGTGGGCGAGTCGGAGAAGATTGTTCAGGAGCCGTTGGAGCTGATGGTGTCACCGAACTACTCGATTCGCCAGTTGGTGGCTGCAAATATTTGATTTAATGAAATATGGGAGTGGACGACGGGACAAACTTACGCTATCTGGAAGAGGTTTCTTGCCTGTATCGTGATTATCTGTCATGTCGAGTGAATCGAAGCTGGAAAAAATATAATTCTTGTTTGAAACTGATGTTGCTTTCGAATTGATAAATAACGAGTGGTCTGCACCAGGAAAATATTGAGAAAAAGGAAGAAAAGTAGAAGAGAAAAAATTATTTATAGTTATCAACTAATAAAAGCCTAAACTGAAAAAGAGAGGACCTAACTTTAAACACACGTATAGAAAAAGAGCAACCAATAAAAAATAACGGTAACGCGGATTTGAGCAAAAAGGAGACATTGAGCATTTAGAAAAACAACTGGGAAAGACGGTAACATTCGGAAACAATAAACAATTATATTTTCTTATATATTCTACTCGCCATGAAGTGGCATGCTAAACGAAACAAAAAAGATTACAAACTGAGAATGAAACAATTCGGAGAAGACATAAACACGGGAATTGGTTTGGAAGATTCGTTGTTGATGACTCTGTAAAAAATGTTAACTGAACTGATTGAAATGTATTGATTGGTTGGTGGAGAGAAATCACCGGTAGAACGAGAGAATGATGGTAAAAAGTGGTTCGCGATAATACGCTGCCTCCCTGTGATAATATGATAACAGATGAGAGAAGGAGAGAGAACATGAGAGAGCGAACTAGAGAATACATAGCTATCTGTTGACTGAGGGTGTTCTATCCTTCTGCACTCTATTAACATATTTAATGTTGCAGTGGCATTTTAGGGAGAAATCATAATGCCGTGGCTTTTGATGGTGTTCAAACTTTCCGAATTACGGTAGATGTGAGGACGGAGTGGGAATCCAACAGTTATAAAACTTTAGACTCTGTTTTATGATGTTGAATCCATGAGGAAGGAAGTAAGAAAATACAAGTTCTATTCATTCTGAACAACACTTGAGAGGAAGAAAGGGAAGATAGCGCCCCAACAGGTCGATTCACAACTTTGTATGACCACATATTCTCGTACCGTCTTATGCATATGTTACGAAGTGAAACAATCACAATTCAATTCATGATAATTTAATTGAAGGTGTATTGGAATTCCCATTCGAATCCGTTTCAATGATCTCACCTACACACTTTTTTAAGACAATACGGAATAATCGATGAGTACAATCTAACACAAACATCTATTTTTTATGCTTCAATAGTTTTCAATTGAAAGAGATTTCAATCTAGTCTCGCCTTCTCTGCTAATCTCTGAATAGAAAAAAAGTGCGGTGAATCTAGATGAGAAAACACAGAGAAAAGAAAAGTCTCGTAGTCAGTCTCTTTTGTATTTCGTAATGAATTGATTGAGAAAACTGGTAACACCTCCTAACTTGCGCTTCTGCTGAAGACTGAAGAGGAATACAATTCGGCAAAAACACTAGCTGACTAGGAGATGCTGTGGTGGCATAAGGTGTCATATTTCATAATTCACGCAGGATGAAATAAATTGGAGTGGCTGTTTGAGGGAAGAGGTATTCCTCAGTATATCTGTACTTCTTCATTTGAAGATGTTTCACATAAATTCGAAGTTCTTGCAAAGACAACAGATCAAAACACGCACATGTTGTTCGAATTTCTTTTGTGAAACGAAAAAAAGCAAAGATGAAGACGACGGGATACAACCATGGCGACGTCAAAAAGAAGATGACGACCGGTTCATGGTGATACAATAGCCAAAGACACGCGAAACGAGAGGGTTTTGATTCGCTAATGTGACTCATCAACTTGTTCATCTTTCTTTACTCGCGCATAGAGTAATATAAGAAAAGGATAACCTAGAAATTTCAAGCAAAACTTAGTGATCTGAACAGGCAGAATTCGAAAATCGTAGTTGAATAATGCAATTCAAGATTTGAAAAACTCATAAATTATTCGATTTCTTGGTCAGTTAGAACTCAAAGACCAGAATTCCACCGTTTGGAGAACTTAATCAAGTTGGCTCGTAATGCATAAATTCGTCATATTGGTTAGATCAAGAAATGTTGTTCAACCATTATTTTAAATAAAGTTTGCGCTCTTAACAAAAAAAAACTCCTGATGACAGCAGTCACAACGAACGAATCAGTGCAATTTTCGGACAGAAAAAGAAGAGAAGGAAAGAGCGAAGAAAAATCCGTGATGAGACGAGGAAATAGCTGGCGAGACACACGGAGAAGCAGTTAGACACAAAACAGAAGATGGATGAAAAGTGTTCGTCGAACATTCAAGAGAAGATTACGTCATCACAGTTGACCTGGCCAACTAGATGCGTTTCGAACGAATGATCGAATCGATTGAGACCTATCCCAAACGCAAACTGTAAATAGGGAAAAGTTAAGTGAAGTGGGGGGCGACAACTGTCTTTATTGATTTAAGTCGCAGGTGTTTTTTCTTCAAAAATTGTTCTTGCGAAAAGATCATCTGCGACAACTATAGAGTTTCTCAGCGGAGGGCATAGACGAAAAAACATAGTATCTTGATTGACACAAAAAATTCGTATGAAAGGTCACGGGTGAAACAATAAGTGTGACAAATATGTTCTGGAATTTTCAATAGTTTCGCAACAATTTGGTTACAAAAACTGAGGAGAATGGCTACGTGGGTGTTCCATCTGTTTCTCTCCGTCTCTTCTATTTTTGTTATATGACCTGTCAGATGGACGAACATGCGGTAATAGGAAACTGAATGAAGGTTATGGATAGACTACGGAAAATAATTGGCGAACGGAATATTCAATGCAAGAATTTACCAAGTTTCAAATCAATCTAGCGCCTCTCTCATATTCAAACTGTCAAGTATGTTAGCACAGCTAACCACAATCATCATTCCCTCGGTCTACGGCCCTCATACACAAAAAAACTCACCGCCATCTGACTCATGCATTTCCATCATAATGTTTACGTTTATTCGCTTGACAGGCGATGAGCTGTAAAAACAATAATAGCATTAACGGTTGATTACGGTAGGGAAGGAATATGGCAGAAAAACTAACCTCTTAGAGGGAGCATCAACGGCATTTCATCGGCTACTGTGCATGAATGCTCTTCTCCGCGGAATAAATAACGAACAGTGAGCATTTTCGGGTCTCCCGGACATGGATCGTAGAATCCAGGAAGTTGGCTCTGAAAGAATTACATTGACTCTGAAAAAACTTGCAATACAAAATGATACCTTGATAGTATAAACCCTCAATTGACTGTCGTTTACCATCGCTTGCAGTGGAACGGTAACATCGATCGTTCGTTCGCCAGCCAATGGATACGCTCTGGTTCCGCTGACATCGCATTGACCATAACGAGCACTTTCAATGATCACACCTTGTTTCGATTCTTCATCTCTTCTTATTCTCTCAGCTGTTGCTCTCATCAAATTGACAATGTTGGCTGCTTCCTCCTTCTTGGCTACATCAACTTCTTGTTCACGTGAATTATCTTCGAACATCATCTTGAAGCGTTCCCACCATGGACGGAAGATCACTTTAGCCAATCGGAAAGTGAAATATGGTAGAGCGACTCCATATAACACACTCCGAGAAAGAGCTTCCTTATCATCGCACAACACGATTTGCCAATCGAAAGTCGATTGTCCAGCTTTCAGTTTGAACTTTGTATACAGCAAACACGATGGGAAAGAGAAATGGAAAGAGCAAGAAACTCGTGAATATCTCGAAAGTCGACGATCCATGCTGATAGCTGGGTTGATTCCATATGTCGTCAGTTGTACAGACATTTCAGTGATAGAATCGTTCTCTGGCTTCCGAATGAAGTACACCAGCCGGACATTCGAATTGACTGGTGAGAGAGTCAAGCTTCCAACAGCTTTCGCATGATTGTTTTCTGTGTGAACCATTGTTGTAGTCAGCGCGTTAGCAATGGGTGACACGTTCAACACGATACTTCCTTGCCACCGGGTGTGAAGTCTCATTGAGTAGACTGAAAGATAAAGTATATGTGAAGCAAGTCCCCAAGCATCATATAGGTAAAAACTTTCGGTTTTGACAGATCGAGTTTGTTTTGATGATCAGTACAAAATGATCTCGTGTATATAAAAATTGATGCAAAAGCTGTCTAAGACTACTCACTCATCGCGATCGACGGGATAAAAGCTTCATGGAGCATATTGTATTGTAATTGTGGTTGCACAATCACTGCTGCTCTTGTGAAGACATTTCGAGCGGCACGACACGTCAATGACACGGATTCTGCGGAGAGAGATACTGTGTTCTATAAATAGGTTAATTTGAGAGTTTCATTTTTATCCTTCTTTTTTTTTTGAACACAAACCTCCAGGTTGAAATTCCCTGCAACACGTTTCCAAACAGCAGTCACGCTTCCATCTCCACGTCCATTTCCAGTTTTGACTCGTCCAGAAAGTCCGAAACGATCGACTCCGGTAAAAGCACAGTCAATAGATTGGGAAAGAGAAATTCCTAGAAGTTGAGGAGGATATCTATCTTCTTCGTTTTCTTGAAACAATCCAGCAACTGTAGTCTTGATCATGAATGTGCTGGTTGGATGAACTCTTTGCAACATCAGTTCTCGATCCTTCAGTCGTTGAAGAAACTCGTATTCTTTCCGAATATTTTCTGGATTAGCTGAACGCGATACTAGCTCCCATCCTTGTGTATCAAGTCCTTGAACTCCTAGAGCATCATAAATTGCTCTCTGTTTCGGATCCAACAGTACCTCGTGAGCTCTCCGAAGTTTCACAAAAACGCGTTCCGCATCTTTCTTCTCATCATTATTGGTGAACCTATCTGGATGGAACATGAGACACCTTTTGCGGTAAGCCTTAATAATTTCGTCATCAGTGGCCTGAAAGTAAATGATCCATGGATATTTTTGGAAGAACTGAGGTATTTACGTCTTTGGGAACATTCAGAATAGCGTAGAAGTCAATTTCTTCTTCTTCCTCGAGCAACAGATCCCCGTCTTCATCCCCACAAATCGAAGATCCTGAGGAAATCGACATCCTGAAATTAAATTTACTTTTGTAACTTGAGACATATTCTCCCTGATGCAATTATTTTAACGATTGAGATTTACACGGTTGATAAGTTTTAAGTCTGAATCCACACATAATAACGAATTTTATAAAATCGAATAGAAACACACTTGTAAAGTTAAAAACTCAGCTGATTACGTTTCTTTTTTCATCGTTGTTGCAAAAAAACATCAAAGCGAGTTTTGCGCAAAGGATCCGGAATGACGCCAACCTGATTGTTTGCGCATCATTCGATTCCGGCGCGAATTTATAATTAGTATTTCAGGTTTGCATAAAAGTTTTTTCAAAGATCAACAGGAATTAGATTTAGATTTCAGATTATCATTCATTAAAATAAATTTTATAAACATTTAAAACCGAAAACAAATGATATGTATTTATTTTCTGATGCGATTTGTCAAATATTAAATTCACAATATAATGCGAATTCCAATTTATCAGCTACCGTGTAAAGGGCACTGTGTGGCAAATATTAGAAGATACGAAGAGATCTTACAGTGTAATAGATCACAATCAACAAAGGAGTCAAATCGAATTATTCAATTCTGGGTTTTGGCATTTGAAAATAATAATAAATAGTAAAGGAGTCGGTTCGGTGTTGTTGTTTCTTTTGGTTGTTGGCGAGATGTTGGTGGAATGTTTTGGGGTGAGTGGGTGGTTTGGTGATAAGATCATAGGAGAGGAGGACTAGGATTACACTATCTGAGATGACGTGATGGTGGAGTCAGAAGATGTTGAAGACTACCGAGATGGAGCAGATGTCATTGTTTGCCTTGCTTTTTCACTGATCGGAGAGGATACTGAAAACAATCATTTTGGATTGGGGATCTAACATCCAACTAAGGAAGTTCCGCATATTCTAAGGCTTCATTTCAAATCTTTTTGATCTTGAATTTTATATAGTTAATGTGCCGAAAATCGGAGACCGCGTGGCTTCTCGAAACATTTCTCAAGTCTGACAGCTGACATTTCTGTATGATTTTTGAGTTACTCGTATGATCCCACTCGAAAATTGAACAGGTGAACTATATTTCACCAGCTAGCCTTTTGCAGATTCTGACGATACGCGTCGTTTCAAAGTTCACTTCGAGCACACACACATACCTCAAAAGGGTCTGCACTGAATTCATCTGTATAATCAGAAATCGGCTGCCCCCTTCTTTGTCGATCCAGCACTTCGATTGCTGTGAACTCGTTGAAATAACCATCTGGTATGCTCTTCCGATGCCTCCGCAATACTTGTTCGTTATCAATCATTCGTTCTAACTGTTGTATCGTCTGAAATTTAAAAATGAAGATTTGAATAGGGATTGGATGTTGTCTGAAACTACGAGCGGCAATTAACAACCAGCTCATCATAACCAAACATCACTAATTTCATACATTCTATTTCCAAAACTATGGCTGTTTCTGTTATGGCTTCTAAATCTGAGGTGTGTCAGAACCCCTTGATATGAAATCTGACCTAAGAACTCGGTCTTTATCTTCATCATTATATCTTCAGTTCTGATTCTAGGAATACTGAACCTTAAAGTTCAAACAGACCTGATAATACGGTGGTTGCACTCTCCTTACTACCAACAGAGGACTGGAGGAAATCAGTTGTGTGAGGAATAAGACAAGTAACAGAAATCGAAGGAAGAAGTGATTATACGTGCTGCTCATTTGAACACACCTGTGTTTTACCTGAAAATCTGATACATTGAAGTTTTGAATTTTGGAAAAATAAGAGGAAGAAGAGAAAGCGAAACATAATCGTCTGAGGTCGAGAGAAACAAGAGGGAGGGAGGAGCGTTATTTGCAGATGTTTTCTGAAAGTACCCCCACGATGACGTCTTCTGATTCTTCGTCGGCTAAACAGTCTCTTTTTCTTCCACCAACTTCTTCTTCTTCACTTTCAGACACGCCAACAAATTGACAAACAACACATTCGGACAGAGGAGACAAAATAAACTTCTGATCTGATTATTAAATCTACCATAACTTGATTATCAGCTAAGAAGAGAGTCTAAATGTATCGGAATACATCACCACAGTAGGATGACGACGCAGTCAAGACTAGGGCGACCGGAAGTAAATTACGCTATTTCCTTCAGAAATGAGCAACAAAAAATAGGAGCAGAATACACGAATTACTTAGGCTTGATTAGCCCCACATATGTGCCATTTCATATTTCAAAATGCCTCCTCATTCCCGTTTTGGTATCAATTGAGAAACCATACGATGAGCACTTTTGGTGGGAAAGTGAAATGGGCGGAGCCTAATTCGAATTTCGAAAGTTTAACGTCAGTGTCTAGTTTAGCGAATCCCTACAACCCGCTTCTTCTTCCGAATAGAGTAGATCAACGTTCAGCTCATGCCTCCAAGAATAGTGAAGAAAGAAGAAGGCGCAGCGGATTAGCTCTATTTTTAGATATAAACGGGGTGGGATAGATAAAATGTCAAAGTGCATTGGGGCAGGACATAAGTTCTTGGAAACAAATAAAGAAAGGAAATGAAGAGGTGGTCAGAAAAAGAATGATCTGAAAATAGTGTAGATGAAAGTGCACTGAACTGTAATCAAATAGGTGTGTCTGGTTTTGGAGACGATGTGTTGGAGTTTCTTGAGTGGGAGAGAAGAAATTTGGGGATATCCAGGTGGGAAGAAATAGAAGAATTCAGGAAATGAGGTTTGTGGTTTCATTCGTCAACAAGAGATACGGGCACAAAACGAACAGAGTTCGCGGTTGGGTGAGAATCTTCTTGATGTCACTCCCAGATGTGGAAAAAAGAGAGAACAATATGATTCCGATGTCTATGGTGTCTCGAGAAAACTATGATGTTCAGCTTTCCCACACACCCACAATGAAAATGATAATCTGATCACATACGAGAGTATAGTGGGAAGTGAATCGAGATGGTACAAGTCTGCAAATTCATCCGGATCAAAGGTTCATCCCAGGCGGCTTGTAATCTTGATACGATCAAGGAGGATGATACTTGAAACTCTTTTGAAATATTCAGAGATCGAGTACAAAAAATGAACCTATTTTTTCAGAAGTACTTGAACGGAACTCAACAAAGTGTGAGAATTTGAGATCTTCTTGTAGGAAGGACTGAGAAACAAGAATCATGTTAGTAAACACATTGTCTGCTTACCTCACACCTAGATGCTATCAAAAGATGACGCATTCATTGAGACACAATGTGTTGTGTCTTGTTTCCTAATTTAAACGAACCCCCTGACTCAAATGGGATTAGGTTGGGCTAGGAGAGAGGAGTGCAAACTGGAAAAGATTAGAGAGGCGAAAAATAAGAAGAACAATAGGAATCAGAACAGAATGACGATTATTGAAGTGATGAGAAGGGGAGATGAAGCAGATTGGATTGTATTCAAAACTACCTGGTGTTCATATAAACAATCTCTCACTATATATTCCCCCAATGAGCTCATCTTTTTTCTGATCAGATGAGTAACTCCATTGGGACCATCCGACTGTCGTCTTGTCTAGTGGAGCACAGATGGTGACGTCAAAAAAGTTCGAAACCAGAAAACTAAGGATGAGAGAGAATGAATGTCCATTAGGTCAACACAACCCAGCATAAAGTTTAGTGGTCCCCACGAAAAAAGAGCTGATGACGAAAAATGGGAGGGACGAAGCAAAGAGCCACTTTTGCAGAAATATTCTCCACTCACATGGGTGGTGGTGGTGGGTGGGTGAGCAGGTCCCAGCAAGTGGGGCGCGAAAAATGAGGAGATCTAAAATTCGGTGAACAAACAATGATGATGTGAAAATCGGGGGGAGTAGATGAAGAAAAATCAGTTTGGGCAGTAAATGATTCCGGAGGTTAGAAGAAGTCTCGCACCTACAATTAGCAGAAGTGGGCGGAGTCTACTTTTCAAGCTGTTTTGAGGGAAGAAAATGAGAAAAAACCATCTTGTTCTAGTTTTTACGAGATGTGCTAATGAGCTCAATGGTCGAAGAGCAGAACGAACTGGCACGACACTAGTGGTCCATGTTCAGAGGATCTTGAAATAATACGCCTGGCTAACTTTTCTGATCTTCTACTCTTTCGAAAGTATTCAAGTCCTTCGAACAAAGTCCATCAGAACAGAGTAGTTCAGTTCAGGTCAAATGGAATAACTCATTTTCTCTCTCATCTTCTCAAATTTCATTTTTTGACATTATGAAGGGAGAGGAAAATGGTTGGATGCAATTTGAACTAGTCTCTATTTTCCTATCTTCTTCTAATTATTTTTGATGTGTTCTTGGTTTAAAGAAACGTTCCGGTTTACTGTAGATCATTCGTGACGTTGTCATCAGAGTCTTCTTGCAACGGATAGAACAAAAACAGACGACCTACGGTCAAATTGCAAAAAATGAAGGGACGAAGAGAAGACGAAAAAGGTGAAATTAGTGTAAACGGGAAGTAATTTGATTTGATTGATATACCTTTTTTGCAGATTTGATGTATATTTCAGGGCGTTGCAGACCGGAGAAAGAAAAGGAGAAAAAAGATTGATGAAGAGAAAGTGGTGTAAATTTAAAGATAAAGAATGTGTGAAAACTTATTTCCAGCTGAAGACAATAGTCAAGAGGATGACACATCTCGATGACATCATCAAGAGAATAACTGTACATCTGCATCATTCCTGACCCCTTTCCCAACGTGACCATATTCCGCAAACAACCCTAATTTAGTGGTCTGTCCTCCTCATATGCCCACGCATTCACAAATTTGCAAAATGAAAACAGTTTGCAGACTGAAAAAAGGATGGCATGTGACATCATCAAGTGGTATACCAAAATAAGGACTTTTTATTTAGACTCTATCTGACTGAGAGTCTATTCGGAAATAAGACATGGGAAAGTGGTAACTCGAGATTTCAATTCATCTCCCACACAGAATCACAACATAAACTAATAAAACATTTAAATAACAAAAGGGAAGTGTTCAAGTCGGATAGCCTAAATATATAGGTCAGTGACGTAAAATTTGTAAAGATAATCTAATTTATTCTAACTCTTAGTCTATAAGAATAACTCAATAAATTTGTTGTTAAAGCGAGAGTGATTTCAGAACTAGAAACAGATTTAGTGCACCTGCTCTCCGTTTCAGATCCAGGCAGACCAAACTGAGTTTCAGGACTGAAACGTCATTTTGCAGACTATTGAGAATGTGTGACGTTGAAAAGTTTCAGCTTTGGAAGTTGAAAAGGTTACTGGGTTTCAGAGTAATTGATGTCTGGGTTCTGGAAGAGATCTGCTGGAAAATGAGAGATCTTGGTATGAGAAATTACTCATGATATAGAAACGGAATGCAGCAATTGAGCTTCCAATGATTTTCTATGTTTCTCAAATACATGAGAAATTTTTGTACGATATATACTAACCAGCGATAAATATGAATCATGTCCCAACACTTCATTTCCTAATCTAAAATGAGCTGAAATCAGTTCTCCAAGTAGACATATCATTATGTGATTAGCTGTCATATCCCTAATGTTCCACTTTTCAACACACTTTCAACAATGTGGATTAACAATTAATGATTAGGCCATCTCGGATTATGTTAAATTTTGAACTTGAATGACGTGACGATACGACGGAGCTGAGCAAAAAGATGCCTATGTTTTCGAGTTTTCAATTGGTTACGAACAAGAGATTGTGCTCTGGAGAAAAATTAAAATGAACGCGTGACTGAATAGGGAAAGAGGTGTTTTCTCGAAGGAACAAGATAGAGAAAGATCTGGAAAAGGAGGAACTGAAAAATGATAGTCTGGAAGAATGTAAAAAGCCGAAGAAATAATCTAATTAGTTGAGTTTTTTGGGTCGGAACGGAGAAAATAGTGGAACCTGGATAGACAACAAAATGAACTGAAAGACAAAAGAAACCAATTGAGAAACAGAAATAAGTAGGTCAAAAAGGGTTTGGAATAGTAATGGACTCGACTTCCTTTCTTATCGTTTCCGGCACTTTGGAACTATTTTTAAGGTCAATTTTCGAAAAGTCTGGATAACAAGTTAGTCCATGACGTGATGCTCTTTTGGAAGACTTTTGGCTACCGTACCCGCCAAACAGAAATCACTTTATGATTGCGAGTAACTAAAAATTATAACAATTCTTCAAAAACTGGCTCATAATCATTTTGCAAGATGTAACCAAAATACTGTACCTCTGAAGTTCTCAACTCTTTTATCCGTTTTATTTCTGACGTCGTTCTAATTCGGTAACCACCAAAAGTTTCATTCGAGAAGTGAATCCATGTGACTACTACTTGATGAGTCAGTCAATTTAGTGAAAGTAGTAAAAAGGTAATCAAGTGGTCAGCCGAGTGCATCCATGACGCAGTTTCGAGAATTCAAGAGGATAAGTATTCTGAAATGGAGGAGTAAAAACAAAATTAACATTCGTATCCCTCCCTTCCCATCCTCGCTTCTTTTGAATATACATACCCATATGTAGCATTTTAGTATAGACACTTATCGTCCGAGTAGCCAAGTCTAATTTTATGAATTGACCACTACTATTTGTTCAGAGATGAAAAATATATATGAAAGAAAGAGAGAATCTACCAAAATAACGGATGAGGGGTTCTCTGTGGTCCATTATTTGAATTCTGCTGATTGGAATTTGAATTCGAAAATGTTCCTCCAAAAAATAGGAAAAAACATAAGGATCCTTTTTCAGATGTGTGTTCTTGTTTTTAGCGAATTTCAATGAGGTTACATGACATGGATCTCACTGCTTTGAAAGCAGAACTCCGAGCGGGAACGTTTATTGAATTGGCTGTATTCTGGTGTTCAGAATAATATTAGGTTCGCACTGTGAACTATGATTATGATGATAAATTTATAACGAAGAGATCAGTGATGTGGATTGAAAGAGAATAGTTGAAAATGAATGGATATAATGAAGATTAAAGTTTGGAGAGTAATCTCAAGATTTGGATTAGTCTATCAAGAAAAAAAAAATCAAAAGTGGAAAGTACAAAAATAGTGGCTTAAATTCTATGTCGGGAACTAATCTTTTCTTGTTTCAGTTCTAAATTAGGCTTGGTGTCAAGACTCAATTATTGGTTTTGCAAGAAAAGATAATCTACCAGAGTGGTCTCCAAACCTAGAAATTTTTCCAGGCTTTGAGATCAGAATGTGAGAAATGTCAAAGGAGTAAATAAAGGATTGAATAGAGCAGATAGAAACTTCTGAGAATAAGTGATATTAAAGAACATAATTGTTTTTATCAAAGTTCTGATCGAAAGTTCCGACCGAATCCCCTCGACCCAAAAAAGAAACTTTGAAAAAAACTGAGAGAATGTTATTTAAGTGTTTGAAAAGCCAAAGTTCAGCAATGACTCAAATCTGAACTGAGGTTTTTTTTCTCTCTAGGAATCTGAGAATCTAAATTCGACTGATACCTAATTGTATTAGGGCTGCAAACCCGGAACCCGAGACCCAGAAAGAATTGAAGTAAAAGGAGCACGTACTCTGGTTCATGAAAAGTGACCCAGATGCCTCTGCCTCTCATCTAGAAAATGACCTTCTCTTTTCGCATCTATTTCTTTTTTCTTTTAGTTTTAACACCCCTTCTATTCCGGGTTGAATCAATTGTAAAAATGGTCCCATGGGGAAGGAAATGAGCAGATTGGTTTGCAGAAACAGAAGAAAACAGAGAATTCAATTTCTTCATTTGCTTCTTCAAAAAAGTGTCGGCTACTTTTAAAAGACATGAGATATCTTGAAAATCACATTTAAGAAAATCATAAAATCAAATTGTGTTCTAGATGTCTAGAAACTTTAAACAAGCCGAAAAAAGTATTTATAAAAGGCGAATTGGCCCAAAAATCACATCATTGCCCATTTTCTGCTACACTCTGTAATTAGTTCCATCATAATTTTATTCTCGAAAAATTTTTTTCCAAATGATATCATCATGTTTCCAGAAGAGAGAACGCCGTGTTTTGTGGCTGGTGGATCAGTAAGCGAACCTATCAAAAGTTCAACTAATAAAAACTTATTTTCGAAAGAAGAGTTCACAAAAAGGAAGCTGGGGGAATACAGAGTTTAGACCAGAAGTGGAACACAAAACGTCACTTTCAAATGGTTATACATGAACTTAAAGCTGTGTGAAGTGGAGGACGCCTACATGACAGAAATGACACCCACTAAATGGCAACGTGGCATCGGAGTAGACTCCAGACGAGATTTTCCTGATCCCTTTTTTTCAAGTCTACGGAGGTTTGTGTCGGGTGGATCGTCCATGTTTCAGGCACTAATTCACCTGCAATACTCAGAATAAATTAATGTATTCTAATCCTGGAAAGAAAACACAGGTAATGAATATTCAGTTTCCCACATTATCTCATAGATCTTTTGTCTTTGTGAAAACGATATTCCAACTACAGTACATAAAACTCGGACCTCAGGTCTTTAAGAAACATTGCATGGTACCTGGATTGAAATATGTCATACTTAGCAGTAATATATGGGCTCTCATCGTCTAGTCGTCTCATTAAGATTCTGTCGAATGAAATAAATTGAAAACCGAAAATCGAGATTTTTGACTCAAGATAATGCTCTTTGTGCATCTAAAACTGTTTGCAGGAAATTAGATGTTTCTTCTTCTCTTTTGCAACATCTCCCTATCTCTTCTCTATTTTTGTTCAAGTTGTGGTGAGTGAGGGCGGATAGCCAAAATCAGATTATTTCCTTGCAACGTCATCATCAAAAAGCGGGCCAAAAAACGAGTGGAGGCGTTACGTTTCGGATATGATACATAGAATAAGTTGTAAAAAATAACGTGTCAATCAAATTTGACGTCGTCTCTTCTTTTAAATTATTCAGTAGCACAAGGAGCAAACTTCTGGAAATAAACTCTGAAGAAATGGTTCGCAAGAGAATGAGCCTAGAAAACTAAACGAGAAGAAAGTTTTCAAGTTGAAATGTGAAAGATCAATGAGCAAACAGAAATACTTTTAATTGACTCCGAGATCCGGGATACAAGAGTGAGAGAATGCCAATAACCACCATCATCCGTTTTGTAACTTTTGGGAGTGTGTGAAAGTGATGGAGTGAAGTTAATTATAAAGAAGAGTGTGAGTGGAAAGATACCAGAATAGAAACAGATACATTCGGAGTTGAAGAAGAGGAAATTGAGAAATAGAAGATATACATCATTGACAGAGGGGATAAATGTTCTTGAAGTTTTTATATAGGCGAATTCAAATCACGTCATCTTTTTTCAGAATTTCGATCGGAAGCTGGTACTCTCCTGATACAAGAAAATCTATTATTCGAATAGTACGAAGCCAGAAGTAACAAAGAAACTCAGAACGATTTCACTCAATCGGATGCGTCCGGATAACTCACCAAACCTTCTTTCCGGATTATTTCGGAAATTTAACATAACATACAAATTCCTATACTACAATTACCAGTAATTTCTTCATTCATAACCTTTCTGAATTTTGCTTCTTTCTGATATATTCGTTCTCGCAACACATTTTTCACTTGAATTTATTTCCCATTGATTCAAAAATTTTGATTCTATCCAATTTTGAAAGTTTTTATTCCTTTGTGTTAAAAATCTATAGTTTTATTTGTAATTATTTTATTTCCATTTAACTTTTTTTCCAAATTCGATAAACTCCTTTCAT